>CM070541.1:12611949-13811949 GCA_036346415.1 Raddia guianensis | reverse complement strand
GAGGCACACTGGAGAAGGTGCATAGTAAAGCTAGCCATTTCAGGGGATGCGAAGAAGGAAGGAGGTCTAAGGAAGAAGAAGGCTAGCCATCGGGAGAGGAGGTGGCCATAAGGCTTGCCATAGAAGGGAAGGAGGGAGGTTGGACGATATTTTGATGGCATATTTTATGAGAGTTGCAATTTAGCGGTGGCATTCTATGATTTTTTACTTTATAATGGCAAATATGTGAATTAACGACTCTATAGTGGCATATATCTAAGGGCACTCCCAATTTAATAAAGTGATACGTTTCCATTGCTGCCACCTAGGATGGATTACTGAGTTGGATGGTAGTTAATAAGGAGAGAGAGAGAGAGAGATAACAAATTCGTATCTTATACAAGAGAGCCTCAATCCTAGAAACAAGGGAATGAAATGACAATAAATCCATACTAGTGATGATAGGGTGAGAGCATCCCCATCACATCCCCTAAAATGGCCTCTACTTCAAAATTTTTCAAATGCATTAGGAGGGAATTTGGTCCATGTGAGTAGTGATTTACCAGAAGCGATTCTTCAGAGCGATGCAGAAAATTTAAAGGCCTCACGGGATGCTCTCAATGATTCTTGAGAGTATTATTAACATGGTTTTAAATAGCGGGCTAAGACAAATAGCGGCATCATTTTTTCAAAAGCTAAAGGCTATAAGCGAAGCCATAAGCGAACTATGGCAAATAGCGATTTTACAAAAAAAACACGAAAATAGGAATAATTGTTGCACAAAAATCTGTAATTGGAAAATTTGATTAGTCCAGGGAACATTTCTTAAGTTCACATTACAACATAATTCATAAGATTTTGAAATATTTGCATAAACACTAGTCATATCCATTTAAATAAGAAGAAACACATTACTTTATAACTACTTAATCTAACACACAAGATCATAATTAACACCTAGAAAAGTGATTGTGATATATTCTTCTACAACTTCATTATAGAGAAACTAATTTATGTGATTATTTAGTAATTCAATATTTATAATGTTACTTTTTATGTGAGATAAAGTAAGAATGAAGTAGAGCATAACAAAATACATTAGTGATAGATGGAGTTTGAAAAAAGTAGCATAGCGGCGCTATAGCGGCTATAAAATAGCGGAAATAGCGGTCAATTTAGCGGCTATAGCATGCATAGCTCTCTTAGCGGAATTTTAGTGCTTAGCATAGCGTTTGATGTCTGAAAAAGCTATAGCGGAGCTATAGCGCAGCTATAGCCGGCTATTTAAAACCATGATTATTAACCGTGCATCGTCCATTGTATAGCTAATGTGTGTCTATAAGATGATATGATGTGCGCTCACCGACGCTCGCTGCCGCATGTCCTTGGCCGCCGCCGCCGCGGTCGTCGACCCGCGTTGCTGCGTCTCCGGCCATCGCCGCCGTGTGCTTTCGTCGTCCAGCGCCGCCATGCGTCCTCGGCCACCACCGTCGCTGCGCGTCCCCTTGGCTCCCCGGCGGTCGCGGCCGCACGCTCGTCGCCCGGCGACGCCATGCATCCTCGGCCCCACCACCGCTACGTGTCCCATGGTGGCCGCGATCGTGCACTTGTCGACCGGTCCAATTGCCAACAAGACATGGGATTAGGCGTCTAACGGCGGCGGGAGTCGACGAGGGCGACAAGCGCAGGCGGCCGCCTTCTTTTCGCAAAGGAGGCAACTACAACGATGGTCGTGCGTTCACGCCTTTACACATCAAGAATAAGCCATCGGAAGTGGAGAAAGTCATTGGAAATTTAAAGAAAACGTGTCTCAACCCCCTAGGTGTTGAGATCTTATAAGCACCATTGCATCAGATTAGATCAATGTTTAAAAACAATTTGGGTGGGCGTTAAAAAACTTCAAAAAATAATTGGTTGTATTCATAGCGGTCAACTATGTAACAAAGTTGTTTAAAATCAACTCAAATGATGCATTGGGAATGCACCCATAGACACAATGTCAACACATTCGGAGTTTGCACGAATAGAGCGGCAGAAACGTGATCATCCCACGGACACATCGTCCTCAGCATCGGTCATCTTGCCCAACCACGGCAAGCACGTCCTTGTCATGCGATCACCGGCAGAGACTCCCAAATTAATTGGATTTGCTATAACTAAACTGCTAACCCAGCCTGAGGCCGTTGATCCGCCAAGGAACTTGCAGAGATGGGCACCGGAGACACGGCAGCAGCAGAAGCAGCGACGACTGGAAGCGATAGGATCATGGAAGACGAACGGCCATGCCAACGCCACTCGCATCACAGGCTGGAGGAGTTAATTGAGGCCGTGGAGATGCGTTCATGTCTGGGCCTGCACCGCGGTATAATGGGATGCGTGCGTATGTAGGTAGAGACAGTGAGTCGGCACTGTGCCGTCATGTTTCGCGGTCGGGGCGATCGAGCACTGCAGCCAGCCGCCAAGGCAAGGTAGAGAGCAGAAGAACAGCAGCGTTGGTCCCCGTGAAGAAACGATTATGCTGCGTTTCGCCATTGTCGCAAGGCGCAAGCTAGCTAGCCTCTCGAAGGAGAGAGAAGTGAATGGTTACAGAGTACATGTACGGATGTACCTTGCAGTTGTACGACTATGGTGGCGAAATGGGAACTCGGTGATCGGTACCCGGCTCTGTGATGGAAGTAGGACGAAGCTGTGCGGCTGAATTGCCGAGCAGAATTAGCGATCACCCTCGGAGCATGTACAAATGACGTGGTGCCGCCGCGTTCTTTTTTTCAACAAAGAGGCGAACCCTGATTTCCATTCATTCAAACGGAAACAATTTACATGATATTTATCACTTTTTCTCCCTCACCATTCTTACAAAGGGCCCCTCCTTTTTCTCCTACTCTACCTCACATCTTTTCCTTCACCATTCTTACAAAGGGCCTCTCCTTTTAACTCCTACCCTATCTCACATCTAATCATATGCGTGCAACAGCTTCCCAAAGCTTCCTTCCTCTTGGATGTTCCTTCCTCTTGGGTGTGGCTTCCTCCTGCTACTTTTTTTTTTTGCTCCTGGCTTGGCTTCCCTGCTTTCTTCTTTTCTTTTTTTGCCCCAGCCCTATGCACGTATACAGTAGCTCCCCAAAGCTTCTGTGCTTGCAGCAGCTCTTGCAGAGTCTCTTCTTTTGTTGGCGTGGCGTGCAGTAGCTTCATCTCCCCAAAGCTTCCCTGCTTTTCCTTTTATTTTTCCTGGAAATGTGAGACATGCGGGATTGGGGAATCGAACCCGCACGAGTTAGAGGGCCACCGCCACTCCTAACCACTGGGACACAACCCAGTCCTCGGTGCCGCCGCGTTCTATGAGTTGCTATCTAAGGAGTTCGTTATAGGATAATTTAGAAGATAATTAATATGCACTAAAATTTTGATTTATAGTTTTATATAGTTGCACAAGCAATTAACAATCTTGCGCCACCAGCAGATGGTCGTGCTCGCCCCCTGCATAAATACCAACTCGGTAAAATAGTAAACTAAATTAATAGAAGACAGGCACGCCCAATAATATCTAACTTAGAATGGATTTAGCACTATTCAGCACTATTAATGAGCATTACCTCTCTTTTATTTTGTTGATACAATGTTAAGTTCATTTTAAACTGGGTACCATTAATTGGATATGCCCTTAGACGTGTGTCCCCCTCTTCACCACTCGCCACAGAGGCTATCTCTGATAGTAGATGTTGGAGAACCACCACCCAGGTTGCCGCCATACTTTGGGCCTGGTGCACACTTGGGGTGCATATAGGGCTCACTTGATGGACCTGCTGAATACTAAACAGAATAGTAAAAATAGGAGAGAAAACTATCTGACGGCGTGTTCACCGCTCAACCACTGCGGATCACACCCCTGGTCAGATTTCTATCCTGCTAGCCTATTAAAGCTTCGATTCGATTGAGCTGGGCCGCAAAAAAGAGCAACGACGGGATTACCAGTTGGACCCCTCGGGGGTAATAGTCCTACTCCTGCTAAGCCTTAGCTCTTTTTTGTGGTTGAATGGAATGTGTTTACAGAATGTTTCGAATGCATGTATGCTAGTGCAACATACCCTCTTCCCTCTCTCTCCTCTCCTTTTATACAAGCTTTGAACTGGCGGAGAGGCGGGGGTAGGTAGTACAAGACTCTCGATAATCGACAAGACACGACGAAGAGACGCAAACGTGTTACCGCTTACGCCCTTGGCGCCGCCGCCTTCGCGCTTCGCAAGTGGCCTCTGACCCGCACAGACACGCCGGTGAGACTACGGGTGGGGCCCAGCCTGCTCCTTCTGGCGTGGCGGCCATCTTAAGCAAACCTTCTCTCTGCCGGTCAATTCCATTGCGCCCACAGTGTGTCTCAGTCTGCGGGTCCTCAGAAGCGGTAATCATTTCTTCCGCCGTCTATCCGCCGCGTGAAATCGCATTAAATGCGCTCGTCTTCGCAGCGGGGAGCCTTCGCCCGAAGACTCCTTTTTTCGAACGCTCTCGCCACGCTGGCCCCACTGATGTGGGAGACCCTACGTGCGCCGAGGGGCTCGCCCACACGCCCGCCTGACGCATGGGGCCCTCGCCCGGCGCACTAATGAGCTTCGCCAGCATTTTGGGTCGATTGCCACCGGACGCGTGGGGCCCTCGCCTAAAGCGCCGAGGGGCTCGCCCCTGCCCTGGGCCTTACTCGCCCACCGACGCTGGGCCCGCTGAAGCGCCGAGGGCACTCCCACGCCTTGGGGCCTTGCTCGCCTGGCCGCGTGGGGCCGCTGAAGCCGAGGGGCTCGCCATGCCACGGGGCCTTGCTCGCCCGCCGACGCGTGGGGCCCGCTTGAGCACCGAGGGGCTCGTCCGTCTTGCTGGGGCCTTCCTCGCCCTTTGACGCGGGGGCCCGCCTGAAGCCGAGGGGCTCGCCACACATGTGTTTACCTTACTCGCCCGCCGACGCCTGGGGCCCACTTGAAGTCTTGAGGGCTCGCCCATGTGCTGGGGCCTTGCTTTCGCCACCGACGCGTGGGGCCCACTTGATCTTCTCAGGACTCTTTGTACCCCGGTATTTATTACACCGACAGTAGTCCCCGGTCCACCATGATCGCGAATCGCCACGCAGACACTTTTCCGTTTTTGTGCGGCGGAAGGCGAATCGTGGGGGCCCACTTCGCGCGGCGTCAGACGCTCGATTCTCCACCTGCGCACGATCTTCCTTGGGGAACCGCGCCGCTTTTCGCGGGAAAACAAAAGCAGCGGGGCCATGATAACGCCGCGCAGCGTGCATGGAATCAAACCGTCGCGCTCGCGCCCTACGCCTATAAATACTTCTCTTGGCGCTGCGGCTAATCCTTCCGCGCGCTAAGTCCTCAAACTGTCAATTGCCTCCTTCGCTGCTGCCACAGAACCTTCTTTCTTTTCGCCAACTCCTCCACCGCTTTCCAATGGCACCAAAGCGTAGCAAGGGTCGTCGAGGGGACGCGCCATCGTCCGGGCCAGGTTTTCCCATCTCCGCCGCCGACGAAGATACCGTGAGGCGGCTCCAAGTGTTCGTGCCGCCAACCTGCGCTCGATTCCGCCCCGGCACCATGGCGCCCAGCCCCCGTGACGGGGAGATTGTTACCTTCACCTGGGCGGCGCTGGCGGGGCTTGTCCCGCCGTACTCCGAGTTCTTCTTGGGGATGCTTGCCTTCTACGAGATTCGGACGACGCACCTTCCCCCCAACTCCGTCATTGTACTGGCCATCTTCGTCCACCTCTGCGAGATGTTCGTGGGGACGATGCCAAGCCTCCCGCTCTGGCGCCGGCTCTTCGCCTTTGCGACGCGAGGCCGCGCCCGAGTGGGGCCATCGGAAGCTGCTACTTCACCCTTCGCGACGCTGCCGCCTTCATCCCTGTCGCGGTCAAGTCCAACTGGAAGGACTGGCACCGGCAGTGGCTGTACGTGGAGGATTCCAGCGGCTGCGACGATCTTTGCCTCCCCGAGGGTCCAGCGGAGCCCCTCGCCATCTGGGGGAACACGCCTGACGACTCAGTGGAACTGGACTTGATGATGGTGCGCATCGCTGACCTCCGCCGCCACGGGCTCACCGGAACCCACGTCGTGGTGGATTTTTTGCGGCGCCGGCTTTGCCCGCTCCATATGAGGACGCGCCCCGCCTGACAGTACTACGGCGACAACGACGGAGTCCGCATTGCTCCCGGAGACAAGTGTTCTTTTGGTCTTTCGGGTCTCTTCTCTTTTTGGAACGCCTTTTGCTCGCCAATCTTATGGTTTCCTTTCTTGTTCACCCAGCCGAAGGGAACGTGCCGGACGACGTGCTCCGGAACTGGCTGGCGGGGCTTCTGACCACGCCAACCGGTGACACTTCTCTGCCTGCGGGCATCCTCCCTCTCTGCGACTGGGATCCACAGGAGCGCAGCCAGCACTTGCGCGCGCTGCCCCCCATGGAGGTCTCTGGTCCTGCGGTCCAAGTGGCCCGGGGACCACTGCAGATCCGCGAGCCGCCCTCGGCGACCGCCCAAGCTTCCGCGGCAGCTGCCGCTCCGGGCGTGGCGGCCGACTCCGACCGCGCTCTTGGGAAGCGCCGCCTGATCCTCGCCGAAGATGATGAGGATGAGGAGGGAGGGGCGAGCCCAAAGAGAGCTCGCCCGGCAAGTCTGGCGTCCCGCCTCCTCGGCCCCCTCGGTGGGAGCCATTCATTGCTGCCGCCGCCGCCGCTCCGCCACCGGCGAGCGGCGACTCTTCCGAATCGCCGCTGCGCCGGTTTCTTCCGCTCCTTCTACGCCGGCGCTTCTGCGCTGACGCTTGCCGACGCTGGCTGCCTCTGCTGCCGCGCCGGTGCTTCCTGCGCCGGCACCACTCGCGCCAGCTCCCGCTTCGACGGCGGTGACCGCGACTGCGCCACCACCGCCTCCGCAATCAAGCGGCTTGGCGCTCCCCACTTCAGCTTTCGCTTTCAGGGCGCGCCACTTCAGGTTGGCTTTCCCTGCGCTTACGTTCATTTTGCATTAGGGTTAGCATGCTACACGTTCTCGCATACCTGAACCCTGTCTCTGTTTATCTTCGTGGAATAGAGCGGGCGCTGGGGCCTCAAGCTCCATCCCACGCGACTTCGCCATTTCCGGCTTGCCCTCGCGCGCCGACGGAGACGGCCCCGCGGCGGACGGAGGCTTCGCCGGCACCGCCGCCGGAAAACCCTCGACCACCGCCTCATGGCGCCGCCGCTATCTCTGCCGTCACCGCCGGCGTGGCGGCGCTCCGAGGCGCTCCGCACCTCTCCCGCACTTGGCGGCGCAGAAGAGCGCCCTTGCGCCAAGGCGGAGCGAGCCGCCACGAAGCTGCGGCGAGCCCTTGACCAGATCTTGCCGCGAAGAAGCGATGACTTCGCGAGGTCGCGGCAACTACAAGCCGCCGCTGCCTCGGCCACCAAGGACCTCGAAGATCTCCGCGCGGAACACACTGAGCGCCTCCGGGTGCTCGCCGACATGCTGCGCGCCGCCTACCACAGCTTCCGGGATGTCTTGTATCCGCTGGGCGTCACTTTGTATTCCCACCGGAGGAGACGGCGGCGCGATGACGCTTAGCGCCGTGCGAAGCGGGCGGCGCCTCTGCGCGAAGCCGCCGTCTTGGCTTGGGCGCGATCGATCGAAGACGGTCGCCACGGCTCTCGGCAAATAGTTCATCCTAAACAATCGCTTTGCCCGAACGCCGCGTTCGACTGGGCGCCGCACCGGGAGCCTTTCAGCGCCCACCGGGACCGGATCGAAGAGTCCGGGTCGAGCTTCGCCGCCACCAGCGTCTCGATGATGGGCGGCGCTGCTCAGCAGAGAGCGCCGAGATGATGACGAGGAGTAGATGAACTCCTCATCTTGTTTTTGTCCTATACATATCCCGTTAATGCAAACACAAACTTTTGCTCTTTTATCGTGAGTCTCGTTTTAACCTTCACGCAAATCTTGACTTCATAAAAAAGGAGAATCGAGGCACGACCGCCAAAAGCTTTAGGCGTAACGCTTACGCATAAGTGGCGCTATTTCCTTAGGCTTTTGGTTGCTTCAACCCTTATGGCCTCTCGCGACCCAACTTAAACGTTGCGTGGCGAGCACTTAGCTTTTGGAAGTGGTCTAGTCGCTGGTGCCGCCGTTGGCGCGTTGCCTAGACCGAACCGACACACCAGGCTAGAACCCGCCTTTCGTCCACTTCGCCTCGTCCAACCGCAAGTTGTAAGCGTTCGCCTTTGCAACTAAGGGGCCATCAGCCTTAAGTACTTTTTCGCTAGCAGCTTTCAACAGAATGCTTTCTAACAGGCTTGAGGCGAAAAAAGGAAACAGATGCCCACAGGAAGACAGGACTTATCTTTCATTGAAGATGGCTTTGTACAATGCAGCCCCCGAGGCGAGCGGTGAAGGAGGAAGACCTCGCCGCTCGGCTCCAAAGGAAGGCCCAAAAAAGCTTCGAATCTGCTACCACGGGTAGAACTCGTCGGTACTCAACGTTCCAACTGCTTCGCCAATTCGCGACCATCCTCGAATCTGAGCTGGACCGAAGTCTGGCGGAGATCGAGACCACCTTGAAGGGGCCCTCCCACAGGGGAGACAGTTTGTTGCGCCCCGCCTGCGCTTGGATTTTGCGTAGAACGAGGTCGCTTACTGCCAGTGTTCTCACACACACCCGTCTTGCTTGATAACGGCGCAGTGCCTGCTGATACTTGGCGGCCCGGATCGCCGCCCTGTCTCGGATCTCCTCCAGGAGATTTACTTCATCCTGACGCCGGTCAGGGTCTCTGTCTTCGCTGAACGCCGCCACCCTTTGGGACCCAAAGGCGAGCTCTGATGGGAGCACCGCTTCTGAGCCATACACCAGGAAGAAAGGGCTCTCGCCGGTGGCTCTGTTGGAAGTTGTCCGCAACGCCCACAATACGGTGGGGACTTCTTCCGCCCAGCGCTTGTCGCGCTTCTCGAGACGGTCGAAAGCCCTTGTCTTGAGCCCTTTGAGTACTTCCGCGTTCGCCCGCTCGACCTGCCCATTGCTCTTCGGATGCGCAACGGAGGCGAAGCACAGCTTGGTACCTACCTCCTCGCACCGATCTTGAAATCGACACTCTTGAGCGAAAGCGCGTTGTCGGTGATGATCTGCTGGCGACTCCGAAGCGGACGAAGATGCTCTTCATGAATTTTATGGCAGCAGCGGACGTGATCGCCGGTCTTGGCGTGGCTTCAACCCACTTAGTGAACTTGTCGATGGCGGCGAACGGTCGTGTAACCTCCGGCCGCCATGAACGGGCTCAGATGTCGGCCCCGGACGCGAACGGCGAGAGCGGAATGGTTTGCGCGCTGGGCGATCGGTGGATCTGCTTAGCATGAAATTGGCACGCCGCATCTCCTCACGGCTCGAAGGCATCACGGAGGCGGTAGGCCAATAAAGCCGTGGCGAAAGCTTTCCCAACCAACGCCTCCTCCCGAATGGCTCCGCGACATGCCTCCACGGATCTCGAGAGAATTGCACTCCCGCTTCCCGAGTGACGCCGGTTCAGAACTCCGTTTGCGCCACAGCGTCTGTCCCCACCTACGAGTATGTAGCGCTTGGCCTTGCGCGCTATCTTCTCGGCCGACGCGTCGCCGTCGCTGGGATGACTCCATCCCGCAGTAGGCTAGGATCGGATCCATCCATCGACCTTCCGGACGAGTGTGGCGACATTACGTACATTGTCGCCGACGCGTACTCTACGGCACGGCATTTCCGCCCCAACCGCCTCTGCAGTTCTTCGCCTCCTCCCTCCAGCCGGGGCTCAGAGCGAGATCGGTGGCGTCTCCTCGAGGTGGGGCTGCGTCGAAAGCGTCGTCCCGCCTAGATTGGGGTCTGCGACGGACGGCGCGTAAGTCTTTCTTCAAAGACCCGGCCGAAGCAGTGCCCTCGGCGAGGCGATCTGGGATGTTCATCCACCATATAGTTGTCGCGGCGAGGGACGCACAAGCCCAAACCCTCAAAGTGCCGCTCCAACCGGCGCACCTCCACCAGGTAGGCCGCCATGACGGGATCCGAGCAAGCGAAATCCTTCCTCGCCTGGTTGATGACCAGGAGAGAGTCGCCTTTTACTTGCAGCCGCCGAATGCCTAGGGTCGAAGCCACCCTAAGACCGGCGAGCAGTCCTTCATATTCCGCGACGTTGTTGGTGGCGCGGAAGTCCAGCACCACCAGGTGCCGGATGACATCGCCGGTGCGAGACACCAGGACGACGCCAGCCCTAGCCCCCTCCAGCCGGAATGAGCCGTCGAAGAAGAGAGTCCACGGCGAGGTGCTTTGGGTGTCTTCAGCTCGTGTCCGCCGAGTCCACTCATTGACGAACTCCGCGAGCTTGCCTTTGATGGCCGTTCGAGAGCGAACTTAAGATCGAATTCTGCCAGCTCCATGGCCCACTTGGCGATGTGGCCTGTCGCCTCGCGGTTGAAGAGGATCTCCCGCAAGGGGTACTTGGTCAACACCGTGACTTCTCGCCCCTGGAAGTAGTGGCGTAGCTTTCGGGACGCCGTTAGCACGGCGTAAAGCATCTTCTCGTCTTTGTGAATACCTTGTTTCAAGTCGTGGAGGACCTTGCTGATGTAGTAAATGGGCGCTGAACGCCTTCTCTTTCCGCCACCGCCCAGACCGACCGCTGGGGTTTGCCGCAACGTAGAGGATCAGCTGCTCGCCTGGTCTGGGGCGACGATGACGGGCGGGAGGTGAGATACTTCTTCGCCGTCGAGCGCCTCGGCGCCTCCACCGTCCACTCGAATCGGTTGGTCTTCTTTAGGAGCTTGAGCGATGGGAGACTTTTATCCCCAGCGCGAGCTATAAAGCGGCCCAGGAGGTCAAGCACCCACCAAGCCTTGCATCTGCCGAAGTCGCGTCGGGGCTTCATGTTCTCGATCACGCGATCTTGTCGGGGTTCGCCTCAATCCCCTCGGGAGACGAGGAATCCCAGGTTGCCCGACGGAACGGTGAACACGCATTTTCGGATTAAACTTGATGCAAGATTCCTCGGTTTAGCGAAGGTTTCTTCCAGATCGCCGATCAACTCCTCGCCTTTTGGATTTCACCACTGGTCGTCGGCGTACACCTCGAGTTCCGCCCTATTTGGGGTGGTGAGCGATATGCATGGCCCTCGATAGGTTGGGCTGCATTCTTTAATCCGAACGCCATCCTTGTATAGCGATGAGCGCCCGTAGGCGTCCACGAAGCGATCTTGTCTTCATCTTCTTCACCATGCTAATCTGGTGGTACCCGGGTATGCATCCGAAAGCTTCTGTTGCTCTCACCCGTTGTGGAATCGACGATGAGATCAATGCGGGCGGCGAGTCTGGATCGCCAGACACGCCTTGTTGAGTCGGTGAAGTCCGCACATCCTCCACCGCCCGTTGGATTTCTTAGACGAGGACGGGTTCGCGAGCCACAGGATGGGCGACATCGCGGACGACCCCGCCTTAAAGCTTATCCACCTCTGGCGGATAACTTCAGGCGCTCCACCGATCGCTTCGGACCTTCGCATGACCGGTCGCGCCGGGAACGTCGCCAATTTGTGCTCAATCACCTCCAGGGACCCGACCATGTCGGACGGTTGCCATGCAAACACGTCTGCGTTAGGCGGAGGAAGGAGACGTCGCGCCTTCCTATTTGGCGCGAGAGAGGCGCCCACCCGAGCGATCTTCGCTGGTGCGACTCGCTTCGGGAGACGCCTTAACCTCCGCCGACGAACCGGGAGGCACGGTCTTCACCGGAGGAGCTCCCAGTCGAAGCCTCGGCCTTACAGGCACCGACGCTTCGCCAAAGCGAGAGCGTCCTTGTCGCAGCGGGCGCCTCGGCGGTCCACTTTCAAGGCGATGGGGCGGTAGCACCGGGATCTTCACCACCATGTACGCATAGTGGCAAACCGCCATGAACTTGGTCGCCGCCGACCTAGAATGGCGTTGTAGAGGTCGATGTCCGCCACCTCGAACTCGAGCATCTCGGTGCGGAAGTTGTCGAACCTCAAAGCGTCACCGAGATCGACGCGCCCAGCCGGAGGCGGACTCGGCCGCGCGCGATGCGAAGAACGGGGCGCGGTCGAAGCTCTGCCGCTGAATCTGGAGCGCCTTGGCGACCCGGGCGGACAGGAGGTTGAGGGAAATCCCTCCGTCTACCAGCACTCACCCTAGCTTTACATTCCGGACCGTGGGCGCAACCACGATCGGGAGATGTCGAGGCGGCGGTCTTGGTGGGTGATCGGCTTTGATCGAACGCGATCGGTTGCTCCGACCCGCCACCGCTTTTGACCCAAAGCGAACACGGCGGCACACACCTCCCTCATCGCACGCTTAAAGCTAGCATGGGATGGATAGGTGGCCGATCCGCCGTGGATGACGGCAACTTCGGCGCTCACTTTGTTGGAAGCCAGCGAAGCCGCTTCCTTGCCCTTGCCGCCGGACGCTTCTTGCTTTGCTCGTGGGCGCGCTTGTCCCACTAACTTGTTGATGACATGGCAATCGCCAAGTCATGGGAACTGATTGCGGTGAATGGGGCGATAAGCCCCCGCTCCACTTTCGCGGGACGGCGGTGTCGCCCGCCATCGTGGCCGAGGGGCCGTGATCACGGCGGTCGCCACAACCGCCCTGCGAGACCGTTCCTGCCGCCGCCGTCGCCGCGCGGCGCCCTCCTCGCGACTTCTTGTCTTCGCCCCCGCGCTTCGCCGCCGGCCGGCCGCCGTCTTCGTCGTCGTCGTCGTCGTCGCGCTTCAGCGGCCATGACCTGTCGGTCTCGGCGCTTTGCGCTTCTTCTTGTCCTTCTGCGGGATTTTTCGAGGTCGGTCTACGCCGTAAAGCTGCGCCCGCCCGTGCGGCCGGACGGACGCGAAGCTCACTGAAGGCGCACTTGTGCGCCAGGGTGAAGAGCTCTTCCGTCGTCTTGATCTTGCGGGTGGCCATCTTCTCCTTGACCCTAGGGTCTCGGGCGCCTCTCCTGAATGCCGTGACAACGGCGTCGATGGAGATGTCAGGGATGGTGTTGCGGACCTGACTGAAGCGCCGGATGTAGTCGCGCAGCGACTCTCCCTTCTTCTGCTCCACGTTGTGGAGGTCGTCCTCGACTCCGGGCTGCTCAAGCGTGCCACGAAGTTGGTGATGAAGAGCTCAGAGAGCTCCTTCCGCGACCCACGGACTCGGGGCAGTTCATGAGCCAAGCGGGCTCGCCGATGAGGACTGCAGGAAGTAGTTAGCTAGAACCTTCCCGACCCCGGCGGTGCATCACCGTAGTGTAAATCTGCAAGAACTCGTCAGGGTTGGTGGAGCCGTCATACTTCTCGATGGGGGTGGGCCGGAACCTCTCCGGCCACTGGACTCGGCGCAGCTCCTTCGAAAAGGCGCGGCACCCAACGTCGGGAACCTCCTGCTCTGGGCGCGGGCCGCATCCGCCGCCCCGCCGTCACGGGCCGGCTGCTGAAGAGGCGCCGCCCTCTTGGCGGAAGCGGCGCCACGGGAGTCCTCGCTGGTCCCCGAGCGAGCAACCGGCGCGGTCGCTCTCGGTCATGTTACTGCGAGCTTGTCGCGCCGATCTTCTCCGCGTCGTAGGTGGCGGTCCTCTAAAGTGGGACCGGAGATCTACGCCCACTTGCACGCCGCCAGTCGAACCCGTAGGAAGTCGCCCGCCTCTGTTGTCTGGCCCGCTCCCTCCCGCCAGAGATCTGCGAGAGGTGTCGCGAGGCAGAGAGAAACGAGAAGAGGCGGAACACCGGTTCCTTCCTCCCGAAACTCGCACCACCGCCAGCGGCAAGATCGGCGTTGCAGCCAAATCGCCAACCACGGAGCCGCCGGAGTCCGAGTCACCGGAACGGTGGGTTGTCAGCGAGGCCTCGCCGCGTGGAGGTTACGTGCCGAGTGCACTCCTCCAAGGCGAGCACCGCTTAGCTTGGCGGGGCGGCCGCCGCCCGCTGATCCATCGCCATTGCGCGGCCGACGCGCGGCCAGCGGCTCTAGCGGCCGCCTCTGTCCATCGCGATCGCTGATCCGCCATCGCCGCTGAAGAGAGGTCAAGAACTTGAACGAAACTAGCGCTCCCCTGGGCGCGCCATCGGCGGCGTGTTCACCGCTCAACCATCGCGGATCACACCTGGTCGATTTCTATCCCGCTAGCCTATCGCCAAGCTTCGATTCGATTGAGCTGGGCCGGACGCAAAAAAGAGCAACGCGCACGGGAATACCGGGTTCGGACCCCTCGCGGGTAATAGTCCTACTCTGCCGAGCCTTAGCTCTTTTTGTGGTTGAATGGAATGTGTTTCTGAGAATGTTTGAATGCACGTATGCTAGTGCAACGTACCCTCTTCCTCTCTCTCTCTCCTTTTATACAAGCTTTGAACCGGGCGGAGAGAGGGGGGTAGGCGATCTGATACTCTCAATACTGCGACAAGACACAGCAAGAAGAGACAAACGTGCGGCGCCCACGCCGCGCGGTGCCGCCCTCGCGTGCTTCGCAAGTGGCCTCTGACCCGCACAGACACGCCGGTGAGACTGCGGGTAGGGCCCAGCCTGCTCCTTCTGACGCGGGCGGCTATCTTAAGCAAACCTTCTCTCTGCGGTCAATTCCGCTGCGCCCACGATGGCGACCGCTCGAGCTGCGAGGGTCCAGAAGCGGTAATCATTTCTTCCGCTGTCTATCCGGCGTGAAGTCGCGTTAAATGCGCTCATCCTTCGCGGCGAGGCCTTGAAGACTCCTTTCGAACGCTCCACCACGCGGGCCCGACACGACGGTGGGAGACCCTCGTCGCCGAGGGGCTCGCCCACACGCCCGCCCTAACGCATGGGGCCCTCGCCGCACTAATGAGCTTCGCCATCATGCCATTGGGTCGATTGCCGCCCGGACGCGTGGGGCCCTCGCTCTGTTGAGGAGGGCTCGCCCGCGCGCTGGGGCCTTACTCGCCGCTGACGCCACGGGGCCCACTGAAGTCTTGAGGGCTCGCCCGCTAGCGTTGGGGCCTTACTCGCCCTTGACCTTGGAGGGCTCGCCCATGTGTTGGGGCCTTCCTCGCCCGCTTTGGCGTGGGGCCCTTTGAAGCCTGAGGGCTCGCCCATGTATTGGGGCCTTACTCGCCCCCTGACGCTGGAGTCCACTGAAGTCTTTGAGGGCTCGCCCATGTGGCCAGGGCCTTGCTTTCGCCCGCTGACGCGTGGGGCCAGCTTGATCTTCTCGAGACTCTTTGTACCCGGTATTTATTACACGACACTATCTATTATGGATAATGAGAAAGAAGCAATAAATAATTATCTACTCCTACGTCTGTGTTCAATTTATTGTGTGATTGTTCTTTTCATCATTTACGACTTGCACTCGAATCAATGATCTCGGACCACACTCGGTAGCATGATTGTTTAACACCGCTCGATGTAATAAATACTGAGAATGCGAAGAGGCTGAGAAGATCGGCGGGCCCCACGCGTTAAGGGCGAGCGATCGAGCCCAGTCGTGGGCGAGCCCTCGAAGACCGGCGAGGCCCCTTACGTCGGCGCGGGCGACGAACCCCAACGTGTGGGTGAGCCCGTCGGCCACACGGCGAGGCCCCATATGTCGGCGGGCGCGTGGGCGAGTTCCTCGGCAGCGTGGGCCTCCCACATCAAGCGGGGCCAGCGTGGCGAGGCGTTCGAAAAAGAGTCTTCTGGGCGAAGGCTTCCCCTGCTGCGAAGGACGAGCATATTCAATGCGATATTACGCGCGGATGGACAGATGAAGAGATGATTTCCGCCACAGTGACCTCTGCAGGCCTGACTGTTGGTGATTGGTAAACGGCCCACCTTGAAGCAGGCCTTGGGCCGATTCCGTACCGGCCCTACCACGAGCGAGAGGACCCGAGCGAGCCGTTCTGGGCTGTACTAAAGAAGCCGCCTAACTCGTTTGCGTTATCCCCGGGCTTGACTAGGTCGAACCGTGCAGCACCATGTCCCTCCCGGGCTATCCCTTAGCCCGGGAGAAGGTCCCTCGGTGATCCGCTCGCTTGCGTGGGCGGTGGCGACAACTATCATAGCCCGCCATGCTTTCTCGGCCTTGGCCGAAGACGCACTATATCTCCCGAATCCCCACCGGGAAGTACACTTGACGATCCGTCTTGTCGCTCGCCCTCTTTAAGGTGTAGCGAGATGGTTGTTCTTCTGCGACGCCCAACGGGTGGTGCGGAGTGGCTCGGTCGATCAAGGCCATATTGGGGTGTGGTACATGGGCCGGTATCCTCTAGAAGGCCCATAAGGGAAGCGAAGAAGGCGACCAGTCGGTTGGCGAACATAGAAACCACTTTCGGATCGAGGCGAGACTTAAGCCGCAAGAAAGGGTCCGAGTTTATGGGATATCCCCATGTAATTAGCAGATCAATGCATACATTCCATGTAACGTCATAACGGAAATAGTTGCCATATACCCCACGACTTACTGTAAACTCTATCCCCCCTGCACTATATAAAGGGAGGGGACAGATGCCATCGGCAGGAGGCCATTGAATCATCGATAGGAGCATCATCTTGCATCCCAATCCGCCAAATAATCCCAGAGCACAGGAAGTAGGGTATTACCTCCTCTGTTGAGGGCCTGAACCTGTATAACCCTGTCTTGTGCTAGCCATTTGACCTAGTTCTTGATAAGCGTCCCCTCGTACAAATTCATTGCCGGCGGTGACCCCAGCTTAGTCACCGTCGACGGTTAGCAGCGCTGTAGAAGCGGCGTCAAGATCGCTTTTTAGATCGATGGCTTTTTTCGAGATCGCCAGTCGTCGACATGAGGCCGGGGAGACCCTTCGCTTTGTACCACGGACTTCGTTGTCGACGGCATCGGCAATCTTCGCCTCTCTCCCCACGAGATCGTTCAAGCGAAGGTACACGCAATCAATGGGACCCATTGCCTTTTGGCTTGGAGAATTTCGCATGTACTTTCTTCCTAAGATCCGTCGGCAGCCTCGCTTCGCCTCCCTCGGCGAGGAAGAGCCCGATGAGATCGCTTACCCGATCTCGGCGCCCTCGGCCGGTGAGGTCTACTAAATCCTCGACCGATTTCTCTCGACTTGGGAGTCTTGCGCGGCTTCCGCGTGAGCCGACCTTGAGACTCAAAGCGAGGATAACCACTCGGAAACCAATCGCTAATCCGGTCGGCTCAATCCAATCGGATCTCGTGATCGTTCGTGGGTGTCATCAACGGTGGCCAACCCATTGGACCAAAGCGAATGGTCGGCCTCTCTCAAGTCCGACTTCGAGTCGACGCAGAGTGCTGAAATTCGCAACTATCGTGAGGTTTTCGTCCTTGGGGCGGAGGACCATCACTCTACCTCTCCACAGGTCAGACCCGAGACAACCGCTGTTGTTGTGGAAGACCGAGACCGTGCGCGTCAACTTCGCGCATGCGGCCGCGATGTCCAGAATGAACTCTGCGCGGTGAAGTTAAGAGATCAGGAGGTTTACAATACTCCCCAGGCCAACGTCATCGCGTCGAAGACCCTTCTCGAGACCATTGCGCAACAACTTCCGGAAGGCAGTCCGTGCATCCAGAACCTCGCCCGAGCGACGACCATGGTAGAGATGGCTGCCATCCAGCAAAACGAGGCGATTCCCGCTCCGACCGCTTCGGCTCGAAGTCGATCTATGCGCAATCGGAATCGGGCTCGCGCCTCAGCGGCAGGTGAATCTCATCAGTCACCCGCACGCGATCTACGTCAAGATATCGAAGCGGCGGCGGGGCGCGAAGAACGGTGGGCGAGACTCTCGTCCCCATCACACGCCGTCTACGCGATCGGCCGAGAGCACCGCCACCGGGCGCGACCACCGCCAAAAAGCAGCGTCAAGGCCAGCGTCGGGGCGCGTCAGGCGAGATCCCGGCGGAGGCGCCACGACCACTGGAGGGGATTCGGGCCTTTACCCCGGACCTGCGCCGAGTGGTTTGGCCGGAAGGATTTAACCTCCAAGGCATCGACAAGTTTGATGGCGAGAGGGACCCAAAGAACTGGCTGCAGGTTTACGCCTTAGCGGTCAGCGCGGCAGGAGGTGATTAGAACGTCATGGCAAATTACTTGCCGGTCGCTTTGACCCCAACCGCCCAAACCTGGTTAACGGGACTCCCGGAGAGCTCTATCCAGTCTTGGGACGACCTCCAGGAACAATTCATCGCCAATTTCCAAGGGACCTATGAAAGGCCCGCGGGGAGATGGGAGATTGGACAGTTACACAGGTGAAAGACCGAGACTCTCCGTGAGTTCATCAAGCGCTTTACTAAAAAGAAGAACGAGATCCGGGACGTTTCGGAACAAACAGTCATTGATGCCTTCTTCGCCGGGTGCAAATCCGAGGAGTTGATCAGGCAGATGACCCGGGACCCCCCGCGTAATCTCAAAGCCATGTTCACAATGGCAGATCAGGAGGCCGAAGCCGAGGAGGCCATCGTGAATCATCGCGGTGTCAACGACGGAGGCCCGAAGAAGAAGCCTAACGACGAACAAGGCAAACCCAAGGACAAGAAGAGAAAGGGGGATGAGATGGTCGCCAACGTGGAGCACTACCGGCCTAAACCCCCCAACGACAACGACTACAAAAAAGTGATGGATTCGGTATGTCCCTTCCATCCTCGAGGAAAACATTCTGCCAAGGATTGCCTAATTCTGCAGAAGTTCGCCGAAAGTTCGAACCAGTCGGCTAAAGGCGGTCATGGCAAGAAGCCTGATGGAGACTACCAGGACGCCGAGCGCGAGATCGCTTATATCTTGGGGCTCGATACGTCACGAGTCCAAGCGAAGCAGCTTACCACTCGGAGATCAACGCCATCATGCTCGCTACTCCAAAATACTTATGCTGGTCCGAGATGCCCATCACCTTTGATCGATCGGACCACCCAGATCGGATTGCATTCCTCGAAGGTATCCGCCGGTTCTCGGATCCATCGTCGAAGTAAATTAAAAGGGTCCCGTTGATGGCGGAGTGATTAACGTCCTTTTCGCCAAGACCTTCGACCAAATGAATATCCCACGCTCGAGCTACGGAAAGGGTCATCTCCGTTCCACGGGTAATCCGGGGACGTCCGCAGCACCACTCGGAAAGATTTCCCTACCGTCACGCTCGGGACCAAGGAGAATTATCGGACCGAGAGTCTGAGTTTCGAAGTGGCTGATTTCGAGACGGCATATCATGCTATCTTGGGAAGGCCGGGGATTGCCAAATTCATGGCGGTCCCCAACTATACTTATCTCGTCTTAAAAATGCCAAGTCCCAATGGTGTAATCACCCTCCCTGGTGACGTTAAATGCGATCCTCGCTCGTGATGGCAAAGTCGTGAAATGGCGCAGCACTCGACTCATCTCGCTGAGATGGAAAAGATCCGATCGAGGTCGCATCCTTCAGAGGAAGGAGACGCCCCAGCCAAAAAGCAGTGCCAAGACATCCATCCAAGCAAATTAAGAAACCAAGAAGATCCCGTTGGACCCGTCGATCCGGCCAAAACAAACCGTGATTGGGACAGGCTCGGCAACAAATAGGAAGACGCTTCGTCACTTTCCTCCGGCCAACGGGATGTGTTCGCTGGAAGCCTTCGGACATGCCCGTGTTCCGAGGGAGGTGATTGAGCACTCTCTCGTCGATTTAAAAGGCGAAGCCCATAAAGCAACAACTGCGAGATTTGCCCAGGATCGGAAAGACGCCATTAGGAGTGAGATCACCAAACTGTTGGCCGCTCGGTTCATCAGGGAAGTGTATCATCCCGAGTGGCTTGCCAATCCGGTCCTGGTGCAGAAGAAGAATAAGACATGGCGAATGTGTGTCGATTACACAGACCTCAACAAAGCGTGTCCTAAGGATCCCTTTGGGCTTCCCCGCATCGATCAAGTGGTGGATTCCACCGCCGGGTGTGAGCTCTTAAGTTTTCTGGACGCCTACTCAGGCTACCATCAGATCAGTCTGAAAGAGGAGGATTGCATCAAAACGTCGTTCATCACGCCCTTTGGTGCTTTCTGCTATATCACAATGCCATTCGGGTTGAAAAACGCTGGTGCGACCTATCAGCGCACCCATACGTGTTTTTTTCACACTCAACTCGGACGCAACGTGGAGGCATATGTCGATGACGTCGTCATAAAAACAAAATCCAGAGGGGATCTCATAACAGATCTGACCGAGACATTCGGGAGCCTGAGGGCATTTCGAATGAAGTTAAATCCCGAGAAGTGCGTTTTTGGGGTTCCATCTGGTAAACTACTCGGATTCATCATCTCCCACCGAGGGATCGAAGCAAATCCGGAGAAAGTCAACGCCATCATTAAGATGAAGCCCTCGGCTAATCAGAAGGATGTGCAGAAGCTTACTGGATGCATCGTGGCACTCAGCCGTTTCGTTTCCCGACTCGGGGAGCGAGGCATGCCTTTCTTTAGGCTCTTACGCCGACAAGACGATTTTCAGTGGACAGCGAAAGCACAACAAGCCTTTGAAGATCTAAAGAGGTTCCTCACCACGCCTCCGGTGTTGGTTCCTCCAATGCCCCAGGAGCCCCTCCTACTCTACATAGGTGCAACGACTCACGTCATCAGCAGCGCCTTAGTGGTGGAGCAAGGCGAAGAGGCTCCCTCCGTAAGGTACAATATCCGGTCTACTTCGTGGCGAGTATTGGGCGATTCGAAAATAAGGTACCCACAAGTGCGAAGCTTACGTATGTCAGTTACTTACATCACTAAGCTAAAACATTACTTCCAAGAGCATGAAATTTCGGTGGTCACCTCTTTCCCGCTTGGAGATATACTCCACAATCGGGAGGCCATCGGGAGGATTGCCAAGTGGGCGGTTGAGCTTGGAGCCTTTGAAATAAAGTTCAGTGCCTCGACTAGCTATCAAATCTCAGCGTTGCTATCGACTTCGCCGCCGAAAGTGGACAGAGGCCCAAACCCCAGTGAAGATAGGACACTCTCGAGTCTTGGACAATGTACTTTGATGGTTTCCTCATGCTCGCCGTCGGGGCTGGGATTTTGCTCATATCGCCGACTGGAGAAAAGCTGCGCTACGTCCTCCGAATATTGTTCCCTGTCAGAAACAACGCCGTCGAGTACGAGGCACTCATCCACGGGCTTCACGTCGCCATCTCGCTTGGTGTCAGGGGGTTAATGGTACGCGGGGATTCGCAACTCGTGGTCAATCAAGTACAAAAGGAGTGGTCTTGCATTGGCGACAGCATGGCGGCCTATTGCCAGGAGGTTCGAAAACTAGAAGACAAATTCGACGGTTTGGAGCTTACTCACGTGCTCCGCCGCGACAATGAAGCAGCAGACGAGCTAGCACGGATGGGATCCACTCGGGCCCAGGTCCCGAGCGGTGTTTTCGTCCAGGAGCTACGCGCACCGTCCATCAAGCTGCCCTCTACACTAGTAGAAGCCCATGAAAAGGTGCAAGAGCCCGATGCGGAGGTATTTGCGATTAACCCCGGATGGACTCAGCCTTATTTGGATTATCTTCTTCGTGATGAACTACCTGAGGATTGAAGCCTAGCCGAGTGCATTACACGCCGAAGCAAAAGCTACAAGGTAGTCGGGGACGAGCTTTTCAGAAGAAGCAGTTCCGAGGTACTAAGGCGTTGCATATCTGAGCAAGAAGGCAGAGATCTGCTCAATGAAATCCACTCGAGAGTCACGGCACCACGCGCTAGCACCACTCGTGGGGAAAGCCTATCGGCAAGGATTTTTACTCGCCAACCGCCGCCACGATCGCGGAAGATATAGTACGCAGATGTGACGGTGTCGCCGCACCGCGCATTCACATGCCGGCTCAAGATTTACTGACGATTCGATCTCTTGGCCCTTCGCCGTCGGAATCTGGACATGGTAGGCCCTCTCAGCGAGCGCATGGCGGTTCACCCATCTCTTCGTCGCCATCGACAAGTTTACCAAGTGGATTGAAGCCAAGCGGTTGGTTGTCATCACGGCGCCAAAGCACGCGAGTTCTTCCGGGACATCGTTGTGCGTTTTGGCGTACCTAATCGCATCATCACCGACAATGGCGTTCAGTTCAAGAGCAGCGAGTTTCAAGAATGGGGCGAGGAGCTGGGCATCAAGATCTGCTATGCGTCAGTGGCCCACCCGAGGAGCAATGGCCAAGTCGAGCGCGCTAATGGACTAATACTACAAGGGCTCAAAGCCAGGATTTTCGATCGCCTGAAGCCGTACGCCACGCGATGGGTTAAGGAGTTGCCCTCTGTGCTCTGGGGGCTCAGGACAACCCCAAGCCGAGCCATCAAGCGCACACCCTTTTTCCTTGTCTACGGCTCGAGGCGGTCCTCCGATCAATTGAAGTTTCGTCCCTCACGGGTTGCCGACACAACGATAATCACCGGATGAGGCAAGCGGGAAGACCTCGATCGACTCGAGGAAGCCAGAAGCGGCATTGATCCGATCGGCAAAGTACCAATCAGGCCTACGCCGCTATCATCAAGTATAACGACGGGCCGCATTCTCCAAAGGAGATCTAGTCCTTCAAGGAATCGAAGCACGAGCATAAACTCTCCCCTCTGGGAAGGCCCCTATGCGATCGCAAGTGACCCGCCCGGGCTTACCGCTACACTCTGCGTGAAGATGGATCCAAGTGCCCAACACCCGAACATCGAACAGCTACGTCGTTTTTTCCCTTAGTTTTTGTATCCAAGCAGCATTTGTGTAATTAATTTCCCTTCTTTGACTTGCTACTTGGCCGTAAACGACCAAGCAGTAAGTCGGGGGCTACACTAAATAGTGCGCGGAGTCAACCGCGCCCTATCCCTTCAATAAAGTTGTTTTCTCTCTACATGTGTTGATCGCATTCGAGTGGTACGAAAATTCTTGAGTAATGGCGCTTTACGTCCCAGCGACAATGTTTAGCTACCTCGCAGCTGCACAGGAAGAAAGCCAAGCGCTACTTCTTGGTACTCGGGGGCTGGACCAGTCGGCGGACGCGTTTCATGGAAAAGGATAACATGTATTGTTTGGATAAATCAGATCGCCGGTACTGGGGATCAACCAAAAGTTTCTATTACAGGCATAATTACAGATCCAGTTGATCAACTATCTGGACAGCTGTCGGATGGACTTCTTCTAAAAGAGCCACAGCCTTCTCCTCCGAGCAAGCAAATCCATCCTTAACGGCTTCGCAATCTAGGCGTGGGAAGTTTGACTTCGCGATGGCGAGGCCCTAACCGGTGCACGTTGTTGCGGCCTCCCGGGTGAAGACCTTGATCCTCTCAGGAAGGGCGTCGAGACGGGCCACCAGGAGGTCAGGGTCGTTCGGCGGCTCCTCGTCTGGATAAAGACACTCAAGAATTGGAACGATCCCCGTCGAGGTCCGGCGGCGAAATTCTGCACAATCAGTCGGGCAAGGCATATCAGTCGAGCTTTTGTGAGGTTGAGCCAGGGAGAGCCAGTCGGGGAAAGCTACCTTCCAGCTGGCTTGGCTTCCTCGGCTCGGCGTTGGCTTGGCGTATTTCCTCCTCGGCGTATACGCCCGCTTCCAGAGTCAGCACTCAACAAAGAAACATTAAAGGATATTACCAATGGAGCATCCTTTTTAGAGATTTAACACAGTGTCCGGTTTATACCTTGGTTTATGTTGGACTCTTCCACGTGGCGAGACGGAGTTCTATGACCTCGCGGTGCAGCTCTTCGATCCGACCGCGATATTGTCGCTTGGTGGCATACAGCGTTGTCGAACTCATCGCGCATTTTCAGCTCGCCACCGTCCTCTCCATGCATTGGGTTTTCGCTTTGACCTCTCCTTCATGCGGCGTATGGAGAAGAGAGGAGATTAGTGGGATTCTCTGCACGCAGATAGAGGTTTGCAGCGAAAAAAAGTTCTACCTTATATATTTCAGCTGGATTGCGGTTACTTGGTCCAAGACCTCCCACTCATCGGCTCTTGCCGTCTGTCGACCTCGTAGCCCTCCGCTTTTTTCCGCCACTTCAATCGGAAGGGTGGAATGTGAGCTTTGCCGAGGCGCGGGATCTCCTCGATCTCCGGCTCGAGCTAGCTGGAGCCGAGCTTTCCTTCACGGGCG
This sequence comes from Raddia guianensis, assembly GCA_036346415.1. Classification (NCBI taxonomy): domain Eukaryota; kingdom Viridiplantae; phylum Streptophyta; class Magnoliopsida; order Poales; family Poaceae; genus Raddia; species Raddia guianensis. The sequence goes on along the minus strand of CM070541.1, from coordinate 13,787,954 downwards.
AGGATTGGCGGCAAGTGGCGGAGGGGTGAGTCTGGCGAGGCGCAGGGGCCGAGCCGAGCCCTTGGCGCTTAGCGGCTCGTCGTCATTCATAGGTTTTACGAAGCACCAAGACTGTTCAATATGCACATCGTGATGTCTCCATACGATGAAGTCATGACGCCACGGGAATACCTGTGACGGGACATATTTCATCTTGAACTTCATGCCCGAGCCACTCGGGCCGGCAGCAGTTTTTTTGCCCCGTCCGCGGCCTTTGGGTGGTGGCCCGGTGAGTGGAGGGCTCAGTGGCGCCGGCCGGCAAAGGCGGCAACTTCGTCCTTAGGCGGGCGGCGCAAAAGCGGGATGGTGTCTTCCTCATCATCGTGATTCGTCCGAGTCCCTTGAGGTGTCCCCTTGCCTTTCTTGGCCGGAGGAGCACTCGCTGAGCCCTCGGGGGACGCTCTACAGGCGCCTCAGGGGTGGAGCTTACGAACCGGGGAGGAGAAGAAGGCTTGCTACCACGCAACGCATCAAATTACATTAACTCTAGCCCTACATCAACGAACCGCGGTTGAGTTGAGGAGGATCTTCTCCTTATCACTGGTGGCAAAATCCCGGATGATACGGAGCCGGGCACTGAGGGGGTTATTTTGAGCCCTAACAAAAGCTCAATCACTGGTGATGATCTCCTTTTTGCGCGAGGCTCGTTGGTTTCCCGAAAGGCATCCTCGAGCCCCGAGTACTCAAAGGCGAGATCGCCCTCTCCTTGAGGGGCTGGATACTGGCGTTAGGTATAGTTCCACACTACCCGTCTCGGGTCGGCCGGCAGACTTAGCTCTGCGGAGAAGAACGAGAAGTTCCTTCACTTGGCTTCCCGTCATCGGCGGCGAGAAGACCAGGAGGGGCGGACGGGGGACACTTTCACGGAGAGAAGGAAGGGAGGGCGGAGAATTGGCGCAATAAAACCACTCGGAGTGCCGGCCTTTGTTGGAGGTTTTGAAGCGAAGATCAAGTAGTACTTTTTAACCCCTTCCATGATTGGAATCCAGCACGCATGCGGCCTTAGGATTGTCCTTGTTGGGATAGGGTTTGAGAAGAAAAGGAATCTGAAAAGATCAAGTAGGGAGCGACCCCAAATAGACCTCCACAGGGCGTGAGTGAAAATTGCGATATGAAGAATGGAGTTGGGATTCAAGTGCAAATTTCAACCCCGTAAAAATGAAGTAGATCCGGAAGAAAGAGGGCAAGGAAGGAAGAGTCATGCGGAGGAAGAAAGATTGAAGACCACCACCTCGTCCGAGCGAGGGGTGGGGCGAGACTCACCGTGGCGGGGACGCCAAGACAACACTTTTTCGCAGGGGAGCACGCCGAGAGACCAGCCAGTAGCCTCAGAGCCTCGGTTGTGATGGACTTCACCCACTCCTTCCCGCTCTTAGCAGCCTTGGGGGTGGAGGGAAGGCGGAGCCATTCTTGATCGGAGGCAGGTGGCGCGGAGGTGGCAATGGAGAAAACCCCTAGCGCGTCGAGCTTCTTGAGGAAGCCAACAGACCGGGCGCGAAAAACAGGCAAAGTGAACCCATTTCGCTTCTCTGTTCCGGACTTATAACCACAGGCAGAGTTTCGCATTCTGGGCCTGGCCTAGGTCTAGCGTCGGATGCGGCCTTTCCGCGAGGGGCCCAATAATCACTCGGCTGCCCGAGTGGTTCCCCAGAGGTCTGCATTACGCATTAATCGCCGCCTAGGAGCGGACGAGCCTAGCTACTTGGGCGAAGTAATGCTATGGATTCGAGATCAAATCGAAAAAAAGCGAAGATTGCGATTCAAGGTCAAAAGCGAAGACATCGAGATTCCCCAAAAGACTTTCATTAAAAGGGCTCTTAGGCCCGATTGCATATTTTCATGGCAAAAGACATTGAGCTAGGGGCTCGCCGCTGGCTCAGGGATGCCAACAGAATAGATCATTCCTCGGCGACCACCTCACACCGAGGATGGAAGCGGCGAGAGCGTCCTTCAATGGGGCGCGCTGAAGAGCCGCGGATGGCGTGACGGGACCACGATGGCCCTCAGGCGACCTCTCTGCGTGTTCCTCTCCATCCTTTGTTGCCCGCAGTGATCTTAGTCAGCACGAGCTACTGATGGCAGTGGCGCGAATCCGCAACGGCGGCCTCCTATGGATCCATGAAGATTTGTGGGACAGGTGTGGAAGTTTCCCCAGGAATCGCCGAAAAGGAAAAAGACTCAAAAACTTCGAAGGCTTTGGTGGTAGTAGTCACATGCCCCACGAGATTTCTTTTTATACAGAGGAAATTCGGGGCGGCGCACAGTAAACCGTTTGAATCTTGATAAAACCATCATAGCGATGGGACCCGAAGTGGAGCGGATCCGGTTTCGATGTGTAGAGAAAAGGGCGCGCAAAACGCTTCACTCCCCAAATTGGGCAGGCTAAAACGCAAAGGGCAACCCCCTTAACAGGCTTTCTTAACACGCCGCTGACGATGGCAATGTGTTAAAATCGAGCCTAATTCGGCCTCGGTGCACCCTGGAGGGCATATCACCGGCAGCGCCAAAATTAAAAATATTTCAAGGCATACCCCATGGGGGTCACTAGCCAGGTTTGCATGCTCAGGGTTGGGTGTTGGTGAAATTTGGATTCAATTTCTTGAGGTATGCCTTCATAAGGTCACCAGTTGTATACTGCTACGCGGATACAAATACCTCTCGGCAAAATTGCGTCCAATCGGTATGCCTCCAAAGGCCTATGCTGATCCTCGCCATGGTGGGGACAGATACCACCCGGCGGAAAGGTGTGCCTCATGTTGGGCCAAGAGCTGGTTCTTACAAGTTAAGGCCGGGCGCCTGATGCCGATATTTCTAAAGCGCTAAGGTTCTGACAAAGATGTCAAAGACGAAGTTGTAATGGCGTGGCTTAAGGCATGCCCCGTGATGGCCGTAAGCTATTCTTGTATTACAAGAGTGGATGCCCGAGAGCGAATCCTCCTGTCGAAACGCGCCTAACGGGTCGAGTAAGCTAGAGTTTGGTATTACCAAATCTAAGCGTCGCTTCAACATAAAAACTTAAAATTTCTTGAGTCCTTTACAATCTCTTTCAGATTCACGAGGATTTAAAACGGAACCGATCAAGCATCCGACTCGATCGTAAAGCACTCGAGAGGCTATCAGGATCGCATGGGCCCGGTATCCTCTAGAAGGCCCGTAAGGGAGCAGAAAGGGGGCGACCCAGGTCGGTTGGCCGAACATAGAAACCACTCGGATCGGGCGAGACTTAAGCCGCAAGAAAGGGTCCGAGTTTATGGGATATCCCATGTAATTAGCGAGATCAATGCATACATTCCATGTAACGTCATAACGGAAATAGTTGCCATATACCCCGACTTACTTCATCAGAACTCTATCCCCCCCTGCACTATATAAAGGGAGGGGACAGATGCCATCGGCAGGAGGCCATTGAATCATCGATAGGAGCATCATCTTGCATCCCAATCCGCCAAATAATCCCAGAGCACATGAAGTAGGGTATTACCTCCTCCGTTGAGGGCCTGAACCTATATAACCCTGTCTTGTGCTAGCCATTTGACCTAGTTCTTGATAAGCGTCCCCTCGTACAAATTCATTGCCGGCGGTGACCCCCCAGTTAGTCACCCGTCGACATGGGGATAAAGGGAAAGTGCTTCCCCCTAAAGAGGTTCTTCCCCTTGAACGGGCATGTTAAGACAAACACGTGTTCAGTACTAACCCGACCAGCCTCTCCCACCTTGGCAGTTCGATGCAAGCCGACAGACCCTAGAACGAGACAAGAACCTGCGCCACTAAAGCGAAGACCAGCGGCGGGGCCCGCCGTATCAGCCTCGGGCGGTCCGCGGCGCCTATAAAAGGAGGATTCCTGGACATTGCAAGGGACGGCCAACTCAACACCCGAAGTCCCTGATCCGATTCCACCTGGTCCAAGCACAAGCAACATTAGCCTCTGAAGCTTCCTCCACAAGTAGCCTTGGCCTTTAGCCATCACCACTATAAGCTCGGGATCGACGCTTCTAGGTCCGATCTCGCACCTCTGCATCGCTTTTCCACCATATAATCAACAAGACCGAGTAGAGCTGGCATTCTTACGGTGGGGGCTCAACCAGGTAAATCGCTTGTGTCTTCTGAGCTCAGATCACTTCTCTCCGCCTTCCCACTGCATTTAAAGATCCATACACGGATCACCAAGTCGCCTCGTTTAGTCCGAGAAGACGCCGGCTCCGAGCCCCTCAGAGGCTCGGCCGCCACCCGCCGCTGAGAAGGGTTGTCGCGGCCTCACACCAACTACAAACTCGCTCTGCCGGGTTCATGGACCCGCTGCTCTTCAGAGCGCGATTCCCAGTTTCTTGACAGCTGGCGCCCAACGTGGGGCCTATGGCTGGGCGTCGGCACTCCGATTCGCTCTGACATGCCCGAGGTTCCGAAGCGATGACGAGGTCCTGACCTCGATTTCGGCGAGTGCGATGACACGGACGATGTGGTCCCATCGACGACGGCCGGGCGCGAGGAGTACCTACGAAGCTGGCCGACGAGATGGAGGTTGATACCTCTCTCGCCCTGTGGGTAGAGTTTAGCCGAGGAGTCGCCTCCCGGAGTCGACCCTCCGCTACCCATGTCGCTGAGACTCCCATGGAGTTCGAATCACTGGTGACACCGCCTCGCCCACGGGCGACACCGGACGCTTCCCGACCGCGCGCATGTCCCGCTGCTCGCTGCGGCGTCGGCCGGCAACGCCGAGGACGAGGAAGCCCAGCGCCAGGGCTGCGCCTGCCGCACGTAGAAGCGAGAAAGTTCTTCAATGATGCCGCCCGCCACGCCATGGATGGGATCGTGAGGAGGACCATCGCCAGGCGCACTTCGGGCTGCCAATAGCGGTCGACCCCATCGAGACAATGACCAACCCGCTCTGGCGCAGCAGCCAGGTGGCGCCGCCATCGCTGCGATCGTTCGCGACTTGAGAAGGACCCCGTGGTTTCACCATGACGGATTTGGGTCCGCCATCGCTGAAGGCAGGTACCATTACCGTGGGCATCGACCGACATCGGGAGCGTAACGGCGGTGATCGTCCCGACACATGGCGCGAAACCAATCCGACCATCTGCGGTACTCAAAGCCTCGCAGCTGCGCCACTTGCGATGCGTTCAGCGCCCGGACGAACCGGCCTCCTCCGCCGTGCTCGTCAGACGCTTGGGCGAGTGAGTTTTCTCGCCCCAGGCCTGCAGGATACCTCTCCCTCAAGGCAGCGCCAGGTGCTCTTTTCTTCTCGCTCTCCATGGAGCGCCGTAGCCCCGAGGTTCAAACCGGGCCCATTGAGAAGTTCGGCGGGAGCAAGAATCCTGAGGAGTTCTTTATCCGTCTCACACCACCGCCATCCGAGCTATGGGGAGATGGGGCGTCAAGGTCAACTATTTCCCCAAGGTGCTCGAGGGCATAACCCAACTCTGGCTGTTCAACCAGCGGCCGGTTCTATCATGGCAGCCTGTCACACACCTGCAGGATACTCTCTCGCCACGAAGCTTCCAAGGATGCTCACGCTCGCTCAGGCGCCCAGGGACCTCAAGCTCAGTAGTCACGGTGGAGCGACGATGAGTCTCGGGGACTTTGTGTGCGGTTCGTCAGAGCCCGCAACACAATCCCCTCGTGATCTCGAGATGAGGCCATAATCGAGGCCTTCAAGGATGGTGTGTGAGGCCGTGCTACACGAGGACCTCGAGCTCCACGGTCAACACCATGAGTGAGCTCTTCCTTTGCCGCCGCCTCGTCAACGCCTCGAGGCGGTGGAGCGCAAGAAAGTCGTCGAAGAAGAAGGCCAAGGTCGGTGATGGCTCGGTAAAGCCGAGGCGGACAAGAAGAAGAAGAAGCGGGAGCAACCCGCTAAGTTCATCGCCCGCCGAACCCGACCAGCCCGAGTGCCCGCCGCACGCCGCGCCCTCCAACACGCCTCGCCAGCAGCGTCCACTACAAGACGGCTGCAGCTGCCTCCCCAGCCGGGTAGGGCCGCGTGGCAACCGGGGCACCCCAAGGTCGGCTTTCCCGTCCACAGCAGCAGAACCGAGGTGAGGACCAGCTCCACGACCCCAGCCTCTTCTGCCGCCTTCATCAACGCCCCGGCCATGAGCCCGCCAGCTGGAGGACTTCTACGCCGGTCGCGGACCCATGCCCGAAAACTGAGGGCGATGTCAGACGGCGCCTGCGACCTCAGTATGCCGAGGATCGGTTTTCCGGCCGCGGCTAGCATCGCCGGCCATCTTGGCGGACGTCAGCACACCTCTGCGCCGCGAAGCTCAAGGCCGCGTCGGGAAGGTCCTCCACATCTCCAGCGAGCTCAGCAGCGCTGAATCTCTGCTTTGGTCCAGCCAGTCATCACCTTTTCGGTGATAAATTGTCCGGCCGGACTCTCTCAAACCAGCGCCTCGGCGGTGCTCGCCTACCATTGGCAATACCGAAGTCGATCAAGTCCTCGTGGACAGCGGGAGCTCGGCTGAACATCATCACGATCTTGGCGTCTTAGGCCTCATGCGTGTCCCAAGGCTCCAGATCAAGGGACATCACCCCTTTCCACGAGATTGTCCCGAGGATCGTAACCGCCCCGTTAGGCGGTCGTGCTACCCGTCCGTTCGGCGCTCTCCGCCAACTTCCGGACGTGAGTACATCACCTTCGAGGTGGTGGAAGCAGAGCTCTTCATAACGCGCCATCTTAGGACGCCCAGCATCTCCAAGTTCATGGCGGTCTCCCCACGCCTTACCACGCTGAAGATGCGGCAGCACCTAAGGGAGTCATCACCGTCCGGGGCAACCACAAGGCGGCCCTCGATTGCAGACGAGACCTTGGCGGCCATGGTAGGACGGCTCCCTACCCGTGGTCGAGCAGCAAAGGCGCTCCCATGTCAGCGCCCTAAGGTGGCCTTGCTGCGCAGGAGCCCACCAAGACCGTCTGCCCTCACGGTCGTCGACCCTCAAGGTGGTCCACGTGGGGACAACCCTTGAGCCTCAATAGGAACTCGAGGCTCATTACCTTCCTCCGGGCAATAACAGGGCAGCGTTTGCATGGGAACCGTCCGATATGCCCGATGTCCCCAAAGGAGGTGATCGAGCACGAGGCTAGCTGTCCTACCGACAAGAAACCGGTAAAAGCGATTGTCGAGGCGTGTCCCCATCATCGAAGGCCAAGATCATCCAAGACCAGGCTCGGCAAGTTTGCTTCGAGCGGGCTTCATCCGGCTGATTCAGCACTCGATTGGCTTGCCGAACCGGGTCGCCGCCCGAAGAAAGGAGGCAAGTGGCGATGTGTGCCGCATCACAGCGACCTTAATTCCGCTTGCCCTAAGGATAACTTCTTCCTTCCACGCATAGATCGCCTAGTTGACGCCACGGCAGATTCAGCTTTGATGAGTTTCCGGATGCTTATTCCGTTACCATCGATCCTGCAGTGTAAAGAGGATTTAAGAAAAAACCGCTTTTGTAACGCTTCTTTTCGCACATTTTTTCTATAAGACCATGTCCTTCGGTCTCGTGAAATGCCGCGCCACGCTCCAGCTGCCTCATGCAAAAAAACTCTCCTCGATCAATAGGGCGAACGTAGAAGTCTACGTTGATTTATATCGTAGTCAAGAGCAAAGACGCCTGTGACCACGCGGTTCGACTTAGCCGAGACCTTTGATGTACCGAGACAAAGACCGGTCAAGTTAAACCCCGAGAAGTGCGCGCTTTGGTGTCAAGTCCGCATGTCTTAGGCTACGAATCGGGCGAGCAACGGTGCGAACCCCGGAAAAGATCGAGGCTGCCGAAGATGAGGTCGCCAATTGTGGTAAGGACATCCGCCCTCACGGGCAAATGGCGGCCTTAAGCCGCTTTCATCTCCGCCTTGGAGACCAAGCGCGCCAGCAAACTCTCAAGCACGATAGTTTCGAGTGGATCGAGGAAGCCGAGGCCGTTTGCAACTCAAGCGATCTCGCCGCCACCTGCCTCACTACTCCTAAGTTTGGGAAGCCTCCTTATACCTCTCGTGACACCAAACCGCAAGCGCGTCAGCAAAGAGAACGAGAAGGGAAGCAAAGAAATTTCTCTACTATGTGAGCGGCACTCACCGGCCAAAGGAGCGCTTATCCCGACCTTTTAGAAACTGCTATGTCTTTGGCCTCCGCAAGTTGCGCCACTATTTCAAGCCCACCAAGTCATTGTCCCGACTAGTTACCCGACAAGGACATTCTCCAAACCCGGAGGCCATCGCGGGTCGCCGGGGAGTCGAGCCGGGTGAATTCGACATCCATTTGTGTTCGAATCAGGACAAGGCCTGTGCCCTGGCTGATTTCCGCAGAATTGACCAGCCGGACGAGCAAGAGAGGGCTCTGTGTCAAGACGGCAGGAAGCTGGGACTTCAGATTTGACGGTTCACACCAGTCCGGCGATCGACGGTATCGCTCATCTCCCCAACGGAGAGCGACCCAGCACGCCTTAAATACACTTTGGCGGCACGAAAAACCCAGAGTATGAAGCCCCAATTGCGGTTTAGGCATGCGCCGCCGACATTAAACGATTTGTTGAAGGATTCGCGCCGCTGGTCGTGGAGGAGTTTCAACGACGACTCGATGGAGCGGTACCGGCGGAAGTGAGGAAACCGGAGAAGCGCCCAGCTTCAAATCAGCTACATTCCAGAAGAGAATGGCGAGGCCGATAGGGCTCGCCAAGCTCGATCTCACAAGAACGCCCCCCGGGTGTAGTGCAGCACCTTTTGAAGCCTCCATTCCTCCGGAGAGGAGGCAAAGGGGCTCATACCCCCAAACCGAGACATCCGTATGCCTCATTCTCGAGCAGCACCTCCAATGACGCCATTCATCCGTTCTGGAGCAGGGACATTGCCCGAGGATGCGCCGAGGCTTCCAAAAAAAGGCGAGCCCGAAGCATCTCGGACGGGGGCTTACAAGGGGTGCTAACGGCGTTTTTGTAAGGAGCACAAGAAGAAGGTAAGACCCCCAATCCACGAGGGCATCTGGCGCGCACGCCACATGTAACCCTCCGAAAGCATTTCAGATGGGCTATTATTGGCCCACATGAGCGACGCAGGTTTTGGTTAAGCATCAAGTTTGCAAGATTCGCGCGGGATGACGACCCAGCCCGCGATGAGGCCCAAACCATTCCGCTTAGCGGTTGTCGGGTTTGGGGATGGACCCAGGACCGTCCCAAAGGTCTTGGTAAAACATACTTATTCGTAGCTATCACACCTTCACCAAGTGGATTGAGGCGGCCCTCCAACATCACCAATCGCCCTGCACGCTTTTTTCCAAGCATCGCCGCAAGGTTTGGCGGCCCAATGAATCATCCCGACAATGGCACCCAATTCACGAGCCGAATTCAACGACATCGCAGGAACGGGATGAAGTCGCTTTCCTCGTGGGCCCACCCACGAGCAACGGTACGAAAACGAGCTAACACGCTTAGTCCAAGGCATCAAAAGCTTAGCCCACGACGCCTGGCAAAAAAAAGGTTGGTCGACGAGCTACTGCCCCTGGCCCCGGACAACAACCAAAACCAGGGAGAAACCTTTCTTCGCCTATGGCCTTTCCCCTCCCAACAAAATGAGACTAGGATCCGACGATTGACTTCGCCAAAGGGGGTCAACACGAGGAGCGCACTTGACTGACCCATTTGAGCCTGGCCAAAGAATCCCTACTCCGGTCACTACCAGCAGCCCTTTATTACCTGCACTAAACGATACACGAGGACCCCCGAATTAGGGAGACCGTTCACGACGATTCGTAACCTTATGTGCTCCAACAAGCTCCCAAATTTCAAAGGGGGGACCGAAAAGAGCACAAAGACACGGGCTCAAGACGCTTTGTCGAAAGGACGGAGCGAGCTCCCTAGCTCATGGAAATTTCCTTCAAGCGACGCTTTCTACGATAATCGTCGAAGTTTCCTTCATTTGCCGTTCCAATTCAAAAAAAAAGAGCCCTTTCCCCATTCGAAGTCACGGGTTTCCCCCTTTAAAAAAGGTCTTGACTTTCCAGCAAAGCCTCTTGCCCTAAACCCGCGGGAACTAAAGGAAAAGAACCCAGCCAATTTTTTTCCACGCGGGGTGGGCCCACCCTTTGCTTACCAGGTCTCCCCGGGCACCAGTTTTTTCAAGTCCTTAATTTTAAGGTTCGGACTTTGCCCTTTTCTAAGAGCTAGGGGGTTAAGAGTTCGCGCTGAATTTTTCTAAATCATTAAATTCTAGACCCTAACCCAAGATCGCACGGATTTGACCACCCCGGGGGATGATTAGGCGCACAAAACAAATTTTCTAAGTAGCCATCAGTTTGTTCGATTTCCTAAGTTCTTTAACTTCTATCGCTCACCTAGTTCCTTTTTTGCATTACGATTCGCAAATTTGCAAAGAGAAAGGATTGACAGCCAAAAGTGACGGATCACCAAAGAAACATTCCACATAAGAAGGATTTTTACGAGCAAAGGGATTCTACAACCAAAAGGAGGCTCGCCATCCCGGGATATCAAGAAAAAGAGGCACCCATTACAAGGCGACGGCGCCTAAGAGTAACGCATCTATCGCTTTTACCAACAAGGCCGCATAAGCCGTGGAACAAGACTCCCAAAAGCGACGACGATGAAGAAGGCGCAGAGTCCGCGCTGGCACCGAGGGCCCCGCCGCGGATGACGCTTTCTCCGCCCGGTGGTTGACGGAATCCAAAGGGGAGGCGCGCCCATGATGGCCCCCGCGACGCTTGATTCGCCCGCCGACATGCGGCGAGTTCCTTCGCAGCCGCGGGCAGATCAAAGATTTTCTCCGCCGCCAAGAGGGCGGCGACGCGCATCGGGCGTAATTTGCGCCGCACCCCGCTTTCCCTAACGCGCCGCCCTCGCCGCCTTTTCGGGCCGGAGGGCGGACGCCAGGCCGCCCTGGCTCGCTATGACCGGGTGGAAATTTCCCCGCTGGCCGGATCGCCCCGGCAGGGAGGCAAGGGGAAGATCCATCTCCGCGTAGCCAATCGGAGATCGCCGAGTCGCCGGGATGCCCTTCCCCGTTTCTTATGTTATTTTTCCCCTATCTTCTACCGAGGACCTCGCTCGTTTTAAGGAGGAAGAGATAAGGGGAGATACAAATGCCCTTCCCGCCTAATATAGCCGGGCCCGGATGTCCCGGCACGCGAATTCCCCCGCGCCCGGGGGACCAATTAAAACCCACTACCCGAAAGAGGAGACGCGAGCGACGCGCCGCCCGCTGAATACCAACCGCTACCGCCGCCGCACGACACGCCGCTTTGGCCCCCCCCGGGGGGGAAAAATTTAGTAGATGTGGGGGCCCCAGCGGGCTCGGGCTTTTCCACCCCCCTCGTGGTTTAGGGCGGGAGCATGAACCGCCGGACGGTTTCACATCCGTGCCGGCTGCCAATGATTTCCGCCGGAATCGGAAAGGCGGGCCCAAGACCCGACTTGAAAAAAAAAGGAAAATGGCAAGCCTTCGCCAGTTACCCATTTTACCAATTAAAGAAAAAGAAAATGGGGGTCCGGAGGGAGGTACCAGGTCAAACCACGGCCAGCCGAGACCTTATCATTTAACCGTTTGCTCCAACCATGGCTCCGCCTGCGTTGCTTTGGCCCGGCTTGACCCGGCTTCCAAGCCCTCGCTTCCGGCTGCCGCCACGACTCGCCCCGCCCAAACAAAGGGTCCTCGAGTTCACAAGTTTTCGATTCGCCGCGAGGGTTTTCGGGTAGGGCCAGCGAGCCCCCTGGCCCCTCCAAATCCGGCCCCTCCGGTTTTGGAATCGTTGAATCTTCCGGCTTCTCCCCTCCCGGTCAGGTAAGCCCGGGCCCCGCCTTGCCTTTTCCCGAGGTGCCGGGATGCCCAGCCCGGCCCCGGCGGGGGGTTCAAGATTTTCCGACCCCTTAACAGAGAGCCAATTGCCAATCACCCGAAACCCCAGCCCACCAAGAACCCAGTAACTAAAGCGAAAGAAAACCAAGCAAAACCGGAAATTAGACTTCCAGGCGGCCAAGGGCCCTTCCGGAGGCGCTGTTCCCGCCCCGCCAGGTGCGCCCCGGTTTTCTCCCAAGGCCGGGCCTTCCCACCGCAAGGGTTGCCCAACCGTTTTCCCTCCCCTCCAAAGGCCCCAAACGTTCGAAAGGGTCGCCCCCAGCGGCCCTTTTCCCCCCCTTCCCCACCGCCTTTTGGGGGCCCGGCCAAAGACCTGCCGGAGCCCGGGTTTCAACGGGCCCTTGTCATCCCCGCCCACGGACCTCGTTCCCACCCGGGTGGCGATTTCGCGCGGCGCCTCGCACCAGCCCCGCCCCCAACCCTTTCCCTCCACCCATTCTCGGGTGGGAAATCCAGGCAAAGCCCGGGCCACCCGCTCCTTTGCCCCCCGGCTTAGTAGCCGGACCGCCTCCGCTTGCTCCGCCTTGGTTGAAGCCTTTCCCACCGGGCGAAAGTCGAACCCCGGCCTTTCCCCACCCCGGGCCCCAGCCAAGGGCGAACCACCGCACCAAACTTGCACCGCTTCCACAACCCGCAAAGGGCCCAACCCCCAAATAATTGGTTCCCGGCACCCCTTTTGTTGACCCCCCCTCCCCCGCTTTCGAGGGGCCCGGGCCGCCCTTGGCCCAACCCCGCGTCCCGCGAAAGGCGCCCCCGGTTCGACCGCCCACCCCTCCCCCGGGGAAGCAAAAGGGCCCCTTTCGCCAGCGCTACAACAAAAAAGCAGGGGAACCGGGGAAAAGTGTGGAGAAACTTACGGTCGCCTGTCCTCAGCCCTTTGCGGGTGAAGGGCCCCAGCCCGCCCCTCTCGGGAGAAGGCCGCCTTTGGCCCCAAACCTTCCCCGGGGCCCCCGTGGGCCCGGGGGGTCCGCACCACCCCCCGCCATTTCCAGGGCCACCCTTTCTGAGGGGGCCCAACAACACGGCTGGAAACTTTAACCGGTGCCTCACCAACCCGTGGGGAAGGAAGCTCCCCGGGCCCTTTTCCCCCGGGCTCTCCGGGGAGCCCGGCCCCCGGGGGCCGTTTCCCCCCCGGCAGGGACCGCGCCTTTGAGCCCCGCCCCCCCCGGGGGCCCCGTCGGCCCGGCCCGGGGTTCCGCCAACCCTTTCCCCCGCCAAAAAAAGTGCGCCCAAAAACCAAGCAGGCCGGTTAATCCCCCTGGCCTTTCCCCGAAGTTTGCCCCAAACCAGGCGGGGGCTTGTCCGGGTAGAAACCCCAACAATTCGCTACCCGCGGTTTGAGGCCCTTTCAGCGGTTAGAACCCCTCAATCCGGAAAAAGCCACCCACCCAGGAAGTCCCGGCCGACCTCCCAACCTCCAGGCCGAGATCCCTGGGCCCAAAAGGGATGTGGGACAGTTCCGCCCAATTGGCCCGGCCCCAAAAACCTTTAATGCAGTCGGCGACCCCGTGGGCTCGCCCACCAAATTGGGTCCGGGCCCCCTGAGTTTCCACGAGCCCGGTTTAAAACCGCCCCCAAATCCCTTTCTCCCCCATGGGTCATTGGCCCTGGCCCGGGGGGTGAAAACCCCGGGGTTACCGGGGACGGGGAATTCGAAGAAGGAGGTCCCGGCCAACTTTTGGGGCAACCGAATGCAAAGAAGTAACTGGGGGGAAAATTTGCCTTTGGGAACAAAAATTATGCCGAGATTTCCCCAAACCCCAATGGCCAACCAACCCAAGTGGTTCCCCTTGGTTTTTAAACCTGATTAAGCCCCAAAACTCCCCCCCCCCACCCCCTCCGGGCGCCCAAGAGCCACGCAGGCAAAGGGTGCAGGTATTGGGGACGAAGGAAAAAACAAGTTTCCCAAGAAGGGTTCCCCGGGTTTTTAAGGAAGGGCCCGGGGGCTCCCCGGGGTAACCGCCCGCTTTCTCCCAGACAAACAATGAGGACGCTAACCAAATCTTTGCGGCCGAGTAGGTTTTCCCCTTTAAACTTCAAACCTTTCAACGCCCCAGGCCGGGGGTTTATTGGTAAAGGACCTTTTAAAGGGGGCTTCCCTCCCCCCAAAAAAAGGGCGTTCCGCCCCCTCTAAAGAAGTTCCAACCTTTGCACCCCGTTACAGGCAAACCCGGGCAATTCCCTCCCGCATCCTTAGCCCGGAAAGGTTTGGGCCGCCCAGGCGGGGCAAACACAAGCCCGCCCTTTTCCCCGCCAAGCACAACCCCAAACCTCAAGTTTCCCCACAATCTGTTTGTCGCCCCCTTTAAGGTGATGGGTTTCCAAGCGGCCCTCTAAGGGTCGCAAGGCTCCACCAAAAAAATTGGGGTAAAGGAAATGCCCCTAAAGGGTTTTCCCTTTGGGGCTTTAAACAAAACCTTTCGTTCCCGTTTTCCCCCATTCGAAACCACAATAGCGAGAAAAACCCTCAAAACCCCGGGCCCGGCCGCCCCGGAAAGGGGCCTATAAAAAACTCAATTGGGCGGCCCAACCCCGTCCCCGACCGATTCCCCCTAACCAAAGCCTTGGGAGGGCCCCTTCAAGGTGGTCTCAGTCTCCCGCCCAAGCTCAGTCAAGCTTGCATTCGAGGATGGTCGCGAATTGGCGAACACTTGGAACGTCGAGCAGCTGAGGAAGTTCTACCTGTAGGTGGCTGTTCCAAGAACTTTTTTGGCCTTCCTTTGGAGCCGAGCGGCGAGGTCTTCCTCCTTCCCCGCTCGCCTCGGGGGCTGCTTTGTACAAAGCCATCTTCAATATAAAGATAAGTTCTGTCTCTCTGGCACTTTGTTTTTTCGCCTAAAGTCCATTAGAAAAATTTCGCTGAAAGTCGGTAGTGAAAAAGTATTTAAGGTGATGGCCCTTAGTTGTAAGGATTTAACGCTTGAACTTGCGGCCGGGCGAGGCGAGGCGACGGAAGGCGGGTTCTAGCTCGGTGTGTCTCGCCGGTTCAGGCAACGCGCCAACGACGCAAGCACACAGCGACTAGACCACTTCGAAGCTAAGCTCTCGCCACGCAACGATCAAGGTCGGTTTGCCGAGAGGCCATAAGGGTTGAAGTAACCAGATGCCTAAGGAAAAGCGCCACTTGCAGCAGAACGCTCATCTAAAACTTTTGGCGATCGCTTGCTTAGCCTCAAAAGTCTGTTAGAAAGCATTCGCTGAAAGTCGGTAGTGAAAAGTACTTAAGGCTGATGGCCCCTTAGTTGTAAGGGCGAACGCTTGAACTTGCGGCTGGGCGAGGCGAGGCGGACGGAAGGCGGGTTCTAGCCTGGTGTGTCTGCTCGGTCTAGGCAACGCGCCAACGACGGCACCAGCGACTAGACCACTTCCCGAAGCTAAGCTCTCGCCACGCAACGATCAAGGTCGGTTTGCCGAGAGGCCATAAGGGTTGAAGTAACCAGATGCCTAAGGAAAAAGCGCTCACTTTCAATAGAACGCTCTGTCTAAAGCTTTTGGCGTTCGGGTGCCCCGGTTCTTTTCGCAAGTAAGAATTTGCGTAAAATTAAATCGAGACTCACGGCAGAGAAGCAAAAGTTTGTATTAACAGGTTCTATTTACAAGACGAAACAAGCGAAGGAGTCCAGCTACTCCTCGTCATCTTCGTCTTCTGCCGAAGCGGCGCCGCCTATCATGGATACGCGGTGGGCGGCGACGTCGACCCGAGACAGCTCGTTCCGGTCCAGCTGGCGCGAAGGTTCCCTGGTGGCGGCATCGAGGTCAAACGCGGCGTTTTGGGCAAGGCAGTTGCCAAGACGAACCATATTTACTTCAAGAGCGCTTTGGCGACCGTCTTCGATCGCTCAGCGCCCGCATCACCACCGGCAGGTCGCGCAGAACCTCGGCGCGCTTCCCACCACGCCAACAGATCACTGGCTGGTCTCCAAAGCAGGCATACAGGTGACGCCCAACGGGTACAAGGCGTCCCGGAAGTCGCGGTAGGCGGTCCGCAGCATGTCGGCGAGCACCCGGAGGTGCTCTGAGTGCGCCGCGCGAAGTTCTTCGGCGTCCTTGGTGGCCGAGGCAGCGGCGGCTTGCGCCGCCACAGCCTCGCGGGTCGCCACCTCCCTCGCGGTGGTCGCCTGCTCAAGCTCCCGCCGCAACTCGCCGACGGCCCGCGACGCTGAAGCCAGAGTGCATTCCCGTGCCGCCCAGGTGTGGGCAAGGGCACGGAGCGTCTCGAAGGAGCGCCCGAAGTCGGCGGCGATGGCAGCCACGGCGTCAACATCAGCCGCAGCAGCGGTCGGAAGGTCTTCCAGCCTTGACTCCGGCGCGGTCCCCGCGGCGGGAGGTCTCGTCTCCGTTGAAGGAGCTGCGGGCACGCTGGGGGCTGGCGGGTCGTGAGGGACGGAGCTGGAGGCCCCAGCGTCCGCTCTATCCCATGAAGGAAAATCAAAAAGAGGTTCAGGTATGTGAAAAAACATGCAGCATGCTAACCCTAACGCAAAATGTGCATAAGTGCAGAGAAAGACACCTGAGGCGACGTCCCCCGAAGGTGAAGGAGGAAGGGGGCAGCGTCAAGCCGCTCGGTCGCGGAGGCGGCAAAGCCGCTGTCGCGTCAAGTCGTCGGGCAGCGCCAAGACGATGGCGCCACATGCGCGAAGCCGGCAATGGCGGCGGCGGCAGCACAGAGGTGCAACACGGAAGGAATTGCGCAGCGCGCCAGCCTCGAAGAATCGCCAGCGCTCCGCCAGTGGCGGAGCGGCGGCGTCAGCAGCAAGGCCCCCACTAGAGGGGGCCGGAGAAGGCAGAAGCGGCCCCGGACTCGAGGGGCGAGCTCTGTTTGGGCTCGCCTCTCCCTTCTCATCGTCGTCGTCCGGGGAGAGGACGAGGCGGCGCTTCCCGAGAGCGCACTCGGAGTCGGCCGCCACCACAGGAGGAGCAGCGGCCGCAGGAGCTTCGACGGTCACCGGCGGAAGATCGCGGATCTGCAGGGGTCCCCAGGTCGCTTGGACCGCGGGACCAGAGACCTCCATGGGAGGCAGCGTCACCGCGGCGACCCCTGCTGTGTTTGGGCGCCATGGAAGACGGTGGTGGAGTTGGCGAAAATGAGAGTGGCAGCGGCGAAGGAGGCGATTGGCGGTTTGAGGACTTGGCGTGCAAAAGAGCTCGTCGCAGAGAAGAGAAGCTTTTATAAGAGGTGAAAGCGAGCGCGACGGTTTGGATTCCGTCCCCACTCGCGCGCGCGCGGCGCCATCATTGCCCCGCGCGCTTCGGTTTTTCGTGAAAAGCGGCGTAGTTCCCCAAAGAAGATCATGCGCAGGTGGAGAATCAGGCGTACGGCCGCCGCAGGAGGTGGGCCCCCCACGATTCATCTCTCGCCGCATGAGAAACGAAAAAAAAATATCAGCGCTGACGGTTCACAGATCATGGTGGACCCGGGTTCTTGTCGGTAATAAATACCGGGTACGAAGAGTCCCGAGAAGATCATCCTCGAAGACCAAGCGAGGGCCCCACACGCCGGGACGACCAGTGCCCCAATATGTAAGCGAGCCCGTCAACAGCGGGCGAGGGCCCCACGTGTCAGGCGGGCGCATGGGCGAGCCCCTCGGCGCGCATAGGGCCTCCCACTGTTAAGCGGGGCCCGCATGGCTGGGAGCGTTCCGAAAGAAGTCTTCTGGGCGAAGGCTTCCCTTGCTGCGAAGGACGAGCGCATTCAATGCGACATTACGCGCGGATGGACAGATGAAGAGATGATTACCGCCACAGTGACCTCTGCAGGCCTGACCAACTGTCACTGTGGCGCAGTGGAATTGACCAGCAGAGAGAGTTTGCCATCATCAAGCTCGCCGCCCGCGTCGGAAGGAGCAAGCTGGGCCCCACCCGCAGTCTCGCTGGAGCGTTCCTGCGGGTCAAAAGCCACTTGCGAGACACGCGTGGGCGGCGCCGTGCGGCGCAGTAGCAGCACGTTTTCGTCTCTCCTGTCGTGTCCCTCATGTCTTATCAGTGTATTGTACCGAGAGTACTGTATTGCCTACCCCCACGGCTCTCTCCGCCAGCTCGAGGCTTGTATAAAAGGGACGGAGAGAGGAGGGAGAGAGGGTTCCGAAACATTCTGTAACAACATCTCATACAACCACAACTCGAAAAAGAGGTAAGGCTCGGCAGTAGTAGGACTGTTACTCGCGAGGGGGTCCGAACCTAGGTAAACCCCTTGTGTCGCTCTTTGCTGCGTCCCACGCTCAAATCGAACTGAGCTCGGCTGATAGGCTAGCAAGATAGAAATCTGACTAGAGGTGTGATCCGCAGTGGTTGAGCGGAAAGCACGCCGTCAAACACATTATCAGCATAAAGCTCCGAAGAATCGCAAGACGCTGGAGATTGAAGAACGATGACCATATGACTACATTGACAAACATGATCTGCACCAAATCATCCACGCTGATAGGTCTTCTAGGAACTAGCTTTCCTATCTTCTACGATAGTCGTCGAATCTCTCTTTTGCTCTAGCAACATCAAAGGTATTAGATCGAACAAAATTGGTGAATTCTTGAATACATCTATTGTGAGTTGAGGGGTTTTGGCAAAAGAACCTATTGAATTGAACCGCCGGTTTTTCGATCAAAGATGAACGAACGAGAATTGCATCGAGATGTCCGCACACCCGTCGGCTGCGCCGTCACGCACTCACGCCCCCGTGTGCGTCGAGTCTCACTCTTCCGCCGCCGGTCGTTGTGCACCACGCCGCCGTGCTCTGTCGTCGTGCCGCCGTCGCACCTGCACCTCTGCCGTGGACTTGTTGCACCGCCGCATCAGCGCCGCGCCGATGCTGGCCGCCCCGCCCCACACCCGGCCCACAACAACCTTAGCCGCATGCGGCACTGCTATCCACACCCGGCCCACAGCACCTTAGCCGCATGCGGCACTGCTACGCGCTCATGTACCGCGCCTTGCGCCGCCGCCGTGTGCATCGTGCGCCACTGCCCACCGCCGCGCCCCCGTGCAGTGCCCCGTCGCATACTCGCATCCCACGTGCCCCCGGCAATGCCCCGCCGCATCACCGATGACGGAAGCTAAGGCAACCCTAGCTGCTCTGCTATCGAAGACTACTTGGGCTTGGCCGGGCCGAGTTGCAGCCTTGCAGGTCAGAAGAAAATAGAATGGGAGGGTGACGGCCTGACGGGCCATCCCTCTTTAAGCCGCCCGCAAGCAGGCCGTTGTGCCACCTAGCACTGGGTCGCTAGTTTGGCAGGCCGCTAGCACCGGGCTGCCCCCAAGCAGGTCGAGACAGGCCGACTAGAACGACAAAAAAAAAAAAAGAAGAAGAAGAAAAAATCCCGCAAGCAGAAAAGAAAGAAGGCCATGGACAGAAAATAAAGAAAAGGAAAATGAGGAATGGGCATAGAATTTTGAATATTTTATATTGTGCGTGTTTCTCTGAATTGGGAATTTGCACTTTTGCCCTTATGAAATTTATGAAAAGAAGGGCGTGGTCAGGCCATGAAGTAAAACAATAGGATTGGTTGGGCTGAATCTGAACGGAAAAGATCGAAAAGGAAAAACAATGGTTCGGGGCAGGCCAGAAAGAAGGAAAGATTAACTGCTTGCCCTGTAATTTTAGCAAATAAGTGCAAAGATATCCTAGAAATTGTAAGAATTTTCTAGGCTATGAATTTTGTAGAAAAGCCCTCAGTTTTTTGGAAATTATATGAAATGTTTCCTGAATTTAAGAATTTATTGCAGAAAGACCTTTAAAATTATGGAAATTGGGCATAGCTTTTTCAGAACATTGAAAAATCCATAAAGGTCCTTAGAATTAGTAGAAACCGAAGAAAACAAATATTCAGACATGAAAGCACCTTGGGAGTTCAAATTTTGACCTTGGTTTTGAATTTGAAAATTTAATTAGCTATTGTTAATTACTTTTGTGCAATTATATAATGAACTTGCTATTTTAATTCTTGGTTTTTCCCAGTTTATCGTATGAATTGGTGATGTCATATAAAAAGAAATAATGGATATACATGAGAATTTGTGAATTAAAGGCTACCCTAGCACCACTTTCTCTCTCTCTTCTAGATTACACATAGTAATCTTATGAATGAATTTTTTAATATAAAATTGTCAGATATCATAAGTCATGAATTTGAGGAACTAGTCCCACTTGGCCTAAATTATGTCACTTGAGCATAGGACATTTACAAAAAACCTTACACTGCTATCCGGTTTATATCCAGTGAGAAAAACAAAACAACCGATAAGCAGAATAAAATCATTGCACTTTCTTAGACACCACCTCCTCATCAATCTTTCTATGCATTGTTGAGAGGGAGTGCATTGGAGTTATGGGCTACACTTTAGAAGTGACTTAACAAGCTAAAGTATTTTATCCTGCCATAAGCACAACAAGATTTAGTTGCACACGAGGTTTGCAAACTATAGAACTATGACCAACTACAACTCACATTTTGCATCGAATTTGTACTGATCTCTCTATGTGGCAAGATCACAAATGAGAAAGTAGTACTTTCCGCTTTTTTCCTTAGTGCAATTAGAGCAACTACTAGGAAGGAAAAGCTCATACATTAGAAGAACGAAAAAAATGAGAAAAATGAAAGAATTTGACCTAGAAAAGAAAGTCAATTGTCCAAGAGAGAGAGAAAAAACAAATTACACAATGCAAGCCATGTGGCCACTATGTCTTAATAATCTACTGTGTGATTGTTCTTCTTTGTTGTCTACGACTTATAACAATCTCGAACTACACCCGGTATCATGATTGTTTAAAAATAGAGGCCACATAGTGCGGAGCCTGACTAATTTGTTGATTCTCTTTTTTCTCATTATTTTCTTTTCTTTTCTCATGATCTGGCTCATGTGTACATATATACCGGTGGGTGACGCTGCAGTCTTTTATTGAAAAAAAAATGTAGAGACCAAAGATTACCGTAGATTACCGTAGGCAGTGCCGTAAGGAATAGCTAAGACAGGCAAAATTAGAGCATCCCCAATAGTGTTTTTGAACAGTGTTTTTGGGGTGGCATAGAGAGACCGTTGGAAATGCTTTTGCATGGGATTTTTTTTTCTTTTTTATTTTGTCAACGAGCCTGACAGTTGGCACAGCCATAGTCGTCCAGTTTTGGGTGAGTGTTTCTTTTTTAAAAAAAAAAAAAACGATGACCGTGAACCAGTGTTTTCATATCTCACCCATGTTACCTAACTAGTTGAGTAGGCGGGCCCATGGCCCGCCGAGTTTGCATTAAACTAAGTTATGTTTTTAGCAAATGCAAAGATTACCATAACATAATATAACGATGATCATTAAACCAAATAGAACAGGTTAAGCAAATGTGTTCCACCGAACAAAAACAGAGCACTCTTTCCGCTAAATTATTCTTGTTCATCAGGGGGATGACAACAAATATATAGCAGATAGTGCCAAAGTGGTATTACACAATTTTGGTAAGCAGAACATAACAATGCGACGATAGCTCAAAAAGTGTATCTCAAGATTAATCAAAACCCAAAAACAACAACTTAGGATCTAGTACAACAGTTATCGTACACACGTTATCTACACATATATTGCTATGTTGCATCTAGAGATCCATTTATTCATAAAATCATCAACAGGTCATCACTTATGCTAAATCATTCTTAATCTATATATAACAGCATAACACGAAATAGGTAGCACTAAATTGATTTATAATTTTGGCAATCAAAATATATCAAGACCAAATACTAATACAGGTGTGCATAATCCAGATCAATGGAAAGGAATAAGCAACAATTTTAGGAAGCTATAGGAGGTCGTATCAAACCTAAATAGGCATGGTCACAATTCACATGGTCCTATAATACTGGAGCCACCGGTGGACAACCCAAGACCACAAAAAAAATACTGCATCATTCAATCAGAATAGTGTAACAAACTAAATCGAGGCCTAAATGAAAAAAAAATGATGTTTAACCATAAACAAAAGCTACAACCATCTGTGGCCCGTCGACGCCGAGTTTACACTGCAAAAATGAAAAGGAAAAGCAATCAGAAAATTATGAATATATTAAGAGCGAAATGATTTGATAATTGAATAAATTAGACATACTCCATATTTTTATAATTGAATAAATCAGACTTATCAGTTTAATAAATATGTTGAGTCTGAACTCTAAATGTACTCAATAAAAAAAATGAAGGTTTCTAAATCAAAACTACTTAAAGAAGATCTATTACAGTGCAATGCATTCTAGCAGTACCTTAAATCACTGAATGCATCAGCCATGCCTTCAGCTATAGTCTCCACATCCTTTAGCAAATCACTGTCATGAACTTCAGAGAGCAAAGGTTGAATTGCTTCATTTTATACATCGGTCTAAAAATATGATTATCAAATGAGCAAAGTTTCATGTACCAGCTAAACTATGTCAACTATCAACGAAGGGCCTATATATACCCAGCAGATTGCAGAGTAGCCTATTTCTAGCATTGTCTAACACAACACAGGTTAGGCAAGAAAATAGCACCACATAGTAAATTTACGATTTCAAAAAAATTCCACTTCATAGAGCTGAATGGTCACTTCATAGCAATTTTAGTACATTTTAAATTAGAAGAGTATACTTGCCTAAGAACAGATGGTTCAAGTGGCTGTGGAACCAAGCTCCAGTGTTTCAAGATTTTCATGTGCATGAACAATGTGGTCTGCCATTTGAAGATGACTTTCCTGTGGAGAAGATAAGCCCAATCGGTGGCGACAGGCAGGCTGTGAAGAAGAAGATAGCATGATCAGTAGGCAGAATAGGTAAATAGTTCTATTCATTTAGGAATTCCATCAAACAGCTTATGAACTAACTCATGGTTGCAGACATCGCAAAATGATACAACAAACAGACCTAACAAAGGGATGCGGCAGCAACAGGGTTCGGTGATACCACAGAGATAACCATGTCAACTGGCAGCCCAACCACCTCTTGTATAATGTCAAAAGCAATCTCAGTTGAAAATGCTATGCTGTCCTGAAGTAGTGAAAGTTCATCAAGGTATGTGAGTGGTGCCGTGGAATCAGGTCCTGTGGTCATTACCAAATTAAGGAGATTATCATTAGCCAACAATGAGTAGCATGTAAATAACCAGTGAATGCTGTAACCTTTTAACTGGCAGATGAGAGAGGGACGTCATATACCATCTAACATGAAAGCAGTTAAATAACAGTATGGTCATTGTGGAATCAGTGTTACTGCTTTAAAAACGGTACTAAATAGCAATTTTGACAGGCTCTCACCTTGCATTCAATCACCAAACATGTAAAGCAGGAGCTCCAAAGCACAATTGATGACATTGCAACCACCATTTGACTGGTAAGACTCACCGGCCGTGACCAAACTGCCTGCGCTATCTAAATCACATGATAACTTGATAAACCCGAGGCTGACCGTCGACGGATCCGTTGGGTTCCCCGATTCCGGCAGCGCCGAGAGAAGATGAGAGCAGGTGGCACCGTCCCTAGGGAAGCAACAACGGCACCAGCCGAAGAGGCGGCGCCAGGGGAATGGAGGCGACGTTGGGGGAGGCGGTGGCGGCAGAGACATGGGGAGAAGGAACGACGACTACAGGGAAGGGGGAGAGGAGGAGGTACATGGGAAGGGAGGAGAGGAGGCGGTATGGACGCCGTGATGTGCGGGCCAGAGACCTACCTCAGCAGATCTGGCCTGTCCGGTGCTCGCCATCCAGCGAGTAGCTCAGGCACAGAGGAGAGGAGCCACCGCCCTCGCCGCACCTCCCAGATCGAGCCGCCCCCATGGAGGATACGGCCGCCGCCGCGTTGCCGGGCTGCCGTCGCCGCCGTGCGCCAGAGCCGGGCCGACCCAGTGTGGGAGGAGGCAGAGGAGCAGGCGGGGAGCCGGGCAGCGTGGCCTGAAGAGGCGCGGATTGGGAGCAAGGACGCGTGCAGGGGTGAGCAAGCAGGAGGCGGGGAGCAGCGGAGGAAAAGGGCAAGTAAGGGGAGGCGACCATGGTGAAGGCAGCGGCGGTGGAGAGGCGAGAAGGCGCAACACGGGGGGAGAGGGGTGGCTGCGCCCGGAGGCGAGGCGGCCGACACTCGGGGCGAAGCAGCCGAGGGCGGGGTGAAAGCGGCCGAGCGGGCGGTAGGGGGAGGAGGCGTGGCGCCTTCGCAGCCACGGAAGCCACCGCCTTGCTGAGACCGTGCGATGGACATCGGACGGTTGACGATTTATGGGCGACGTGGCTACCGCGGGCAAAAAAACCTGCCACGTGGCTACGAAAGAGAACCTAAACCCACGCTTGTACTATAGATGATGATGATGATGGGCGACGTGGCTACCGCAGGCAAAAAAACCTACCATGTGGCTACGAAAGAGAACCTAAACCCACGCTTGTACTATAGATGATGATACCTTGGATTTAGTCGACCAAAAAAGGCTTCTTTCAACTTGAGCTCGAGGTTGCGCTGATTTTAAACAGTAAAAGCCATTATAGTCCTGCTATTTTCAACTATGAAGTCCCATTATCCAGTACTCCAGTCCGGGAATTCCACGTTGCGATATCTGGCCCATATAGAAATAACAATCTTCCTTAACGGCCCAGCCCAAACTTGAGCTTCGATGTGTATCACATGTTGTTTTATTTTTTACAGAAAAATTATAAATTTACCCTTAAACTATTGCACGGGTTTGCTTTGCCCCCGTCAATTCTAAAACCAAACAAGAAAATACTACCCAAACTTGAATCCACCCCCGAAGTGGCATTCAAATTAGCAGAGTTTTCCAGAAAAAATCTGAAAAATAAATGGTAGATAATCATAAGATTAGAAAAAAAATAAAATATCTACACAATCATAAAAACATGTAGAGTCCATATATGCAATAAAAATACAATGTTATATGTAAAATTATATGGAAAATATTTATATCTGTATTAGAGTGTCTTTTATTTATTAAATATATCAAGTATTTAGATAAAATACTTTGACTTCGAGAAAATTAAGGAATATTAATTTAGCTTCTTGGAATAATAGATAAAAATAATAAAATTTAAGGAGAAATTCAAATGCCACGATAACTTTGAATTTGAACTCGCAATTTCAAATTCAAAATTCGTAATATAAAACCGGGGTGGATTCGGTGTTAGGGGTATTTTGTCTGGTATGAACAACTAAGGGAAGTTGGATATTTGGCTTAGAATTGTGGAAATAAAACTGAACTTTGATCATAGTTTAGATGGGTAAAATGGACCTTTTTCATCTATTAATCGCCATCAAGATACGCAACCCAACCAGGCCTGGCTCGGAGCAATTGCTCTACTTTCGATAGTGTTCCACTGTTTCCAAATTGCTCGAAGCCTCGGCATGGCAAAGGCCTTGTTCTTTTCAGTTTAGCGTAGCGTAGCGTTTCACTGTAATAAAATTTATCTTTTTTATATAGCTTATTTGGTGTAATAATTTGTATTTATTTTTCTCAGGTTTTTAATAGTCGTCTTAAAGATGTTAAAACTATTTTTATTTTTAATAATATTTAAACCTCCTTTAAATACTCTCAAATTTTGCTACAGTGAATTTTTGAATTCAAATAATTTTATAAAACTTGAGACTAGCATATACAAAAGAAACCACAATATCCTTCTTTTGAGAACCTATGATAACTTATTGAGTGCTCCAAACATGAGGTGCGTAGTTTGAGTTCTTGGTTTACTATTTTTCATAACTTTTTGTTTAAAATTAAAAAACTATTATTCTTTCGGCCAAAATTTCACGAAATCCGGTTATTTCTGTTTATAAATCCTTGTTTATACCTTCGGCTTAAAATAAAAATAAAGGCTATGTTTGAAAAAATTAGCAACCTGCAACCATTTTTAAAGACTTTTATTGTTTTTCCCAAAGCTTTACAGTAATAAACTATATCTAATACATATTTTTTGTCTTTTTCAAAAAAAATTCTAAAGGCTTTCAACTTTTCAGATTATTAACGCGTATGAGCGTAGCTGACCATCCGCCGGCGCGGGTACGTAAATTTGACGAAATAAATCTAGTGGCCAACTAATACCTCACAACGAATCAAGAGCGCCGTGTGCATGAACCATGAATGCCAGGGTCGTATCGTATCGTACGTGACGCACTGACGTAATGCATCGCCGCCGCATGTGTAGTACTACCTCCGTTTTTTGTTTGTTCGATGCTTTTGACTTTTGAGCACGCCTTTGATCATTCGTCTTATTCAAAAAATTAGTACGAACATGTAAAAAAATAAGTCATGTTTAAAATATATTTATTGATAAAACAAATCACAACAAAATAAATGATATTTGCATAACTTTTTTGCATAAGACGAATGGTCAAATATGTGTCCAAAAGTCAAAAGCGTCAAATAAAAAAGAACGGAGGGAGTAGGATCGTAGGCTCGTAGCTAGACTCGCCATACGTTTCTTTCCCAAGTGGCAACCATTCCGAGCATCTGTACCGTACAATGCAAAACACTGTAGATTTAAATACGGGGCGACTAGCGCACGGACGGGATCCCTCCCTTCCACTCGCCTCGCCACCCCCACCGCCTTCTCCTTCCTCCACCCGGGGGGCGCCTACGCCGCCGCCGCGCCGCCTCGCCGCCTCACCGGCCGGCGGCGCCTCTTCTTCAAGACACCCCGCCGCCTCCTTCCTCCGCTCATTACAAGGAATTCAACCTATTGCAACGATAATTTTTGTTGCATTAAGCCCAAAATTATGGCAATATGTGCATATTGCAACAAAACTAAAATCGTTACAATAATATCCGTGGTAATAAGAAGTTGCAATGATACCAAAATCATGGTAATAAATTTTTTATTACAACAATATGGTTGTTACAATAACTTATCACCACGTTTGTGAAATCGTTGCTGTAAGCTATTGCAACAGATATTATTTCATAACAATATCATAATGCAACGAAATGAAATTCATGGTAAAAACTTATTGCAACAATCAATAAGTCACATAGAAAAACAAATACGCAGATTCTAATCGTCCCCGGGATCCCGTCAGGCCCTCCCTCCACTCGCCTCGCCGCCACCCCCCCGCCTCCTTCCTCCACCCGGCCGGCGGGCGCCTCGCCCGCCACCGCTCGCCCGGCGGCGGCGCCTCTTGTTCCGCGACACCCGCCGCCTCCTTCTCCGCCGCCGCCCTCGCCGCCCGCCGCCGCCGCCTCTGCCATCCAACTGCGCCGTCGCCGCCACCCTAACCCGAGGCGAGGCGGTCCCACCGCCGCCGACGGCCTTCACCTCCCCGGCTCGGGCGCCACCGCCGCCGCCGCCGCCGACGAACCCCACCCACCGCCGTTCGCCGCCTCGACCTCCTCTAAACCACGAGAACCCAAACCCCCTCGAACCCTAACCCGAAACGGTGGCGGCGGCGACGGCGGCGACGGCGAGGTCAACTCCTCCCTTCTTCTTCCTCCTCCCGATCAACGCCCCCCTCCCCCCCTGCTCTGACGGAGGCGCAAGCGCGTGACGGGATACCGTCGTGAAGAATTTTCGTTTAAATAAGGCCATGTTCTCTTAAACTGATCTGAAAGACTGAACAGCTGAAAGGCCGAAATGACTTAACTTTGAGAGCTTCTCGAGATAGTCTCGAGATTCGGATTTATTTCGTTTGACTTGATTTTTAAAGCGTTAGGATCCACATTCAAAACAGTGAAAAAACGGACTCAAAAAACTCAAAGGGAACGCCTGCTGCTTGAGTCCGGCACCTCCGGACTCCAGCAACGACGCTGTAGAACACGCTGTGAGGGAGAACCTTGTCGTGTATGCAGGTGGGGCCATGGGAATTTTTGACTAGGTGCTCCAATCCACAAACCGTTTGCGCCAACATGTTTCTCGTTTTTTTTAAACAAAACAAGATATATGTTGCCATATAACTCTTCAAACTTACCTGGTGAAACTTGGGTTTCACCTACTGAAACTTGGGTTTCGCCTACTAAAACTTGGCTTTCATATTCGTCAAACTTGTCGAACTGTCAAGTTTCATCAGGTTTAATGCAAGTTTCAACAGGTCTCATACAAGTTTCCTCAAGTTCCATCAGATCAATTCAAGTTTCAACAGGTTTCATCCAAGTTTCATCTGGTTACATCGAAGTTTCATCCAAGTTTCATCAGGTTTCATCAGCACACGACCAAGTTTCATCAGCGCACGACCAAGTTTCGCTAGTATAGATGTAAGTTTCATAAGTGCCTTCACCTAGTTCACATAAAAAAATTGAAAAAGTGAAAAAAATTAAAAAAATTTCAAAAAGTATTTAAAATGGGTTGCTCTCGATTTTAGAAGAATTATGAAATTTATTCCACGCATTTTGAACACTGTTTGAATTTTATACAAAAATCAAAAATTTAATTGAAAAATTGATCAAACGCACAGGCTTGCTAGTCGCTGCATGCGCGCTTGCTAATCACTGCGAGGAGCGTCGGATCTGCGCGGTATCGGTCGATCCAATGGCCCTGGCAGGTTCGGACCGCGCGTCAGGCGTCGGACGTCCGACACCTGGCGCTCGCCAAACTCAAAACATATGTCTTTTCAAAACGTAGATAAGGCGTTAAGCTGTTAAGGTATTAAGCTGTTAAGCTAAAAAAACTGGGCCTAAGTAACTGACGAGGATAAAGAAACTTTTACAGTGTAGTGTAATTATAAAATAAATTACAGTTAGTAAGATGAGTAGTTAATAGTGAAATCAAACGGAGGAATAAAGTGTCTTATGCAGATTCTCTAAAGTGGTTTATCTAATGTAGCCCATAAAAAAGGTCAAAGTTCATAGGTCAAATAGTTAACAGGTGACTCCGTGAGAGGGGAGTGAGAGCGTATTTGCCCCGTGTGCTATGTCATTTTCTCTCTCGGCGAGCGATGCGGCCGAAAATCATGAGTGGTGGTCGACGTGACGGCCTGTTGAAATATTCCATTCATCACTGAGGGCTCAATACCTCAAGGTTAAACAAACTTGGGCTCCGGTTGAATGTGGCGTCAGATTCGAGATGGTTAGATC
The DNA here is from genome assembly GCA_036346415.1 of Raddia guianensis. Taxonomy (NCBI): domain Eukaryota; kingdom Viridiplantae; phylum Streptophyta; class Magnoliopsida; order Poales; family Poaceae; genus Raddia; species Raddia guianensis. The sequence goes on along the minus strand of CM070541.1, from coordinate 13,759,066 downwards.
GATACGTAGGTTCTTCTATCTCTACACAAGTGTCTTGGGAGGATTAATATTGTTGTTATATTTTACTAAATTTGTTAACTAATACCATCCATCATTTTATCTAAAATTATGAAAAAATATGAATATTTAGCTACTTCTTACGTACTAAAATACAAGTCATTTTAGAGTGCAGTGAAGATACCAAGACATGTTAAAAATGGTGCTCTCTTTTCATGTTTATCCTTATTAATTGCGGAACTCAAATGCAAATAGTAAAGATGTTTGGTTTAGTGGTAGGTTCCTTTGTCTCCCTCTTTGCCCTCTTGTGGTTTTTTGATATTAGTGGCGCGTTCTCGGTTTGGACATTCTGTGGAACGCCTTTTGCCATCTCCCCTGTAGCACATTATGCTCCCGCCAGCACTCATCATGTGCTACGTGGAGGAGCAAGGAGAAGGGGAGGATTGAACCATACAGGAATGGAGACCATTTTAGATTTGGATCGGATAATGGTCAGATCAAATTTGGATCTAAATTTCTTCAGATCCAAATGGGATCCAAATATTGTTGGAAATAGATACAAGTACAATAGTATATAAATATGGATAAAAACTTATAGGTATTGATCAAAACATTGAAACTCATATATTGTACATTTGAAAATCAATTGAAATGTGTATATGGTTGATTTAATTTTAAAAATTATAAATCTTGCACATATTAACTAGGTTTATAAGAATTAAATAAAGTTGTTAAGGAACAATATGAAAAATGGGGTTAGAATATAATTTATGAGCACGTTGTTCTATCTTGTCCAAATGGTAGTATCCATTGGGCTAGTGCCAAGTAGGGTACAATGAGTTTTTTAGAAATATAGATCTGTCGAATACCCTATGATTCGTATGCTATATCGGATCCGATAGAAAGTATATTGATCCAAATAATGTCCAATTTAGATCCGGATCCAAGCACCCTATATTAGGAGGACCCATATCGGGTTTTTTTTAGTAAAATCTGTATCCATTTTTATCCCTAGATCCATAGATCATAGATGAACAAAGGAAGTTATAGTATATTGAAAAGAGCATATGTAGGAGAAGATAAAAGGTTTGATCAATAGGGATGTTTAATTTGGTTAGACCAATGGAAATATTTTTTCGTGAAACTTTTCGAAACTTGAGAAAATCGTCTTTTTTTTTTAGAAAAAAGAAGAGAACCGACTTTTTTAGGATTTGGTTTGATTTTTCATAAGTTTTGTTTGGTTTCCTAGTAAACCCGGCCGTCACGATTTTATGTTTTGAATCCGCAGGAATGTTAAAATCACACTAAGCAGATTCTGGACTGAAAACGGGATTTGAAACCGCGGGGAATTCTTGCGAGGATCTTTGGGGGCAGGAGAGCTCCGTCCCTGATTTGAATCGTGCAGGCAATCATTATCGAGGAGACGAACGAAACGAAATCTAACACCAGATATAGCCTGAGGCGTAGCATCCGCCGTACTCAGAGCACCTCCGTGCCCCCTGCCCTGCCCTGGCCCGTCCGCACCGCTCGCACGACGTCAGCCGTCAGGCCGGCCTGCGGCGCCCCGTTTCGCCGATAAAGCCACACGACACGGCGCGTCCAACGACGGCGAGGAACGCAGCGGAAAACCACCACGAAACACGCGGCCGCGCGGGCAGTTTTCCGCGGCTCGCTCGCCTCGCGGCTCCAGCGCGCGCGCAAGTCGCAAACTCGCAACCCCAACGTCCCCAACCCCCTCGCTGCCCGCCGCCCGCCGGCCCGTACGATGGATGGAAACCAGCGCCAAAACCCCGCGTTTTTTCTCCCGTGCTCCGGGGACGTGGCGGGTCAGGGTGGAACCACGCGCGCGGCCGAGGAGGCATATAAAAAGTTGGGAGGATCTTGCTTTTGTTGATTTTGACCGATGGAGGCGTGCCGGTCGGGGCCGAGTCGTCGCGTCGGCCGCGTCTCGGAACTTCCGCTCTCGTGCGCGCGTCGGCGTTGCGTTGCCTTGCTGCCGTTGGGGGGTTTGGGGCGGGTCGGCTGGTTGGACTCTCGTTGGGCCGGCCCGTCGCAGGTTGTGGGTGGGTGGGTGGTGTGGTGTGGCCGAAAGCAAAATCTCGCGCGAATTTCGCGGTTGACTCCGTGCGATGGTGGCAGGTGCTCGGGAAGTCGGGATTTCTGGGAAACAGGTAGTTTGCGTTGCGTAAGGTTTGTTTGCGTTTACTACTTGCTCCACGTGGAATGGGGATGAAGCAAACGGACGGTCTTCCTCGCAGGTGAGGGTTGAGGCGCAAGGTTGACATTCACCGGCGCATGCATTCGCTTATGCAAAGCAACAGGCTTTGCCGGCCTAGCTATCTGTGACGTGCGCGCTTGCGACTAGTGGTGGGAGTTGGGTCGTGCCAAAACGGGCCAGCCCGGGCACGGCCCAAAAAATAGGCCCGCGGTATGGCTCGGCACGGACATTTGATGGACCGGGCCGACACGGCCCGAAATGGCGTGTCGGCTGGGCCTGAAAACTAGGCACGGCGTGCCGCCAGGCCCGGCCCGACTATACGGGCCGTGCTTAGGCCGGCCCGGTCCGAATAGAGGCACGGGTCAGTATTTTATATTTTTCGTGGTCTTTCATTGCTCAAATCAATTTCTGTTCAATACGAAAGTTGTAGATAATGTCGAGACGCATCTTTTTTATGTAGACAAGTTTTTTTATCTGAGCAACGTATGATTTTATAAAAAATATTTTTTGTCGCTGCCTGCTTTTGGGCCGACAGCACCATCCTCGGTAATTCACAATTTTTGAGGTCTTATGCTGCTCGGATGAATTTGGGTTGAACACGAAAGTTGTAGATAATTTCGAGACGCATCTTTTTTGTATAAACAACGTTTTCATTTGAGCAACGTATGAATTTCTACAAAATTATTTCGCCTGCCGTTTTTGTTACTCGTGTCGTGTTCAAGCCGGCCCGCCGTGCTTTTGGGCCGTGCCGGGCCTAGATTTTGGCACTCCGTGCTGACCCTTTTGCACCGGCCCGAGGCACGACGGGCCCCGGCCGTGCCGGCCCGGCACGGCCCAACTCCCACCACTACTTGCGACTCCATCCTAGGCGCAAGGAGCATTTGTAATGCAGTTTCTTCACTCATTTCTTGCTATAACACGTAAGATAGAAAGATAACATGGCATAAATTTAATGCAGAGAAAGAAGAAGATGGTTTCTTTCTTAAGAAACCATTTCTACATTCAACCCAAATCTCTAAAGGGGCTGTTTGGTTGCCTGCATCCAACCCAGCCTGGCTTATGGGGTGCAGACTCTTGCTGTTTGGTTGCCCGAATTCAGAAGTGAGCAGCCGAGGTGATGCCAAAATCTTTAGTGACCAGGTGAGGTGAAACGTGGGATTTGGCATATGAGCTAAGCCAGCTTGGTTGTGCCTCGTGTTCTCGCCATGCCCCCCATCATCATTGACCTGTACTGCTGCTCTTGTACAAGTCAGGTACGGTTTTCTCTTTTCTTCCTTTTATTTTATCTTTCGATTACCATCTTTGATTACCGAACCAATTTCAAAAATGAGTTCCTGACATTTTTTTGAACAAAACTATACCACACTTGGTATATAAATTTCAAATATTTAAAATTCAAATTTCTTGCCTCTCCAATTCTCAACCAAACATCATCTCATGGGGTGCATGGATTGGGCCTGGTTGTCCTTTGCCAGGCTGGCTTGGCCAGGCTGAGCTCACCACAACCAAACAGCCCCAAAATTAATGCGCAGAGATAAAGTGGTTTTGAAGAAAAAAAATATTAATGATGGAAACAATGTTAAGATACAATGCAATAAAACCATCGTTTCTTCTTAGTTTGTAGGTGACATGATAGGTATAGAAATGATATTTAGAAACCTTGCAATGGAAGTAAGCATGTTTAGTGCTATATATACTCTTTCTAAAGCTTTTCTCATGGCCTGAGATAGAGTATTACGCTGCTGCATATATACGTAGCAATTATAGAACATCCTAAAATGGAATAATTGTGCTTTCTGGTCTAGGTCTACCCGGTTGACATGCATGCATGTACGAAGCCTTGCAAAATGTTACCTTTTATCGAATCTAAGTTTTTGTAAGAACTGAGGTAAATCTTCGCTAGGTTGTTGCTTTAAGAAAGCCAGTGGACTGCTTACAACTTACATGCTTGCTCAAAGAGGGTGGCCGGACAACTGCAAATGCCCTTTCCGTTGGATAAACCTAGAGACCTCGCAATATCTCTTCATGGACTGCCTAAGCATCTACTCCCTCCGTTTTTTACAAAGATCCACCTAGAGTTCAAGATCCCCACCCCCCCCCCCCCCACCCCCCGCCGGGTCTCGACCCGACCCGGCAAGCGGGTCACACCCAGATCGGGGCCCCGATAACCATCGGGGCGGGTTCCAGGCAAGCTCTGCCCCTCCCCACTCCTATCCTAACCCTTGCCGCACGCGCTCCTACCATGGACCCCGTTGCGGCGCTGCCCTCACCTCTCTTCCGTCATCCCACACTCTCTCTCTCTCTCTCTCTCTCGCCTCTCAACTTTCCATCTAATTGTCTCTCCCTCTCCAGCTCTCTTCTTTGTCTCCCCTCTCTAGCTCTCTCTCTCTCTCTCTCTCTCTCTCTCTCTCTCTCTCTCCCCCCTCCAATTCTCTTCCTCCCTCGCTTGGCTGGCGACGGGGCGGCGGACACAGCGCGGTCCCCAAGATGGCTAGATCTGGTGACGACCAATGGCGGGGCTGGTGATGTGGAGGTCGGGGTCGACGACGGTGCACACGCGGACCACGTGAAGGAGGCCGGCAACGGGATAGCCGGGCGCGCGGTGGTCCTCTCCATTGACGAAGACGACCCACGGCGGCGGTGAGACCCAGGTTGTCCACTTCTCCTTCCCTCTTCATCTCGCCCCTCCGTGGGTTCGAGACATGATGGGGACCCAGTGGGTAGGGTGCAGGACGGAGCGGGCAAAAATTTGGGGCACCTGATGGAGGTTAGGTTGGGGCTGCCCCTGCCCCGCCCCATCTCGAACTCTAGTAGCCTTGCTGGCTTTGTAAAGGAAGCAAAAAAAATCGTCGAAAGAAACATGGCAAAGTGATCTCATTGGCTATAGCCGTGACAAAGGTTTGTTACTACAACAACTTGAGGAACTTTACTAGAGGTTACAAATGACCATAAAATATTTTTGGTTACTACCATAAAAAATTTGAAATATATATTTTCAAGACCATGCTTAGCACGAAACCAAACATACTCTTACTTTTGTCGCTTTCGGACCATGCTACTAGTCGTGATGTCGCCCTTCGGCTCTTGATATCGCAGAAAGTACGCACATATAGGAGCATGCAATGTGGAGCACGGGTTAATTACGGGAAAATCGAAGGGCTTTTCTGCAAAAACGCTAGGCTGGGCACCCTGGGCGCTCGGATGGACGCGCCCGCGGGATCCGACGGCCAGACGAAAACGGGTAGACGTGGCCGAAATGGGCAGAAAAATGGGCCACGTGGCAAAGCGATTTGAGCAACCGGGCTTTGTACTATTTATAGATACCGCCGCTAGTCTCCCCCCCCCCCTCCCCGTTTATTTCATGCTGTCACGTTAATTAATATAAATGGCTCCGTTAATTTATCATCAATTTATGGCCTCGTTTCGCAGCAAATCACCCGTTTCTATCCGCTCATTAACTTGGCGTGGGGCAGCACTTTTTTCCTAGCTGCACCATTTTCCTAGCTGCACCACGCGTTCTTATCTCCACCCATAACTTATATATTTCGCCCCACAATAATCCATTTATGATACTTTATGATATATCTGCCCATTAATTTATCTATCGTTAAGCTTAGAGTATTTGTGATTTGGCCACTAATCAAAAGACGGGAAACAAAAAATTCTTCTAAAAAAAGCAAATTGCATGCATACATACCACTGCATTAATAGTTGTAATTCCAAAAACCGCCACAGTAAAGTCAGAAACGCAATACGTAGATGCTATTACGAGACAACTTTGTCAAGTATTTTTGGACCAAAATTTTCTTCCTTCTTCCTCCTTCCTCCCTACCTCCTCCCTACATCCGAGCCCACGCCTCCTCTGGCAGTCGTGCCTGGACCACCCTCGGCCGCCCGTGACTACGTCACCCTCGACCATCCTCAGCTCGCGCCTCCTCTGCTCAGCCCATGCCCATTCCATCCCCAGTCGCTCGCTACCACGCGCGCCGCCCTCGGCCACCTTCCGACCCCTATTCGTCCAGCGTCACCCCTAGCCGACATCACCATCGTGTGCGCTCACGTCATCATGCACGCGCCATCCTAGCCAGGCTACGCCCGCGCCACCCACACCTCCCCTAGGTTGTGTCATCCTAGGCCACCGGTGCCCATGGCGCTCCACCCACGCCACGCTTGCACTGTCCTAGTTTAGGTTCTATATTGAGATCGCCTAAGTTGGGAGAGAAAGGTAAAACAAGAGGAAGGAGAGGTTAGTGATATTTTAGAGGTAAATTTGAAGAGGGTATATATAGGGAAAATAATGACTGAAGTGACATGTATGCAATAAAGCTGACTTTATAATGACATCTATTGTGTTTTCAATCTTACAGTAGCGTTTTTGTGGAATTACAACTTTTGTAGTAGTCACATATATACAATTTTTTTTTTTAAAAAAATGACCGGACATTATCCGGAGGCCGGTCGATCTCTCTCGAGCGCCGTAAGAGAAATGCGACCGCGACGCGTGTTCCCGCCGGCCGGTGACGGTGGGGGCGACAAAAACCCATCGAAAAGCCGGAGAAGCGCCGGAAATTGCCTTTTCTGGAGAAAGAAACGGGCGGGCGCCATCGCCGGCGCGCGCGCCCGCCTCTCGCTCCGTCGCTCGTGAGGTTTGCATGTATGTCGAGGCACACAACGATAGCTACATCTCCGGATGGATAACGTTCTCCCTTTCTTGTGGTTTTTTTCCGTTTAATTAATTAGGTGGGAGCATCGTCCTTTTTGATAGGTATGGGATCATGCAGCGAGGATGGTTCCGGTCGCCGTATTAACCCTCGGAAATGGCTGCTTCGGTGCTTGTTTCTGGATGGAGACGTTTACCTTTACTTGCTATTTTTACATGTCAACTTGTCAAGGCATATATGAAGGCGATGGATCGACATAGCTACCTGATTTTTAACCGGAAAAACCATAGCAAGAAATGAATAAAAGAGTACCATGTAGTGGCCCAATTTTGGCCCTCGGTTTGCTTCCTATCTTTTCTTTTTCATGTACTTTCTATTAAGGTAGATAAAATTTATGTGAATTTATTATAATCTCGTACACAAAAATTGCAATTACTCGTCTACTATTGGATTTGGGATTTATTTTTCTTTTTTGCAAATTGAACTTGTTGACCACGTCACAACCCATTTTTTTTCTTGAAAAGTTATGTCCTTTTAACATGGTTTTGTCAAAAACCTTGAAGTTACAAAATGGTCATTCTCAAACTTTTCTTCGATTTTGGTTTCCGAACGACGTTGCGAATCAATCGAACGTCAATTTCAGTTAAAAAAATCGAATAATTCCAATGCTGGTAAACAGGAGTTTGATGCGAAATCTAAAAAGGGCATCCTGGAACGAATCTAAAAAGGAAAGAGCTCATTGTTTATCATGACTCATGAGAAGGATCTAATTGGTCTATATGGATGAATATGTATATTTAAATTTTTTGTTTAGGTTGAACAATTTATTAAACTAGGCACCCAAACTAGAGTGGATAAATTATTTTAAACCTAAGCACACAAGTAATCAAATTCGGAAGACAATGTGGAAAGTATATTACAAGAGAGTAAAGGGAGAGGGATTTTTTTATCGAGGTTTGGAGTCTCGTTCTACCCCTCGGTGAGGCAAACTCTTGTTCCTCACAAGAGTAGGCTCTTGCTCGAGCGTCGTGTCTTGAACCACTCGTGTTAGCCCTTCACAACTCTGGTAAGGCAGACTTTAAGCCTTCCACATCATTCGAGAACTTCCACATGCTCCACGACAAGCTCCTCAAGTCACAACACCAACAAGTTAGCTAGGGAAACCTACTCCCTAAGACCAACAAGCTTGACGAAGACCAACTCTCTGGAACAAGATCACCAAAAGTACAACCAAAGAGAGTCCTTCAAACCTCACCGAGAATCACTCAAGAGCTCATAGAGGCACAAAAGAACTAACCCTGAAAGGAGAGGAATGAGAACCAAAGCCTCACCTCACAAACTCTACCCCTAAGGCTTAAAAAGGCTAAGCTAACACAACTAGTCGTTAACCATAGACACCTTAAAGACAAATCATCTGAGCTCCACCCCGGGTAATCTAAAAAACACGCAGACCCGCGAAGATACGATCACCACTGATGATTCCGATAGAGAACTTCTACTGCAACCAGTATTTTTTCTAATCTCATATCAGGATTTCTTTTTTCATTGTCTTGACGCGAGGGCCCACCTCAAATGATCTGTGGGGAAACAAATCTGGAACAGCCAAAGACACCTCATCACAGATAATTTGGGGTCGACCATGGATGATCTGCGTTGACCTGCTGCCACGGGCACGCAGGAGCTCAGTCCATGAGCCGCCAAGGCAACCATGGACAATCCACGGTGAAATTTCTAGATGATCCGTGATCAACACAAGAGCTCCTAGACCATGACTCAACATAGACAAGAACAACACACGTTGACCACGGATGATCCGGGTCCTAGCAACGAATGATCACAATCAACACTAAAACTCCTAAACCAAAACCAACACACAGACGACCAAAAACCCACAACCACAGATGATCCAACCCAGCCCCTTAATATATGTGGTTAACACAAAAAAAAAATCCTTGACAAGCACAGATAAATTGGGCTCCAGGGACCATGAAGATTGCGGACGATATGGGCCCACCACAAATGATTCATGCGCAACACCAAAAACAATATCAACACCTAAGCACTTATTCTATCCTAAAAACACCTCACTAAGACTAGACCTAAGGCACTCTAAACACAAGAAATGATAGATAAAAACAATTGTGCTCTCGGGGACAAAGTATCGAAAAGATAGAAATCATAGAACCATCTTGATAGGCAAATTTACAAGCAAAAAGAAAGAAAACCTAAATTACAAGTGAACCATCTCAATTCTCGGTTCGCCTACTAGAAGATCCTTATCCTTCTCGCTTGATGCTGCCAACATTACGATCTTGAGGGTTCCAAGAAAACCATGATTTCGCCATTAGAAATCGAATCATCAACACCAAAACCAAAAAAACCACGAACAGAGACCTAGATGCTTGCATTTGTTACACGTCACTTCGTTACTTTACCCGTCGTTTATCTCTCTTCCTCCTTCTCTTCCCACTCGCGGGCCTCCACCTCCCTTCGTCTCGCGGGCCTCCACCTCCCTTTCAATCAGCCTTTTCCTCCTTTCTCTCACTCCCTCCTTCCTTCATTCCTGTCCTCAGGCCTCATCATCACAGCCTGCTCAACGGAGACCCATCGTCATTGCGGGGAACCATGGCTGGAGGCACCATTTTCACACCGTCGAAAACCATGACCAGAGTTGCCACTACACTGGCAAACATGGTGAGAGTAGCCTCCATTTTTGGAATCATGGCTGCAACCATCGTTGGGCTCCCTCTGCTCCTTTCCTTTCCAGATCTAGGAGAGAAGGAATGGGCAAGCCATGACTACAGTGGGCCGTCGTCGTGCTCCTACTCATGTTGCTGCTATCGCACTCCTTCTCGTGTTGCCACCGTCCTCTAGGCGACGTCCACAATTGAGATGCGTCTTGTGCAGGCGTCCTCCACAATAACAAGACATTGGCGGCCGGGATCGCGCCCTCCATAGCAACGAGGCTTGGGAGGCCGCCACATTGGCGCTACGAGACGCAGGCTCCCTCCATGGCTCAGGTTGAGAGAACGGAGTAGAGAGATGGGTAGAGGGAGAGGAGAGAGAGGGGAGAGGAAGAAGGTAGAGTTCATGTATTTAATTTTATTCATTTTTTTTTACTATACTAACTCATCACTAAAAAGGTCTCATAGATTTGTACCAGATTTTAAGTTTTAGTTTTACGGATTAGAATATCTGATTTTATAATTAAGAGGGTTATATAGACGAAACAAAATTGACTAGGATGTAAAATAAAGTTTTTCATCTAAAATGTTCCTTTTGCACCGGATTTTCTTTGTACTAAAAATTCGGCTCAAACTCTCTTATTTTCTCTCGAGAAAACGTGTTGGAATTACGAGAGTGGCGTTGCGTGTGGATAAATCGCTCTCGATCATACAAATCCCAGGACTTCAGTAACGTATCTCCGTAGCAGGCCATGGAAGGGAAGGAGAATGAAAGGAAAAGGGCAAAAAAGGATACTAGTAACCGGAAACGGAGGGCGAGAAGGAGCACGTGCTGTGGACACTGGACACACGCCGTGGATCCTGGTCTCCTGGAGGGCAGTTTCGTCAATCCATATTCTGTCCAGTGGATAACCCATGCCACTCTCCTTGTACAATTAGGAAGCCAGCCCTTGAACTCCTCCACAATTTTAATTCCAAACCTACAATTTTACTCGTACATTCTTTCTTCTTCTTTTTTTATGTTCATCCTTTTTAAAAAACTTGCATTAGTTCGTTCTAAACCGGATTATTAAGAAACTGCTCAGGCCTTTAGAATGAATAGTTTTCTAAACCGAATCAAATGATCAGAATCGCGATTAAGAAACTTGATTATGATTTTTGGGTAAATTCACCTAGTGATGTTTACCGTAACTTTAACGATATTTTTTTCGTTTCGTTATATTTGTTCACGTCATTATTACGTACAAACCAAGTAACCTGCGAAAACATTGTCGTCAGAATCATATACCATTTTTTTAGTTAGAACGACACAAGATATAGTTGTACGGTGGGATGTATACAAATCTATGCCATTGATTAAGCAAAGAAAAACTGTAAATGAACAAATATGTTGGCAAACATAAATGCTGAGTATATTACAATAGATACCTACATAAGAGCATCTTCAACAGTGGCCCTATATGGGTGCCTAGATTTTAATTTAGGGATTTTGTTAAAAAAGTCACTCTAACAAGAAGAATTATCTTAACAAATTCTCAAAATATTATAAAACCCTAAGTAAGGGGCCTATATTTAGATATTCTCCTTGCAGGACCAAATAAATATATAAGCTTAAGTTTAATGGCTCATTGTTGGAGTCACCATGTGGGAAACATATTCGGTGCAAAAGATTTTTCAGTACACAAGTAAAAACTCATCATGATCTCTTAGATCCAACCTAAATAATTCAGATGATTTGAGGTGGAACTTCCCTCCCCCACTTATGTACTTGTGCGCAAAATCATGTTGATTGTTTTTCATGTTCCATGTTTAAGCTGGACCACTAAGATGAGATCCAAGTGCAAAGATCAGTCTTTTGTATTTGTGCACTGAAAAATCTTTTGCACCGAATATTTTCCTCAATATGTGTTTGTAGGCTAAAAAAGTTTTAGGGAGTCCCTATATTTAATTTAAATATAGGGCTCAAATTTTAGGAACTATTATTGGAGTTGCTCTAAAGCATGCTAATCTTTTGAGGATATAGATTTGTTAGTAACAACCGTAAGGGCCAATTTATTGGTACCTATATATGTCCTTTTCAGCTAAAACCTATATATGGAGCTTGAAGAGCCTAAAAAATAATTCAAAAATAATTGTTAAAGTTTTGAGAAAACATCCAAAGCCTTACAAAATGATTACAAAGTGCTACAATATTTGAGTTGTATAAACATATCAAATTTTTTTACGGTAGCTTTAAATTTAATTTAAACTAAAAATCATAACATAATTCTAATAGTCTACGAATCGATACAACCACGAATTTTTATCCATCTATCGAAAGCAATGTGCCGAATATTGTGCCGAATCAATGGTGCACAAACCATTGATTCCTGCGCCGAGCTTCAAATGGTATATCCGTACGATTGTGCACAAAAATATGACCTTGGCTGTATATTTAAATATTGTTTACTAGTCTGACTTATTATCAGGCGCATGAGAGTTATTTATCTCCCAGTCGATTTTCTAGACCGTTGATCAAATGTCTTATCGACAGTTGGGATATTGACCCAAGTCAACTAAGATTCTTCAAGAGTGAGATAGGAGACACGCCGAATAGAACGAACCACAACGAAACGAGAGAGCGATGGTTTTTACCTCGTTCGGCCTCTCGGAGAGATAATGACCCTCACGTCCACCTTTCTTATACCAAAGATGAATACAAAAGGATTCCGACGGATGGATGATCTCGGCGAGCTTATATGTGTACAAGCGAAGATCAGGTGCCTACGAAGTGCTAAGATGCGAAAGCTCTTGGCCAGGGTCCCCCTAAACGCCATAGAGGCCCTGTTTATATAGTGCAGAGCAAACCGACCTACCGAGAGAATATCGGGCCGGGCTAACCACGAGATCGTAACGAACTCGACATGCCAAATATATCCCGAGGCAGATAAGGCATACTCCTAGTCTTGGGGGTCACGACATTTGCTCCAATCCGGAAAACCAACGTCCGGGTCTTCACGTAGCCGTGCAGAACTCTTGTTCGAATCAGACTCAAACACGAAGTCTTGGGTGCCACGCAATCGTACCGACTAGGAGGCTGTTCGGCACGATGCACATGGGCCTTAGAGAACCTTCCAGGGAGCTGGGCCCTGGCAGGCTGTTCGATTGGGCCGTCAGGAAGTGGGCCATGGCAATGGGCCGTGATTTTATCCCCGACATGTCTCTATAGGACATATAAAAGATCTAGCGATAGAATCAAGTTATGTGAAAATTGACTGAGGCTTATTTAAAAAATAGTCGCTTGAGAAGCATCAAAACCGATCCTCTAAATACATTTTAGTAGCATTTTTGTGGTAACTCTGGATGATGCGTATGCAACGTCAAAACCCGATGGATCACAAGGTATTGATATACTGCTAGCTGTATAACCTTCCAAAATTGTTGCTAGCTATGTATCTTTATCATGTAGGACAAAGGACTTAGATTTTTATTATTATGCGTCATTAATCAAAGAAAACCAATATAAGGACGGTTGTCACGTTATGTTGTGAATTGATTAAATGTATTCGACAAAAACTCATGAAAATATATGTGAACCCAATTTATGTTATTTTATGGGCTAATCTAGAGGAAGCTTATAATTTCCATGACATGAACATATGCTATCTACCATTCCGATGTTAATGCTAACTAGACATCCTTGTCTATCTACACGTAGAAAGTCATGCGTTGATGCTAGGTATAAATCCTTATGTACCTACCTATATAAAGTTGCGATCCACATTAAATTTTAAACACCAATAACCATTGACTATATAGGCATAAAGGTTTCCTCGAGATAAGCCTCTATTTTCAAATTTTACTCATCATCACCGACAAGGAGCCAAAAAACTTGTAACCGATGTATTAGTCGCCATTCGACTAGGCGAGCACAATGTGTTCTAGCCGTTAGAGCCAAGTGTGTTCTAACTGGCATTGAAATGTGTTAGCATTGGCGAAGAAGGCTTTAGATGGTTTTTAGTCGCTTTAATCAAAATTCAATTTTGGATGTGCTATAAAAAAACACATTGCTATGTATTTTTCTTTATTTTTATGCGAAATAGATCAGCCCATGCATTTGTATTTTGTTTCACTATTTGCTGGACAAAAAGTTTAGGTAAAAATTGAAAGTAGACACCCGTTCACTGCGCAAACATTGCACATTTTGCCTCTGGCACTTTGATTTTTTTTTGAAAAACCAGCAACGTGAGGGGCCAGGCTGGAAAACACCCTTTTGCCAGCTTGCTATGCAGCGCGTCCGCCCTCGAGGCGCGGCTAACAAATAGCCCCTCGGCCCACCCGGCCACCCCATTCCATTCCAATTCCCACGAAAACCCAAACGGCCAAACCCCTGTGTTTGCCGTCACAATGCCCTCCTCCTCCAGCTCCGGCGACGCGCGCTCGCCGTCCCCGGCGGCGGAGCGCCGAATCGTCGTCTCCCACCGCTTACCCCTCCGCGCGGTGCCCAACCCTTCCGCGCCGCACGGCTTCGACTTCGCCCTCGACCCCAGCGCGCTCCCGCACCAGCTCTCGCAGGGCCTCCCCCCGCCCGTCGTCTTCGTCGGCGCGCTCCCCTCCGCCGCAGACGCGTCGATCCCCGCGTCCGACGAACTTGCGGAGGACCTCTTCGCGCGCTTCTCCTGCTACCCGGTGTTCCTCCCCGCCGGCCTCCACGCCGCCTTCTATGACGGATTTTGCAAGCACTACCTGTGGCCGATCCTCCACTACCTCCTCCCTCTCGCGCGCTCCTATGGCGACGGCGCCAGCCAACCCTTCAACCGAGAGCTGTACCGCGCCTACCTCACCGTCAACACGCAGTTCGCCGAGCGCATATTCGAAGTCCTCGTCCCCGACGAGGACTTCGTCTTCATCCACGACTACCACCTCTGGGCGCTTCCCACCCTCCTCCGCCACAAGTCGCCGCGTGCCCGTATAGGCTTCTTCCTCCACTCCCCCTTCCCCTCCTCCGAGCTATTCCGCTCCATCCCCGTCCGCGAGGACCTCCTCCGCGCCCTCCTCAACGCCGACGTCGTGGGCTTCCACACCTTCGATTACGCCCGCCACTTCCTCTCCTCCTGCTCCAGGGTCCTCGGCCTCGCCAGCCGCTCCAGCCGCGGTTACATCGGCATCGATTACTACGGCCGCACGGTGGTCGTGAAGATCCTCTCCGTCGGCATCGACGTGGTCCAGCTCCAAACGGTCTTGTCGTTGCCGGAGACCATCGCCGAGACCAAGGAGATCGCTGACACCTACAGGGGCCGCCAATTGATGCTCGGCGTGGACGATATTGATTTGTTCAAGGGGATTGGGCTCAAGCTCTTGGCCATGGAGAAGCTGCTGGAGTCGCGGCCGGAATTGCGTGGCGACGTCGTGCTCGTGCAGATCAACAACCCGGCGCGGAGCCATGGGAACGAAGTCGACGAGGTCACCGCGGAAGTGCTGGCGGTCCGCGACCGGATCAATTCCCGGTTCGGCTGGCCGGGGTACCAGCCCGTCATGGTGATCGACGGCTACATGCCGGTGTACCAGAAGATGGCGTTCTACACGGCTGCAGATATCTGTATCGTGAACGCGGTTCGCGACGGGCTGAACAGGATACCGTACTTCTACACAGTGTGCCGGCAGGATGGCCCGGTTGCCAACTCCCTGGCCGGCGAGAAGAGGGAGAGCGCCATTATTGTGTCCGAGTTTGTCGGGTGCTCGCCGTCGCTGAGTGGTGCCATCCGGGTCAACCCGTGGAATGTGGACGACGTAGCCGACGCTATGAACTCGGCGCTGAGGATGAAGGATCGTGATCGGCATATGCGGCAAGCCAAGCACTACGAGTATGTGAGAACGCACGATGTTGCCTACTGGGCGCGCTCGTTCGACCAGGATTTGCAGAGAGCCAGCAAGAACCACTCGTCCATGGTGATCCTGAACGTTGGCCTAGCAATGAACTTCCGCGTCGTTGCGCTTGGCCCCAGCTTCCAGAAGCTCTTGCCTGAGCACATTAATCCTGCGTACAGCCAGACTGGCAACAGGCTCATCTTACTGGACTACGATGGCACAGTGATGCCGCAGGGTTTGCTCAACAAGAAGCCCAGCCAGGAAGTGATTCGTACTCTGAATGACCTGTGCTCAGATTCAAAGAACACTGTGTTCATAGTCAGCGGGCGGGGGAAGGATAAACTTGCCGAGTGGTTTGCGCCATGTGAAAGACTGGGGATCTCTGCAGAGCACGGCTACTTCACAAGGTAAACAGAAGATCCCCCTCTATTTTATTGGCATTGTTTCTTATCTGGTTGCTGAAATTGAACTTGCTGTGGTTTGGATGCATGAATCGTTTTTTGGAGGATGGATGCATGGATTTATGTTTTTTGTTCCACTGCTATAAATAGCATGCTCCATGCTGGAAAGTCCATTAGCCGGTTCTTCTGGAATCTGGTCAATATCTTGTGCTGTATGCTAGGTAACAGCTTGAATCGTGTTACTAATTGTATATAAGTAGGAATTCATATCATATCTCTAATGTTTGAGCATACACCTGTTCTGATAAAGAATTACATCTGAGTAGTTGCTTTCTCTAGTATATACGAAAAAGTTTGGTCATGAATCGATGTTGATTGACAGTGTTCTGCAAAATATATTTATTCTGAGTTATAAATAATGGAACGCCTCCGAGATGGAACATTTTTTTCCTGTTTGCTGCTATTATTTTATGATTGTGCACATGTGACTACGAGGAGATTAAGGAATAGGATTGGCTGCTTCTGGAAGTAACTCTGTTTTCTTTGTCAGGTGGAACAGGGATTCTCCATGGGAGTCATGCGAGTTAGTGACGAATTTTGATTGGAAGAATATTGCAGTGCCTGTAATGAAGCATTACGCTGATGCAACAGATGGGTCATGCATCGAGGCTAAAGAAACATCACTAGTGTGGCACTATGAGGAAGCTGATCCTGATTTTGGATCATTTCAGTCCAAAGAACTTCTGGACCATCTACAGGGTGTGCTTGCGAATGAACCAGTGTCTGTGAAAAGCGGTCATCAAATCGTGGAAGTTAATCCTCAGGTACAGAAACACCTACTGATAATGTCCCTGCATCGTTGCTTTTAGCTGTGCCACTTAAGTATTCCAGAAAGGGGTTCACGTCTAATAATTTTCCGTACCGTCTCTTTGGATTTGGATAGCTATTTCACTTTGATATGCCTAAAGGAAGACGAAAAGAACAAGTCTCAATTCCAGTGCTAGCTGTCATTATCAAGCAAGCATAGCTTTCAGACCAAAGACATTAGATTAGACTGGCTTTAAGAAACTTCATCCACCTCATATTCAGCTACCATATCTCTTTCGTCGTACTACGCCATTTAACAAATTCCGGTAGATAAAATTTTCATGGGCCCATGCCTACCTTGGTTGCTTCTATTGACTACACTTCTAACATGTCCTGGCTTATCTTCATCAGTAGTCTTTCTTTGCATTATCACTTTGTCCTACTTTGTCTCATCGGCCATTAACATTCTGTGCAGGGGGTGGGCAAAGGAGTTGTGGTAAACAATCTGATTTCAGCTATGGCAAGTCGTGGCGTCCTTCCCGATTTCATCCTATGTGTTGGTGATGACGGGTCTGATGAAGATATGTTTGAGGCTGCCTCAAATCTCACCAGCAATCCTGCAATTCCAGAGAACGCCAAGATCTTCCCTTGCACTGTGGGCAACAAGCCAAGCTTGGCGAAGTTCTACCTGGATGACCCAGCCGATGTGCTGAAGATGCTTCAGGACCTGCAAGTCTCATCGTCTGTGCATCCCGCAGCTTCACAGCCCCAGGTCTCTTTCGAAGAATAGTTCGCGCGGCCTGGGGGTCTTCGTGGGGCAGTTCATTTCGTTCATGATTCGTTTTTGTAATTAGCTTTAGCAGAAAAGGAAAAGGTTGGTGGAGAAAGCAGCTAAACTGACAAGTGGTCGGTGGATCGATAGGATAAAACATATTACAGCTCTCTGGTTCATGTTTACCTGGATAGCAGTTCCCTGTACAAACCCAAGAAGTTTTCCTCCTTCATTTCTTAGTTTTCGAGAGGAATTGAAAGAAGCAGCAGCAAGTTCCATGGTTCAGTATCGTTGACCCGTCTGTTTGATTATTGTTATTGTTCGTTCTTTCTTCACCCCACCGGTGAATGGGGATAGACAGGAAGACCAGGCGCAGGGCAGGTCGACGTCGTGCGTTGATCCCCGTGGCTGATTCCCACCGGGGAGCCTGGACGGCGACGCAGCCGGCGACTGCTTCCGCTACCGTGGCGTGCAGTGCCCCACTACCTTGTCATATGCTGGAGCTCAGATCACCGTGAGAAGCAGCACCACAAAGTCGTCTCAGTCCAGTGATTCTTGCTTCTGCTATATGCCAGCGCCTGTTGTTTTCCGCCATTTCAGGTGTCGAATTCTTGCCGAATTCTAACTCCTCTCACCGGCAAGTAAAATTACAAAGCACACAGTTCAGTATACAATATAGACGTGAGCAAGTGCGACTCTTACCTGGACCAAAAACACATCTACACGACAGCACAGCACAACGCAACGCAACGTTTTCTTGACTATTCCTAGGCAATAGAGAAGATGATGGGGATGGGAAACTAGTAGCAGAAGTAGTAACCAGTACCGTGCCAAACCGGACCAGCTGCTCGCCTGCTCTTCTTTGCTGCGTTGGCTTAGTATCTAAGGGTCACTGGTCAGCAGGACATGCACAGGTGGCCGCATTGCAATGCTGCAGCTGCTATTGGACTAGGAATATACTACTGCCTGGGCCATTCTGGGATGCAACTGCCGTCTCGTAAATGAAGTTCGTCAGCTCACGATATATTAGGCCGTCCTGCGCTTGCCAAGGAGAGCAGGAGCAGGATAAGGCTCGTCGAGCTAGGGCCTAGGGGAGACGATAGAGGCCCGGGCGCAAAGAATTCTACTTTCGGTTGAAAGCGATGGCGCTTTAGAGAATAAGATAATTACCAAATGATATTTTTGGGTGGTACTAGTTCCAGTAGATGAACTAGGAGGGTAGTTGACCGTTGCTTGTGTATGAACTGCCGTTAGTGAATTTGGCATGTGGTTTGTTAGGCCGCCCATGAGGGCAATTAGATAACCATGGCCAGAACTTTTATGTTTTCCCTGGTTAAGGCCTGGTTCTTTTCATCGTATCGTACAGTTGCGTATTACTGTAGCAAATTTTGTTATTTTTATATAGCGTTGTGATAATTTGTAACAACTTTTTTGTGCCTTTTAGTAATGCTTCCAAAGATT
Organism: Raddia guianensis; assembly: GCA_036346415.1. NCBI lineage: Eukaryota > Viridiplantae > Streptophyta > Magnoliopsida > Poales > Poaceae > Raddia > Raddia guianensis. The sequence goes on along the minus strand of CM070541.1, from coordinate 13,740,218 downwards.
ATAAAACTATTTTTATGATTATTTTTTAATAATCTTTAGACTTCTTTTCTAGGGTTCTCAAATTTGCTACAGTAATTTGCCAACGCAACGATACGCTGAAAAGAACAAGGCCTAAATGATCCACTAGTTTTTAGAAAATTTACGGTGCACATTAACGAATATTCACGTACATTTCTTTTGATCTGACAACTTATATTAATTTTTTTTATACTACTATGGTAAAATATTTTTATGTGTAAAATATAGATTACAGTACCGTTATCTAAAAAAGCTATATATTTTTCAGTCTCTCAGAATGTTGTGCCCAACATGTAACAAGTAACAACTGGGCCGTTTCTCTATCCCATGGATATTTTTTCTAGGACTAGCGAAGTACACGTGTTAAAACAGGGTGATAGATATGAATTTATTTTCAGTCCTCTCACGAAAAAAATGGTTCTCACCATTGATTTTAGAAGTGTTTCCGTTGGCACATTATGTGTTGCTTCATTCTTTTCGACACAAACTAAAAGCATGTGCATATCTAACAAATTCAATTCTAAGATAATAAAAACTCGTGGCCATGGAGCACTCCGCCACCTCACTGGACGACACATCATTTCTGACCGCGTCGCCATGGTGAACTCTTGAGTGGTTCATAGTCTGTACGTGTTCAATTAAATTATGTTAAATTTACGGCTCCACAACATCAGAACCCATATTTTGAATCGATTCTTCTTAGTGATTATTGAGAGGGAAGAAGGAATTTGGGTCCTCGGACCTTGGTTAGAGAGATAGAATTATAGCACCTAGCCTTTTCAAGAGAACTGGAATGTATGATGTATATAGATGGACAAACGGGCCAGGTCAAAAGGGCCGACACGAGACACGGCATTTTGGCACGGATCACGGCACAAGCGGTTTTGCGGGAACCCGCAAAGCAACCCGCTTGCATCCCTAGAGGCCCGAAGGCCAGGCACGCTGGGCCAGGCTGGCAAGATTAATATTTTTTTTTTTGTTCATCAACATGCATATTTTAACACTATATGTCTATATGACACAACCATCATAAGAGGAATCAAGTTCTAATGGTTAGTAGGTGTAGCAATAGAGCTTTGGATGTCAAGACAAGATGCCCTTGGTTCAAAGCCTAGTATCAACATTTTTACCTCCTATTTTCTCTATTTAGTATAAGGCCTGATGGGCCCATTGGTGCTTGGGCCGGGCCGGCATGGCACAGCCTCCCTTTGGTTGGGTCGTGCCTGAACCTTTGCCTCGGCCCGTGAGCCGACACGGCACGGCTCGCCACCTTCCTCGGTCTAATTGGGCCCTAGCCTAACCATGCCCGGGCTGTGGCTGGCCGGGCCGTCCGTTTGGCCATATATAATGATGTATCACTATCACCACCAGCCTCTTTTATTGGTAGAGATGGCTGTGAGATAGAAATTTGTATGTCATATATAATTCATACAATATTTCAAAAAATTTGAGCACAGTTTCTAGTTTCTGTGGAACTCGTATGGAATCTTATAAAATTCCTTCGCGGATAGGAACAAATAATCTATCAATCTTCCATGAAACAAGAGAGGAAACTTTGGGTATTCTTCGATGTACCATTCTGAAATTATCCCTACTATTAAAAGTCTGGAACGATGAGCGTTGTAGTGACACGTCATTCCACAAAAACCATAGGAAAAGCATTCTCAAATGTACGTGTAGTTCCGCGCATGCATGTGGCGATATGACTATCAAATCCGCTCCAAGATTTGTGTATTGACCTCATTGTCGCACATGGCCTTTTGAAATAAAACTTAAATTTTTAAAAATAACACAACGAGTCCGTGGGACCAATTTCCGGTAAAAGATATACCTGAAACCAATCCCCTAAGGTGAAAATTTTACCAACGACATCATCTCTCCAAATCAAACTGCCTTTATCAAGGGTCAGTGTATTCAGTATAATTTTCGTTGCGTCCAAGGCACCCTTCGCAAGCTCCATCTGGAAAAAACTCCTGCTCTTTTCCTTAAGCTTGATTTTGCGAAGGCCTTCGACTCCGTTCACTGGGCTACCTGCTCGACCTCCTTCAGTGGCTAGGCTTCGGCCCTCGTTGGCGTGAGTGGATCTCCCTCCTTTTCGGATCCTCCTCCTCTTCGGTCCTCGTTAATGGCCATCCTTGCCAGTCCTTCCGGCATGGTCGTGGGGTTCGGCAGGGTGACCCCCTATCTCCGATGCTGTTCATTCTAGCCATCGACCCTCTCCAGCGTCTGGTCAGCTTGGCGGCTGAAGCGGGTATCCTCTCCCCAATTGGTTCCTCTCGCTTGACTCTGCGTACTTCCCTATACGCAGATGACGCGGCCATCTTCATCCGCCCAGATCAGAGCGAGCTGCGTGCAGTGCTAGATCTCCTATCCGCTTTTGGTTCGACTTCCGGCCTCAACATCAACCTCAGCAAATGTTCCATCACCCCCCTGCACTGCGACGCAACCGTCCTTGATCCAATTCTTGGCCACTTCCCTGGCATCACGGGCTCCTTCCCTTGCAAATACCTCGGTCTCCCTCTCGACTTCAAGAGGCTGGGCAAGACCCACTTCCTCCCCCTTCTTCATAAGGTTCGTGCTAGGCTTTCGTCGTGGAAGGGACGCCTGCTTTCCAAAGCGGGTCGTCTTACCCTCGTAAACTCGGTCCTCTCAGCCCTCCCGACCTACTTCGCTACGGTTTTCCTTCTCCCCAAGTGGCTGATCGCGGAGATTGACAAAGTTCGCCGCTCCTTCCTCTGGAATGGCTCCGAGGCCTCCTCCACGGCCGCGCGCTTGGTTAATCAGGCGTCCATCCGCCCCAAAGATCTCGGGGCCTGGTGTTCTAGATATTGCCCTCTTCAACCGCGCCCTTCGTCTTCGCTGGCCCTGGCTATCTTGCAAAGATCGCTCTCGTTCCTGCTCTGCCTTTGATTTGGACCTTTCCAGATCAGAGACCCACCTCTTCAGAGCTGCCTCAGTCTTTTCCGTCGGGGATGGCCGCACCACATCCTTCTGGAATGACCGCTGGCTCTCTGGTTCCGCTCCGTCCCTCCTCGCCCCTAATCTCTTCAGGCAAGCTAGATGTCGCAATGGCACTGCCGCTTCTCTCCTCCCACCACGGCTCTACGGATGTCTTGGACCCATCTCAACCTCTGGCGTCGTTCGCGGAATCCATCATGCTTTGGAGTAAGGTTCGGCGTACCGTGCTCTCAGACGCTCCGGATAATGTCACCTGGTCTCCTTCTACAACCGGCCTCTACTCTGTTAGGTCGGCTTATTCCATTCAGCTCTGGGGCAGCACGACCCCCCCTCTCGCCGGCCCCATCTGGTCAACCTTGGCTCCGAATAAATGCAAATTCTTCGCTTGGACCTTGAGCCTCAGTCGCCTCAACACCGCTGATCTGCTGGCCAAGAAAGGTTGGCCTCATCACCACTCCTGCTGCCTCTGTGATGGCCCACTCGAGACGATAGACCACCTGTTCGGTTCGTGCAGCTTCTCCGCCGTCGTTTGGTAGGCCATCTTGCAAGGTGGCGCCCCGCTTGCCGGCCAGGACTCCTTCCTCGACTGGTGGGTGGCTCGGCAGGCTAACCTTCCTAAGGCCGTCTCTCGTCAGCAAAACGGCCTCATCATTCTCTCCTCCTGGGAGATTTGGAAAGAGCGAAATCGTCGGATTTTCCAACAGCAGATCCTGCCCGCCTCTCAAGTCTGTAGTCGCATCAGGGATGAGATTGCCGCTTGGAACGCGGCCTTCCCCTCCCGTAGTATCACTTTGTAATTCCACTCTAACCACCCCCCTGCTTCTCCCCTTCCCTCCCCTGTACCCCCCTTACTCTCTCTTGTTCCTTGTATAGTTCTTTTCGTCTTAATGATATGGCAGCACTCCTGCCCTTTTACTCAAAAAAAAAAATAATTAGTACAATTCCATGTTTATTATCATAGTGCAAAATTACAATACCAATTTGTGGTAAAACACAAAATACTCTTACCTTTAAGTTTGTGATATAGGAAAAACTAGATTTTTGAGCCGAAAGATCTATATCTTTCAAGGGAGAGAATAAATTCCAAATCTCCAGCAAATGAAAAAGGGGTTCTGTTCATTTAAAATGAACAATTCTGTCGGGGATAAAATCACGGCCCATTACCATGGTCCACTCCCTGACGGCCCAATCGAACAGCCTACCAGGGCCCAGCTCCCTGGAAGGTTCTATCAGGCCCATATGCATCCTCGCCGACAGCTCCTCTGGCGCACGGCGCGAATCGCCTAGGATTCGTGTTTGAGTCCGACTCGAACAAGAGTTCTGCACGGCTACGTGAAGACCCGGACGTTGGTTTCCCGGATTGGATTAGGAGTCGTGATCCCCAAGACTAGGAGTATGCCTTATCTGCCTCGGGGTATATTTGGCATGTTGAGTTCGTTACGATCTCGTAGTTAGCCCGGCCCGATTATCCCATGGTAGGTCGGTTTGCTCAGCACTATATAAACAGGGCCCCTACGGCGTGTTGAGGGGTCAATCCTACACGAGTTTACGCATCTGGCGTCTCATAGGCACCTGATCTTCGCATTGTCGCACTTGTACACATAATCTCGGCGAGACTTGTTCGTTTCGTCGAGCCACCTCTTGTATTCATCTTTGATATATAAGAAAGGCTGGACGTAGGGCTATTATCTCTCCCGAGAGGCCTGAACCAGATAAAAACCCTGTCTCCTGTTACATTGTTGTTCGCTTACGTTGGGCGTGTCTCCTATCTCACTCTTGAAGAACCTTAGTTGACTTGGGTCAATATCCCAACCGTCGACAAATTCCCGAATAACGGGTAAGTACCAACCGTACTTGCAGGTTTTTATAGGAATATTGATATTAACAACATGTAATCACTACAGGAAAGTTCATCATTCTAGACGGCCCAAGCCGTCTACCATACCTAGGAAACCGTCCACCCAAAGAAACTGCTCCGTTGACCATAAAAAAATGATCGACGGCACATTATCCGGCCGTCAACTATTACTGGTCGACGGCACATTATCCAGCCATCGACTATTACTGGTGTAACGACCAAATCCCTCCGTCCACTTTTGGTCGACGGCCGCTTGTCAGCCGTCGACCGACTGTCGACCATAATTGAAATCTAGGGCTCCGTTGACCTAGATTATGGTCGACGACATAGTCAATGGCCGTCTAGCATAGCTAAGGAGGAGGGTTAGTTGTACCCTAGTTTATGGTGGACTGTTGTAGGAGAGGCTTCCCCTTTTTCCCGAAGTATAAGGCGAGAATCCTGAAGATGGTGGTGCGCTAAGTCCGAAGAACCCGAGGTCTGATAGTATCATCGGGATCTCCGAGGATTAGAGGCCCAATGATAGAAAGAGGGATGTTCCTGAAGTCCACTCCTGGTGCAGATGGAGCAACCCGAAGGTAGCCATGGTTATCCAAGGATAACCTGGCAAGGATAAGGGCCTAATCAACTATGGTCCAGGCAATGGGCCAAGCGCTGGACCGTGGCCCAACACTGTAACGGCTAAGGGATAGGCCAATGGTGGCTAGAACTATTGGGCCCCCAAGGCCCATATTGTAAAAGGGGTAATTGAGGCTTTTCATGTAAGTAAAAAGAGGTTAGGTATTGTAAATGGCCGTTGATCTAGAGATCGACGGCCAAGGTACGGGGATAAAATTGTCCTCTTGTATTTTCATTGTAAACCTAATCATCAGTACCCCTATAAATACAGGAGCACCCCCTTGGATGGGGGCAGAGCATTGATTACCATTCCTAATCGTCCATTCTTGTTTCCAGTCCCAAAACCTCGTTACTCTCAGTGATCCCTCCCCCTCAGGGGGAGACACTCCTCACTGTCCGAGACACTTCGACGACAGTTGGCGCCACCCATGGGGACCTTGGGACGGAGACGATGGTACGAGGTAGGAACCAATCAACCACCAAAGTACCCATACCCGAGGTAGGAGATGCTGTGACGGGAGTCGTCATGAGGAGTGGTGGTGGGACTAGATGGAATATGGTACCAACGTTACCTGTGGGGAGAAGTGAAGCTGAAGTAGTACCCTAGGAGGCACCTGCCATCCTCGGGCCGGCGCAACCCGAAGTTCCAGAGTCCAGCAGAATGGGAGAAAGGAGAAACCACGAAGAGCCAGTAGCCGCCTATGACCCCGCCCATCCATCACAAGATCCCCTTACCCTTCCACAAAATCCACAAACTCATCCACAACATCCTCCTATTAACCCCGAAGTAAGAGCACCCAGAGCACAAGGGACGACATACACGAACCCTCATTTCGACGAAGAGTATCTGCGACATCAAAGATCGATGGAACAACAGATCGAAGAGCTCAGAAGGGAGTTAGCAGCAGCTCGAGATCCTCCTCAGCAAAACCAACGAAGGTCAAGCGAACCCGAAGGATCCCAGGCCGAGTCGCCGGCTACATACCTCACCCAGAGTACTTACCAAAGAAAGCGTGGAGGAGGTGGACCACTCGATGGTTTCCTCCGAGCAAAAAGGTGGCCAGAGAACTTCAAAATGCCGAGCATTAACAAGTTTGCCGGCGACGCAGACCCTGATGGAATTCCTTGAAGTATATGAAACGGCGGTGGAGGCCTCGGGAGGCGACGAAGACATCAAAGCCAAGAGTCTACTTCTAGCACTCAAAGACACTGCCCTATCCTGGTTCACTTCTTTAAACTCGGGATTGATCCATTCCTGGGAGCAGCTGAGGAGGGCCTTCACCAATAATTTTCAAGGCAATTATGTCGCGAGGATGCAAGAGAGCAATTTGTTCGCGATGAGGCAAGCGAAGGGGGAGAGTGTTCGGGATTTCTATAAGAAATTCACGAACATGCGATGCCAGATCAAAACTATCAGTGATACCACCATTATCAATGCATTCATTGTGGGTCTGCAGCCTAGGACCTTGTGCCATGATCTAACCAGCACTCCGCCAAACACAGCATCGGAGTTGTACGATCGGGTAGAAAGGTATGCCCGAGGAGAAGAGGAGAACTTGAGGGAAGCATTGACTAAGAAGGAAAATCATGAGAAGAAGCAAGAAAAGAGGAAGAGTGAAGATAAACATCAAAACCGCCACCACCAGAGAAGAAGGTGCACAATATCGAAGATAAACCGAAGGAAGTGAAGGGAACGGAAACACGAAGAGGCCAAAGGAAGGTGAATTACTGCGCCTTACATGGAGAGAACCAGACCCATAACACCGAAGATTGTCGAAACATTATAAGCCAGAGAAACAGCTATCTGAAGAAGCCGAAGCATGAAGGGCAGCGGGAAAACAACCGAAGGTGGAAAAATAGCTCGGGGGGACGCTATGATTGGGATCGGAGAGAAGACCACAGAAGGCAAGATTACAGAAGAGAAGATAGGAATTGGAGAGAAGATCGGCATGAAAGGAGAGATGGAAGAGAGAGAAGGGAGAAGCCTAGGGATGACGAGGGAAGAAGATCACCCGAGGGAGTCCACCATGTCAAACAACCCCAAGAGCAACGAAGAATCATACATGCCATATCCGGGGGATCCTCGGTTGATTTGCCATCTAATAGACAAAAGAAACAGTACCTTAGAGAAGTATCCAATGTCTCATCCTCGCGCCCGCAAGCTGTGGCCATAACATTCGACAGCTCGGATGGAAAAGGAGTTAGATTCCCTCACCAGGATCCTCTCATCATCACCGCGGAGATTGCTGGGTACCATGTGGAAAGGACCTTGGTAGATGGAGGTAGCTCCGCGGATATCATTTTTCTATCAGCATTCAAACAATTCAACATACTCGAAGATAGAATCAGACCTTCGCACCTTCCTCTGGTAGGCTTCGGGGGAGAACCAGTAGTGGCCATTGGCCAAATTACTTTACAAGTTTCATTTCAACAAGGGCGAAGAAGGGTGACGAAGTTCATATGCTTTGACATAGTGGACATGGAATATAGGTACAACGCTATCTTCGGAAGAGGGGTCATTAATGCGTTTGATGCCATCATACATCACAAATATCTGTGTATGAAAATGCCGGCTGAGGGTGAAGTCATCACGGTGCGAGGAGACCAGCAAGCAGCAAGGAGAACGGAGCTCCAAGCAACCCCGAAGTTTAAACCTGTCCAGAATATGCAAAGAGGGGACCCTACGCTTGGGGCCAAGGGGTGGAAACCTAAACCAAAACCGAAACGAAATATGAAGCTACACCCATTGAACCCAGAGGATCCTAGTAAAATGGTAACCCTGGGAGCTCAATTGTCAACCCAAGAAGAAGAATTGTTGAACTTACTGAGGCAAAACGAAGACATCTTCGTGTGGGCTCCGGAGGAAGCAACGGGTGTACCACGCAGCACCATTGAGCATGCCCTTGCTGTCAAACTCGACGCGAGGCCTCAAAAGCAAAAACTTCAGAAAATGTCCGGAGAAAGGATCGAAGCTGCAAAAAGTGAAGTACAGAAGCTTCTCCGAGCAGGAGTGATCCGAGAAATCGCCTACCCAGAGTGGCTGGCGAATGTCGTCATGGTCCAAAAGTCTAACGGTACCTGGCGAATGTGTGTAGTTTTCTTGAACTTAAACATGGCATGCCCGAAGGATGATTTTCCATTACCGAGGATTGACCAGCTTGTGGATTCCACGGCTGGATGTGCACTGATGAGTTTCTTAGATGCTTATTCAGGATATCACCAGGTGTACATGCGCGAGGAGGATGAAGGAAAAACGGCTTTTGTCACGCTGTTTGAAACATATTGCTATCGAAGAATGCCTTTTGGCCTAAAGAATGCGGGAGCAACCTTCGCGAGGCTCATCGCGAAGGTGTTGGCCAAGATGATGGGACAAAACGTGGAGGCATATGTGGACGACATCATCGTCAAAAGCAAAGCGCGCCATGACCACGCCGCAGACCTTGAGGAGACCTTCGCCATCCTCCGGGCAGAAGGTATAAAGCTCAACCTATCGAAGTGTGTGTTTGGTGTCGAAACGGGAAAATTGTTGGGTTTCTTAGTATCCCAGAGAGGTATCGAAGCCAACAAAGAGAAGATTGACGCCATATGCCAGATGAATCCTCCAAGAAACAAGAGGGAAGTTTAAAGCCTTTTACGGAAATTGGCTGCTTTAGGAAGATTCCTACCGAAGGCTGCAGAGAAACACAAACACTTTTTCGCCACCCTAAGAGGAACTGACTCCTTTGAATGGGGTCCGAAGTGTGTTGAAGACTTTGAGAAACTGAAGGAGCATTTGCAACAATTGCCGAAGCTCACCGGTCCTAAAGGAGCCAAGAAACTGTTGTTATACCTCTCCGCGAGCCACTACGCAGTGAGCGCGGTGTTGGTAAGAGAGCACGAGGATGGGCAGATGCCGGCATACTATGTATCGGAGGCGCTCTAAGGAGCGAAGAGAAATTATGTGGAATTAGAGAAGATGGCATATGCTCTATTAATGGCTTCAAGAAAGCTAAGACATTACTTCCAAGAGTTCAAGATCGAAGTACCAACGGCTTTCCCCTTAAAATCCACCCTCGAGAACAAAGAAGCTACTTCAAGAATATCGAAGTGGTCATGAATCGGCGCCTTCGAGATAACATTCATATCAAGGACAGCGGTGAAAGCCCAAGCAATGGCGGATTTTCTAACAGAATGGACGTCAGAACCTTCGGAGGACCCAAAGATGCCGCCATTATGCACAAATAAAATCAGATGGATCATAGACAGCTCAAGGAGCAGGGGCTGCCGCAGTACTGGTTGATCCCGAAGGAGGTACAACTGAGTATGCCTTGAGACTAAACTTCCCAACGACCAATAATGCTTCAGAGTATGAAGGACTATTGCTGGGACTTCGCAAGGCAAGAGCAATGGGTGCAAAACGGGTGCTGATATGCACCGATTCGAAGTTGGCATCGATTCAAAGTTGGTGCAAGGTCATGTATCAAAGGAGTTTCAAGCAAAAGACGCGGAGATGTTCAAGTACCTGGAGGCAGTGCGAGCAGTAGAGAAACATTTCACGGGCATAACGGTTAAGGTGATACCCAGAGGAGAGAATTCAAGGGCAGATGAGCTAGCGAAGAAGGCGGCGTACAAAGAGAAGATAGCAAAAGGAGTATTTTATGAGGAAACAAATAGGCCATCTATATGCCCCGAAGTGCAGCTTATCGAAAAGTCAGCCGAAGACGACTGGAGGACACAGATAGTGCAATATCTTCGAGATGAGATATTGCCCGAAGATCAGAAGAAGGCAATGGCGATTCAACAAAGATCTCGGACATATATTTTGCTTGATGGATTATTGTATAAGTCTGGGGTCTGTGCACCATGGTTGAAGTGCGTGTCCCGTGAAGAGGGGAAAAGATTGCTCACCGAGGTCCACGCGGGACTTTGTGGAGCCCACCAAGCACCAAAGGGCTTGGCGACGAAGGTATTAAGAATGGGGATCTATTAGCCAACAGCAAACATTGATGTAGCGGAGCTAGTCAAGAGATGACAAGGGTGTCAGTGGATGACCAATCCTCCGAAGGTTCCAGCCAGTGCTTTACAGCCATCAGCACCAATATGGCCTTTCGCTCGATGGGGCATAGATATAGTAGGGGACTTATCCACTTCTCAAGGAGGATACCGATGGGTCATCGTTGCAATCGATTATTTCTCCAAGTGGGTAGAAGCAGAGCCACTGACAGCGATCACCGCGGCGAAGGCTCAACATTTCTTGTGAAAGAATGTTGTGTGCAGATTCAGCATACCTCAAGAAATTGTTGCTGATAACGGATCTCAATTCTTATCATCTAAGTTTCGGTCTTTTTGCGCAGACTTAGGCATTAAAATATGCTATGCATCCGTGGGCTATCCCCAGGCGAATGGAACGGTGGAAAGGGCTAACCAAAATATCATGCAGGCTCTGAAGCGAAGAATGGTGGAGGAAGCAAAAGGAATATGGCCAGACGAGCTGCAGAAGGTGCTATGGGCCATCAGAACTTCCCCAACTAGGCCAACCGGCTTCTCACCATTCAAGTTAGTCTATGGAGAAGAAGCTGTAACTCCAGCCGAAGTTCAAGCAAGGACACTTCGCATTATCACTGGAGGAGGAAACCCCAAAGATATACCTTGGGCGGACTTCGTCGAAGGAGATAGACTAGCCGCCAAGCAACAGCTTAACAAATACAATGAGATGATGGCCAAGTCCTACAACAAAAGAGTTCGGGCTAGGGAACTTGAAGAAGGAGACCTCGTGTTGAAGAAGATGCCGCAAAGATCATTGTTGGCGATTCTTACGCTCAAAGAAATTAATCCGCAAGCGGACGGATATCGCTTGTAGTTTTCACCAGGGGTATTCCTAGAGTTATCGAATCCACAGGGAACGAGGGTTTCAAAGAGATAATCCTCTATATCTTAATTATTTAAAATACCAGCCAGTCTAGGTAACAGGGGTTAGGATAAATGATAAGACCGGGACACACACACACACGATAAATATTCACACAAATAAAGAGAAAGCTACACTAGCTAGATAGACAGTTGGGAGGACAACGAGACAAGTTTAATAAGTTCACAAAGTAGTGTGATTCAGTTTAATTGAGCGAGCTTAGGGTAATCCACTAGTGGTCCACTTGATATTCGTCGTCGGAGCTCGGACACTCACTACCACCCGCTATCCTGAGTTGGAATCCCGAATGGTTATGATCGTTCTGATTTGGCTCTACTGGTTCAAAGCCAGACGCTGTGGGTTACGCACGAGATACTAAGTATCTATGGATGGATAGGGCTGTCACCACCTACCACCTACCACATATACGTGGGCCCGGGTGTAAACCGAGTTAGTCCTAGTCTTAGACACCACGTCTGCGACTATTCCTAATCAATCTTCCTCGGTACTAAAAGAAGTTGATCTAGGTTCAATGCCTGGCTCTAACAGTATATGAGTGAGAACCTAAACTGATTCTAGACGAATATAAGCTACCGGTAAAGCAAATCTACACAACTCATTTATGCAGATATACTCAGCTCAAATAAAGTTCAACACTATAGCAATGAATGAAGTAATCTCACTAATTGAAACAATTAGGAAAGGGTACAAGAGCTATTACCCGAATTCCCGAAGACACTTCCGGCACTCCGAGCATCAGCTCGACTTGCCTCTAACTCCCAACTTCTACTAACTAAGAGCTACTCTACAAAGTGGAATGAGAATGTGAAAGTGTTGTGTGTTGTGTGTAAATGAAGGAGATCACCTCCTTTTATAGGCTACCGTGACCAATGAGGTGCTGACACGGCTAGGGACAGGTGTCACAAGGTCCTTGCTGAAGGGGGAATCCGAAGGGGCGAAGAGGTGGGTCGGCCGGCCTAGGGGGGTCGGCCGGCCTGCCTTCTGTTGATCCTGGCCCTCCAATTTGGCTAGGATACTTCTTGTGCGGTGTAGATCTTCTCCCAAAGTCGGTTTGGCAGTTGGAGACCGGTAGCATCGAGTTCCTTTGGAATCCTAGGCTTAACTTGAGGATTACTCCACTTTCTGGATGAAACCGACTGAAATCAACGGCTTGGATGTACTCTAGGATCTCTTGTAGAAGTCCCGGTGCAATCTGGCTTTGTTGAGTGAAGGAGCTGGGTCGGTAGCCGACCCACTCTTTGCCCTCCGTCCCATTTTCTCCAAGAGGTCCTGCATGCAAAATACTACCACAACTCGTGGAACTTTATTAGAATAATTAAAATGTTAGTATAAACCTTGATTTTCCCTCGAAAAGCCAGGATTCCGGAATATGTTGACGTATGAAATTGGTGTTTATTTAACGTCAACAATCATCCAAGCTAGACACCATATGGGAGGGTCCATTCATCATCGCGAAGAAGACGAGAGATGCATCATACCATCTCGTCACAGAGAAAGGAAGAGAAGTTCCTCACACATGGAACGCGAAGTCCCTCAAGAAGTACTACCCGTGACTACCAGCTGCGACTAGTTAAATGGCCCGAAGTTGGGCATGTATCCATACCTTATCTAAATTGCCAGCTGCGACTGGTTGAATGGCCCGAAGTGGCATGTATTCTGGTGGGATGATTGCAAACTAACTTTCAAGGAGTTTGATCAGCGAAGAATAAACTAAACTTCACGTCAACTATTCTTCAAAGCAATCTTATGCTTTTAATAAGCAAACCAGGTAGATTGCGTTATAGCGCCCTGGAAAAGTTCCTAAGAGGATGACGATCCTCGGGATTGGCATGGGACCCGTTGCAAATCATGTCCAATCCCATGCGAACCTTTTTCGAACAAAATCCAGGTTGATTGCGTTATAGCGCCCTGGTAAGGAACTGACGAAGATCAATCGTATCTTCGTATAAAAACCTAGGTTGACAGCGTTATAGCGCCTTGGTACTAGGTTCGAAGTCTAATGTAGACCTCGGATAAAAACCCAGGTTGACAGCGTTATAACGCCCTGATACTAGGTTCTAAGTCTAATGTAGACCTCGGATAAAAACCCAGGTTGCGTTATAGCGCCCTGGTAAAAAAAAAAGAGTTCGAAGATCAATATGGCCTTACGCAAATCCTACGAGGACAAATAGAATCCTGGCAAATGTATTTCGGGAGATTTGAGCTCAACACATTCCTCGCGAAGGCTCCAATCCACGGACTAGGGGCTGTCGCGTAAATTCAAAATCTCCGTAATATGTTGTATTCATCATACTATTTGTCTACTTCGCGTTTCAAAAAAATTGCCATCTTAAAAAAAACAGATTTTTGTTCAAGATGACAAAAGGAAGGGAATGGAAGGACTCGCAAGGTAAACGAATAGAAAATCATATGATGCAAGGCAGGCAAAATGTAGATAATTTCTTCATTCCAAAAAGGGTTCTTTACAATACCCAATTACAGAAGTGTTAAGCCCAAAACACATTACAAGCAACACAACGCGCAGAGAAACTAAGCTTGGCCCTTACCCTTCGGGTCATCCTTGGGGCCTGGAGCATCGCCTGCCCCCGAAGATCCTTGGCCCCCGGAACCTTTGCGCTTTAGGGCCATCTCCTTCTTAGCACTATCCATGAAGGAATCTGAGAAGGCCCGGCCTTGGGGAACCCAAAACCTCTTCAAAAAGTCCTTTATGGTCAAGCGGTGCTCTTGAGGCAGCATTCCCGAGGGATAACCCTCGGGATATCTGGAGGGGCCCTTCTCTCCCTAAAGGGTGCTCCTCCAGTGCTGGCACCCTAAAGACTCTAGCATCATGGAGTAGGCCAATACACCACCTGTGGCGCACTTTGTCCCGAAGGCTTGGAGCCCCTTGGGTAAGACGCCCAGACCATCTTGGATATAAGCGAGAGCCTTCTCCGGGACCGAAGGGGGGACATTTGGAACCTTCACCGTCCCAAGCCTCACCAATTCATGGTGAGCCCGGCATGCGACTTCTAAGGCCTCGGCTTGGGAGCCTTTGAAAGCTTTCTGGAGACAAAGGTGCGAAGCGCGAAGTCTTTCAAAGTCAACAGAGACTTTCGCATTAACCTCACGAAGCCTAGCATTGTAGGCAGAGGTCTTCTAGCTAGCTTCGTGAAGTTGAGCCACCTCGGCTTGAGACAGGGAGAGCTGTTGTTCAAGATCAAGGACCCGAGATTCCAGCTCGATGATTCATCCCCGAGAGGTACCAAGCTCAGAACGAGCGGTGTCTCGCTCCAAAAGGACCTGGGAGTGGGCCCTTGCCTCCTCCGCCTCAAGAACCTCTAGATCTGGGCGCTGCGGCTGCTCCATCAAGACCTCTCCGGCGATGGCCAAGCATCTTGACTGCACTCCGGTCCTGCATAAGGCGAAGATAGGGAAATGCTTATTAAAAAAAAGAAAAAAAGTAAAAAAAGAGAGGAGGTGTTCTCGGGATACCTGAAGAAGGCTATCTTGAAGGCCATGGAGTATAGCCTCGGGCGCCACCCCCTCACTTAGATTCCCAACCTTGGGGATGGCGGAAAGAATGTTCTCGGCCGAGTTATCCGAGAATAAGGCCACGACCAAGGCTGGTGTATCTTGTGTCCCCCCACCCGAAGGTGTAGGAACAGAGGGGCCAGCAATCTCAGGGGCGATCATTGGTCTTCCTCCCGAAGTCGGAGCTGGAATGACCACATCCTCAGCACCAGGGGCTGGAGGGGATGTTCCAGGGACAGTGACACCCATTCCCAGGGATGGAACAAGAGAATCTGGATATAATATATATATAAAAGCAAAGTCAGCCGAGAAGTAGATAAAAATAAGAAAAAAAAATAAAAGCACGAGGTACCTTCGTCGTCAAAGAATTCCTCCAAGGCGTATACGCTACCGATGTGGCTTCCAGCGGCGGTATTTCCACCCACGGAGACATAGGTGTCCTAGGGGGAAATTGGGTTGGCCCCCGTGCCACCAGTACCTTCGGGATCATTCGATCCGTGATGCTGGCCCTCGCCAGGGGCTGGAGCTGGAGGATTGGAAGCCGATGGAGTGTCCTCTTCGCTGGGAAGAGTGCCACTCGCTGAGCTGGCAGGGCCTAAAGGCCTATGATCACCCTCGGAATCTTCGTACCCTTCGCTACTCACGTCTGGGTGAGAGGGAAGAGACCTGATGGGGCTAGCCGCTATAGGGCGAGAACCTCGCATCTTCTTCGGGGCGGGCGCATCCCCGGAGTCGGCGCCCTTCTTGCGCTTGTGGCTGCCTTCTTCAAGGTGGACCTCGGTCCCCAGCACCAGGTTGATCTTCGTGGTGATGCCGACTTCCTCGGCCAAGGTGGGACCCAGAAGGAAGTCTGTATACTTCTCTGTTTTCTGGAGAGAGAGAGAGAGAGAGGGCCTAGCGGGGCCCTAACAACACCCGGGCACCATCCTCCTCGAAGACTGGGCTGTATCCCCAGTCCCTCCTAAGTGGCTGAATCCTCGCGGCGATGTACCCTTCGGTCAGGGCCCTCATACTGAACTTGCGGCTAATTCTCCGCAAAAGCAACAACTGTACTTCGTCGGCAACGTTCAGTAGGACCTCGGGAGATCCAATGGTTGCGAGGTCACCCCGCAGGAAAGCTAGACCTCGGTCTTCTCCGTCCATCCTTTGATAAAACCAAAACAACTTCCATTATAGCCCCGAGGATCCCTCCCATTTCTTCTTGGTGGCCAATGTGGGGAAGCTATCTTCACGACCTTTCCTCACCACGAAGTTGAAGCAGCCGAACGGGGAACCTTGGCTTTTCCCCTGCCAGCGAATCTCGCGGAGCTGCGCGAAGACCCTCGCTGACGGGACCCCGCCGTGGCTCCGAACAGCCCACTCGAAGATAGCCAACCTGGCTATGGCGTTGGGGTTGAGCTGGAATATTTGGGCTCGGTAAATGCCCAACACTTCTCCAATCAATGGCACACAGGGAATCTGAAGTCCGGCGTCATGTTGACACAGGAACAGCACAGCTTCCCCTTCGTGTGGGTTAGGGCTGGTCTCCCTCCCAGGGCAGCGGACCATTCCCACTTCTACTCTTGATCGTGCCGCCACTGCTGCAGCGTCTTCTACTAACATCCGCGATTCGCCAAGCTCCCAGGACAAACTGGATTGGGCGGCGGCGGGCAAAACGCGCTTGGGAGCCATTGGGGGACCGCCCAAAAGGGGGAGAAAAACTGAAGGCGACATTGCGAGGTGAGACTGCGAATAGCAAAGGAATCTCTCACCGGTGGGAAGCCTAGGCGGTGGAGCTGCAGTAGCAGGCGGACAACGGTCGCCGGAGCGGAAGAAGAACTCTTTGGCGAAAAGGAGAACAGCGTAAAAAGAGGGGGCCCCCGTCCAGGGGTATTTATGGAGGTAACCAACCTCTGGGTGAGCGACACGTATTGAAATTTACTTTTATTTTTATTTTTCCCGCCAAAAAGGAGTTCAAGGGACGCGCACCCTAGGGTTGACACGTGGAATCCACGACCACTGTGCTAGAGCGTGCCGATCTAAAAATGGCCCTATTCAAATCACATCGACTGACTTTTCTAGAAGATGGTGGGCCCATGGCAGTAAACAGGTGGCGGAATTTCTTTTTGATAACACCACCTAACATTAATATTCTAAGTGCTTAGCAGGAATAATAGGAATCTTCGGTATTCTCTCCACTGCGTGGTGAAAAAAAGGGGTGAACCTCGCGTGGCAGCCCATCAACACGTCGAGGCGAGCCAAGGCTGCAAGGGGCTTCTGTTGTAGGAGAGGCTTCCCCTTTTTCCCGAAGTATAAGGCAAGAATCCCAAAGATGGTGGTGCGCTAAGTCCGAAGAACCCGAGGTTTGATAGTATCATCGGGATCTCCGAGGATTAGAGGCCCAAGGATAGAAAGGGGGATGTTCCTGAAGTCCACTCTTGGTGCAGATGGAGCAACCCGAAGGTAGCAATGGTTATCCAAGGATAACCTGGCAAGGATAAGGGCCTGATCAACTATGGTCCAGGCAATGGGCTAGGCGCTGGACCGTGGCCCAACACTATAACGGCTAAGGGATAGGCCAATGGTGGCTAGAACTATTGTGCCCCCAAGGCCCATATTGTAAAAGGGGTAATTGAGGCTTTTCATGTAATCAAAAAGGGGTTAGGTATTGTAAATGACCGTTGATCTAGAGATCGACGGCCAAGGTACGGGGATAAAATTGTCCTCTTGTATTTTCATTGTAAACCCTAATCATCAATACCCCTATAAATACAGGAGCACCCCCTTGGATGGGGGCAGAGCATTGATTCCATTCCTAATCGTCCATTCTTGTTTCCAGTCCCAAAACCCCGTTACTCTCAGTGATCCCTCCCCCTCGGGGGGGACACTCCTCACTGTCCGTGACACTTCGACGACAGTCAACCTCGTACTGGCTGTCGACCATAACCTGTGGGCTGCTAGTTATGTCAACGGCCAGTCAAGTGCCGTCCACCATTGTTTGGGTACGGAAAAAAATTGCAGAATAATTGTAAAAAATCTAGAAAAACACACCGTTGCCGCTGCGTTGTTGCGATGCCACCGCTGGTGCTGTACCTGCATAAAAGACCCCACATATTTCCCAAATATTCCCATTTGCCCACATAGTCACAAATTCTGCACATACATTCACATTCCAAAAACAAATTCCACACAAATATTCACATTCCGCACATACATTAACATTCCGCATATACATAGACACAAATTAAACACACATCCAATACTCGACTTATAACAACTTACATTCATCATCACGAGATTGTTTTTTGACATAGAACCATATTTAGGATAGATTTGGAAAGAAATTTAACCGTTTACTTAAGAGGAGGGGGGAAGGAGGGTGGTTGCGCAAGCATGTCATCAACAAAGGTATCGTCAAGGTGGGCACAGAGCTTCTGGTTGCATCATCGCCATGTTGCAGCTCTTGTGCTGGGGCAGCTGACCCGGATCCCTAAGTAGCAATATTGATGAAAGAGATGTTATAGTTTGGCATTAGCAACATATTGATCACGTAAGATTCACAATGCCATTTGAGATACTAAAATTAGATGAATTACCTGTCCTGGAGGCTGTGCGGCAAACAATTTGGAATGTAATATATATATATATATGCGGTATAGCTAAAATGAATCAGTGCATGTGAGTTAAGAAATTTTACCCCGTCATGGCCAGGGGTAGGGATAAACGGCTAGAAGCAGTGCACGGGTGGACAAGATGGATCCGCGGCAGGGGCTTGAGCGGGAGTAGCCAATCTTGAAGCCTGCAAGGGGCATTTTCGATATTGGTATATTAGGTATGACTTCATGTCTAGAGAATTGAAGCATTTACATCGACTTGTCCCATTTGGAGGATTAATGTACGAAGCTCCTTGTGGCGGAGGGTAGGACTGCAAGGTAAACTACAATTAGTGCAGATTAGGCCAAATATGGCAATTAAAAACATGACATCACGGAAAAGCGAAATCCTGCCGGTATCCAATGCTCGATGAACGCAAGTCTGGATAGGACAGCTTGGTTTGTTCTCGTGTCCTCCTCTCGCTTCCTATGTAGTTTTTGAATCTGGTGTTGCAAGAGGCAGTTTTGTTCCTCCAACGCACGCTGCCTCAAGGAAGTAGGCGGGCTTGAAGCCCTTCAAACTGCCCTCACCTCGGGCATATACTCGAAAGAGCAAAGAGCATCATTCCCGAATGCCAACCGACTGTGAGGCCCCCCCATATGGGAGTGAATGATGGTCACGTCCAAGGGTGTCTTAAGAGGTGTGCAGTCAACCCCATGCACCTCAGTCATTGCCTCCACGTAGCGATCCTGCGGTCAAAGCCTCTTCATTAGTACCAGTGAAATTAATCCTATGTACATGTGAACACCAAAACTTAGAACTTACCAATCTCGCTTGGGCCGGGGCGTCCAAAGGTGCATGCGTGCCATTGGTATTTCTCGCCGAGTGTGCCTTGGTGTAG
The DNA here is from genome assembly GCA_036346415.1 of Raddia guianensis. Taxonomy (NCBI): domain Eukaryota; kingdom Viridiplantae; phylum Streptophyta; class Magnoliopsida; order Poales; family Poaceae; genus Raddia; species Raddia guianensis. The sequence goes on along the minus strand of CM070541.1, from coordinate 13,720,877 downwards.
ACATTGATGTAGCTTGGATCCTGTCCGGTTTATTCTCTCTGCATTGTTGTATACAAAGTCAATTTAGACAAGTAGGAAATGTTATAGTATAGACATCTTACCATCACCTTGGCGAGCTGAGCCATCGACCGGCTGCCGAGGTGGTGACACAGGTATCTTCGGAGACATTACGATTTGCCTTGTTCCTTTCTTATTTCTCTTTCCACTCCGGACTGTCATACATGTCAAAAAGGTACCTCCAAGCATGAGGACACTTGTCACACCACTCAGGTCGACACGCAAAGTACTCATCGGGCGTGAGAAAATGGTATCAAGAAGGGTGGGCTAGACTCCTCCCCCGAGTTTGGCTCTGGCATTTCATGCTGCTCGCCAAAAATCATCAAGCATCTCATTCATCCTATCCACTTCGTCAAACCCTTCATCGTGAAGGAACTTAAGGCCGAGAGGGGGGGTGTGAATTGGAATATTTCAATTTTTACTTTTGTTGCACTTAGTAACTTAGGCAAGTTAAAGCACACAACTAGTGCGTGGATTTCTACACAAGTCTAGTAGGTGGACGCAATCAAAGCACAAGTGTAGGAGGCACGAAGGCACTTGCAGGCAGTGAATATCAAGATGCGCTAAGTACATGAGACAGAGAGGCGCAAACTGATCTTTTTACCGTGTTTGGTGCAAGCACCTACTCACGTTGAGGAAGTTTCTAGTCAAGAAAGCCGAGACTCTATCATCCGTAGCCCTCAATCCACTCAGTGGTAGCTCTTCACCAACGTATGGTAGGCGAGCTCCAAACCTTTACACGAATCGGCAACCTCCACATGCGAAGGACCCCGAAACACCGAGTTCACACGCGAAGCCGACCTTGAGCACACCGAGGATTTAGCACATCATCCGACGCAATGGAGAACAGACCTTGGGAAGCAAGGTGGCCGCCGACGCGATGGCGAGCTTTGCACACTCCGACGGATAGAGAAGAAGCACCGTAGGAAGCATGGTGACCTGCACGGAGAAGGGTTTTCTTGTGGTATGCTTGACGGAGCTTGGCGGTGACGACGTCTCCCGATGGCAAGAATCCCAAGAGCACAAGACCGGAGACACCACAACTCACCCAACCCTCATCCCACCACGGAGGATGGCAAGACAACCATGGGAGAGGGCATGGACCTTGGGGGCGACAAGGAGGAGACTAGGGGTGCTTTCTTCTTCTTTCTCACTCCTCCCTCAATCTCTCTCACTCACTCTCTCAAGCCCTCATGGTGGATTTAGATTTTGGGAGTGAAGAACACCATGAGAGGAGCTCTCTAGGGTGGCTAGGGCAATGGGTGGCTGCTAAAATGAGGCTCTCTCAAATTCCCCGTGCTAGTGGCTCCTATTTATAGGTACATGGCGAAAACCCTAAGAATGGATGGCCCAGATTGAATTTCCTGTGATGCAGTTAGACCCAGTCCAATGGTCGTCGGACCCAGTCCGATGAAGTGTTTTACTTTGGGAGTGGCCTGGTTGGACCTAGTCGGATGGTGGTCGGACCCAGTCGGATAGAAGGGTTGCATTTGGGACTTAGTCGCTAGGAGTCGATGGCTTGGTCGGACCCGGTCCGACTGTGGTCGGACCCAGTCTGACAGTAGGGTTGCATTTTGGGGGACTTAGCCGCTCACACGCTCATCCGTCGGACCCAGTCCGACGGGGCTATTTTTTGAAGCTCGCTATGTTTAGGCTATTCCTTTCTCACTTGATGTCTCACCTAGGGTTCTGTGCCATATTTGACGACTTGTGAACTCGGCGAGAACATTTGGGCACTTAGACGGGAAGTTTCGCGCCCACAGGAAATATCTAGCTTTGAGACTTAGCGGCTACGAAACTTCGGACAGCTGCCTACCCCCTGGAATCCCCTGGACCTATCCCGAACTCTCTCGAAGACGAATGAGGATAAAAGATCGAAGATGTGCTTTGTGGGACCCTGCAGCCAGAGATACGACGATCGGCAGGCATGATGGCCCTAGGCTACACACACGCAAGAAATCAAAAGAACTAGAAAATAAATGTTCTTAATCTTGACGTGATCCAGCTCTACAGCCCAGTTGCCATTAATTACCAAAATCAAATAAGCCCCTAGGGAGCTTGCTCTTACACATCGGCACCAAACGGTTGACCCACATCTCTAATCGATCAAGTTCGCTTGCCCTCCCCATGATCGGTCCACACGAAATAATTTGGGTTGAAACCACGCTTGCACAGGTGATTCTCAATCTCCTCCTGAGTCCACCACTTCAGGGTACCACACATGGCACATAGATATCTTAGCTCTGTGGTGTCAGGGTTCGGTACCAACTGGAAAAGCAATCCTCACAAATTCCTTAGTGTTCATGGCCCACTCCGCCGAATGTCTACCATTCTTCTGCCAACCGGCGTACATACAACTACGGGACGATTCCATGCCTAAGCTTTATGAACAATGCATGTATGAGGTTTAGTGTTTGTAGGTCAGGATAGGTCCTAAACCCACCAACGAACGGGCCCATTTGCGCTATCGTTGTGGTGCGTGCGGATTTTAGAAAAATTTCGGCTGCATAACCCCGCTAAACCCCACGTGCACGTACGGCTAGGCCTAGCTAGCCTATCACTTATGTTGTGCACACAGAGCTCAATAGGGTAACGCCACCAAAATTTCTCCTCAAATCCACGTGCACCACAACAATCGTGCGAATGGGCCCATTCGTCGGCTGTCAAAAAAGCGTGGACAATTCGAGAGCATGATCACTCCTCGTAATAGGATCCAACGAATCATCGTCCGGAACCCTTACGAATCGTGCACTCCCGAATGGGTTATGTACAGCTATGCACGACACACATGCATGAATAATGTCACATACAAGTTAATTAAACAAGATCGACGATTTAGCTATTTCATAAAAAACCATCGACACTACCATTTAACAACACATAGCGAACGTATAAATATCATGGCGAGATGTTACCTTACTACCGATGGTGTTCCCTTCACGAACCCGCCGGATTGGGGCTTCGGTGAGTCAAAGGCGCGGGTGACCTAGGGCAACCGAAGGGGAGGGGCGACTGGGCAAAAGCTTCTAGGGATGGTGGGCAGCGACGAGCGAGCACGGGACCTGCCGGAAACAAGAAACTGCCGCGCGGCAAGCAAAGGGCGGCCGCGGAGAGCAAGTGGTGGTGGCGGCAACAAAGCGGCGCGTGGCGAGCTAGGGGTGGCGGTGGCAAGCAAGTGCGGCCCGGCAAGCTAGGGCCGGCGGCAGCGAGCGACCAACTAGCAGCGACAGCGCAGAATAGTAAATCCTAAGGCCGAGAGGCACCCAGGTGGGAGGATAAGGCCAATCCGCGTCCACACTATGCTCGACAGCAAAAAGCCGTCTACACTACTTTGGTTGACGGCTAGGGCATAAGCCGTCGACCATATCCTTGACCTAGTCAAACAAGTTTCCTAGCACTCATGGTAGACAGCAAAAACAATCTGTCGTTCACCATAAGGCAGAAAAAATGGTCGACCATAGCCTAACAAATAGCATTCCAAATCTAATAATCCAAAATTTTCACAATTATAGATACTCGATTCACAATGAAAAGAGTTACCGCATTGAAATAAATCAGAAAAAGGGCTAAATAAAAATAAAAATAAAAATTGAAAAAGAAACATTTTTATATATGGCAAACATATGGCATATGGCTATTCCAACTGAATAGTAGGGTTAGCGTAATATGATCGAGAAAAACACTCCGGTTCCCTAATTGCCATCCAAAAATAGCCACAAAACACAAGAAAATACAAAAAAATAATGATTGCCATCACCCATATATATTCCACTCATGATAAAAATAGTCTATGCAAAATTTTAATTAATTATGTACTATACTCCAAATTTTCCCAAAAACAAACTTTCCTATAAAACCTATCAAATTTTTTAAATTTAACTTGCAATATCAAATAGTACATGTCATAAAATACTAAATTAATGCCAGAACCCACCAATTAATTTTCAAAAACTATTACTAATATCTATTAAAGAAAACATATGAAGTATATGAAAAACCACATGAAATATTAACCACACCCCTGTCAGGTCGGCCCTGAAGACTTGCGGCTCGAGACACGCTATGGTCAACAACCACTAAAAGGCCGTCGACCAAACTTCGCCAAAAAAAAAAAGGCTCCAAGGGCATGGGCTGGCTCGAACCCGAGACCTCGCGGGGATCGAGCACGCGCTTGTGACCCGTGCTGGTAACTAGAGGGGAGGAAAGATATTTGTTCAATCCTAAAGGGCGCTAAACATTTTTGAGCTGGGCACAGGAATGGTATGGTCAGCGGCAACATTTATGACCTACGACCATCCATGGACCCGGTATGTCATCCTACTTCACCACACCCTGTCAGGTGGGCCCCGCAGACCTGCGGCTCGTGACTAATGTTGGTCGACGGCTACGAACAGGCTGTCCACCATAATTCAAAAAAAAATTGGCCCAGGGGGCGTGGGCGTGGCTCGAACCCAGGACCACACGGGGTGCACGCGCGCCGCGCGCTGGTAGCCAGAGGGGACGAAGAGTTTTTTGTTCAAACCTAAAGGGCGCTGCCCTTTTTGAGCTTAGTACGCGGGAGGCTATGGTCAACGGTTATGTTTACGGCCGACGATTATACATGACCCCATATGTCATTCCACTGTCACAGCCTGCACGTCGTTAGCTTCAAAGTCAAGTTCAGATGTGGTAGACGGCTTTCCGTTAGCTGTCGACCATATTGTGTGATGGTTCTAGTGGTGGACCCTTTTCCAGGTTTATGGTAGACGTCCGTGTTGTTGGCCGTCGATCATGTGTTTTATGGTAGACAGCTTAGGGTTGGCTGTCTACCCTATATTTGGCCGTCGAAAATAAAGGATTTTCTTGTAGTGAATCAGTATCAAATAAGGGTTATGGCTATATTTCATGTGGTAATAATGCAGTAATCAAATAAAGATTTATCACTTGATTAAACCATATTTTAAAACATAAAAATAGATTTCAAACAGTTCTATCTCCTTTCACAATCACCCTTTCAAAAATCATGAGTATTATGACTAAAAGAGGCATCACCCAGTTGACACAACCTCATATACCTAAGATAGGGTTCATCGATGTTTTTGTTATCACCTCTGCAGAACCTATCCAACTTTACTCATATAGCAGCTTCTTATATGGTTGGATGTTCAATGTGTCATTTTTATTCAATAAGACCCAAGCTTTTACAATATCCCACATGCTGTGCAGGTATTGAGAAAATAACCTCAACAATCCTGAGCTCCGCGCAATCACCACGATAACCTTGCTAGTGACTCACTCACTCAAGCATTCCGAAAAACTACGCAATTATTGCGAAAACACTAAGGCAATGCCCCGCCCTCCATTACCGTAACCTTGATAATGGCTTGAGCCCATGCATTTCCATATCAATAAACCACTTTATCATATGGACAATGATTACTATTCTATCTTTTGAAATACACATATAACTAGAAGGTAATGCAATAATTAAATAAATAATTGTCAATTAGGAATTCCAAAGTGCATCAAGATTAGGAAAACCTGCCTTAGTAGATTACTCAGATCCTATGAATTCTCTCGATATTTCTGAGCAATAGATCCGGGTGTCAATGTCTATATATAGAAAAGTCAAAGAAAATCCAATAAACATTTAAATTATAAATGAAAATGAAAATGCACGAGGCATGAGAGCATGGGAAAAGGATTTGGGTGGGATCCTTTCCAAAAAGAGATAGGGTTTGCATGGAGATGGTTTGTATGATTTTTAACGTCTCCTGGAAATTTTCATAAATGGAATGGGTGAATAGGGTTTGGCTTTAGCTAGGATGATGAGAGATGGTGGAGGATCATTTTTGCAAATTTCTGGATGGGAAAGAATGTCAAGGGGTATGATTTGATGTGGGGTTCGAATTTTTCAAGGATTGGATTTAACAAGTCACCAATCCAAGCCTAAAAGGGAATTTACTGGAGATAAAAGGGCGGAAATTTTTTAAATATAATATTATCTTTAGTATTTGAACAATATTCTCTTATTTGGAATTTTCGGGTTTTTTGATAATAGGGGTGAATTTAAAAGGCATTTTTTCAAGGAAAAGCATTTTTAAGGACGGGTAAGAGGGGTATAGGAATTTATTTCTGGGATTTAATACTGGTAAATGGGTGAAATATTATGAATATAATTTTAAAATGGAATATTTATATAGGAATAATTTTATTGGATTTTTGGAGAATAAAGATAAAGGCATTTTCTTTATAAAAAGAGGAAGAAAACATTTTATTTTTGAATTTTACTCTGAAAGGTGGAAGTTTATATTTTTATAAAATACTACTTTGAATTCTAGAATTTTGAGATTTTTTGCATAATTTTTGGATGAAATTTACTATTTTATTCATAATAGAGAGATGTTTATGGATTTAGAAAATAAAAGGAAAAAGAAATGGGCTAATAGGCCAAAGCTGGGCCGGCCCATATGGCTATGTAGGCTGTGGCTGATGGATGGAGCCCAGCGGTCAGAGAGTGAGAGAGGGAAAACGGGGGGCGGCGACGAGGATCACCAGCGACGGCGAGCGGTGGCCGGAGGTGAGGTGTTGATGCTTGGAAATGCAATTGGCGGTACGGGGAATCTAACCAAGGTGTCGGTGGTGTTTGAGGTGACTAGAGATGGCGGCACGGCAAGGTCGATGCGGCGGTGGTTTTGGGAGATGACGATGTCAATGCTCCGGGCGGCGCGGGTGGTTGGCGATGGTGGCGCTAGCTTGGCGGCGACGAGTGGAATCTTTTTGGTGCGGACGCCGTGCTGGGATATGGCCGAAGGCGACGATGTAGATTCTCGCTAGAGTTGGGGAAGAATGCGATGCTGAAGGGGCATTCGGTGGCGGAGGAGAGGGAAAAAGGGCACGGGAAGGGTGGCTTGGAGCTTCAAAGTGTTGCCGGGGTGCTATTTATAGGCCAACCGCGAGCTGGAGGTGGCCGGCCACGCCGGCGACGGCAAGGTGACGTGGTGGTGAGCAATTCAAACGCTGCCATGGTCGGATATGGATGCTGAGGTGGGGGATGAGAAGGCCACGGCGGAGAGCTATCCGAAGGTGTAAAAATCATGGTGAAGGAGCTTCGGGAATGGCACCGGAGGAGATATTTCATGGCGGCGGCGATGACGTCATAAAGTGGACGACGATGAACAGCCGTTGGATCGGACGGGAAACAAGTCACAGTCGTCAGATCATCTTACCCGAAGGAGTACGACAGTTTAGGCGACGTGGCTCAACGAGGGGTGTTGGATTTGGCGGTTTTGATCTGGGCCGTCCGTAGCCAGTTAAGCGCTCCGGGTGGGCTGATCTGGGCCGAATGGCCACGGGCCTTGATGGGCCAAGGCTGAGCCGGGTGGGAGGAAGGGGATGACGCCAAAGACGTAATCCGAAAATGGAAAGTGTAATTTGGGAATTTCCAAAAAAGGAAGGGTGGGTTTAAAGGGTTAAATAAATTCCAGAAAATGGAATAAAGGCTTAAAGAATTTGTAGAAAATTGTGAAAGTCTCAGAAAAATGTGATCTTGGGCTCCAAAAATCCAGAAAAATGAAAGGAATCCAAATATGAGATAAAATGCGATATTTTATGAGATGGTTTTCTCTAAAAAATCAGAAGAAGGTATTTTCTTAATCAGGTAAAATGGGAAATACTTTTTGGAAAATAATAGAAAATGTATGGTTGGAGACTTGAATAATGGTTTTCGCGAAAAATTTTCATGCAAAAATAAAAAATGTTAGGAATGTTAAAGAGCCTTTTTCTTTCTTCCCTCTCCCTCTCCTCCTTTTCTTTTTGGCCTGATCAAGGCGGCTCCCATCCAGGAGTGGTGCTGCTAATGACCAACACCGCTCCTGTTGGTGACCATGCTGACCCCACTTGAGCCACCATGTTTAGCCATGGTCGCTCGGAGGAGAGGGAGAGCGAAGGAAGAAGAATCAAATAGACTTTTTCCCCTAAAAATCTGTGGGTATTTTTTTAAAAGACTATATAAGAGAAATGGATGCATGAAACTACATGTACACGTGTGATACGTATGACAGAGAAAACAATCTCCATCCACTATTACAATTTTTGTACCATATGTTATCACTCGAGGATCCCCTCAGCCGGCCACTATATGGTCCTCTCTTTTTTTTTTTTTGGCTTAGAAGCCAACTAAAAGCTACGGATTAAAATTTGTCATTTTTGTGCAGAACATACACTATAACACTTTTAGCCATTTCTTTAGAGTTCCGTGAGTTTATTTAAAATCTTAAAAAAAAATTGTAGTCTTTTCGAGTTTCTTTTAGGGTCTTTAACTTTTTAGCCTATGAGTTAAGTTTTAGCTGAATATGTCAGTCCAATCAAAAGTGATACCTCATACCTCACCCCAAAAAATTTTCCTCCTGCGCTTACCCGGGGCCCGGCCTCCACCACCTTCTTGTTTCCTCCTCTCTGCGTATCGCCTTCTACCACCAAGGGCATGTCGTCCCCTCCCTTCAGTTCTGCGACGCACGCTAAACTCATCGTACGCATCGAAGCTCAAAAGTCTGCAAGATTATCAGTATAGCTGCTGATTTTTCATCACCAACGGCATGATTCATTTTCCATGGATCTTCAGCTACCTAGCTACTACCTAGCTTGGCTCGTCTGAATACCTCGTGCATGCATGCATCCTTCCAAGCTTGAAGCTTCCCATGTCCGCAGTCGAACAAGTCGTTGGAACGCCGTGCACGACGAGCTAGAAGCTAGAGCTATGCAGAGGCTTCCAAGGGCTACGGTCCAGACTCCAGACTTGGAACAGTAGTTGCTCCTTTCTTATCCAATGTGGATAAGTTTATGCTACCTGTGATAGCCTAGAAAGCGCCAGCGAGACGAGCCACGAAGCCAACGTTTTTCATGTTAAACATCTTAATCTCTAGCAACAGTGCTGCTGAGAGCGAAATCTAGAAGTCGTCACTGGGGCCCTCGCATCGCTCCCAGGGCGGCTCGAGGGCGACCCAAATCCCAGCCTCTTCCCGACAAACCCTAGCGCCGCCGCCGCCTGGCGGCGGCCGCCCCTCCCTCCCTCTAACCCTATTCCCTCCTCCTTTCTCTCCTTCCTTTGTCTCTCTTTTGGCCCGTGCCCTTGCGGCGCTCGATGGCGTGGAGGACAGATCCGGCAGCGTCGTGGCCGGATCCGTCGGCGGCGTGGCCTGGGCCTGCATGGGGCGGCGGTGGCGTGGCCTAGCTCGGGGAGGCGGCTGCGCCGGTGCTCCCGAGCATGTGCGCGGTGGCGCTGCCATGGCCGGCGGCTGCTAGATTGGCGTCGTGACCGGATCCGCCGACAACAGGTTTGAGCCGGCCCGGGGCGGCGGTGGTGTGGTTGGGCTCGCCAGACGGCGGCGGCGTGGTTTAGCTTCGGGCGGTGGCTGCGCGGTGCGGCCGAAGCCGGTCGCGGCGGCGCTGGCATGGCCGGCCAGGCGGCGCGGCCACGGCGTCGGTGATCATCGGCTTCTGCTTCGACGTGCAGTGGTCGCTCCTCTTCGCCATCATCTCTGAGGTGTTCGGGCTCAAGTACTTCTCCACGCTCTACAACTTCGGTCTTCGGCTTCGTGGCCATTGGGCGCCTACGTCCTCAAGGTCCGCGTCGCCGGCTACCTCTACGACGTCGAGGCCGCCAGGTAGCACGGCGGCACCCTCGCCAGCGGCGACAAGACGTGCCTCGGTGTTCGCTGCTTCAGGTGTTCGCTAGTGCTCGTGTGGAGGACCAGGAAGTTCTACAAGTGCGACATCTACGCCAAGTCCAGGGACGCCGCCCCTGCCGCCAAGGCTTCCTCCACCGTGGCCAGCGCTTTGGTTGACTTGGTCAAAATCTTCCATGCACCGTGGGCTAACAGTTAGCGTGGCACGGCCATGGCTGGCGTGCGGTGGCGCGGTCAGTCGTCGAGGCCGGATCTGCAAGGCGCGGCCTGGGCTAGTGAAGGAGGGCAGAACGACCAAGCGTGGTGTCTCGGAGCGGCTCCTCGGCGTCCATCCCCCTCGCGGCGGTGGCAGCGTTGTGCGGGCAGTTGCGTCCTGTGACCGGTGTGCCTCGGGTTCCTCGCTCCAGATCTGAGCTCACCAGCGGCCTTCTTCCTTTGGTCCTCTGCGCCGCGGCGACCAGTCCCCTTCCTCCAACATCGCGACCGCGCCCAGTGACACCCACACCCCACCTCCACCCCCCGAGCTTCCCCGTCAGACCCAAGACGGGCAGCGCCTGGGTCCGGTGGCGTGCGGCCCTAGGTCCGAGGGTGCTTTCCTTCTTCGTTCACACCTTCACGCACAGTGGTGGAGCTCGACGTCGGCTTTCCCTCTTCTTCCTTCCTTCTTCCCCTCCTCCTGGGCCTGTCTTGGCGGAGGCCGTCCAGGGGGTCCGCTTTGTGTGATGCCGGATTCACGGGCGGTAGGCTCGGATCTGGCGGTGTGTGGCCCGAAGCGGTCGGAGTGGGTGTACTCCAGGGTCGTGGGACCGGTGGCCTCGTAGCTCGGCGGAGCTCGGCACAGACTTCTTATCCTTCTTCCCCTCCCCCTTAGCCCGCCTCGGTGGAGGCCGCTTGGGGGGCTCGCTTCGGTAGCTGGCCGGAGTGGACGGAGCAGGTGGGCTCCGGGGTGTGTGCTCAACGTCTTCTCAGCTCCTCCCGTGGTGGCTTGGTGGGCCGTCGCCCGTCCTCAGCGGCACGTCGGCCCTTATTTTCTAGCCTGGTTCTGTCCTCGTCCACCTTGCCCTGCGAGGTGCTCGGTGGTGTGGGTTGGTCTCTTCTGGGTTAATGGCAGGGTTCGGCTTGTGTCACCTGGGTGGCGCGGTGGCCGGTCTCCTTCGCTTCCCGTGCGCTGGCCACCAAAAGTGGTGGCCCCTCTCCGGCGACTTTGGCTGATGAGCTTTTCCCCAGCAACGTCCCTGTTCTCTGCCTCTTGGCCCGGTCCCATGCTCGTCGTCTTGACCCCCCCTTTCTCCGAGGTGTCCAGTGATGTGGGCGGCGTACTCCGTGTCGGGTGGCAGCGTTCGTTCGCGTTTTTCGGCTCTGCATCTTCGGCCGGTGACTCAGTTCTTCTTATGGCTTCAACCTTCGGCAGCCTTTGCCTTCGGTGCTAGTAGGGTTGGTCTTAGGCGAAAGCCTTGCCCTTTCGGGGCTGGTGCTGGCGTCACCTTTGGTGTTGTCCTCTCGTTGGAGGCACCACCTTTTAGACCTTTCCTTGTCTGGGTGAAAACCCTAGCGGCTTTGCGACGGTGGTGGATTCTCCCCGTCGCTACCTCGTTGGAGGCGTCGTGGTTGCCGTTTTGCACTTTGGGTTTTCGTTGGGTCTACCGCTCTAGGAGTCGTTTGTTGTTGTGTGAGTGTTGGTGTTCCCCCTTCTCCCTCACCTGTATCTCTCTCTTTGTTCGGCCTTTGGCTTAGGTGGCAGCGATGGGGCTGCATTCCTTTCTCTCTCCCCTGTAGGTGTTGTGTCCAGCGATGGCCAGTGGTGTGTCTGGCTTTGGCTAGGGTTGCAGCGGAGCGCTACGGTTGTATCCCGTGCTTGCACGGCCTTTTTATTTTATTTTATCCTGCTGATTAATGAAATAGGAAGGCAGTTCTCCTGCCCCTCTTTCAAAAAAATCTTAATCTCTAGCTCTTTTCCTTTTTTAGGTAAAAAAATCATAAAGGTAAACCAAACAGGAATACTAATGGATAATATATCCTAAAACAGTACACATGTTTCATATCGTGTTCTATGTATTTTTATGTGGTGTTTGATTCATGTGTATTGTGTTTTATAAGTGTTCCATGCTATATTTTATGAGTTTTATTTGTGAATTGTATGTGTTTCATAAAAAACACATATATATACCGTCCCAATGGTATACTATCCACTAGCAGTAACATGAAGCAATGTGTCCTCTCGTAGGTGCTTCCTTTGGTTGCGTCAGTGACTAGAGGGTTTTGGGAAAAGGTCTATTCAATGGTTTCAAACCACGGTGTGCTAAACATTCCAACTTCTTCGATACACTTACAAGTAGAGACGGACCCATCATAAGGGCCGGTGGAGCCTTGGTCCCATCTAAAATTTTTAGTCCATTTATTCCTAGGTTAGAGTATAGAGCACATTTTTTATATTTTGGTTCGTATATAGTGCACATGGGGCAAATTTAATGTACTTTTGCTGATAATTTAAATATATAATGGATGTGATTGTGTTCCTATAGTCTAACTAGTCTGCAGTGTATTTGACTATCGGTAGAAAAGGAAGATTTCAGACTTGCCCCACCTATATTTTCATATTGCGTCTGCCACTGCTTATCAACACTCTTATTCATGTTCTTTTCAACTTAACAGCTTAATGGCTTAACAGCTTAACAAATATATGTTTTGCAAAAATATATGTTTTGAGTTTTTTGAGTATTTTTTCGCTATTTTGAAGGTAGGTCCTAAAACTTTAAAAAACAAGTCAAACGAAATGGATCCGAATCTCGATACTGACTCGAGAAGCTCTTGAAGTTTAGTCATTTCATTCGTTCAGTTGTTTAGCCATTTAGATCTGCTCAAAAGAACATGAACAAAATCTATCTGTTTAGACATAGTTGTTTCGTACATGACTTCTGGCGTTCCAAGCGTGAGTGCGTAGTAGACCTGTTCATGGGTGGCCCGGCCCGGCAAGCCTGGCCCGAAAAAGCCCGGCCCGGCCCGACCGGTGCATCAGGCCGGGCTCGGGCCTCGGTTTGAAGCGCAGCGCCGGGCCGGGCCGAGCTCGCCCGAGAAAGTGTGAGTCAAGCCGCGCCGGGCCTGGCTCCCGGCCGGGCCGGACTTCGACTTCAAACCCGAAGCCCGGAGCGTCGGGCCAGGCCGGGCCGGGCTCGGGCCCGCAGGACCGGGCTTTTCCAAGCCCGGCCCGGGGCATGATCAGGTCTAGAGCGTAGATGTCAATAGTGTCAAAACACACTGCCTTAACAAAATTGGAGTCAAAACATGAGAGGAATGGCCATGCATTCGACGACGTAGCAAGGTTGACTCACGAAACACAGACTACTCGTATATATCAGTGTTCACCTAGTCGGCCGACTAGCACGACTAGTCGGTGACTAGTCGCTAGTCGGTGGCAATCCGCATTGATTAGGGCCTAGTCGGTGGATTAGTCAATCAGACCGCCTAGTCGGTCAAAGTCGGTCAAAATCAGACTAGTCGGTGCTAGTCGATCGGTTCAAGTCGGCGACTAGTCATTTAGTCGGGCCGACTAGGATAATGAAAAGGTGAGTACACAGTCACACACTAGTTACTAATACACTAATAGTCTAATACACTTATACACTGTAGACCAAACTAGGGTTAGGCAGCAGCCGGTGGCCGTGCTCCCTCGCCACGCCTCCCTCTGTCTCCCTCAAGCATCGCCGCCTCCCTCTTCCACCCTCCAGCGATGTCTTATGTGTGTCAGTGTGTCACTTGTATTATTATTTTCTGTATTTATGTTATGCTTATTTGTATTAATATTTCTTACTAGCCATATTGAAGTCTCCGACTAATCTCCGACTAGTCGGCCTAGTCGCTAGTCACTAGGTAACCGACTGACTAGCGACTAGCGACTAGGTGAACACTGGTATATATACAGGGGTTCGTCTTTGATCTGGCGAGCAGATCTGATGGCCAGGGACGTGAAGCACAATTACATTGTAGAGGTTTAGATGGATAATGTTCGGACCTAACCCAGGTCAACATCAGGATCCTCAAATCCTTGCCTCGTCCCGAACCCAACACGACTTGTCGGGTTTCCGGTCTGCCAAGGGTGAAGGAGCAACAGAACCAGGCTACGAGATTGCCACCGTTTCCTCCTTACCATCGCCGTCGCATCCCTTGGTCTTGCTTCCGCTGCAGCTTGCTCGGCCCCGCTCCAGTAGCCCATAGCCGCAGCTCACTTGGGCCTTGTTTGTTTCAGATTAATGCTGAGTTGTGTTTTACTGAATCAAATTTATGACCCCCTTAAAATACGTCACGGCGCCAGTGCTACCGCTCCCTCGGCTATGGCCCATGTCCCGTTAGACTTGTTAAATCCACAAGCCCAATAGAAACCACAACCAAGGCCCAGGACATACTCAACACGAAAGACTAGCCCGATAGGTGATGACGGCCATATCTTTTAAGCTGTGTTCCCGCACAACCGACAATCAATGTAGGACTAAACATAAAAATCTTTCCTATCACATATTGGGTAACCTAACCTGACAAGCATGCAAACCTGGAGACATTATGGGTTTCAGACCTAGCTCTGAAACAACTTGTTAAAATCCCATTGTGATCCGGTCAACTCATGGCCCACTTGACGACCATGTGAACTTAGAGACATTACAAGTTTCTGACCTAAAGCTCTGACATCACGCATCGGGTAGTCTACCTCAACAATCATGCGAACCTTAAAACTTTCGGATACCACTTTGTTAAAATCCTTTTATGATTCGGCCGACTCATGGTCCACCTGCCAACCGTGTGAACCTAGAGACATTTCATGTTTCTGACCTAGAGATCTTACATCACATATTAGGTAAACCAACCCGACAACCATGCGGATCACATCTCATGGCCCACCCAACAACCATGTGACCTGGAGACATTTTGGGTTTTTGGCCTGAAGCTCCAAAATCACACATCGAGTAACCCAATCTGACAACCGTGTAGATCACATCTCTTGGCCCACCCAACAACCATATGAACCTGGAGACATTTTGTGTTTCTGACCTAAAGCTCTCATATCACATATCGAGTAACCTAGCCCGATAACCATGTGGGAATGTAGACATTCTAGGTTCCAAACATGAAGCTTTGATACTACGGTGAATCCTAGATCACAACTACAGTCACGCTTTCTTCGATCTAAGCCTAGATTCAACATCTACAGGTTTGTGGGTGCTCCTAAATCACAACTACAGTCACGCTCTTTTCGATCTAAGCCAAGATTCGACACTACGGTGTCTATGGGTGCTTACCAAGCCTTAGCGCATGTCCGGTGACCCTTGAGAGCACGGACGACCTTCAGAAATGACGCTCGGCTTCAACAATGACAATGCTCCGGCGTTTCACCTGCCAAAGGGAGATAATCAGTCTGATCGCGAAGGCTCGCAGACGCACTGAACCAAGAATCGACGCATGACTCATCGGTGACAAAAGAAATTTATTGCCGGAGTTCTCAGATCCAATTTGCGTCCTTTGCTCTCCCTGGTGGCTCCGGCTTCCTTGGTCCAAACCAGGGTTCACGGAACCGCCAATTAACCGCGGTTAGCCGCCGGTTAACCGCGCTCCGGCGCATCACGGTTTGCAAAACCGTTTGGGTAAACCGGCCAGAATTCTCCAAAATCCGTCAAATTGAAATTTGAAATAAAAATTACTATAAAATTTGTAAAAATAGTATTCATTATTCTAAGCATTTTGGTTTAAACAAAATTTAAAAATTCTAAATATATCTCATTATTTCATGTGATTGTATGTGTTAAATAGTTAAAACTAATGGCAAACAAATCTCAATGGTCATGGTGTCTTTTCAAGGAATCAGGAAAGATGCTTGCACAGTGCTGCCCGTGTGCTACCTGCAGTAGAGATGCCCGTGCCTCGGTTTCCTAATTCCCAAGCTCGTGAGACTCAATCCACAACAGCCCCTCACTTTCCCCACTCCTCTCCAGCG
The DNA here is from genome assembly GCA_036346415.1 of Raddia guianensis. Lineage (NCBI taxonomy): Eukaryota > Viridiplantae > Streptophyta > Magnoliopsida > Poales > Poaceae > Raddia > Raddia guianensis. Next base: position 13,705,175 of record CM070541.1, on the reverse strand, counting down.
GTCCAGCCAGCTCTTTGTGCTTCTCTCCTCCTTCCCCTCCGCCTCCAGCACTCCCCCGGCCAGATCCACCGTCCATCGCCGCGGAGGACGCCGGAGCCGAGCCGCATGTGGCTGGGAGCGTCACCTAAGCGAGGTTAACCGCACGGTTTGGGCGGCTAACCGCGGCTCAGCCGTGCGCCAGGGAGGGAGCCAAGGGAACCAGGCCGCGCCATAGCCGCCGCGCCACCGGTTAACCGCCAAATCGCGTCGGCTAGCCGATCATTAGGAGCAGCTTTTCTGCAGGTAAGCACGGTTAGCCGTTTAAGGCTTTAAGCTGTGGCCGTGCGTGGCTAACTGCCCTGGCTAATTGCTTTGGCTTAGGGGCTTAGTTGCTTGGGGTGCTTAGGCTAGTACTTAGTAGATTAATAGGTACTTAAGCTTACTCCTTAGTAGTTTGGTTAGGTTAGCATTTCATGTTAGATTAATTAGTTAATAAGTAGTTAGGTTAGGTTAGCATGTTAGAAGTTAGATTATTAATTAGTTAATAAGGTCAGTAGTTTACTAAGTAGTTAGGTACTTGGGTACTTTACTTAGGTTAGTTAATAAGGTCAGTTGTTACTTGTTAGGTTAGTTAGTTATTACTTAATAGTTAGGTTAGTTAGTTACTCACTTATTTTTAGTTGTAGATTTGTAATTTGTAATTTTGTTATTATGCAATAATTCATTTTTGCAGGTATTAGGGAATGGCGGAGTGGGACCATGACCGTGTTTGGGAGCATGGTGATAAGTTAGGGAATGTATTTAGGTGCAAATATTGTAGAACAGAGAAAAATGGAGATGGTGCTGCAAGATTTAAGTATCACTTGGCGTGCCGAAGTGGAAAAGGTGTGGCGTCTTGTAAAGCAGTCCCGCCTGATGTGAAGACGTACTTTCAGCGGGAGCTTGATAGGTTCAGACAGGCAAAGGAAGGTAAGATGAAAGAGGAATTTAGAAGGCAAAGGGCCGCAGGAGGCTTAGGTGAGTGGGACTGGCTGGATGAGATGACGGGGGGTGCTGACGAAGAACAGTAGATGCGGCATGCCATGGCTGCATCACAGGCAGAGGCAGAATTCAGGACACGAGCTGGTGATTATTATGAGCATGGTGGTGGCAGTGGCAGTGAGTCTAGGGGTGTGAAAGAAAATTTCTTAAAAAAATGTTGAGCCGATCAGGCTCAAGGTAGCAGCCGGACACGCGCAAAACCGTGCAATCACGGATTAATGAGGGTATTTGGACAAAGGCAAACAAAACACTTAGGGAGAAATTTGGAAAAAAAAATGGTCATCATGCTTTCATGCAGCCGACATTCCGAAAAGAAAAGCAGATAACCCTTACTTTATTGCAACTATTAAGGAGACGCAGAGGCTCGGTTAGTGAACATGAATACATGATTACATATTTACATCACTACTTAATAGTTAGTACTTTTTCATGAATAACAATTATCATGCAGGTGAGGGTGTAAGTTCATCAAAAGGACGTGATATCGATGGAAGGTATTTGGAGGACAACAAGCGTGACATAGAGCGTGAGATGATGCAATGGAGACTGGATTGGACTGAGTTCGGTCTATCCATAATGTCTGATTCTTGGACGGGACCAACAGGCATGGCTATCATGAACTTCATGCTATATTGCAATGGGCGTATGTTTTTTTACAAGTCTGTCGATATGACTGAAAAAACCTAAGATGCAAATAAATTAATGCAGATATACATAGACTGATACACCTATTCTCCTACTCCTATAGTCCTATTATGTCGTGTGATAAATTAATGCGGGTATATATCAACCTGTCATGCAGAAATTTAAGTCAGTGATCAATTCAGTTGGGCATAAAAATATCGTCCAAATCATCACCGATAATGGTTCGAACTACAAGAAGGCCGTAAAATTGATCTGTCAGCAGTTTCCCAACATAATGTGGTAACCTTGTATGGCTCACACCATAAATTTGTTGCTGAAGGACATAGAGGAGTTCCCAGACCACCATGCTATCATTGTGAGTGCAATGAGAGTGTGCAGATGGCTGTATAACTCAAACAAATTGCATGTAATGATGAAGAAACACATCGGCGGTGACTTGGACAAGTGGTGTGCAACTCATTTTGGTACAAACTACATGTTTCTTCAGAGCTTTGCCAAGCGCAGAGGAGAATTCATGAAATGGATGGTTTCTGATGAATTTATGTCAAGGCCATATGCTAAATCCGAAGAAGGGAAGTACTGCCATGGATGCTTGAGTAACCTAGCATGGTGGGATCACATGAACAAGACAATACATATGGTTGCCTTCGATTCGCAGACCAAGATAAGAACCCTACCGTCTGCGATGTCATATTCAAATATCATGACACGTGCCAAAGTCTCGCGAGAAACTTGTGTGAAGAAGATTTCACGAGAGTCATGTGTATCGTCGGAAAGAGATTTTCCACCTTTAGTGAAGGCACGCTTATTGAAACAGGTATATATGAATATGAGTATATAATATTTTAATTGGTATAAAATTCTAAATTACATTATGACCACATTTACTGCAGCTTGTGTTCTTAACACGAAGGTGAACTATACTGATGGATGGAACATAAATATGTTGCCCTGTGTCCGAAAATTTTTTAAAAGAATTGCTGATGAAAATACCGCGGTTGCAGCACTCAATGAGATGGAGGACTGGAGGACACGCTCCGACTCTTTCGCATGAGAGGTTGGCAGAAGGATGGCTCTTTCCAATGATCAAAATAAAGGTAATCGAAATTTGATATGCAAATGCAATGATATCGTACAAGTGGAATGATCTTGTATCGTATGTAATGATGTTCCTCATGGCAGCGATGTGGTAGAACATGATGGGCTCAGATACACCAAACCTACAGAAACTTGCAAAGCGTATAGTGTCGCAGATTTGCTCATCTAGTGGATGCGAGCGCAACTGGAGTATCTTTGCTTTCATCCACTCCAAGATACTCAACAGGCTGTCCTATCAAAAGCTCCACGATTTGGTGTACGTCCACTACAACCTTCGTCTAAGACTAGAAAGACAAGGAATACAAGGCGAATCACAAGACATGGATCCACTTTCTTTGTTCACGGAGCTTTCACTCATAGATGACACGAACCCAATCATTGAGTGGATGCGAAGCGAACGGTAAGAATGTAACTATTATTTATTTTTTACGAAGTTAAGTATTCTTAAATCATCAGTTCATCACTCATCGGTGTTTGCTCTTTATACACTTACAGGTCAAATGCTGATCCGGAATTGGATGAGGACTTAAGTGATGCTGAGGCCCCAGGCCCTAATTGTGCCGTCACTGATCTCACGGATATGGGTGATATGAGAAAGAAGACAGGGGCGTCAACAATTACGGATGGGCAACTAAACATGTTGGAGAAACACATGTGGGTAAGAGGAAGCAGAAAAATCCACCAAAACAGCGTGACCCAAAGAAATATAAGGGACAAGTGATGGGCGAAGAAGAGGAGATGGACAGTGATGAATCCTTCAAAGAACTTGCCCCGCAGAGCCCTCCATACGAAGAATCTAACTTAAGTTCGTCAGTCTCTGATGATGACGACGACGATGGTAGTGGCGGTGCTGATGTTGGCGGTGGCAACTTTCAAAAAACTTCACCCCAGCCTGTTGCTGCTTCGCCTGCTCAGTTTAGCCAGGGTGGTCATGAATCACATGAAGCAAGCTCGCAAAGAATGCCTCCTCGGTCTAGCATCGATAGGGCGCCTCCTTGGTCTAGCATCGATAGGGCCAAGGGAAAATGCATGGTCATGGCCCACATGAGTACAGCTCTAACTCAAGCAGTGACGTCACTCAGCCACAGCGGCAATATGGAGCTTACTACCCCCAGGAGCTTACTAACCCCACCCCCTGAAGCTTACCATCCCGCGCCTTACCCCCAAGGAGTATACGGATACTGTCGGGGATAAAATTACGGCCCATTGCCATAGCCCACTCCCTGACGGCCCAACCGAACAGCCTACCAGGGCCCAGCTTCCTGGAAGGTTCTATCTGGCCCATATGCATCTTGTGAATGCGAGCTTCTTGGTCGGCACGCAGTGCGTAATGGCCTAGGATTCCTGTTTGAGTTCTACTCGAACAAGAGTTCCGCACGGCTACGTGAAGACCCGGACGTGGTTTCCCGGATTGGATTAGGAGTCGTGATCCCCAAGACTTGGAGTATACCTTATCTACCTCGGGATGTATTTGGCATGTACGAGTTCGTTACGTACTCGTGGTTAGCCCGGCCCGATATTCCCTTGGTAGGTCGGTTGTCCAACACTATATAAACCGAGCCCCTACGGCGTGTAGAGGGCACGACTTAGACGCATCTGGCATCCAATCGGACCCTGGCCAGAAGTTGGTGACTTAGCACCTGATCATCGTATTGTTGCATACTACACCTGTACACATAATCTCGCCGAGATCTGCTCGTCTCGCCGAGGATCCTCTTGTAATCATCTCGATATATAAGAAAGGCCGACATAGGGCTATTATCTCTCCGAGAGGCTGAACCAGATAAAACCCCGCCTCCCTGTTTCATTTGTTGTTCGTCTTGTTCGGCGTGTCTCCTATCTCCATCTTAAAGAACCTTGGTTGACTTGGGTCGATATCCCAATCGTCGACAGCTGGCGCCGTCCGTGGAGATACGCAGATCGAGCATGTCGAACTCTATCAGCGACCAGAAGATTCTTCCTGAGGACCACGACTCAGAAGGGCAGGATGTCTCTTCCCCTGCCAGATCGGATCGATCCTTTCGATCTTGATCGCCTCCAGATCTGGTTCCTGCCCCGTGCGGGATCGGATCTCCTCGCGCCGGCTCTTCGCCGGAGCGGTCTCGTCCCCGCGACGAGCTCCGTGCTCGGGCCGGATCACCTCGCCGGGCAGCTCTTCGCCGGCGCTGGCTCGTCCCCGCGACAAGCTCCGTGCTCGGGATCGGATCTCCTCGCCGGGCAGCGCCGAGCGCGCTCTGTCCCCGCGACGAGCTCCGTGCTCGGGATCGGATCAAAACTCCTTCCGCATCCCGGGGCTGTTCGCTTTGGCAAGGATGGCGGAGAGAGTGACCAAAGACTTGGAACATCGACCCTTCCGTAAGTTCCTCGTAGGTCTTTCGCTTCTAGCCTCGCTTTTTCTCAAACTTCGCGCTTTAGTTCATCCAAGTCTCTCGCCGCCATGTAAAGTTCAATCCAATAAACGGTGAATGTTCACGGCCCCGCGCCCTTCTCACCACTCGCCTTCTCGGACTACCTTACTCTCTGGTAACACTTGATGGTCGCCTTGTCTTGCGAACTCTTGGCTCGCGATCTTTAGGGTTTCCTACCCGTATCTAGTATCAACGAAGTTTCTAAACTCGAGTTGCGTAACACGGCTTCCACCTTGCGGCTAAGTTCTGCTCGTAAGCCCTCCGCAGAGGCACTTACCGCCACGGCACAACCACTTGGCAAAGCTCGCTCTTGTAAGCCCTCCGCCGCGCAGGCACTTTCCTTGTTCGGTTACCTTCGAATCGCTTAACTTACGTTAACGGCGCGTTCTCGAACGAGTCGATCAGATACGGTGTCGCCTTATCTCTCTACGCACGTGCTTGAATTCGCAAACTTAGGTCTTCATGCATCGTCTGCATCGGGCTAGGTGTAGCTCTTTGCTTGTGCACTGCTCGAGTTCGCAAACTCAGTCCTCGAGCAACCGCACAACGGGCCGGAGTTAGGCCAAGCGTTCTACCGTTTTTCTTAAAACTTTCTAACGCTGTTCGCTTTGCTCTTGGTTCCTGTTCGTCCTTGTCTTTTGTCGCTCTTTTTGCGGGAAAACTGCTCGGTCGACTCTCGCTCGATTCAGCGCCGCCGGCGGTCTTGAGTCGCGGCCAGGCTCCTCAACCCTTCCTTCCGCGATGCTAGTCCTCGTGGCCAGCACGCGAAGCTCCTTGGCTTCTTCCCAAAGAGCCTCGGAGGACTGCCTCTTCCCGGTCAGTTGGGACTTGAGCTGAATTTCGGCAACCCCGGTACGTTTCCAGTTTTCCAATTCCTTTCCTTAGCGCTGGTTTTCCAAAACCTCGTTTGCGTCTTTCGCTCCCGTAGAGCTCCCAGCGTATGAGCATGTCTTTTTAACTAGCAACGATCTGTACAGCTCCGGTTAACCGAAGCGGTGCACCACCGATGGAGTTCTTCCCACCGTAAGCCGATTCTCATGGCAACGGGCACTCCTGGCGCTGGTTCCGCACCCGCCAAGGCGACACCAACGCTACACGGGTCCATGCCCGGATAAGATTTCGCCTCGACGCTTTTGCTCGCGCTAAGGTCCCGACGCCTTCCCCGGTTAGCGGTCTTAGCCACGCGGGTTGTTGCTTACCCGCACACTTTTTTTATCCATGCTACGCTCTTCCCGCACGGTAATCCGGAGTAATGCACCACCAACGGAGTCCCGCCCACCGTAGTCGATTCTCATCGCAACGGCACTCCTAGCGCCGGTTCGCATTCGCAGAGGTGACACTAACGCTATCGGGGACGTACCCGGGCAAAATTACGTCTTGTGCGGGTAAGTCGTCTTTAGCGTGTTTTTCAAAACTTGCTTTGCTCTTCTTAGAGCCCGTTCTTGCTCTCTTTTTCCTTGTCGGGCTTGTTTCTTGTTTGTCTTCGCAGAAATACAGAGCGGGAACATCGACGCCGGTGATGGTCGCGGCGAAGTTCTAGGCTTCCCCACCAAAACCAATGTGTGCATCCCTCTCTTTCCGGATACGCTCCGCGCTTGCCCGGGGAATGATTCACTTCACCCGCGTATGATCTCTTGCCTTTGCCCGGCACTGACCTTCACAGTTCGGCCAAGTCAAGGTAGTGCGCCACCAACGGAGTCCTGCCCATCGTAAGCCGATTCTCATCGCAACGGGCATGCCCATCATAAGCCGATTCTCATCGCAACGGGCACTTCAAGCGTCGGTTCTGCACTTGCCAAGACAACGCTTACACTATCGCAAGGAATACGCATGGGTAAAGCGTTGATTTCACACGCTCTTTGCGGCTCGACCGCTTCGCCAGATTCACCTCGACTGGCGAGCTCTGCGCCCGAGCGCACGCCTGTCCCCACGACGAGCTCCGTGCTCGGGCCGGATCACCTCGCCGGCAGCTCTTCGCCGGAAAGGCGGCTCGTCCCCGCGACGAGCTCCGCGCCGGGACCGGATGGTCTTTACCGCACGCTCTTCACCGGTCGCACTTTCGTTCCTTTAACGAGCTCCGTGCTCGGGATCGGATCTTTACTCGTTCCTTTGACGAGCTTTGTGCTCTGGGACTGGGTCACCTTCCTCGTATGCATTGTCTGCTCCTCGCACACGATCTACGTCTGGAGGCACATCACTTTTGCTCCTGAGCACGACATTTGCTCGAGAACGCGATCTCTATTTCCTCGGGCGTGTTCTAGCCTCGAGAGGTGATTTTCGTATTTTCGCTTATGCTTTCCTAGGTATCTTCATGCTCGATGCAGAACACGAGTCCATCTCGCGACTTGCTCATTTTCCGGAAGATCCGATCTTCCGGATGCGGTGGTACACTCTTTATCGCCAGAATCCAATCCTCCTTGATGACGTTCACCTCAAGGAGATGATTCGCCGCGACCGGCAGCTCTTCGCCGGGCGCGCGCTTGGTCCCCGCGACGAGCTCTGCGCTTGGGGACCGGATTTCGATTTCTACATCGGCGGAGTGCTCTGCTTCGGACGGATGTGATTCTCGCTCGACGCAATGAGTTGCTCGATCGATCGAGTTTGTTCGGTTCCGGCGTGTCTTGCTCGCTTGAACCATAACCTGTTCGGTCGCTTGTTACACGCCTTTGTAGCAAAGAAATTTCCCTCTTCAGGACTTAGAGTCTCAAGAGGAAGACCCCACTCTAGTGAGTCCTTCCACTTGAGTCTCGGGGCTAGCTGTCGGGATAAAATTACGCCCATTGCCATAGCCTACTCCCGACGGCCCAACCGAATGACCTACCAGGCCCAAATTCTGGAAGGTTCTATCTGGCCCATATGCATCTTGCCGAACAGCTTCTTGGCTGGCACGGTGCGTAATGACCTAGGATTCTTGTTTGAGTTCTACTCGAACAAGAGTTCCGCACGGCTACGTGAAGACCCGGACGTGGTTTCCCGGATTGGATTAGGAGTCGTGATCCCCAAGACTTGGAGTATACCTTATCTACCTCGGGATGTATTTGGCATGTACGAGTTCGTTACGTACTCGTGGTTAGCCCGGCCCGATATTCCCTTGGTAGGTCGGTTGTCCAAAGACTATATAAACCGAGCCCTACGGCGTAGAGGGCACGACTTAGACGATCCGCATCCAATCGACCACGCCGTAAGCTGGTGACTTAGCACCGATCATCGTATTGTTGCATACTACACCTCAGACACATAATCTCGCCGAGATCTGCTCGCCTCGCCGAGGATCCTCTTGTAATCATCTCGATATATAAGAAAGGCCGGACGAGGGCTATTATCTCTCCCGAGAGGCTGAACCAGATAAAACCCCGCCTCTCCTGTTATTTGTTGTTCGTCTTGTTCGGCATGTCTCCTATCTCCATCTTAAAGAACCTTGGTTGACTTGGGTCGATATCCCAACTGTCGACAGATACCCTCCCACAGGATACCCCTCAGGAGTGGCAGCTTACCACCCTGCAGCACCCCAGCCATTAAGATATTTGTACGAAAGTCAAGAGCCTGACCAATATGACATGATATATGCACGTTGGCAAGCAAACAGCTGGATGACATGACAAAGTTGGGATGAGTTCAGGGCCATTTTAAGGGCAACTCAAGGGGTCATAATTATTTCAAATGAAGATCAATACTCCTAGTCCCAGCAATATCACTAGTAGTAGACTTACCATTTGACACTTCAGTTCACATATCGAAATAACGGTAATGTGTGGACTTACCATTTGACAATTCATATCTTCCGCTCTTTACCTACTTTCATTGCTCATTGCATTTGCAGATTGCATATTACCCATTGGCCATTGTTAATTGTCATGCTGATGTAGGAGTGTAGCACGAGCAGGAGTGCAGGACCGCTAGGGCGCTCATCAATCATCAAGTTATCATGCTAATGCTATTATGGCAATATGCGAATATGCGATCGACGAACTTGTTATTTTATGCATACAATTCTGAACTTGTGATTTCTAAACTTATTAATGTAATAATGGACAACTTGTGATTTATGAACTTGTTATTTTATTAGTTTATGAACTATGAATCTATGCTACCATGAATATGAAATGATGAAATATTAATTTATGAGCATGATTGTCTTTTAATTCAATTGGAAATATGATTTATTCGTCTTGATTATGTTCCTGTATATCATGTATATGTCTCTTAAATAATTCTAATTATATAGCATAGGTCATGACAAAATATTTATTTTTTTCCTCATTTTTTCCCTTTGTCCAGCAACATGTTATCTGTAAACCGCGGCTAACCGTCCAGAACAGCGGTAAACCGCGTTGAACCGCCGCTAGTCGGATTAAATTTCGGCAAACTGCGGTTTCCAAATTCGCATGCAAAACCGGACAAAACCACGGTTAACCGGCGGTTAAGCAACCGCCTCCGCGCCACTCGCGGCTCGGAGGCCCTGGCCGGTTTTGTGAACCCTGGTCCAAACTAACAGTGGCGATGGCTTTGACGAACCTAGGCGCACCTCCCTGTGGCCTTGTATAGCGTCAAGCATCCTAGGGCGACGTGGATGCCGAGGCCCAGCCCGCAACGGCGCAACCACCCGCCCAATTCCGGTGTGCGTTGGAGACGGAGACAAAGTGGATCGGATAGCCACGTCATCCAACAGACACTCATGATTAGAAGATACCGATTCGGCTAGGTATGTGGCATTTGATAGTGTTGTAAATCGATCGTCGTATGAGCACAATAAGCAATCACAATAGACAGAAGACAAAGATGTACAATAATCTTTATTGATCCATCTCTCTTGTGTACAAGGGGTTTCATATATATAGCCTAGCCTATATTTGGTTTTGCCCATAACACCCCTAGGGTTTGGGATGGGCTTCCGGCCCATAAATCACCTAGGGTTATAACACTCCCCCTTGGGCTAAACCGCGATATGACAATGCCTCATCAAAAACTCCATCCAAAAACCCAGTGGGAAAAAAGGATTGGAGAAAAGAGGACATTGCACACGCATGCTGTATTGCAATATTGCCTCGTCAAAAACCTTGCTATGAGAAAACCCAATGGGAAAAACTCATATAAGGGAAAAAGAGTACAATATATAACCTTCAGGGTCTGATCTTCAGAATCAATACGGTCTACTGGACCTATGCGTTATAAATCTTCTGGATCTATCTGTGGTGTGGTAAAATACTTTAATTGACCTTCGTATCAACCTACTGGGTTAGACAAAGTAAAACCTTCAGGATTTCATATGAACCAAATCAATATTTAGGTCATGCTCCCCCTCAAGACGACATCCCAAATGCCTTCCGACGTTCGATGTCTTTCGGACATCCATCACACTATGCTTCTGGAAAGTATGAATAAAATAATTTGGGAATAGTATAGCTTAATCATCAAGTACCACTATCCACTTCTGCAATACAAGCAATATTATCCTAATGGATAAATATGGGGTATGGATGGTATTCGTGCCATATAACTCCTGGATGTGGTCACCATCCTTTTCAGCCAAACACACACATGAGGCTTCATATAAAATATTAATCTCAAACACAATGTGAGATTTAGCGACATGCGGATTACACATGAATCCCGCATCCATATAACCCAACATGGTTCTCGGTCAACAGGCAACCCGAGGCCCCGCATATCAAGCAGGTCCCTAAAGACAATTTAGTGCCGGTCCAAACTTTCGATTGCTGCCACACTAAGTGTTTACAGAGACAAGGAACTTATGGTCCTAAAACCTCATATTGTCTTAGGTTTAAACAAGTATGTTCCACCTCAGGGGATCACACTAACATGTGGGTAAAATTAATTGCAACATCATATATCTACTAGATACAACCTATCGGACCTTCTGGGTCTAAATATTGCAATTATTCTCAAGTGGCTCAACACAATCAAATAGCCTATTCAGCAGGTCTTACACATATGATTGTACCACTATAACCAGTCTTACCTTGACATTTAGGGGATCAATCAATTTGTCTTTATCACCAATTTACATTACACCTTCAGGGTAATAAAGAACACCACCACTCTCCCAACTACTGGCAGAAGATGCACAAAACCAGTATCGGGTATCAATGGGCCATCGTCCACTATCGGTACCATTGGTGTAAAACAAATATCGACCGGTAATTAATCTTCCTTCAGGAAAGTGCTTATGTTTCTTCAGAAACTCATTTTTCTTCAAGAAAGAAACCTTACTTCTGGAAGAGATTATTAGGTATGAGATTTATTTAATGTGTCGCAATTTTGTCATCTCCTATCACAAGAAATAATGAGTCCTACTAGTATCTCAACAAGGATTTTCATAATCCATAAACTGCATATTTATTTATATCATCCGCCAGAGTTACTATTTAGCGGAACTTTTTAATACACATGAGAGAGTACGGGTCACATCAGGGACCTTTGAACCAGGGTTTCCACCACCTCATTATTTATAATGGCCCAAAGTTAGAGCTACTGGCTCTCAAACTTTGATTTACCTCATGGTTCATCCTCAGTTGCTTGCCATATAACCCGATACAGGCGCAACAGACGCCATGCCATGGACTTAGTTTAGGATCCTTATCATAGCAACTTAAGAGGAATAATATGTGTCGACAATTTTCTCTCCATGTCTCATAAATGAGCACTTTCAAATATTAACCAGTATTTCGCTATTTCCCAAAACGATAATTCTTGGTCGTCCCGCTTTCCCAGCATTATAACATGCGCGCATTAACTTGCTGGGTATCCATCTTCAGGATGATCCTCTCTAGGAGGCTCGTTACCTTTTATGGTAATTTTTCTTTAGGAGAATTTCAGGAGTGATGAGCAATTTGTTCGACAAGTGTCATTGAATCTAAGACCCGCAGGCGTCCCCGCAGACTTTAGACCAAGACTCAACATGTCAATTTTCGCAATGGTGGATATACTATTCAACCCGGGGTATACCACTCTTAGCGACTCATTTACTACAGGTAAATGATTTCCAACTCCTTTAAATATCTGGCAGTCTCCTCGCTTCTAGCGTACAGGAGCACTCCTCGCTACTGGCGTACAGGAGCATTAACTAGTGCGTAAATCTTTCAATCAAGATCTCGTAGGCATTTAACACGAAATATGGGCATTTCTCTTCCCCTAATGCCGAGATCCGATTTTTACTATAGCATATTTACACAATCCCCTTTATGAGCACAAGATTAATGGAACAACAGGTCCAAATTCCCCAACGACAGGTGGGAGCTCACAAGTGTATGCTTGGTGGTGATAATATTTGGGAAATATTTTGATTCCATGCGTTACCATTGGGGGTTAACAATATATGCAGTGAGTTTACACTTATATTTTATTTGCCACGCGCTTGCTCTGGGCTATCATTTGCCCGCGCTAGGTGGCATGCCCGTGCTACGTTGCCGCACATCCTACTAGGGCGGCGCACCCGTGCGGGGTCACTGATCATCCCAAAAAATTATGGGTTGCAAAGTCTAGCTTCTTTACTATTGCCCAATTGTTCATACCATATATCTAATTAAACTTCAAGTTTAATATAAATGCGACAATATCAATAATTTGCATGGAAACTTTACTGTTCTACAGGAATACAATAAACACTATATGTACGCCAAATAATATTTAACTTCATGTGACAATAACATTACGGAGGTGTAATTATATTCCAAAAACAGGTATGTTGTAGCAACTTCAGGTGCTAGTGACGATATTTAGGATTATTCTGCTTCAGGCAAATCAATGTGACTTCCGGTCATAATATAATTGCAAAACTAATATGACTGCTGGTTATAATCACCAACCTATCCGTTCGCACTTCTGGTGCATAATCTTGCCTTTACATATACAAGGCCCAATTCTTCCCCTTTTCACGTCAACCAAAAACTTACGAGTGATAGCATGTGCAACAGGCATGTGCTTAAATCACCTTATAACGATACTGCCACAGGAGTATAATTTTGTTGTCGTGAAACCAATATATAGTCTGTAACATCAGGTTACACCTTAGGCATCTTGAACAACCGGTTGGTAACACAACACCGAAGGAGACCGTAGACTGCTGGTCTAGGCTAAGTTAATCCTTTGGGGATAGACATATGAGTAGAAAATTTCTCTAGTGCAAATAAGAAAAAACATTTGTCTCCAGGACATATTTCACAATTCATGTCTTCAGGACCTCTATGCACTTGAGACGGTGTTGAATAGAAACACTCTTCACCAAGACAAGTATAACTATATATCTAGTTTTGGCATACATTAATCTGATTTTATTCCACTCAAGATTGCTTACGACAGGTAAGACATATGCTTCAGGCATCATGTTCTATTTAGCATTTACTCAGATAATTAACTCTACTACAGGAGAGAAGCTACAAATAGAACAACTCAGACCATTATTATGGCATAAGGAAAATAAGCATCTAATGCGAGACAATCAAGCAAAAGATTTAAACTACTCAGCATAAGTAAAACCCAAACTCTACAGGAGTCATTAAATTTCCCATGAATTTCCAAGCAATGTCCGGAGTTTCTAGTAATTTAGGGACTGCAGGTTAATAAATTATACTCCAAACATATAGTATCAGGAAAACAAGCCATAAAGAACACAATGGTGCCCACAAAGTTTCTAGCATTTTTATAAATTTATGCTAATTATTTCTGGTCTACTGGCCATATTATAATTATAGCAATGCAGAAAACAATAACAACTCTTTGCTAGAAAATAAACCCATTAATACGCAGCTTCCAATGGTGGGCTAGGTCTAAGATTTTGCATAATTTGAAAGCTCAAATACTAGAATCCAAATCTGAAAGAGAGGATTTCGGTAGTTACCTGTAATTGTAAGTATTATAAGGGGAATATGCAACGAGAACCACTCGTGCAAATATTGTGTCCTTCGGGGACTGAAACACAGTTTCCAGGTATCATCTCAGGATGGGTCATCGGGTCCATCCAAAATAGTACTGACAAGGATACCGACGCCTACGGGGCGGCAGAGCCGAACCTGACAGTGGCGTGACCGCGTCTATGGGACGACGGCACCAAGGCAGGCATCACGACGCGGGGTAACGGCGGAGCCGTGCGGCACGGGACTGACAGTGGCACAGCCACGCTACGGGCGCGACTATCGTGGCGACGCAGGGCGCAGGGGACGACTGCAACCGAGCCTTCGGGGCGCGACCATGGTCCGGGCCACAACGACAGCAGGAGTGACGCACTACAGGCACAGCTGCAACTGCAGGCGCAGCAAGACATTGGTGCGGAGTAGGGCAACATCGCGCGGAGCGGTGCAGAGGGCACGACCGCCACGGGCGGTGGCAGCGCAAGCACAGCGCACGAAGCGCGCAGCAAAGACCGCAAGCAACATGGCGCCAGGGCACGGCCACGAAGCGGCGGCCAGCTTGGTGGCGAACGGACAATTTCGAGGTCAGCCGCCACTACACGGAAGACAATGAAAGGGCCGCACGGAGGCGCTGTGTAACGGGCGACGCCTTGGGGCGGCAGGTGCAACGGTATCGAGGCGTGAGTCGGCAAGAAGGTTGCGTCGGGAACGCCACAGCGTCGGCGCTGGAAGTGACCGCATTACGATGATGCGGGTAAAAATTCACCAATTTGCAATATTAAATAAGACAAAAGGTCTAAACAGGGTAAATTGCATAAAGGCGAATAAATAATTCACAATTAATTTGCAAAATTAAAAGACTACAGGCTTTTAAACAAAACGTAGCAAATAAAGTGAATTAATACTTAATTAACAGGAAAATTAATTAATTAAATATTAAATCAACAGGATTTAATTGATAGGAAAATAAAAACGAAATCTGCGGGATTTCTGAGAAATTGGCCCATAGGGACCCATTTTGCTTCCCTTTTTTTCATTTATTCTCTTTTTCAGCCCATAGGGGGCAAGGCCTGTTGGGCACGGCCCACGGGGCGCGGCCCACAGAGGGGGCGGTGTGCAAAGGGGGGAGCCAGCCCGCGGGGAAGCAGCCCACAGGGGCACGGCCTACTGGGGCGGCCCACTCGGCCTGCAGGGCGACGGCACACTCGAGCAGCAGGGGGCACACCGGGGCGGCTAGGGAAACCCTAGCCGCCACCGGTAGGGCGCGCGCTGGCCCAGCCGCCGGCGCGCGCTGGCGCTGGTGCGGCCTGGGCACAGCCAGCGGCGACGCTGCGCTGCGCAGCGCGGGCGTGCGCTGGCGCGATCGGCGGCGGCGCGGTGAGTGCGCGGGCGTGGCCGGGCGGCGGAGCACGGCAGGCGCTGCGGTGGCACAGCCGGCGCAGCAGCGGCGGCACGTTCGGTGCAGCAGCGGCACGGCCGGCGCGGGGAGCGGCCGGCGCGGCCGGGCGCAGCGCCAGGCTCGGCCTACAGGGCGGCGCGGCGACGGCGCTCGTGATTCGCGGGCGCGACGGGCGGGCGGCGGGCAGGCGCAGCAGGGCGCACGGCTCGGCGCGGGACACGGCGGGCGCACGGACGCGCGGCGGCGGGGCCTAGCCATGCGTGGCGGCTGCATGCGCACCAAGGCCACGTGCTGCTGGATGCAGTTAGTGCGCGAGCATGTGCGATGCAATAACATCATGCATGCTAGGAGTAGATGCTTCAATCGTGGCCATGCAAGATCACGTACAAGCAATAGATCGAACAAAAATCTACCACGTATACAGAGCAAAGAAGCTATACAGGCTTATTTAATTCATCATGCGATTCAATATATCCATGAATCGGCTATGCCGCCAGCCGCCGGCCCCTCGTCGGTCTCACGGCGGTGGCCGCCGCCGGGTTGCTCCCAAAAACAGATCTAATCACATGCACAAGAGGATAGTAGATTAGATCTGAAGAACGACGTACCGAATCAAACGTACCTGAGAGCGATTGTAAATCGATCGTCGTATGAGCACAATAAGCAATCACAATAGACAGAAGACAAAGATGTACAATAATCTTTATTGATCCATCTCTCACAGTGTCTGAGGGTTTATATATATATTTTAAATTTATATTTGGTTTTTTATAATACCCCTAGGGTTTGGGATGGGCTTTCGGCCCATAAATCACCTAGGGTTATAACAGACAGCTCGCAGCGTGCATGTGTGCACAAAGGAGGTCCACATAGCGCCACGTCACACTCGCACGGATTGGGTTTTCTAATTATTAAAGATGCCAAATATTAGCGAGCACTCTTCATAGAAAACATATAGTTTATTTTTATTTTTGCTCCTTTTGAAAATTAGAAAATGATTTCAGGCAGCCTTTTAAATTACAAAATTTTTATAAATGATTATTTGACAACTAATCAAACTAAAAAAAATGAATCTTACCGCAGTTTCAAGATGTCGCAAATATTTACCAATATGAAACATAAGCTACTGCCATCCTACTTGGACTTGTGCAAACAACAATCCTCCCAATGTAGACTTACATTCAGGGTATTTTAACAAAATGCAGTCCTATTATAGTAGATTAATTAATATATTTATTCGCTCTAAACAATTTATGGGGCGCGCAGAGCACGTCTCATGCGCTAGTTGCTTTCGTTTAAGACCCTGTTTGTTTCAGTTGCAACTTCTCTAAAATCTGTTTCTGAAAAAAATCATCCAAAACTTGCTTCTCAGATCACAGTATAAATTCAGTTTTTGGGGGCTTTGGTTTCTTAAAAGGGGTTCCAAAAGTTAACTGTTTGTTTGAACTTCTAACTTTTTCTAACGCTAAAAGCTGGTAGAAGCTAAAAAAAAGGGTCTAAGACAATGTCGTCGAGTCTCGAAGGTTTCCAAGGACCTCCAGGTCAAAGTGCAGGTACAAGTGCAACAAACGATCAGTATCACCTGCCGTAGCATGTACTAATGCTGGGTGTAAAAGGTTGAGATATATCCCGGACTGGACCGGCCAGATTTGGATTAGGATAGAATTGGGTAGGATTTTTTCGGATTCGGTTTCGGTATCGGATATTTAGTTCGGATACAGTATACCGTCGGATCGGATAATTTTTCGGATATCTGGTTCGGATATATTTCAGATATCCGGCTGAGGCCCACCCACCAGCCCAATTGTCCTAAGGCCCAACAGCCCAACTTGCATGAATTATGTAGGTTTTTATTGATTTCTAAAATTAAATACACATACTAGATCGTTTTGTTTACTGGGTTTTTCCTAACTATGAATGTATCTATAGGCCGCTATGTTTTAAAAGTTAAAACTATTTATTGACTTATATTAATATATGACACTCTGTTAATAAATTATTTGTTGTAGACTTTGTTTCATACTTCGATAAAATATTCTTAACCGTATTCGGTTCGATTCGTATTCGTGCCCGACAATACCCAATCTCATATTCGTATCCGAAATATCCGTAACCGGATCCGATTCCAAGAAAAAAATACGGTTAAGAATATAATTTAGCCATTATCCAATCCGATCCGAACAGTTTACACTCCTACTAACGCACGTTGTGCATTTGTTACTAGCATAGCTGCACGTTACTAGCATAGCTGCACCTAGGCTCGCAGGCCTCCGTTCCATCGGCCCGATGCTGCAGGCCCATCATGCGCCGAGTAAATGAAATGAAGAGGGGGCGCAGGAGAAGATCTGGCCATCCAATCCTAATCCTAATCAATTGGCTCAACGTGATCCACTACGTAATCACAGGCTTTCCTTAGTTACTTCCGTAAAAAATTGCAGGCTTTCCTTGGTAGCTTGCATACAAAATTAGAACATCGATGATCTATCTCTATGTAAACTAGTTTATGAATCTGAACCACCATCCGCGTCAGAGTACATGTCAAGGCCTTGTTCTTTTTAGTTTAAAGTTGCCAAAAGTTTTAAAATGAAAAATTATTATTGTGTGAGAGAGGTCTTGGAAAGCTAAAAAAATTATTAATTTGTTTTAGTAATTATAAAAACTATTTAACCTACCAAAATGACTATAAAGTACTACATCGTTTGGCTTGTAAAAAACATGAAAATTTTATTTTATTTTATTTTTTTTAAGCTAAAAAAGAACAAGTCCCAAATGGTCTGTTTTTGTTCGTGTTTGCTTCAAACGGTGGAAGATCATCATTTTCATCGAAATTTGGTTTCTCCTCAACCTGGTGTGTTTTTAAATTTTGAGAGAAACCAACAGAGTGGTTAACCTGGAGTGTTGATCCTTTTACGTTGAGCCAATTGCTTAGGATTGGATGGCCAGATCTGCTCCTATGCCCCCTCTTCATTTCATTTACGCTGCGCATGATGGGCCTGCAGCATCGGATCGATGGAACGGAGGCCTGCGAGCCCAGGTGCAGCTATGCTAGTGACAAATGCACAACGTACATTAGGGCATGCCCAATGCTACCTCTTTTTCTCCCCTTTTTGGCACTCAAATCACTGTAGGTAGGTATTAAAATATAAGAAAGAAAAATATAGGAACAGATAGGGTAAGGATTAAAAAATGGCTGAACAGTAATGAGACAGGGGAAATATAGATGTGGCATTGGACATGTCCTTGATACCTGCTACTGCAGGTGATACGGATCGGTGAAACAAGGCCCATCGAAAAGCAGTCGGTTAGGCCCTTAGGCGCCCAAGATTTAAGAAATGCCACAGGCGGACCGTATCAACCCAGCAGCCTGAGGATAAAATTAATTAATTAAATAAATAATATTCTATTTAATAGAATTCAATATCTAAATGGTCTTCGCCAATGCATGGGCGAGATTAAAACCTGCACCTTGGTCGAACAGGTTCTATATTATCTGACAAATCCGCCTCTTTGATACGACGTGATTTAAGGCCTTATTTGTTTATGTTGGAAGTTGTTGAAAATTTTAATTTGAAAAAGTTGTGACTCCTCTAAAATTATCTTATATAAAATTTAAGAAAAAACATTTAAAACTCTACAAAAATGACTACAAAATATTACGTCATTTGGCTTATACTAAAATAATAAATTTTAATTTAATTTAATTTAATTTAAGCTGAAACAAACAAGACCTTAAATCTCATCCTTGGTAAAGGATTTAACTATTATATTTTGAATGGGTGAGATTTAAGTTTTCAGCCAACCCATTAGGCGGTGGGATTGCTGACCAGCCCAACCACGAAACATAGTTCAAATCTTCAACTTAAAAACATCTTATTTATCCATCTCCTTTGATTCAAAAACATGTTATTAAGTCACGAAACACATCTTCTACACTTTATTTTGCTTTTACATTTTTTCTCTCTCCTATTTGACTTATTTGTTTCCTGTAATATTAAATTTTCTAAGAAAAATACCTGAAAACCCCCTACAACTTTGACCATATATCTAAAAAAATCCTACAACTTGATTTGCATCTAAATACCCCTACAAGTGAGTACGGTAGACTAATATAATCCCCTCAGTCAGGTTTTCTTGCCACATGTCAACCATATCAGCTTCACATGTATTTCCTTTTCATTTTTTCTCTTTGATTTTCTTTTTCTTCCTTTTTTTTCTTCGGTGTAGCAAACTGAAGGAGAATGGTGGACTTATGCTCAGTTTTAAGCAAAACTAATTCATGCAAACCATGTTTAATGCAAAATAAAATATATACTTTATTTAAAATCAAGATCCAACTTCTATAAATTGACCGATAGTATAATACTCTCGATAATCGACCCAATATCCGATACTTTCATATAATACGATACCACCAACCTGATGCCTCCGATACTCAACGACACCTGATACTTTTCTTGTGATATCTAATTCCTTTATGACATTTATCTTTTTGAAAGGATATTATCATAATAGATAGGTATCATGATATACCTGCTTGAATTTGATGATACTTGACTTTTTCTCTCATATTTATATGAGCAGGTTATTTAAACTAGTACAATGTCCGTGCTTTGCCACGGAACTAAAGGGGAAGAAAGGAAAACATAAATCGTAGCAACATAAAAATTGTAAAGGGTGGTTTTACGAAGTAATGCGTGTGTCTGTCTGTCGCAACGTGATTCCAAAGTAAGTAAAATAAAAAAGTAAGAATATCAAAATATAGAGGCTAAAATAAAAATCACATGCACTATAGGTGCAGCGGGGCAGCGACGACGGCGGCGTGAGGTCAATATTTGTCTTCCAACTTGGATATAGCATCTTGCAACGTCAATATTTGTTTAACAGGATTTTTACTTGGAGGAGGTCTTACTTCAAGCACTTCAAGTAGTTTCCCTTCACCATACTTACACCAAAGCATAACAACAGCAAAAAAACAGGAAAACAGAGGGCACAATGTAGCCAACATACCCCCTATATACAACGAGTAAAAAGTTAAACAATCCCATGAAATATTTGTAACTTGTAAGCATACATAATATAATCAAACAGCCACAAAGAAATTACCTTTGAATGGCATAAAGGATAAATCCCAAGAATATAAGTGATTTCAGTGGATCTTCCCACCTGGATAAAGAGTAAACAAGTTTGCCTACTTGAATGAATGGGAAAAGCAGTTCCTGAAACATAAGTGAAATCCATCAGCACTCAAATCGTAACACAGGTGTACATTTGGGTGATGCATGTATCATTCGAGAAAAGGCACACAAAAAAGCAGCAGCGTAACTATTGCTTAAATATAGTAAAAACCTGTGAAAGCTTATGTAATTAAAAATGAAGCTGCATGAGTGCATTATATAAAACAAAGAAAGCAGTATTAAATCAGGAAAGAGAATACAAATTTCTGATAGCTCACTCTATAAAATGTACACCTTATAAACTGCAAGTCATTTATGAAATTTCTTTCCCCTTTTCATTATGACTGCTGATGGCAGTATACTTACAAAAGCAGAAAAAAAAAAAAAGGTTTGGTCCAAGAATGTGAACAATGCCATTTCATTCAGATAAACAGGTTTCAACATTTCCATATCCAAATCAACATTGTATCTATTGAATCCAAGGCCATGGAAAACTAAAGCCCATTCTAGAGAGAGCGTACAATGAAAATGGTACAGAATGAGTCTGCGATATTTTGTCAACTGCTGGCTCAGCTGTTAAATGGCTCAACGAAGTGTCTAACAGTTGAAAGTAATTATTATAAAGGGCTTCTAGGATCATGTCTCCTTTTGGAAGCTTTTCTGCTATGCTAAAGGTGAGTGTTGTCTTAAAGTGGGAAGGAGCAATATAAAATGCTTCTTTCACTGCAGAGTATCTCAAGATACCCAGGATAGCCTTTGAGAGTGCTTCTGCCCTCTGAATATCTTCAAGGTTGAATTTCCTGATGAATCTATTCACTTGCAATACTTCACGAATGATTGCTAACCAGTAGTCCCTTCTTGAGGGACCTCCCAATACAGGAAAGTCAAAATAAACTGGTTCTGTTCTGCAAATAAGGTGCTGTTAGTCTCAAGGCAAGCTAGAAAGTAAAACCACACACTGCTCACGAATGTGAATTGATTGGAGAGTCGTTTCCCTTCCAATACTTACAAAGCGCTTGATTTGTACATCACAGCTTTATCAAACAGGCGAACACCCAATGGTCCGTAAAATCACGCCAATCACTTGATTTTAATCCATTGTTAAATCATATTTAACAATCTTATCACCATAACCCACTCTAATACTCTGAAAATAAAGAGCATGTGTTGTAAAGATCAACCTTCCTGCCAAAAAAGGAGAACATCAATTAACTTCCCAAAATGAAGCATGACTGCAAATTGAGAAGTCACAGTCAACTAAATCACCTGGCCATGCTGATATTCCAATATGTTGCAGTACAGGATGAATAGGTCTCTCTCCGTCAATAGCTAAGATACACTCCTCAGCATCAAGATGAAAACTTGAAGCAAGTGGTGACTGTATGATTCCTTTGACAGATCTGAATACCCTAAAAATATCATTGATGATTCTCTTAGTACCATTGATGATTCTCTTACTGTACAGAATTGTTTTCATTACCTGTCTAAACTTTTAAGGTACTTCTTGTATACAACAAGATGTAATCGGCCACCAGATGAACATGTAAGTGCATCAAACAGGTTGTGGACGGTAACCGAGTCAGCTATTATTGGGCATGAAGGTGCTATTCGTGTAAAGGCATTTAGCCCAACTGTCTTCGTGTCATTGACCTAAAAATGAATACAATAGATCATCATGCAGTGAAAAAACAGTTAACATAAAAAAAATGTTTGTAATAGAACTAACTTGAACAGCCAATCTTGAGAAGTTTGCATAAAAAATTGATCCCTCATCCTCGTCTTCAATCTCAGCAGTGTTATGTGCGGTGGAGCACTGATCATCATTATACAATTACAAAGAATGATGAATATTGTATTGTAAAGTAATACATTGTGAAATTTCTCTCCTGGATATTTAAATATGGCAGTAGCAATTTTGTTTATTCATTTTTATTTTATTATTATTATTTTTTGGGTTGGGGAATGGGGGGGCGTGTGGAAGACAACCATTTTGTTAAACAGGAAGAAACAAAAAGGATTTCTCACATTTTCTAATAATTTATCATCGGGACCAGGGTTTTCCCATGCAAGCATCATGTCGAACATTAAATGGCGATGGTTCTTGTCAGCCAAATAGTCTGGACATGTGGTTACTTCATGAAGAGCTTTGTGGCAGCAGTACTCTGATAAATCTCTTGCATATGTATTGGACACCTTACAGGCATCTGGGAAATCAGCCTCAAAACTTTGCTGCAAGTTTTCAGTTGCAAGATCAAGAATACTGAAATCATAAAAATGATGAAACTAAGCACTTAGCATTTGACAAAGTCCTTCCATATATTTCAGAAAAGGGAACTGAGCACTTTACTCCAGAGCTGAGCATTTTGCGACAAATTAAGGTAGAAGCTTGTCATACATAACAACTGAGTTACAAATAAAATTGTATAGGAAAGTACAGATTCAGAAGAAATAAGATGATGTAGCCTTGTAAGTTTTAAACACTTTTTTCAGCATTCTTTAAAGCATACAGTTTGACTTAATCAAACATACATCTAGTTTATTATACTGAGGTGAACTTATGCTGCTTATTTCCTTCCTTTCACAACATCAGATCTAGTTAAAAACACTATATATTAATATATTTAGAAATTACAAGTCGAAAATAGCAGATTGTTGAAGTTGGAGTGTGAGGTATTAAATGCCCAGAAATAACAAGCTATTATTACCCTCACCATATCCAGGAAAGATATGTAATCAATCCTCGAGAGGAATCAGCAGCCAAATCCATACAAGCTAATTTTAGATAGTGGCTTGATATGCAGTTTATGACATTCCTTTACCAGGAAGTGGGAAAACACTGGATATTTCCAGTCTTCCAGATGCATAATTTATAGATTAAATGTGCATGCCAGTAAAATGAAGCTAAAATTTGAAATATACGCATCAAGAAAGTTAGTAGACCAAAGCCATGACAATCCCTGAAACACATAGAAGTCACTGGAACAAAAAATAATAATAATGGAGCCTAGGAGCACTAAAAATTTAAATCCATGCCAGACTAAGTGTGCAATGTACATATACTCTACCCCAACGTGAGGATTAATAACAACCAACCAGGCTCGAACCAAAAATCGTAGGCATGTAGGATGAACCAATTCCATCTAGGATGAGGTGACTTCTCAAACCAAACAGGGTCACAAGTTAACAACCACTGATCATTGTTGCTAGAGCCTGATAAGGCTAAGCTGATTCCAGTCATCCATTGAGCATTGCACCCTACGCCTGAAATACATTAATCAAGTCAGGGGCTTAAGTAATCTAGGACAATTCGATGTGGTCTCAGCATGATTCTGCCGAGCCGTGGAAGTTCCACCGACATATTTGAATTCGAGGCGATGATCAGACTGTACATGTCTAAGATCAAACTTCTGTCCCCATTCCCCAACCCCTACCGCTACAGTTACTGCAGCGGATTCGCGGTTCGAGAGGCCATACCGGGAGCAGCTGGAGACGACGGAGTTGTCGATGGATGAGAGCTGCCGGATGACTCCATCGCCGCCGCCGCCGCCGCCGCACTCACCGTCGGCAGCTGCGGAGGAGGCGACAGAGGCGGCGGCCCGGCGCCGGGAGAGGCGGGTGAGGAAGGTGCGGATGGGTTTCTCCCGCACCCACGTCTCCACGATCCCCATGGCCGCCCCCGCTGCCTCGCCCTCCGCCTTGGTCTGCTCGCTCGCTCGCTTGGAATGGAAGCCTCCTTGGCTTGCTTGCCGCCCGGCTGCCTTGCGCCCTTGCCTAGCCTGCCTACAAAATCCACCGGCTCCAACATGCAAAAACCTACAAAATCCATCAAAATCCCGCAAAAACCATCATTCCCCCGTCCCTGCATTCCTATGCAGAGCCCGGAGACAGATGAGTTACCTTGATCCAACGGTGGAGCTTTGCATGTCCTCGTCGCCGGTGGAGCTTTGCATGTCCTCGTAGACCGGGGCAGCGCGGGAGCCGGGGAGGACGCCGGGGCGGCGCGTGCGCGGCGGAGGGCGCCTGGTCGGCGCAGGCGTGGCAGAGGACGCCGAGGCGGCGCGGGCGTGGCGGAGTGAGCAGAGGCGGCGGCGGCGGCACAAGCTGGGGAGGGGGAGACGGCGTGGTTGGGGGAGAAGGAGGGGTGGCGCGGGTGAGGGAGAGCAGGGGCGGCTGCGTGGTTGAGGAGAGAGAGGGGGAGGCGGCGGACGAGGGAGGGGGAGGGGGACGGTAGCGCGAGCGAGCTTGGGAGACGGAGAGAGGCGGCGGCGTGGTAGGAGCAGGGCGATTACTCCGTTACTCCGTTAGCATCGCGCGGTTCGGCATGGAATGAACAGTACTCCGTTACGCCGTTTCCTTATTGCGGAACCAGCTTTGGGCCATAATAAATCAGGGCAGTTTAATTGGGCTGGCCAATTAGGCTCCTGCCCAACAAATTGTGCTTGGGGTTGGGCTGTGACTCGGCCTTTTTGGCCCATATTGCATAATGAATATCGCTGTACCAATCCGAACTGGCTGGTCCTTCGGCCACAGCTGCTCCGTACACGCCATGGATACTGTAAATGTTAACTTTCATATTTAATATTCAGTGCGGAAGCGTAAATAGGATCAATTAACCCAAATAATTGAACACCAAATTACCGAGGGGGGCTTAGGATTCTTTACTGTTGCTTGATGATGCCATCGGGGTTGATTGATCTTAGGCGAAATAGCCTGCTTGGTGGAGAGCCGATGCAGTAGGTCGTAGAGGACGCCGGGTGAGGTGAGGTCTTCCAGCTGCTGCGATGCTTCCCAGATTAGATCGTGATTTAGGGAGTGATTAGAGAAGTGATTAGATCGGGATTTTCTATCTCATAATTTTCCCGTGAAATTGGACCTTCTCTAAAGCTTTTGATCCTCAAATCGCCATGAAATTCATTCTGTTTGGTCGAAATTTGCGCCTCTAGGGTTTCAGGTTAAGGGGAAAAATAGGGATTTTGGCCCGATTCAATGGACATAGGCTCTGATTCGTTTCCCCTTTCTCAAAACATCAATAATTAAAACTTAAACATGATCAATTTATCTTAGCCGAGCCCAAAATCGAAACGATTTCAAAGTCAGGGTTTCAGGATTTGGGAATTTGGGGTTTTTCGACATTCGGGATTTAAATCCACCAATTCCCCTCCTAAATGCTTACCCGAGACCAAAAAAAATTAATCCGAAACAAAATCATTAACCCGACGGCTAAGCAGTGACTTAGAACATAATTAGGGTTTAATTAGGGTTAAGTAAATACGGACAATCATTAGACGTAATTAACCAGTAACAAATAAACATGATTAGGGTTCAAACAGTGGGCTAATTGCTCTGATACCAATTGTTAACTTTAATATTGAATACTCCGTGCAGAACTAGGATCAATTAGCCCAAAGTAATTGAACAACAAAGTACTGAGGGGGCTTAGGATTCTTTACTGTTGCTTGATGATGCCATCGGGGTTGATTGATCTTAGGCCGAAGTGGCCTGCTTGGTGGAGAGCCGATGCAGTAGGTCGTAGAGGACGCCGGGTGAGGTGAGGCCTTCCAACTGATGTGATGCTTCCTAGATCGGATAGGGATTTAGGGAGTGATTAGAGAAGTGATTAAGGTGTCATTAGGCTAATCATGAAACCCTTTATTTATAGCACCATGCAGCTGGTAACACAAAAAACTCCGCACAAAAAACAATCATCTACTAGAAAACATATAAAAAAACATCATGTAACACAACTTCACATAAAGATCGACCATCTACTAAAAACCCTATAAAACATCTTGTATCACTGGTATGGAAGAGGAATCGCATCACTCTGATACAAAATAAGAACTTATATTGTGCATAATACAATGCTGGCATTAGTATATATAAATTAGGTGTTTTATGCACTCCATGGATTACATGTTTTTTCCCTAGTAAATATAAACGATGTTTTATGCACTCCGTGAATAGCATCTCTTTCCCTTGACATAAATAAAGTTTGAATAACAAAAATAGTTCCTCCAACATTCTTCTCATATCTGCTTTCTTGACCTAGCTTGGCATTGCTGTGCCTCAACAACGCATCAAAAATTGCAACAAGTTTCGGCTTTCGAAACATTGATCTGAGACAAACCAGCTCTAAACCAAACCAAAACACCAAAGGGATATAACTAGCCCACGAACAAATTGCAGACCAAGAGCACCAATTTACCCAATACTCTATTGAGGAGGATGCCAATACCAATCACCGCATTGAACAAATTTAAAAAGGTTCTCATTGTCATATCTTGATGCGCTATCAATATCAGTGTCATCACTAAACAAAACGACCAACAAACTTTAACCTAAAAAAATAGATATAATCATAAACCTCTAAACATGAGAACAAGAGCCAAGGGCCCTCTCACCCTTATACCTCAAGCGAGGCCACCAGAGTTGAGGGGTGAGGGAGGTCAGGATGTATCTGGATTCTAGAAGAGTTGGGATCGATGTTAGGACGTAGGGGCGGTCCGACGGCCTCCCGTCTGACGCCCAGCGCTAGCCGTTAGATCGATCTTAAATTTTTTTTTAATTTTTTTGTTTCGCCACGTAAAAAATTCAAAAATTCAATAAAAATCAGAAATATTCTCTAATGGATATCTATTTCCACTTGAGGGTTTTCTCGAGTTCAGATAATGCGAACATGGTAGCATTTTGCATGTACATACGAGCATTATCAATCCATTTTTTCTCAAACATCGAATACGGGATAGATTTAACTATCCGTCGCCATCGAGTCCAAAGCATCTTAAATCACTGCCTCGGACTGTTATGAGCTCCATTGACAACCACGGCCACTGCCAAATACAAGAAACAAACCGAGAGCACATCCTCCCTGCACCTCGCCCTACAATTCTACTACTGTACGGAAGATACTCACTGATCCTGAAATCCTACTGTCAGTGGGCTCAGTTTGAGCCGCGGGAGCCTGGCTTCCCCTGCTTCGAGAACCAGGCGGCGGCGGCGGGCCTAGCGTCGGTGAGCTCCTTCACGGAGTCGAGCATGGACGGCCGGTGGCTCGCCTCCTTCGCCACGCACCTGAGAGCCAGGAGCAGCACCTTGCGCACCTCCTCCATTTCGACCGTGCCGTAGACCTCCACCATGAGAGCTGGATCGCAGACCACCTCGATCTGGTCGGTGTCGTTCAGCGCGTCGGACACCCAGCTCACTATGTCCATGTTCCCCGGGAACGAGGGATCCACCGCCATCTTCCTGGTGATCAGCTCCAGCACTACGACTCCGTAGCTGTATACGTCGGACTCGATGCTACTCCTTGTGGAGAATGCCAGCTCTGCAAGGAATCACACGGTTGGTCCATCAGATACCAGTTCGTCATCTTAACTTCAGCTTTCTAGTTTCGAAGATGTGTGAATATCAGATTCATAGTTTTTTTGAGATGGTAAGCTCAGAGAAAACCCTATATGATAAACGAAAAGATAACAAGAATATGGTAAAGATTGTATTTGAAAGAAATGTTGACCATTACTTACAGATTGTGTTGCTTGGGAAAAAAATGATTTATACTATTATTTCCTTTTAATAGTACTGAAATCCCTTTTAAGATATCTTTACTCCATAATTTCATCAAGTAAGAAACCAATGTAATTTCTATGTGCACTTGTACAGGGACATCAATAATATATGTGTACCTACTTCTCAATATTTACATATTCTGGTTTGAAAAATGCAAGATGTAGCTGCATCGAAATACTAGCAGCATTGAGGGTTCTGAAAACTCTCAAGAGATTTCAACGAGGTGCTTTGAAGCATACCGAGGCAAAACTTGTATTTAACATTACGCTACACTTACAATCAACTGTACATGCCAAAGAGGAGAAAAGAACAGTACACATAATTTTCAGTTCAGACATACCTGGGGCCATGTATCCAATTGTGCCAACTATTCCAGTGGTCTGTGGAGCAGCAGAAATTTGATCCATGAGTTTTGCGATGCCAAAATCTGAGATGTGTGGGACCATGTCCTTGTTTAGCAATATGTTACTAGGCTTAATATCGCGGTGAATGATTGCAGGGAGACAATCATTATGAAGATATGCTAGACCATGGGCAGTACCAAGAGCTATGTTATAGCGCACACTCCAGTCCAAATTTGGCACCGGCTGAATACCATGCAGAACATCATGAAGACTGCCTTGCTCCATAAAATCATAAAGTATGAATCCATGCTCACTTCTCAACCAAAATTCTTTTAGCTTTATCAAATTCCTATGTCTAATTTTACCCAGTGTCTTCAGTTCTCTGGTCATGCTTTTGTATGACCCTTTGTGTGCAGACATCACAATCTTCTTTACAGCATATACTTCTCCTGACCTCAGTGTCGCCTTGTAGACTGTTCCATGAGCACCTGTACCGATGACATACTTGTCATCAAAGTTTTCAGTCACCTCTATAACCTCATTTAATTTGGAAGAAGAACCTTCAAACAAAGTACTGACTGATTCTTCACCTTTTGTCTTTCGATCTCGAGACTTTAAAATGATGCAACTGAGTATAAGTACTACAACCGCACCAATGAACAATGAACTAAGAATTACAACAGCTATCTTGAATCGACCATGTAGTCTTCTTTTCTTCAATGTTCCACAAGGTTTCAAAATATTGGATCCCTCACAAGAAGAATCACCGGCATGGCAAGAGATACACAGACCTGGATTTCCATTGAAGGAACTAGATGTGGAATTCAGAAGCATCAGAAGATTTTCTGGCACAGGCCCACTGAATCTGTTATAGGAAATATTCAATGCATGCAATAACCGCAGACTTCCTAAAGTTTCTAGACCACCAGTGAGATTATTATATGAAAAATCTAAACTTTGCAGTTCCACCAAATTTCCCAATAATAATGGAATATCACCCACTAGTTCATTGCTACTAATATTCAATGCAATGGCCAGTTTCGACAACTTCCCCAGTGATGGAGGGATGCTACCCCCAAGAATGTTGCCACCAAGCTGCAGCTCAATAAGCATATCCAACTGCGAGAGAGAATCAGGTAAGCCTCCACTGAATTTATTATCCTGCAACCGTAGCCGCGACAGAAACTTCAGGCTGCTTAATGCCATGAGTGCCGAACCACTCAAAGAGTTGAAGCTCAAATCAAGCAAATACAGCTTGGAACAACTAGAAATCTGCTCAGGAAGTGGACCCTGTAGGCTGTTGTCTGAAAGATCAAGACTTCTCAAATTTACTAAGTTTCCAATATCAGGTGGTATTTGGCCAGTAAGCTTGTTCCCTGACCAATTTATCATAGTAAGATCTACACATCTACCCAAGTTTGATGGAATACCACCACTTAATATATTATGACTCAGATCTATATAACTTAATTTTGCACAGTTTCTGAAATGTGGAATAGCTCCATTAAGATTGTTGTTTTGGAGAATTACTCGTTCCAAACTAGGGCAATCTGCAACATTGGCCGGGATGCTACCATTGAGAAGATTAAAGCCCATGTCCAAAATTCTCAATCTTTTCCCTGAACAAATGTTTGGCGGGATTTCACCAAAGAAACTGTTGTTTGTAAAATCAATCTGGACTAAAGGACTGTTAACACCCAACCCTGTTGGTATGACTCCAGAAAATAAATTATTAAACAGTGAAATGTTCTGAAGGAACTTCAGCTCAGCTAACATTGGAGGTAGCTTCCCAGTAAAACTATTTGTATAAATAAGGACACTTTCAAGGCTTTGAATGCTCCAAATATCCTCAGGGAACTCCCCAGTGAGATGATTGTCAAACAGAAAGAGCTTCTTCAAGTTAATCAAATTCGCCAGCTCTTTAGGAACAGTTCCCTCGAGCTGGTTTGCATCCAACTCCAGCCACTCCAGCAACTGACAGCTACCAATCTCAGGAGGAATTGACCCAGATAAGGAGTTCTGAGACAGTAGGAGATGTGTGAGGTTGCTCAACAATCCAAGGTTAGCTGGAATAATTCCGATGAGATTATTTTGGACAAATCCAAGTTGTGACAAACTACTACAATTCTCAATCCATGATGGAATTTTGCCAGTTATCTGATTAAATGACAATATGAAATACTCCAACTTGCACTCCTCAAAACTGAAAGCAATGTCACCTGTGAAGTTATTTGTAGTGACATCGAAAAACTTCAGCCCTTTGATATAGCTCAAGGTTTTTGGAAGGCTCCCGCTCAATTGATTATTCGATAGATAGAGCTCTACCAAATTGGTGCAGTTGCCAATTGAATCTGGCAGAGCACCAGATAGCTTATTTGAATTCAACCAAAAGTATCTAAGACTAGTCATTTCACCAACTGACGAGGGGATAGAACCACTGAGGTTATTGAAATGGAGGTACACTTCCTCCAGAAACTGGTTCTCGAACAAAGTCACAGGTATTTCACCACTGAGATAGTTATTGTACAGAAAGAGTGATGACAATTTTTTAAGGTTGCCGAGG
The DNA here is from genome assembly GCA_036346415.1 of Raddia guianensis. Lineage (NCBI taxonomy): Eukaryota > Viridiplantae > Streptophyta > Magnoliopsida > Poales > Poaceae > Raddia > Raddia guianensis. Next base: position 13,674,091 of record CM070541.1, on the reverse strand, counting down.
GATGCTGGTATTTCACCAGAAAGGGAATTTGCAGAAAGATCCAGTTTTTCAAGTACGCTACAGTTACCCAATTCCAAAGGTATTGAACCAGATATACTGTTATTTGACAAATAAATTTCTTGGAGGAACTTTGTTAGTCCTATTTGGGGTCCTAGTGAACCAGAAACTCCAGAAGATGATAAATCAAGTGAAACCACAATATTCTTTTGGTCACAACGAACTCCCTTCCATTTACAAGGAGTTCTATCAGAAGCATTCCAACTGGAACTTATGGAACTTGGTAATGCGAGATTTTTGGACAGAGAAATTAGGGCTAGACCATCTGAGCTCAAACACCATGATGATGAAACCAGAGAGAAGAAGACAAAAAACCAATGCCACAAAACCAGCTGCATTTTGTACCTGTAAAAATTTTGGGAAGAGGTCACCAGAAGTTGACAAAAGATTATACTTTTTCTCCAATACACAGAAGAAAAAAACTCAAGAATTATCTCATAAAATATTCCATTTAGAATATCAGATGACAAGGTCCTGTGCAAACCCTGGTCAGGTGGCGCATAGTTTCGAACAATTTTAACTGCGTAACTGGCATAGTTGAGCACCTGAGTGTTGTGGCCTAGCATATATAAAGTTAGTTTCTCACAATTCAACAGATTATGATACATCATACATATCCAATAGATTTTTATGAAACCACAACTTAATAAGCGTTGTTATTATGGTTTATGTCTTTATCCTAAATTTTGAGTTCAAACGTGTCGTAGAAAACATTAACTGTTTGTGGACTGTCCATAAGTCAATGAAGTCATAACTAGAAAAGGTCCAACAGATAGAACTAAAGAAGCACACATGTTTTTTTTCCCTTTTTGTGAAAATTTCTATAATAATTCACATTTTTTTCTTGTCATCTGCAAAACATTTGTTATTAGTTTTTTAACCAAAGATTATACAACATATTATCATTATTTTTTAGTTATCTTCCTTCACATGACACTAGGTAAGAATTCATCGTAGAATCTATACTTGTAACAATTAGAAACTTCGAGGAAGCTACTATGTAAAAATTATAATTGGAATACAAAATAAAAAAATTAGAGCATCATGTCAATAAGAACAATCTAACTAAGCAGGAAACGAGTCGTTAGTGGGAAATAAAACCCTGCCCTTGTGGGGTTTATTCATCACATTTGCAATTTTTCCTAATACTCCCCCGGTTTGGGATACATGCAATCAAACGTTTAAAACTTTAGCTATGGATATCTTTTAAAAATATTTAGATTGTACACATAGAAGTAAGTTACGAGAACTATAGTTTTATTGTGTTCATAATAGAAATTAATGGTTAAAGTTGTGTTTTGGGGATATTTTCGACAGCAAAGAGCAAAAATTATTGTTGTAGAGTGACAGGTGAATGAGTATTTTACCTACTTTTTTTCTGAGTAATGCCCCAAGACAATTTGGAGAAAGCTTATCTTTTCTCCTAGAATGTACTAGTAATTTTCTTATCTTCAATCTTCATCAGAATTTACTCCTAAATTGAAAGAATCAAGTAAAACCTGAGGACCAGATACCATAAGGTGATAAGGAGGAGACCTATTGGTAGTTTCGAAATTCCGGTAATCAGAAAATGTTTTTAAAAAACATGATATTCAGACCAGAGCCCATCCCTTTCGTGGCAAACTTGATAGCAACCAAGGAGTGCCAAAAAAGAAAAATGATGATTTCCCCTCCCAAAAATTGCATTTCGCCTTTAGTTCAGAAAGCACCAGTAACTTCCACAAAAGTCAAAACCCGTTGCAAATTACGCGAGCCGCGAAAGTGAGAGATTTCCTGAACGGAGCTCCAAGCTAAAACTCTGTGGAGAAAAGAGACGAAAGCATTCTTCCCATGCAAAAAAATAAAATAAAAAATCAGGTCTTCTCTCCATCCAATTGTTCACGCGCAGGAAAGCTAATTTCAGTAGGCGAGCAAGAAAAGCAGCACCAAGCATGCTCACCCCGCTGGGCATTGCTCCCAAATCGGTCAGATTTATCACCAAAACGCAGCAGACGCCCATGCAGCCGAGAACCCCAAGTCCCCAACGACTAAAAGGCGATTAGCGCAAGCGAACAATGTGAGGAAAAAAAGAAATGGGAGCATTACAAAGAACGAGAGCAGCAGCAGCAGCGCCGGTGGTTCCACGCAAGAAGAGCGAGTAACCAACACAGGAAGCAATAACCGTAGCTGCAAATTGAGCGAGCGGAGAGGAGAGGGAAGGACCGAGGGAGCGGCGCGTACCAGCGGCCGCCGGCCGGTGCTCGTAGATCAGGCTGATGCCGGGGAGCAGGAGGTGGCCGGCGCTGTGCGTGCTGGTGGTCAGCACTCAGCGGAGCTTCGCATCCATGGCGGAAGGAGATGGCCGCATGGGAGGGACCGAGGGAGACGACGGGAGGGAGGAGACTGGTGCAGTGGTGCTATGCTACTGCACTGTACATTTGCCGTGGGGGCGGCGGTAGAGGTGGTTGCCGTAGTTAATGGGGTTGGGGGCACACCGCACACCGCACACCGCACACGGCATACGCCACGTACACGTCGGCGACGGTGAGGCATCAGTTCACACGTAAACTACAGTGTTATGCGTAGGCTTTTTGGATTGGGACCTTCTGTTCTGACCCGCGTACGTTCTCACTGATATACGCGGGTGTCACGGACCGCGGACTCCGGTCCCGTTCACATTAGTCTTAGTTTGGGATCATTTTAATTTTGCCTGATTCTCGATTAATGCTCTGCTTGAAAAAACTTCGGCCAAATTTTGATTTCAACAGCTTCGGACTCTCACCGTGCCATCTTTGGTTTGCGGCTTTGTTCGGTTTGATTTGGTTGGATCAAAAATTATTTTTTTATAAACTATTCAGTGTAATATTTTAAAATAATTTTTTGAAACTTTGTAGGATTTCACTTAAGGCGAGCGCTAGTCGTCGGACGTCCGACGGACGCATACGGGCCAGACCAGCCTGGGTCGTTGGATCGTCAACACCGCACGCATCCGAGCGCTGTCGTGCGCCCGCGTGTCAGGCGAGTTGTTAGCCGTGCAGTTGATCAATTTTTCAACTAAACTTCTGATTTTTGTATAAAATTCAAAAAGTGTTCAAAATGTGTGGAATAAATTTCATAATTTTTCTAAAATAGAGAGCAACCCATTTTAAATACTTTTAAAATTTTATGATTTTTTTACTTTTTTATTTTTTTAATGTGAACTTAGGAGAGGGCACTTATGAAATTTACACTTATACTAGCGAAACTTGGTCGTGTGCTGAGGAAATCTGATGAAACTTGAATGAAACTTCGATGTAACCTAATGAAACTTAGATGAAACCTGTTAAAACTTGATAAAACTTGGATTGACCTGATGAAACTTGGATGAAACCTGTTGAAACTTGACAGTTCGGTAAAGTTTAACGAGAATGAAACCCAAGTTTCGATAGGCGAAATCCAAATTTCACCAGGTAAGTTTAAAGTTTATATGACAACATATATCTTGTTTCGTTCGTAAAAATATGAGGAACAAGTTAGTACAAACGGTTTATGGATTAGACTACCCAGTCAAAAATTATGGCCACCAAAAGAAAAAAAATGTTGTGGGACCCACTTGCATGCTGGCACAGTGTTCCCTGCGCGTTTCGTGCGCACCGCGCGCGAGGCCGGACGGCCGGACGTCCATGTCTAGGCGTTTTTCTTTACTTAAAGATCTCAAAAATATTTTCTACATAATTTTTCAATATTTTTATATTGTTATTTTATGGTTCTCAATTTTTAACCCAATCAAACCAAATCGAACAAAACCGCGAACCAAAGGGAACGGTACGGTTCGGTTTGGTTTAGTTGAACCCAAAGTTGAGATACTTTAAAAAGAAGTATAGAAAAGGATAAAAAAATATTTTAAATTTTTTTTTGAGATCTTTAAATTACAAAATGATAAGTTCTATCCCAACCGAACAGATCAAGACAAACCGCGAAGTACCATTCTGTATTCCTCCGAATAGGTGTTCCTACATTAATAACATTAGCGATCTTTTCTTGCATTGTAATTATGGACTACTTTATTACTGTTAAGATGTGGCGCGATCGTCAAATTGTGAATCATCCCTTCTTGGAAGTGTTGAAGACACTTTTCAAAAGTCTCAACGTTTCAGTTTTTCTATGTCACGTTTTAAATTTTGTACTCTTTCGGCAATTTAATGAAAATGTATTTAGTTCAGTGAAAAAGAACACATAATCTCCAGGTTATTTTTTTAAATACAAATGCTGTCCTTGATTAACAAATACATCTATTGATTATAAAATGAAACATCTTTTTTAGTAAATTCTGAACAACCTTTTTTCATAGAACACATTGTGTACGCTACGCAATTGCCTGGACCAAATTGGCAAAAGTTATACAAGTCTGAGCTTTCAGCTTTTTGTTTTTGTCTCCCACTCACGTGTGCACGATGCGGTGGATAGGTGCAGCGCTGTGTTCCCATAAACTTTCACCTCAAATGTAAGAACTAGGTGAACCAATCACTTCTTAGAATATGTCAAAAAATCACTTATTAGGAAGTGCTGCCGTGCTGGAAATCTATAGCAGGAAAGTTTTTTTTTTGGTGAAATCAATCAAATTTCATGTTCTTGGTGAGCTTGTTTGACAAGTTCATGGTTCTTCTCTGGCCGCAAAACTGAGCTAGGATAGAGCTTCGTTTAAAATAAGATTTTTGTGCAACAAACTACCGGCTACTTTAAGTCTTTTAAAGAAAAGGATAAAAGAACCGACGTCTATGGCCTTGTTCTTTTCAGTGTGTCGTTGCATTGGTGTATTACTGTAGCAAATTTGAGAGCCATCGAAAAAAGCTATAAAGATTATAAAAAAAAAATTAGGATCTTTGGAAAGATATTTAAAAGCCATGAAAAAATTGCTACAAATTATCACAACATATAGGCTATATAATAAAAAAACAAAATTTGCTATAGTATTACGCAACGGTACGCAACGCTAAAAAGAACAAGGCCTATATAAAGTTTAAGAGAAAAAGTAGCACAGGTGGTGGGGTCGTAACGCTCCACAAGGTCTAGTGATTGTAATTTACAATTTTTGGTACCTTTTGCCTCCTAGAGGTGGAGGTCATCTAGAATTAAATTGAGCAATGTAGGTGACGGACACTTTGAAAGATGGAAAAATCCTATTGTTGCACTCAAACCGAAAGTGCCAATTAAAACACCACAACGATGACAAAGCTAGCTCTTGCCTAGTTTGCTTGTGATGTAGGTCATCCATCCAACATTAGAGTAGATTGTTTTGGTGAACCTAGTTGTGGAGTCGAATGACATTTATTCATAGATGGTCGGTAGCTCCTGTCAAAATCGTCGATCTGCATTCAAGAAGGAGGTGGCTGGGGGTTTCCAGATCCCGACAGCAGAGGGGGCAAAAGTGGCAATTCTGCAAGAGACAGTGAATCAGCGTGTCAGTTGTGTGTGTGCGGTTGTGCATCAAAATCTAGGCGAAGAATTTGCATTTGGACAAAATCCAGGATTTCCAAAATAAGGGATAGAATTATGCCGGTAAATTAGAGATTTCAGGCTGATTTAACGAAAAAGGAGCCGCTAGAGAATTATGTTAGGTTTTTAATGGGAGAAGGCATAAAATAGATATGCACACCCTCACACTCTAGGTTTGATATTTTGCAGGATTTCAGTTGAAATTTCACAGGGTTTGAAGTTTTGTTTAGATTTGAATTGGAATTCTGAGAGCTAACCCGCCATAAATTCGAAAGAATTATTTTAACGCAAAATTGGAGAAACAAAAAAAATATTTTGCCCAAAATTTCAATCCTATGTAAAGTTGGTAAACCTAGAAAAAAATCTAAATAGAACATCAATTTTAAAATTTATATTTCATAGTTTTACCAAAATCTACGGAATTTAGCTCGAAATTTTTGAAATTTCACATTTTGCTAGACAGCCGAATTTAGGGACTAAACAAATTTTTAAATCCTGCTCATGCTACACCACATTTGTGATGGATGGAACTTGACGTGTTGCAAGGTAGTCGACATAGGAGACATTGTGGCACCGAGTGATTGGATATCTCTATCTCTATCTCTACTCCTTTAAAAGCATGAGTTTTCAATTATCTTGGGTGACACTCCATCTCAACCGTAGGTCGTTTTCATCTGACGGCTGAATTTTGCGATTGGATCTTGCGGTGCCCCAATCGCGATCTTCGAAGGGGAAGGGGAAGGGGAAGGCTGAATTTTGCGATTGGATCCTTTGTTCGCTGATCTGTTTAACAAAGGATGAAAACGATTAAGAGGCATTACCTGCTTAAGGATCCTTCTCTTCTAATTTTATTTTCTTCTTGATTATATTCAAAGTTCAACAGTTCACGGTGCTTGTGAAGACTTCCGGTGTCTTTTCATTCTTGAAAATTCTGTCTTTTTTCCCATGAATTTGTTTTTTGTTCATATTTAGTTGCTCCCAATTGCTATCCCCGCAGTTCCTGTATTTTTCACATAGATTTTTTGTAGAATCAACACTAAATTATTTTGTTATACTTGAGCATGTCTGTGTATTCTCTGATATTGAGAAAATAGAAATCATTGTATTGTTACCTGAATTTGTTGAATTTTACTCTTGGCTCCTTAAATGATCCAAAGAGGGGAGGATGCAATAACCAAGTTCCAGTTCATTAGGTCTGAGGTTTGCTTTCTGTGCTTGTTCAATTGCGCAAATGCTAGCTACAACCTACTTGTGTTAAAGGAGGTCTGGAACCTATTGGAGTGCTGCACTCATGCTATGTGTGTTCACTTATATATGCTGCTTAATCATTTTCATACTTTAGTCTTACAACTCCAGACATAGAAAATGTTTTTTCAATATTTAGGTTTGCAACCAAGTTAACCTCAAAACATTCTAACCACCACAGCCTTCTTATTGCAGTTAACTGTCATATTAACAGATCCGTACTCTTACTACTCAAAACAAGAATGCTGCCAACTGATTCTACTCCCATAGAAAAAGAGAAACTTCACAAAAGTCAAGCCTTAGATAGCATGCCATTTATGTGCTTGTCTTTTTTTTTTATGCCACTTTTCTGCAAATGCATCAAAAGATAATTTTGTCCTGAATGGATATCAATATCAAGACGATACAATGATACACTGTTGCCATTCACTTTTTCAAGGTAGAACATGTTTTGATTCCAGACGGGTCTGACCCTCAACATTTGTAGCAAAATTGCAGATTAGATATTACTAATCGTGATTCACAACAGCTTGAAATCCTTCAAGGTTGTAATAGGGCTGACTCATGAGATTTCATCATGCCTTCTTTTGGGTCGTCTCACTTCAAGTGTAACATCTGCGTGTCGCTGGCTTGACAACCACAAATTTGCAGGTTTCAGGAAAGAGTTGCTTGATTCTATAAGTGAATTCAAGAATAAGAAGGACTGGGGCATGCTCACTGACTCCTGCTTTATACACTATCAGCCCCAAAACCCCTTGGTCTGGCACTCCCCATCTGCTTCCAAAATCAATAACAAGGTAAGCACCCCCCCCCACCCACACACCCCTCTTGCTTGCACAGCAGTTTGTTTTAACAAAGATATAGATCGACTTGTAGTAACTAGCGGATCAAACATGATTATGAACTTTGGAATTTTTTTTACATATTCTAAACTTGATGATATGGCTTTAATGATAATAACACCACTGGTTCTGCACTTCTGCGTGACCTTGGGCTGCATGAGTATAATATACAGGCTGATCTCACTAGAGCATATTTGAAAAACGAAAAATCATGTGGCATTTGAAAAGTATTGTGTGCTTACCGATATATTTAAATGTTCAGTTTTACAGCTAAGTTTATTCATATCTTGGTTCAGAAGAAGAAACAATAACATCCTTGAATAATCTTGATGGCTCATTCTTGCGATCACTGTTGAACAGACGGTTGGCGAAGCAGTGGAAGAATGGTTCTTTGATCAGAGAGAGGTGAAGGAAATAGACTGGAAATCAGTGCTAACTATTTTTTATCTCAAATGGAAGGAATATGTGTGTAGCTCCTACCGGTGTATGCCATGATGGAACCTTTTTTTCAATTTTTTTTCAGATTTGTATATTGTGGGAAGGTACTCGATGTAATGTTCTTCCTTATTTTCATCTGCCAAAGATCATATAATATTAGATTAGTCATCTTCTGCACATATTTGTACAACATATATTTTGAATAACTACAAAGTACTACATTGTTTGGCTTGTATAAAATGAAAAAAATTACAATGATAGTTTTTACTTATTAAAGCTGAAAAGAACAAGGCCTTGATTTATTTGAAATTTTTAGTATATTTTCTCTGTTTGTTGCTGCTACTCGGTAGAGATGAATCCGTAAATCTTAGTTATATTATCTATGACGTGCATTGCACGTACACGCTTACTAGTGGGAAGAAAGGTGGGTGATAGTAGAAGAGGCAGAGGCATTTATTTGTTTTTAGCTAAAGGAACTATAACTCTCGATCTTTACACCAACTATGGATACACGTAGCCATTACACAATCAACACCTAAATACTTATTACAACTCAAAAGACAAAACCAAATATAAATAAATTACCACTCTGAAGAAAGAGATAAAAGTATTTGTGACGCCTAAGATTCATTTACATGAGAAAACCGCTCATGAGTGGTAGAGCATTGCCATATTATGGCTGATGCTACTCATCGAATGCTCTTCTACTTGACGTCCCTACCGGTGCTCGTCTACTCCATCCGCTTCTTTGCCCAGCCACTTGAAGCCTAAAAGTGCATTTGTTCATCCTCCTCTCTATGTTGACGCCGTTGCCAGGAGCACCTGTAATGGTGGCTAGAGCAAGGGAGGAAAAGGAGGGGGCCATGAAGTAGGGGGAGTAGGAGGTAATGATCGATCAGGTCGGAGAAGGAAGCGGCGACTGCAGTAGAGGATGGAGGTGGTAGAGCGAAAGAGTGTGTTGGGATTAGTAGGGATTGAGGAAAGAGAAGCTAGGTATGGATAAGTTTTCTTTTCTACAGTTAGGCCAGGAGTACCTATATCGTAGAGGGCTGGTGGAGCAATCTAGTCTATGGATAAAGTTAAAAGAGACTTGGGCTAGACTACCTAATTGCAGTAAGCCTGTAGTAAAAATTACAAACATAATGGATTATGCTTTATTTTCATAGCTGTTTTACTAGAAAATTTTGGTTTTTTACATATAAGACACATGTAAGACCTCTTGTCCATTGGATGGGCCATAGATACCAATCAAGGTCCATATGTCAGACCTATGACAAACGATAGGATTTAATCTAGGTCCACATGTTTGACCTATTGTCCAACCATTGGATGATAGGTACCAGCATGTAACCAGCCAGTATTTCTGCACAGCAGTTGGCCACGTATCGCCTATTTATTGGGCGATCGTCCATGGAACGGGTGATCAATTTGACGTCGTCCCAAGTGGCGTGATAGCAGGGACCTGCCGCCCCATTATACTAGTGAGCATCGCCAACGGTGTTTAATTTTGCAAAATCAAAAAGTAAACCACCATTTCTGTAAAAATGATTTTAGAGAATATAAAAACCCAAAAAAACTGTTTTACTATATGTCTGGAATAATAGCTTTGTTTAAACTGAAATGTTTTAAATCTAAAAAAATAGGCGAAAGATTTTCTCGTTTAATATTTTAACTCTGTGAGGACTAAGGAGCTGCGCCCATAACGGTAGTTCGGTAGCGTGATGCTATGGCCTTCTGGATGGATCTGACAGAGATAGTAGGATGAAATCAGCCTACAACCAACAATTTATCGGGAGCACCACAAGCGAGTGGGTCTACCCTTTCCGTTTGGAAGGTGCGAAAAAAACAAGCGTAAATTTTTGACCTAGACTCTACATCATTGTCGCATCCACACGACTAACATTTTGTGCACAAATGCTAGCCACATTATTAAAGCTTCCTGCAAAGATTACTTCGCATGCATTGCCTGGTTTCAGGCGTTACTTGGGATGACATCCTGCCACAATCTTCAACCTGCTGCATTGCCACCCATATGTTTCTGCGGCCGATGGAGCCATTCAGTATTTGCCCAACCAAGGGCGTCTAGAAGAGACTTCACGGAAGGATCATTTACAGTGTGTGGAATATTTGGAATGAGGAATCATAGCTTTTTCCAGCAGTGCAGCCTGAGCCACGTGCAATTGGTCACCATAATTAAGAAGAATTTTCTTGTTTAAGGACGCATTGCCCAGAGCTATAGCGAGTAATTTTATAACCTAACCTGTGTCGGTCTCTCCCTTCCTACCCTCTCTCTTTCCCTGACTCTAGGGGTGGAAACGAGCCGAGCCGAGCCTGGCTCGGCCGAGCTCTGTCAAAAAAGAGCTGAGCCAGGCTCGTCTGGCCATTTCGATGAGCCCCAAAAGTGGGCTCGGCTCTAGCACGGTAACACCTCCAAGCCGAGCCGAGTCGAGTCACGAGCCAAGGCGTTTTCGCGTTCAAAAGATATCAACGAGCCGAGTCGGACTAGGATCGGTCATAAACGAGCCGACGGCTCGCTATTTTATCGAGCCCTAAAAGTGGGCTCGGCTCAAACTTGATAGCACCTCCGAGCCGAGCCGAGCCACAAGCCGCGAGCTATTTTTCCAGCCCTACCTGACTCTCTTGTACAATGTACACTACTTTATGAGGAACGTGCCTTTAGTTCGATTATTATGTATGAATTGAATGGCCGATACTGTATCTTAATTTGTTTATGGTCTAAAAGCTTTGTCGTTGTTGTGAAAGGACATGTATTATTTTAGATCTCTTGCTATATTATCTGTTTGTGTCAATTTTCGATCTTATAAGTCTGCAAGTGCCAATCAGCCTAACTAACGCACTAACACGCGAAATTGTTAATCTAGCGAATGCACTAACGACGCGGGAGATTGTTAATTAGGACGGCATTTGTAATAAGCACATGGTAGTATAATACGGAGTACTATTATACTAACACGGTTTGATGGGACGATCGAGCAGTTTGCGTTCACACCGGCCGACGCCTTGACGTGAGTTGCTGGGCGGGCCCACTTGCTCTGATGTTGTCTGATCTGCATAGCGCGCGTCTGAAACATACGATATGCAAATTTGTTCATCACAATTCACAGTGTAGCAAACACAGCAGATCTGGTGCAGCATTTCGAATCAAACTCTTTTAAGTGGCCAGCTCTCGTGGAGTCAGCGTTTACTAGAGCAAATTTAAAGAACAGACGGATGGTTTCATTACATTACATTATAGAGCTCGTGGCAACTCAAAAGTCAAAACCGATGGTTGCCATTTGTTTCCTACCTCCCGGACTCCCACTATGAATTACTGCCCTGCTGGTCTGGAACCTCTTTGCAAGAAGCCGTTATCTCCGTTTGTCGGAAGTAACAAGAGGGCTTTCCCTGGTTTCGCAAAGAAGTGCTGGAACCAGATGCCTCCGACTTTGAGAATGAGCCCATAACACCATGCCTAGCATTTGTCAATTCTTTGACAACATCCATCATGGAAGGCCTTTTGCTTGCCTCCATTGCGGTGCATCTAAGAGCTAGCGACAGCACATCGCGTACTTCCTCCCATTCATCGGTGCCAGATACTTCCTGCATAAGAGCAGGGTCGCACACGGCTTCAATTCCACTGCCCCCGCTCAATGTGGAGGACACCCAGTTAACTATGTCCAGATTGTCAGGGAATGATGGATCCACAGCCATCTTTCTGGTAATCAATTCGAGTAATACGACGCCATAGCTATACACATCATATTTAGTGGTACACCTGGTTGAAAATGCCATCTCTGCCAGAGACCAAAAGGACCATTAGGTATCTGTAAGTAATATTGACGTCGAGCTAAAATACATGACCAGAAAGAAATTGCGACTAAAGGTATCTGTTCAGTAATTGTTTCTGTAGTTTTTAATATCATTGTGAGTGCATTTAGCCATTTACTGCTTTGTCGTCTTTATTTCAGCATCTCATTCTTGCATTACATGTTTTATACTTTGTCAAACAATGAAATTTATTTACTATTATGAATGATTGCATTGAAACTGAAACTACTGATACCTGGCGCCATATATCCAGTGGTGCCAATGATTCCAGTTGTCTGTGGAGCAGCAGGAGACTGATCAATCATCTTGGCAATTCCAAAGTCTGAGATGTGTGGCACCATATCCTTGTCTAGCAGTATATTTTTTGATTTAATGTCACGATGAATGATGGCTGGGTGACAGTCATTGTGGAGATAGGCTAAACCATGGGCAGTACCAAGAGCTATATTGTATCGCAAACCCCAATCCAAAATTAGAGCTGGCTCAGTCCCATGCAGAACATCATAAAGGCTACCTTGCTCCATGAATTCATATAGAATTAACCCATACTCACGTTTCAACAAAAAATCCATTAGTTTTACCAAGTTCCGATGCTTAATTTGACCAAGGGTCTTCACCTCTCTTATCATGCTTGTATTCATGCTCTTATTTGCATCACACGCAAGCTTCTTAACAGCATATACTTCTCCTGGCCTCAATATCGCCTTGTATACAGTACCATGGGCACCTGAGCCAATGATGTACTTATCATCAAAGTTTTCAGTTGATTCTATAATCTCAATTAATTTAGAAGAGGAGTCCTGGAAAAAGGAATTTAACTCTCCCTTAATTTTAGTATTGGAACCTCTGTATTTCAGAAAGATACAGATTATAAAAAATGAGCCAACAAAAAATGAACCAAGAAATATTATAGCTATCATGATTCTGCCATCCATTCTTCTTTTCCTCGATGGACCACAAGGTTTCAAAACATTATCTCCCTTGCAAGAAGAATCACCACCTGGGCAAAACATACAGAGACCTAAATTTCCAATAAAGGAACTTGATGTGGAATCCAAATATTGTAGAAGATTTTCTGGCACCGGACCATTGAATCTGTTATAGGAAAGATTCAACACATGCAATGATCGTAGACTTCCTAGTGAAGCCAGATCTCCAGTGAGATCATTAAATGACAAATCTAAACTTGTAAGCTCCACCAAATAGGCCAAGGATGGAATGCTGCCCATCAGCCCATTGCTACTAAGATTTAATGCAATGCTCAATTTTTTCAAATTTCCTAATGAAGAAGGAATATCACACCCAAGAACGTTGCCACCAAGTTGCAGCTCAGTTAGCCGATTCAAATGCGAGAGACAATCTGGAATGCCTCCACTGAATTTATTCTCCAGCAACCGCAGATTTGACAAAAGAGTCAAATTGCATACTGTTGTTAGAGAACCATTCAAAGAGTTGAAACTCAGATCAAGTGAATATAATTTCGAGCAATTGGAAATCTGAGCAGGAAGTGCACCCTGTAGGCTGTTGTGGGAAAGATCAAGTTCTTCCAACTTCACTAATTTTCCAATTTCAGGTGGTATTGGACCAAAAAGCTTGTTTCTAGACCAATTTATCATTGTAATGTTGATGCACCCACCCAAATTTGCTGGAATATGGCCTTCTAAGAAATTATGGCTCAGATCTATATAGCTTAAATTTGCACAATGCTCAAATTGTGGAATATTCCCATTAAGGTTGTTGTTATTGAGACGAACTCGTTGCAGACTTGGACAGCTGGCAACATTGGATGGGATAGTACCATTGAGAAATTATGCCCCAAGTTCAAAATTGACAATTTTCTGCCTGAACAAATGTTCGGTGGGATTCCACCAAAAAAACTATTATTTGTGAAGTCAATCTCGAGTAAAGGGCTATTAAAACCTAATCCTAGTGGTATGACACCAGTGAAAAAATTATTATATAGTTTAACATCCTTTAGGTGCTTCAGATCAGCTATAACTGGAGGTAGCTTCCCAGTAAAACCGTTTCTATAAATAAGAACACTTTCAAGGCTCCTGATACTCCAGACATCCTCAGGGAACTCCCCAGTGAGGTGATTGTCAAACAGAAAGAGCTTCTGCAATTTTCTCAAATTTCCCAGCTCCTTTGGAACAGTGCCCTCAAGCTGGTTTCCATCCAACTCCAGCCACTTTAGTGACCGACAATTACCAATCTCAGGTGGTATTGGCCCAGACAGGGAGTTCTCAGTTAGTACAAGTTCAGAGAGGTTTCTCAATAAACCGATTGAAGTTGGTATCTTGCCGGAGAGATGATTTCTGAGGAACGCTAATTGTGTTAAACTCCTGCAGTTCCCCAGCCATGCTGGGAGTTTTCCACCAATTTGATTCAAAGACACTGAGAAAAATTCCAATCTGCACTTCTCAAATTCAAAAGAGATCTCTCCTGTAAAACTGTTGTTGGTGACATCAAAGTGTCTGAGTCCTTCGATAGTGCTCAAGGTTCTTGGAAGTCTCCCACTCAGTTGATTACCGTGTAGATCAAGGTCCTCTAACTTTCTGCAGTTGCCAATTGATTCTGGCAAAACTCCAGATAAAATATTTCCAAACAACCAAAACATTCTAAGGCTAGTCATTTCACTAACTGACAAGGGGATCGAGCCACTGAGGCTATTGTTGTGAAGATATACCTCCTCAAGAAACTGGTTCTTAAACAGGCCCTCAGGTATCTCTCCATTGAGGGAATTTAGGTACAAGGAGAGAGACACCAAGTTCTTGAGTTTCCCGAGGGACGCTGGGATTTGACCAGAAAGGGAGTTCTGAGACAGATCCAGTAGAGTAAGCTGAGTGCAATTGCCCAATTCAGGAGGAATTGAACCAGATATGCTGTTACTTGAAAGATCGAGTTTTTGCAGGTACTTCATACCCCCTATCTCAGGACTAATTGAACCAGATATTTCAAAATTTGACAGATTAAGATAAACCACATTGTTCATAGTGCACATAACTCCCTTCCATCGGCAAGGAGTTGCATCATTAGCACTCCAAGTTGAACTTACAATGCTTGGTAGTATGAGACTATTGGATAGAGCAAGTAGGGCATGGCCATCTGAAGTCAAGCTATAGCACAAGGAGATCAAGGTGAAGAAGAAAAGCAACCAATGCCATAGAATCTGACCCATTGGTACCTGAAAACACACAAAAAAATATCGTAAGCCAGCAATAAAGTGGTTTTTTTCTTCAATACATACTATAGGATTTCATGCATATATGTGTAGAACAGGATTCAACAGCATGCTAAAAGAGAGAAAAAGGAACCACAATTGCTGAATGAAATTAACACTCTGCAACTGCAACCAGTAGCTCTAGGGGATTTGTGTAGCTTTGTCCTGGGCTTGTGTAGTCCCGGTGCGGTCCTGGTTCGGTTGGACCCCTATGCAAACCAGTTCGGTTGGACCGCAAAGAAGCTGGTGTGATCCTAGTGCGACCAAGCCATTTCAGGCAAAGACATTTTGATCACTTCATGTCTTAAATGGGTGAAAAAGAAAAAGAAAAAAGAAAAACCGGTGGAATGCCCAAAATGTCATAAATAAAAAGAATAGATGTGTTCGGTGTTATTCATTAAAAGGCACACCAATTGGGTGTTAGTTTCTGCGAGCCACATCAACCGAGTGTCGTACAACCAATTTTTCCATATGGATTAGGTGACCCAGTTCAAATCAGTGATAAGAAACGACCAGCTAAGGATGCACACGTAATGGAGCGGATACTTCGAGCGCCGCCGCAGGCGCTGCCGGCGCGCGGGATCACCACGACCTCCTCCGAATCGCCAACGCGCACAGCGCCGGCGCTCCGCCGCGGCATTGGCTGGCGTCAAGCTTCCGCAGCCGAAGACGAAGCCACCTGGTTCCCAGTCGGCGACTGCGCTCCTGGCGGATGCTCCCGACTTCCCATCCGGGGCGTCCTCCACGTCAGGCGACCTCGCTGGTCTACGCCTCGCCGGGCGCCGGCGCTGCCCGCCGCCGTTACGGCGATTCCCGAGGCCCGCGCCGCATGCCCCTCCCATCTTGAGGCATATTGGGCCGGGAGGCCCACGTACAAACATCCAAGAAAACCCCCAAATTATTATGCCATATCAGCATCCAAGGATTAAGCTTCCAAGCAGTCTCATTTCAGCATGCAAGAAACAAACAGTTTCCGAACAGCACCAGTGGAAAAGCTTCCGAAGAAAACGGGAACAGTTTATCTGATCTTTGAAGGGAAAGGAGAATGCTACTGCAGATTAGCTACAAACAGGTGGGAAGGAAGAGCCAGCGCGTACCATAAACTCATCAAGTCTGATCCCGTGAGTGCTCCTCTCTGTAAATTCTGCGCGGAGGCTACCGGTGTTCTTCACCTGCAGAGACAGCGGCAAGGAAAAACGAAGGTGCCCAGTGCCAACCTTGCAAAGGGAGCAGTCGACAGAAAAGAGGTATAGCTTACTGACAACTGATAAACAAATCCGGTCACCACGTGCAAATGCACGATTATCACGTTGGCACGGGAGATGAGAGAATGATGGAGAAACATGTGTATTTCCTTTTACTCCCTCCAGTTTGATAATTCCTGTCGTTTTAGACATGATCTCACGTACCAAGAAAGTATTAAATATCTCGTAGTACTCCATGAGTAGTAATATGGTCAAATAAATGCTTGTAGCTTAGTGGTTGCTCCCATTTTCCCATGAGTTGCATGTCTAGGTTCGAATTTTGATGCTACACTTTATTTACATGCACACCAAACAAATGGTTCTAGAGCCACGTAAAGTTCTGCTTGCAATCAATGCATCCTAGAACGACAGGAATTTTTCAACTAAACACAAAACGCTCCAGCGACAGGAATTATCAAACTGGAGGGAGTATTTTATCATGCCACCATCCAAGAAACAGGTAGGAGCAGATGAATGAACAAAAGTGCGAGCAGATGCTGTCGGCGCTGCACCATTCCAGATCTGTACTTAGATGGCTATCATACTGAAACCGGAGAAAGCAACGCTTGCTCACTTAATAGAATTGACAATGGCAGTTCTTTTTCCCTTTTGCTAAAAAAATTGGAGAAAGCTAACTACTGCAAAATTCTGAGGGTCTTGACAAAATTATAAATTAATGCTTTTACTCATGTGGGGGGTGGCCCTTTGCGTATATCGACACAAGGTTTGACCATTTATAAGCACAAGACAGAATGTGGCAAACATGTGAAACAATTACATTAAATTTGACTGCACCTGGATCACACCAGGATTTTCTTGCAATAAAGACTACGCGCATGGAAACCTCACCGACAAAATGTTTTCAGTTGGCAAAAATATGTTGTGCTGTGAAATCTCCCTAAACCCAAAATGCTAGGCTTATAACGCCCATGCCCCAAGGCATGCATGCTTCAGATGAGTTTCGCATACTGAGACTTGATAGTTGATAACAATGACTCATGGGCCAGGTTAATACTCTAGTGGTGGAGCAACTAGGCTCCAGCAAACAGCCAGGAACTAAAACCTGTGGCCACTAATATTCATGTCAGAGATTATGTACAACTGTGCACCTGTTTCCTACCTGCTATCAAGAACCGGTGGAACCTGATTTCCCCTGATTTAGAAATAATCAAGCGGTTTGCCTGGCATCTGTCAGTTCTTTCACGACATCAATCATGGAAGGCCTTTGATTCGCCTCCTTTGCCGTGCATCTAAGAGCCAACGATACTGCTTTGCGTACTTCTTCCATTTCAACCGTTCCATGTACTTCATGCATGAGGGCCGGGTCGCAAACAACTTCGATTTGATTACTCTGCTCCAATGTGGAGGATATCCAGCAAACTATGTCCATGTTGTTGGGGAATGACGGATCCACCGCCATCTTCCTGGTGATCAGCTCAAGTAATACCACTCCGTAGCTATACACATCACTTTCAGGCGTGCTCCTGGTTGAAAATGCCATCTCTGCAAGAAAAAGATATTATGCCTATTAGATATCACAAAGATTGCTGGGTTAGATTAAAATTAAGGGTACAAAGAAACTACAGCTCCAAACATGCTAATGTTTAGAGGATGCCGTGGAAGTGGCAATATATTCTGATTTTATTATTATTGTAATTTTTAATCATCTAAGATAGTCATTACTAGCAAAAATACACAGTAGATATCAAGTCATGAAGACATTTACATACAACTTTTGTAAATTCTTTATGTGTTCGCGCTCTATCCTAGAGGGAGGGAGGGAGAGAGGGAGATGCAGCTTTAGTTCATTCATACCAGGGGGCATATACCCAATAGTGCCAATAATTCCAGTGGTCTGTGGAGCAGCAGAAGATTGATCCATGAGCTTTGCGATGCCAAAGTCTGAGATATGTGGCACCATGTCATTGTTCAGCAATATATTTTTTGGTTTAATATCTCGATGAATGATGATGGGGTGACAGTCATTGTGGAGATATGCTAGACCATGGGCTATTCCGACAGCAATGTTATAGCGTATGCTCCATTCCAAAATTAGAGTGGGCTCGGCACCGTGCAGGACATCATGAAGGCTCCCTTTGTCCATAAAATCATACAGGATTAACCCATAGTCGTATGTAAGGAAGAACTCCTTTATCCTTATCAGGTTCCTATGTCTAATTTGACCCAGAGTTTTCAATTCTTGGATCATGCTTGAATTTGAGCCCTTGCTCATGGCGTACAAAAACTTCTTCACAGCATATACCTCTCCTGACCTTAGCACTGCTTTGTAAACAGTTCCATGAGCTCCTAAGCCAATGATGTACTTGTTATCAAAGTTTTCAGTCACCTCTATAACCTCTTTTAATATAGAGGAACGCTGTTGAAATAGTAAATCTAACTCTCCCTTATTTTTAGTCTTGGAACATCTATACATCAGAAAGACACAAAGTTTCAGAAATGCACCAGCAAACAATGAACCAAGAGATATCATAGCAATCTTAAGTGGGTTGTGTGCTCCTCCTTTCCTCGTTGAACCACAAGGTTTCAAAACATTAGCTCCCTTGCAAGAAGGATCATACTCATGGCAATACATACAAAGATCTGGATTTCCAACAAAAGAACTTGGTGTGGAATTGAGAAACTTCAGAAAATTTTCTGGCACTGGCCCACTTAACATGTTATAGGAAACATCCAAAGCATTCAAAAACTGTAGGTTTCCTAAGGAAGCCAGGCTTCCCGTAAGATTATTAAGCGACAAATCTAAACTCTGCAGCTCCACCAAATTGCCCAGTAGTGGTGGAATATCACCCAATAATCCGTTTCTACTAAGGTTCAATGCAATGCCCAGTTTAACTAATCTTCCTAAGGATGAAGGGATACCACCACCAAGAATATTGCCACCAAGTTGCAGTTCAATGAGCATATCCAACTGTGAGAGAGAATCAGGTAAGCCACCACTGAATTTATTCTCCTGCAACCGTAGCTGTGATAGAAACTTCAGATTGCTTACAGTTGTTAGTGCTGGACCATTCAGAGTGTTGAAACCCAAATCAAGCTGATATAGCGTGGAGCAGCCAGAAATCTCCACAGGGAGTGAACCTCGTAATCTGTTGCCTGAAAGATTAAGACTTTCCAGCTTCACTAAGTTTCCAATTTCAGGTGGTATTGAATCGGATAGTTTGTTTCCTGACCAGTCTATCATTGTAATGTTGATGCATTGTCCCAAGCTCGTAGGAATGTGCCCACTTAGAGAATTGTAGCTAAGATCTATATGATCTAGATTTCCACAGTATCCAAATTGTGGAACTGGTCCACTAAGATTGTTGTATTTTAGAATTACTCGATTCAAACTTGGGCATTCAGTGATACCAGAAGGGATGCTACCGTTGAGAAGATTAAATCCCATCGCCAAAAGACTCAATCTTTTCCCTGCACAAATATTTGGTGGTATTCCACCGATAAACCTGTTATTTGTGAAATCAATCTGGACTAAACGGCTATTAACACCCAAGTTTGGAGGTATGACTCCAGTGAAGGAATTATTGAACAACGTAATGCTCTGCAGGAACTTCAGCTCAGCTAAGACTGAAGGTAGCTTCCCAGTAAATCCATTTCCATAAATAAGAACACTTTCAAGGCTCCTGATGCTCCAAATATCCTCAGGGAACTCCCCAATGAGGCGATTCTCGAACAGATAGAGCTTCCGCAAGTTACTCAGATTAGCCAGCCCTTTAGGAACAATGCCCTCGAGCTGGTTTGCATCCAACTCCAACCACAACAGCAATTGACAATTACCAATGTCAGGGGGGATTGGGCCAGACAAGGAATTCAGAGAAAGTAAAAGATGAGAGAGGTTTCTCAATAAACCGATTGAACTTGGAATTTGGCTGGAGAGATTATTGTTAGCAAATGCAAGTTGTGCTAAGTTAGTGCAGTTCCCTAGCCAACCTGGGATTTCACCTCCAATCTGATTATTTGACAAGGCGAAAACCTTAAGCTTGCAGTTCTCAAAACTAAAACGGACATCACCAGTAAAGCCGTTATCGGTTACATCAAAAATCTGGAGTCCAGTGATATTGCTCAAGGTACATGGAAGGCTCCCGCTAAATCGGTTTTCTAGTAGACTGAGAATCTCCAGTTCAGTGCAGTTGCCAATGGAAGCGGGCAGCACTCCAGAGATGTTGTTATTTGACAAATCGAGGACTTTTAGGTGCTTCAAGAGTCCTACCTGGGGCCCTAACAAACCTGAAAGCCCTGATTGTGATAAATTCAGAGAAACCACATTGGTCATCTCATCACAACCAACTCCAGTCCACCCACAAGGAGTTCTGTCATGAGGGTTCCAATTCGACCTTACGGAACTGGGTATTATGAGAGTCTCGGAGAGACCAAGAAGGGCTGCTCCATCTGCACTCAAACCACAAGTGAATTGCGCCAAGTTGAAGAAGAACAGCGACCAGAGCCACAAAAGCAGCCCCATTCTGTTTCTGAAATCACACAATTTGTTCAGAACCCAGCAAAAAATATACTCTCTCTTTCAGATAATGCGTATTTAGCTAAATAAACGACAAAATGACGCCTTTAGAGCATATATAAATTGCGGTAAAAAAATCATATATGGATGAAAAAAATGGTTCCATACCAAAGATCCAAGATCCCCAATTTTGGTGGTTGTATCGGTTCGGTGGTATAAAACCGTGTCCATATGATTAAGACGTGAAGAGAGAGAGATAGACCTTCCGCTGTCCGTTCATGGTGACGTCCGGTGACCTTAGCTTGCCATCAGCGCATCAGGTGTAGCCGTGAGCCGCAGCGCGCAGCGGTTGAGGAATGCGTCTTCTATCTCGCCGGCGCCTCCATGTCCGGCAACCTGGTGCGCTTGCCTCCAGTCCCCGCACTGCCTCAGTATGAATTTGCCTCCCGGGCGAGGCGCCGCGCCACTCTCCCGCCGCCCATCAGTACATCGCGGCCGCCGCCTGATAGCCACGGCGTCCGCCACCGCCGCCATCGTGTGTCGCGTCGGCGAGACGCACGCCGCACATGGACCAGCCACTCAAGTGGTCACGCCGTGTATGCACTCCTCAGATCATGTACAATGGTACACATCAGCTGTCTCTAAGCTGTCCATAAGAAATGCCATTTTATTCTTTTTGCTGATGTGGATGAGAGATGAACAGGAGAGAGAGAGGAGACGACGCTCCAGCAAGCGACGGCGCTAGCGTCGACTCCAGCGCTTCTGCGTGTGTTTTCTGCTACTGCATGCAGTACGCAACACGCAGCCATGCATACCCCTTTAGCAATTTACTATTTGCTATATCTTTTTATTAGCATTTTCGATTACCGAACCGATTTCAAAAATGGATTCCTGACATTTTTTCGAACAAAACTAGACTACACTTGCCACATAAATTTCAAAAGTTTAAATTTTTTATTTTTAAAATTTTGATTATATAATTGTTTATTTTAATTTTTAATTTTAATTTTAATTTTTTGTTTAAAATTTATAGCCCCTTTGATAACAATAATTTTTAAACTCTATTTAACTATTAAACTATATAGACAATTTAAAAACTACCCCATCAGATATATCGTATCAGATAAATTGTCTCAGAGTGACATGGCGATCTTTAGAGGCAGAATTGTCTCTATCATTGTACATGCTCTCATGGGCCAAAAAGTCCAGGAACAATGTGTATTGGGCCGCATCTAAGCTTCGAGCCCGCAGTACGACAGGCTATTCACTGCTCTCTGGTGTGGTCACTGACACGTGGGTCCGGACCCACATGTCAACTGCCGAGGATCTGCATCCTTCTGTGTCATACACTTTCCCTTCTCCAACTCCTCCGAACTCTTTCTTAAAAAAAAAAGTCTCAAAAAAAAAAACTCCTGTAAACTCCCAACCTTTTCTATCCTGTAATTCTTCACCAAAAATCTATAAAAAAATCACCAAATCAACCACCTTTCTATATATCACCCATGTCTCTAACTCCCTATGCATGCTGCGATGTCACAGATAGGAACTAGGAAGAAATGAGGAGTGGTTACCATGGCGACCACCATTGCAACAGGCAAGAAGATGGAGAAGATATAAAAAACAAAAATGGAAAAGGAATCTTTTTAACTTCTGTTTAAAGATAAGAGAAGATTGTGGCTGTAACAAGCACAAGGAATTAACAAGAGAGGCAGCAGTGCTCACCGCTACCGGAAGCTCAAATCTAGGCCTCTTGGGGGGCGTTCTGTCTTCGTGCCGATCAGACTAGGGGTTTGAGCACAGCATAACAGCCAGCAAGAATAGCTCTTGAGCTCTTCCAACTGTCAGGAATTGGGGAGATAGTTTGGCTAGAAAGGAGGTACAGAAGGAATATGGGCTTGCTTTTCATGCATATGCAGCGAAAAGCTACGAATCGACTTTAAGAAATGTCAGGCCTTGAAGTGCTGAACTAGCCCAGAGCATGCGTGAAGGTTCGTTTTGATTTGCACGTTCACACTGTGGTTTATTAAGCTGATGAAGACGACATATCAACCTGCTGCGGCATTGGTCGGCAGCAGTGCAGGGTGCGTCTGGTGATTCGCCGGCAGCTAATTTTCTAAAGGATAATTGTTTTGATATAATTAAAATTTTATACTTTATAAAAATATTATTATTGTCTCAATGACATATAGAAATGATGTTTCGTTAAGGTATAATTTATTTATTGGTATGAAAGCAGAAGCTCTATTTTTTATTCGAGTTCAAACAAACTAATGCGTGGGTTCATAACGGCAAGTAAATAAAAAGGAACCGAATAGTATTGCATTTCGTCAACGCATATCGGTTCGGTGTACATTGCTTTAACTTGTACTAACGATTGCTTTCGGTCAATCCGTCGTGACGCCGTTGATCAGGACCGCTACCGAAATCGCAACCACAGCATACGAGTACGAGCATCATCACAAGGATGACATCCATTGATCATCAGTCGGTCAAGTTAAGGTCCTGTTTGGTTTAGCTTCTAGCCAGCATTTAGCCTTAAAAGCCGGAAAACAAACAAACAATAAACTGAACCCACTTCAAAGAAGATAAAACCACCAAAAGTTGTCTTCTTCGTGATCGAGCTTTTCCCAAAAGCTAGTTTTTGTGAAACTTTTCCCGTAAGAACTTTTAGAAACCGCTTTCAAACAAACAGGGCCTAATTACGTCAATCCAGCTCACGAAGTGACTCGGCAAGAATTGATCTGCAGATTTTTCGAGTCCAAGAAACTTGGATCTGATCAGTTCAGCCGATTTAAGTGCATAATTTCAGAAAGGCATGAGATGTTGAAGGAGATATGCAATGGAAGGCTGTTGGTGGTTTAATCGGAATGATCACAATGACTAACTGAACGAAGAAGTCGGCATCAATCTATGCTAGGAGGTGAGCGAATTAAGTAGCCATGTCAATAATCTATTCAAGAAGGCGAATAGATTAGGCGATGAGATTAAAGACATATTCCAAGGGCAAATAGATTGGGCGGTGAAACCGACGAAGAGCTAGTCAAACTGTGGTCGTTAGAATTGAGCTGACAAAAGGAAGAAACGTACAAGTGCTAAAAGGATAATTGCTATGTGACTCAGAAAGGAAAACAGTGGTGATGTTCTCTCGATATCAAATGTGCTCTCAGCTAGAGCGAGGATGTTGGATTCAATTGGTATTTTTCATGTGTAATTATCTTTCTGGTTTTATATTCCTAGGGCTAGTATAAGTACCTCCCTGCAGTGTGAGGATAGGAAGGGTCAAAAAAATCATCCATTCTACATTGCATCTAGAGGAACCGTAGCTAGGTTTTCTATTGGAAATCCACACATTGTAATATTACTTGATTATAGGTAAGTGCTGGACGTAGGTCTATTATCTCTTACCCGCGAGGCATGAACCAGAATAAAAATTCCCCTGCATTTTCTCTTTTGCATCCAACACTAAGATCTTTTCGACATCTTATGGCTATGATAGAAAAAGGGTTCTCTAGTTCCTCAAAATTCAGAAATAACATTGATGTTTTTTTTGGGGGAAAAGGCGGGAGTTCCGCCAATCCATTAATAGATAGAGAAAAAGACAGTCATATTTACAAGTGGTGGTAGGGGGCCTCTGCCCTAATCTAGCCTGGATCTATTGGCGTTGAACGCATACAGAAGAAGTCGGCAAAGCGTCTCGTCTTAAGTGGCGTCGGTGGTTGGGAAGTTTGGTGAAAAATACGGCGGTTGCGTTCCTTCCAAATGTTCCAAAGGGTGTAGATCATCTTGCCATTTTGCTTCTTACGAGGCTTTGGGGTAAGCCCAGAATGCATACGGTCCCACCAATCCCTCAGTGCAACCGCCGGGATCAATAGAGGCGCGAAGGAGAGGTTCCAAACTTCGACGGTGTAGGTGCATTCCTTGAAGAGATGATCCTGTGTTTCCGGCGCCAGGTTGCATAACAACATAACTGTTGGGCAGGCCACCCCTTTTTGGCGAGGACATCCATCGTGTTGAGACCTCCATGGCTAAGAGTCCACGCAAAGAGTTTACATTTGGGTTCCGCGTGGGCCTTCCAAACTAGTCTCGCCCTTGCCAACCTCCCAGCGCCAGCAAATTGGACCTGATAAGCCGACTTGGTTGTGAAGGACCCGTTGGACGTGAGGGTCCAAAATAACTCATCAGGGCTATCTAAAAGAGGCGAGGACTGAGCGATTTTTTCCCAAAGGGTGATGTATTGAAGGAGCTGCTCCTCCGTGGTCATTTGCGCCACTGATTGGATCCAATTATGATTTTGCAGTCCGTCGCAGAGTGTTCTTTCTTTGTGCGTTGCAATGGCGAACAAATGGGGGCCGACCTCCTGAGGTGAGAATCCATCGAGCCATGAGTCTTTCCAGAATTTGAAATGCTCACCATTACCAACAACAACCCCGGTGGAGGCTCTGAAAAGCGCAAGGTCTGCCGCAGTGAACGGGATAGCATTTGTGGAGCTCAAAGTGCCATCGAAATGCCAATTATTCCAAAGCTAGCGGAGATGGAGTGCTCTACCAAAGCGGTGAAGGTCCAGAATGCCCAGTCCCCCTAGATCTTTTGGTCTGCACATAGCCTCCCAGTTCACCAAGCACTGACCACCATTGGCCTGTTGATTATCGGTCCACATGAAGGACCGTCTAAATTGATCAATCTTTTTGATTACCCATTTGGGAAGAGGGATGGAGGCCATGAGATATGTCGGGATGGCAGAAAGAACCGCTTGAACAAGGACAAGTGTCGACGGTTGGGATATTGACCCAAGTCAACCAAGGTTCTTCAAGGAGGAGATAGGAGACACGCCGAACAACCACGAACAGCAACGAACAGGAGATGGGGTTTTATCTGGTTCAGGGCCTCTCGGGAGAGATAATAGCCCTACGTCCAGCCTTTCTTATATATCAAAGATGAATACAAGAGGTGGCTCGACGAGACGAATAAGTCTCGGCGAGATTATGGGTGTACAGGAAGCAATATGCGACAATGCTAAGAGTCTTGGCCAGGGGGTCCCTCTAAACGCCTCAGGGGCCCTGTTTATATAGTGCAGAGCAAACCGACCTACCGAGAGAATATCGGGCCGGGCTGACCACGAATCCGTAACGAACTCGATACATGCCAAATATATCCCGAGGTAGATAAGGTAAACTCCAATTCTTGGGGATCACTACTTCTGCTCCAATCCGGGAAACCACGTCCGGGTCTTCACGTAGTCGTGCAGAACTCTGTTCGAGTCGGACTCAAACACGAATCCTAGGCCATTACGCATTGTGCCAGCCAAGGGCTGTTCGGCAGGATGCACATGGGCCTGATAGAACCTTCTAGGGAGCTGGGCCCTAGTAGGCTGTTGGGCTGGGCCGTCAGGGAGTGGGCCATGGCAATGGGCCGTAATTTTATCCCCGACAGCTAGCCCCCGAGACTCAAGTGGAAGGACTCACTAGAGTGGGGTCTTCCTCTTGAGACTCTAAGTCACGAAGAGGGAAATTTTGTTGCTACAAAGACGTGTAACAAGCGACCGAACAGGTTATGGTTCAACCGAACAAGACTTGTTCGGGACCGAACAGACCCGCCCGGCGCCGAGCAACTCTGTTGCGTCGAACAGGGAACGACATCCGTCCGAGCAGAGTACCCAGCCCTCGATACAGAAATCGGAAGAAGTGAGGTGAATCATCTCCTCAATGCTGAACGTCATCAAAGAGGAATTGGATTCTTAGTAGTGAAGAGCGTACCACTGCATCCGGTAAGATCAAATCTTCCGGGAGAATGAACATAGTAAGTCGCGAGACGGACTCGTGCTGCTGCATCCAGGCATTCAAATGCCTAGGAAAAGATAGGGGAACCACCTCTCGGGTTAGAGCTTGCCCGAGAAAATAGAGATTGCGCTCTCGAGCGAATGTCGCGCTCAGGAGCGAAGGTGATGTGCCCGCAGACGTAGATCGTGTGCTAGGAGCAGACAATGCATACGAGGAGGAAGATGACCCAGTCCTCGAGCGTAGAGCTCGCCAAAGAAACCAAGTAAGAAGATCTAGTCCCCGAACACGGAGCTCGTTAAAGGAATCAGAAAGTGCGACCAGGCGAAGACGTACCCGGTAGGAGCCCGCGCTCCGGGCGAAGAGCTGCCCGGTGCGAGGTGATCCAGCCCCCGAGCATGGAGCTCGTCGCGGGACGAATCAGCGCTCGGGCGAAGAACGCCCGGTGCGAGGTGAATCACAACCCGATGCAGTCAGAGCCGCAAGAGAACGTGTGAAATCAACGCTTTACCCATGACGTATTCCTTGCGCAGTGTTAGCGTTGTCTTAGTAAGTGCAGAACCGACGCTTGGAGTGCCCGTTGCGATGAGAATCGGCTTACGGTGGGCATGCCCGTTGCGATGAGAATCGGCTTACGGTGGGCAGGACTCCGTTGGTGGCGCAATACCTTGACTTAGCCGAACTGTGAAGGTCGGTCGGGCAAAGGCGAAATCATCTGTGGTGGAGTGAATCGGTCCCGGACACGCGGGCGTACCGGAAGAGAGGATGCGACATCGGTTTTGGTGGAGAAGCCTGGAACCTCGCCACGACCATCACCGGAGTCTGACGTTTCCCGTTCTGTATTTCTGCGAAGACAAACAAGAAACAAGCCGACAAGGAAAAAAGAGAGCAAGAACAGGCTCTAAGAAGAGCAAAGCGAGTTTTGAAAAACACGCAAAAGGCGACCTACCGCACAAGACATAATTTTTTCCGCACGTCCCGATAGCGCTAGTGTCACCTCGGCGAATCGCGGAACCGACGCTAGGAGTGCCGTTGCGATGAGAATCGACTACGGTGGGCGGGACTCCTTAGGTGATGCATTGCTCGATTACCGTGCAAGGAAGGGCGTAGCATGGATAAAGAAGACGATGTGCGAACAAGTCTAACACCGTGGCTAAGATCGTGACCGGGAAGGCGGCGGACCTTAGCCGCAGCAAAAGCGTCTGGCGAAATCTTATCCGGTATGGACCCGAAGCGGCGTTAGTGTCTCCTCGGCGGATCGCGAACCAGGCCAGAGTGCCGTTGCGATGAGAATCACTACGGTGGGCATGCCCGTTATGATGAGAATCGACTACGGTGGGCGAGAACTCCATCGGTGGTGCACCGCCGTTAACCGGCTGCAGGTTGTCGCCAGATAAAAGACATGCTCAGACGCGGGGAGCGCTCGGGGCGAAAGACCAACGAGGTTTTGGAAAACCAACGCTAAGGAAAGGAACTGAAAACTGAAAGCGTCACGGGTTGCGAAATTCAGTTCAAGTCCCAACTGATCGAGGAGAGGCAATCCTCCGAGGAGCTGGCCGAGCAGCTCAAGACCGCCGAGCAGCACTTGAATCAGAGCGAGACTCTGACTGAGCAGCTTTTCCTGCAAAAAAGAGCAGCAAAAGACAAGGACGAACAGAAAACCAAGAGCAAGACGAACAGCACCAGAAAGTTTTAAGAAAACCGGTAGAACGCTTAGCCTAACTCCCAGCCCCCGTTGTGCAGCTGCTTGAGGACCTGAGTTTGCGAACTCGAACAGGTGCACAAGAGAAAGAGCGACGCCCTAGCCCCTGGTACGGACGATGCATGGAGACCTGAACTTGCGACTTCAAGCACGTGCGTAGAGAGTTAGAGCGACACCCGTATCCTGATCGACTCGTTCCAGAAACTGCTCGTTAACGTAAGTTAGGCGATTCCGAAGGTAACCGAACAAGGAAAGTGCCTCTGCCGCGGAGGGCTTACGAGAGCAGGCTTTACCAAGTGGTCGTGCCGTGAGCGGTAAGTGCCTCTGCCGCGGAGGGCTTACGAGAGCAGGCTTAGCCGCAAGGCTGGATGCCGTGTTACGCAACTCTGAGTTTAGGAACTTGTTGAAACAAGATACGGGCAGGGAAAACCCTTAAGATTGCGGAGCCAAGAGTTCGCAAGACCGGGCAGCCATCAAGTGTTACCAGAGAGAAAGAGTAGTCGGAGAAGACAAGTGGTGAGGAGGACCGCAGGGGGCCGCGAACATTCACCGTTCAATGGGTTGAACTTTACATGGCAGCCCGAAAGACTTGAACGAACTAAGGCGCGAAGTTTGAGAAAAAGCGCGAAGCTAGAAAACGAAAGACCTACACGAGGAACTTACGGTCGGTCGATGTTCCAAGTCTTCGGTCGACTCTCTCCGTCATCCATTGCCAGCGAACAGCCGGGATCCGGAAGGAGTTTTGATCCATCCCGAGCATGGAGCTCATCGCGGGACGAGACGCCTTCCGGCGAAGAGCTGCCCGGCGCGAAGAAATCCGATCCTCGAGCGCGAGCTCGTCAAGGGATCAGACGAAGGCTCCGGCGAAGAGCTGCCCGGTGCGAAGAGATCCAGCCCCCGAGCACGGAGCTCGTCGTGGGGACCAGACGCGCGCTCCGGGCGAAGAGCTGCCCGGCGCGAAGAGATCTAGCCCCTGAGCACAGAGCTCGTTGTGGGGACCAGACGCGCGCCCCAGGCGAAGAGCTGCCCGGCGCGAAGAGATCCAGCCCCCGAGCACGGAGCTGGGAACCAGATCTGGAAGGCGATCAAGATCGAAGGGATCGATCCAATCTGGCAGGGGAAGAGACATCCTGCCCTTCTGAGTCATAGTCCTCAGGGAGAATCTCCTGGTCGCTGATAGAGTTCGACATGCTCGATCTGAGAGTCCCCACGGACGGCGCCAGCTGTCGACGGTTGGGATATTGACCCAAGTCAACCAAGGTTCTTCAAGGAGGAGATAGGAGACACGCCGAACAACCACGAACAGCAACAAAAAGGAGACAGGGTTTTTATTCTGGTTCAGGCCTCTCGGGAGAGATAATAGCCCTACGTCCAGCCTTTCTTATATATCAAAGATGAATACAAGAGGTGGCTCGACGAGACGAATAAGTCTCGGCGAGATTATGGGTGTACAGGAAGCAATATGCGACAATGCTAAGAGTCTTGGCCAGGGGGTCCCTCTAAACGCCTCAGGGGCCCTGTTTATATAGTGCAGAGCAAACCGACCTACCGAGGGAATATCGGGCCGGGCTGACCACGAATCCGTAACGAACTCGATACATGCCAAATATATCCCGAGGTAGATAAGGTAAACTCCAATTCTTGGGGATCACTACTTCTGCTCCAATCCGGGAAACCACGTCCGGGTCTTGACGTAGTCGTGCAGAACTCTGTTCGAGTCGGACTCAAACACGAATCCTAGGCCATTACGCATCGTGCGGCCAAGGGCATTGGCGAGATGCACATGGGCTGATAGAACCTTCCGTGAGCCGGGCCCTAGTAGGTCGTTAATTTGGGCCGTCAGGGAGTGGGCCATGGCAATGGGCCGTAATTTTATCCCCGACAACAAGGCGTCCGGCCTTGGAAAGAAACTTTCCACCCCAAGGGGCAAGACGGCCCGCGATCTTGTCCAAAAGGGGCATGAAGTGGATCTTGCGAAGGCGCAGGGGCAACCCTAAGTAAGTGCAAGGGAACCAGCCTCTCCGACCAACAAAGGATGCAAGGGTGGCGTCCAAGTCGACCCCATCGCAGCGGATTAGGTAGACCGAGCACTTGGTCTTGTTCAAGGTGATGCCAGATGCTGCCCCAAAAATGTCCAACAAACTGATTGTGGAGTCAAGGTTCTGTTTAGATGATTGGATGAAGATGGTCGCATCATCAGCAAAAAGGGAGATACGCTCCCAAATAGGGGGTTTCCAACAGATGCCAGGATGTTATTCTCCTTCGCAAGACTAAAGAGCTTGTGCAGCAGATCCATGGCCAAGATGAAAAGCATGGGGGACAGTGGATCGCCTTGCCTGAGCCCCCTTTCGTGAAGGAAACCCGGGCCTCTGATCCCATTGAGAATAACCGCTAAAGAGGACGATCCCAGGAGAGTAGAGATCCAGTTCCTCCAACACATGCCGAACCCCTTAGCCTGAAGCAGCTCGAGGAGATAGCTCCACTGGACTGAGTCAAATGCCTTGGCGAAATCAAGCTTAAGGAATAGCGCCGAGCTTTTCTGTCGCTGAAGTTTGAGGATGTTGGATTGGGTACGAAGGAAGTTGTCCTGTATGCATCTCTTCTTTATGAAGGTGCTCTGAACTGGGGCCACAAGGTGATCTAGCTTGACCGCCAACCTATTGGCGAGAAGCTTGGAGAAGATTTTGCCAACACTAAGGATGAGATTGATAGGCCTGTAATCCACAAGGTCCCTCGCATCCCACTTCTTAGGGATAAGGATGATATTAGCCGAGTTCAGCAGAGAGAAATGTGTTGAGTGGCCACTTGCAAACCATGCCGCCGCTGCAATCAAGTCATCTTTGATAGTTTGCCAACAAGTACGGTAAAAGGTACCGTTGAACCCATCCGGACCCGGGGCTTTGTCTACTGGCATGGACCAAATGGTTGTATTGATCTCCTCCTCCGTGAAAGGGGCTTCGAGCTCCAAGAGGTCTTGCCTTGGTTGGACTAAATTGTCCCAAGCTAGAGTGGTTGTCCTCGGGGTGGAGGAAGCTAGGTGATCCCCGAAGTAGCGGGAGCATTCCTACTCCATCTGATCATGCTCAATAGCCGCCCCAGAAGGGGTGTCAAGAGAGTAAACGAGGTTCTTTTTCCTCCTGCTGGACGCCTTGAGATGGAAGAATTTAGTATTGGCATCCCCTAACCGAAGCCATGAGAGGCGTGTTCACTGCTTGATGCGGATTTTTTCAATGGTTGCCAGGCCTGGAAACCTAGCTTTTAGGGCCGACCTGAGCTCCCTTTCCAAGTCCGTCAGCACACGATGTTCCTGGGCCTTATCAAACAACAAAATCAAGTCGCTGACGATTTCTATTTGAAGACGGACGAAAGGGATCTTTTTGCGGGCCCTCGAGGAGAGGTCCTTGGCCGTACGCTCCAACTTGATGTGCAATCTTTTGAAGGGATCGACGCAAGTTAAAGGTTGATCCCACGCGCTTTGGACTGTGGTTGAGAAGCCCTCCAAAGTAGTCCAAAAGTTCTCAAATCTGAAGACAAGAGAAACTGGGAGCTTGGGGGTAGCCCTAATCAGAAGGGGTGCATGGTCTGAATTTAAGGGCGGGAGACCAAGGAGGATGGAATCCGAGAAGGCGAGTTCCCACGACGTGGAACAGAAGGCCCGATCAATCCTGGTAAGCACTGGGGTGGCTCGCTCATTGCTCCAAGTGAAACGACGGCCCAAGAGACGAAGTTCCTTAAGACGAAGGATGTGTATCGTGGTTCTGAAAGTGTCCAACAAGCCCAGGTCCACATTCGAGTTGTTCTTATCTTCTGGGTGCATGATTAGGTTGAAGTCGCCGATTAGAAGCCAAGGTGTTTCTGGGTGCCCCACAACATTTATGAGGTCATCAAGGAAGGCTAGATTACGCGCACGGTCTTAAGGACCGTACACCACGGTGATCCACCACACAAACTGGTCAGAACACGCAGTAATTTTCGCTGAGGGAGAGAACTCATTGATGGATACATCTGAGATGGAGAATTCTGAGCCCTTGACTGCTAAAAGGATCCCCCTCATGTGTCCACAGCAGGGCGATGCTCAAAGGAAACCGGGTCCGCGAAAGCTTGGCCTAAGCAGTCCATGTCCAAGCTAGTGTCCCAAAGGTCAAATTTGGTTTCGTGCAGGCACACAATGTTTGCCCCCGAGTTAACGACGAGGTTTTTAAGGACGCTTCGATGCGCTCCGGAGTTGAGCCCTCTTACATTCCAATTAAGCAAACGCAACCGATCCGATCTATTAATCAGTCACTAGAAGACAGCCGGGGGTGCCCATGGCGCAATCTTGATGTCGTATCCAACAAAGGTAAGGGCGCCACATACAAATAAGGTGGGACGGCATGCTGCGGAGGGCATTTGACTGGTACAATTGCGGAGTAAGGCGGTGTAGATGTATCTTGCTAGAGAAACAATGGGCTTCTAGGAGAACCGACACGGTGCTAAGACGGATACAACGAGTGTCGACAAAAACTGAAATAGAGGCAGCCACACCCCAGGCTGTCACTGAACAGAAGTGAAGGTCTATCTTCATAAGGCGCGTGCAGGCGGCGACAGGGACCTAGAGACCGAGCTCAGGCCGTGGCCTGAAGCTGACCGCTGGTGACACCCCCAATGGTGAGGTTAGCCAGCACTGCCATGGTCAGAGCCGCCGCTTCTGGGAGCGGCCGCGCCAGGATGGTGGAGAGGTCCCGTGAAGAGGACGTCAGCGCCCATGGTGCCATGGCTTGGGCAATGCGCTCACGTGCACGAGTCTCCACCGAGGTCTTGGTGGCGTTCTCGGTGGTGAGGCGCTTGCTGTGATGAATTGGGCGGTTCTTGGTCTTGAGGCGACGCCTGACATAAACCTGCAGCACGGGCCGAGAAGCAGGGGCTGTGACGGATTGCAAGAATTCGTTTAGCTGAGTCTCCGTCTGGTTGGGCTGGCTGTCCATTACCGGGCTTGCAAGCGGCGATGGAGGGCGCTGGGCGAACACCCCGCTGGAGGCGACGACATCCGTTGGGGGAGAAAGGGTGCCCCTTCGCAGGAGCTGGATCGGCGGCGAGGGTAGCGGTAGAGGCGTCTGGCCCAAGACGCCACTATCCCCGCACGGCGAGGGCGAGCGGTCGCGAAGAAACGGGGTCCAGAAGCAACCGTCGGGCTGCATCTATTACGACTGGCCACCCGAGCTCTGCGGCTGGCTGTGCGGCGGCCGCATACGAAGCCTCTCCATCGAGGAGAGTGGGCGGCCGCCACGCGTTGGGCTCATTGTCAGCGAGGGAGGCTCCGCCCCTACGGCACCATCATCGCCCTGAAGGTCATCCGCTAGCCTGGTCTAGCACTGTATGGCAGGCGCCGATAAAGAGGACGAAGCTTGAGTTAGGAGGTCGACTGGGAGTGAGGAGCCGGCCTCGGGGAACACGATGAAAGACTTGAGCTTGGGTTGGCCTACCGGTAGGGAGGTCCCGTGATGGCGAAACCGGCGGCTCGAATCGCCCCTTTCATGGTGGTGGTCGCACCCTCTATACATGTCGCGGTTCGCCGGTGATGAGGACATCGCTACATCGGATACACCCATGGGATCAACGACTAAAGACTCCTCTCCTGACTAGCAACCCTCGACTTGCATTCCAGGACCAATTAATCGAGTCCGTGCACGACAAATTCATTATCAGGAACTTGAACAAGCACTAGCTACGAGGCATCAACACACCAATCAAGGCAATAAAGCATGGTGAGAATGCAAAGGGATTCCACTCGACATTCAATGACCCCCTGATATAAAAATGACATAGGGAATGCAAACGGACTCCGTTTGAAACATGTGAGCACTCATTGAAAAGATAACTTCACCATCTTTCCAATGGATCCAGCCTCACCTTCAAATTCCAAGTGAGCTAGCCGCAGCAGTCAAAAGCATCTCGTGGACAGAACCAGTCTTTTGCTCTTCTTGGGTGCTGCGTCACCATTAATTTGAGCTGAGTCCCCATGTATTCCTGCTGCGTGAGAGCACCTCCTAAAGTCTTCTCTCTGCTCTATATATAGGACAAGCCTGTCCCTTTTCTCCGTAGGTTTTGTTCATTTGTTGTTGTCTTTCAGATTGGAAAAATACTCTTGTAATCCCTTGTGTCGGTTGACCAATCGATTCCGAGCTTCAAAACCTCAGTTAAAGTGTGTGCTTTATCCTTATTCTTGCGAGTTCTTCGATTGCTTGCAAAGATAGACCTTCGTGGTCAGCTCATTCGGGGTTTGGCACGGTTGATAACAATCAGGAGTGTGGTTTAGCGATTGCGGGCGCTTATCCTTGCGTGGTTTGTAGCCGGATCGTCAAAGTCATCCTCCGCCCAAATCGAAGTTATCCTCTCATTGGAAGATCGGAAACCCGTGAGCGCATCATTTGGTATCATAGCGACGGTTGACCGGTGAGTTTGTATCTTGTTTAGTTGTTTGTGTTCTTCCTATAGTCTAGAAATATTTGCCCTACAAAAAGATTGTTTACCCGCTGTCCAAGACTGTTGACCGGTGAGTTCGTGTTCCTCCTAGTGTTGTCTTATTGCTATTCATCTTCTTGTTCATCTCCCCACCTCTAAATCAACCCAAAAACACCCAAAAACAAACCATCAATCTCGTTCAGAAATTTTTCATTTCTGCAGTCGTCACAAATAACGCCATATCTCCCATCTCCCTTATCCTTTTTGAGTGAAACCAAAAGAAGAAGATCCATGACTTGTTGTTCTATCTTCCTGCCAAATTTCAGCTCCATACATAAAGGCATCAAGGAGTTATCGACGATTGATTTAGACCTTGTTGCTGTCCTGAAATCTGTAGATCAGTACACTTGCGAATTTGGTGTGAATTTCTCTGTTGGTTTTCAGAAAGTTGGCCAAAAACAAAAGTTGTTGCAAAAGCCGTTAGGAAGAAGTGAAAAAAGTTTCATAAGCAAAGAGGCACCTGAAAAAAGTTACGGCCAAAATACCAACCTGCTATCTTGTGGTCTGAAAAACAGAAAACTAGAAGTTGGTTCAAACTTGTGTTTTCTTGTTCCGTAGTGCAAATCCGTGACTTGCTGAGTGTCTAGCACTTGTTATCATCTCCGCATACTTGCTTAAGCCTATTATTCATCTTTGTTTGATCAGCAACATAGGCTATGTGCTAGTTTGAACACTTATTCAATTTGTGCAAATCTGAAATTAGCTGATTGTTTCCATTGCTACTCATACATAGCATGTCCAAGCTCCACTTTCTACTAACCATACTGGTGATAGCCTTACAATCGTTTTACTCACACTTGAGATCGGTTTATCATAAACCAGCCGCCTGTTGGACCACTCGATGCATTTGTAAGAATTTGTAATAACTTGATAAGAGCTTTAGAGATGTGACCCTCAATATTTTCAGCACCTAGTAGTGATAGGGTTTCACATATTTTTGTATGCTATCCTTGTTTGCTACTAACCATAGCATGGTATTATGGATATAATGGTTTTAAGCAATATCATAAGAATGGTGTGATCTTCACTGCTAGCGATAAGCAACAACGTACATTGATCATGCGAGATTCGGACTGCACTTTACATGAGAGCTCTTCGCATGTTAGAAGGAAGATTTGTCAGAGCAACAAGAATGATGCACCATCTCCAAATATTGAACAAGGTAATCAGAACTGTACCTTACCTCCTCTCAGTATTACATATGATCCTAATGCTTACATTGATTGGAAAATTGCGGTTGACAATGAATTTAGAAAATATGACTTGTCTGAAAAACAAAATATTAAGACTGCCACAAGTGTGCTAAATGAATTTATGTTAATATGGTGGAATACTAGAAAAGAGGGACAACCTCATAGCTGGAATGCCATGAAGTGGCTTATGAGAAATATGCATGTTTCTGATTACCATGTTGATTTTTTATACACTAAACTTCAACGTTTGAAACAAGATAATAAAAGTGTTAAGGATTTGTCAACGGTTGAGATAACGATCTCAAGTCGCTAAGGTTCTTTAGAAGTGAGATAGGAGACACGCCGAACAACCACGAACAGCAACGAACAAGAGACAGGGGTTTTTATCCTGGTTCAGGCCTCTCGGGAGAGATAATAGCCCTACGTCCAGCCTTTCTTATATATCAGAGATGATTACAAGAGATAGCTCGACGAGACGAACAAGTCTCGGCGAGATTATGGTGTATATGAGGTGCTAAAAGCTAGATCAAGTCCCTTCTACACGCCG
Source organism: Raddia guianensis (assembly GCA_036346415.1). Lineage (NCBI taxonomy): Eukaryota > Viridiplantae > Streptophyta > Magnoliopsida > Poales > Poaceae > Raddia > Raddia guianensis. Next base: position 13,637,572 of record CM070541.1, on the reverse strand, counting down.
TAGGGGCCTTGTTTATATAGTGCAGAGCAAACCGACTTACCGAGGGAATATCGGGCCGGGCTAACTACGAGATCGTAACGAACTCAACGTGCCAAATATATCCCGAGGCAGATAAGGCATACTCCTAGTCTTGGGGATCACGACTCCTAATCCAATCCGGAAAACCAACGTCCGGGTCTTCACGTAGCCGTGCAGGACTCCTGTTCGAGACGGACTCAAACACGATCCCTTGGCCGTTACGCTTCACGCCAGCCAGGAAGCTGTTCGGCAAGATGCATATGGGCCAGACAGAACCTTCCAGGGAGCTGGACCCTGGTAGGCTGTTCGATTGGGCCGTCAGGGAGTGGGCCATGGCAATGGGCCGTAATTTTATCCCCGACAGCTAGCCCCCGAGACTCAAGTGGAAGGACTCACTAGAGTGGGGTCTTCCTCTTGAGACTCCAAATCACGAAGAGGGAAATTCTGTTGCTACAAAGATATGTAACAAGCTACCGAACAGGTTATGGTTCCACCGAACAGGACTTGTCCGGGATCAAACAAACCGGTCGGTCTTAGCAACTCCGTTCGTCGAGCGAGAATCACATCTGCCGAGCGAGCACTCGACCTTCAAAGGAACCTTTCGAAAAATAGCCGTTATGCGATTCCAACGATAACTTCCGTCATTGCTAGCGATGAAAACAAAGCACCGCTTTTACCTAGCCGTTGTGGTAAAAACTAGCCGTTTTGTGACAAAACCGCCGCAGAGCTGCTCATATGGGACTATAAAGCACCTAAACCGCCCATGACCACCATACGCTCTCACGCCTTTCCTCTCCAAGCCCTAACTCCAACCACACTCGGTATCAAAGAGCCGAACTCCGACCTCCACACTGCTCGTCAAGCCACAGGAACTGCCATGGCCAAGTTCACTGGCACCAGCCTGACCGAGGAGGACCTGAAGGTCTGGGAGGAGGAAGGACACATCGACATCGATAGCTGGAGGCTTGCCGGAGAGGAGGAAACTCCGGAGCCACTCGAGGGAGAGTTCGCCGACTTGAACGATTCGCCTTGCTCGGGTTGAGGTCTCCGAGAGCGACTTCGTCGAGGCCTTCTTGAACATCGGCCGATTGGAGGTGGCGAACCTCAATCCGAACAAAGATCCTCCAGATGGCGTCTTCGCACACCGTCGCGAGGGCTATCTGAGCATCGATCCACCGGCGGGCCGTTCCTCCACTACTATCTGATGACGAGGAGCAGCTCCGCCGCTTCGGCGCTGGGGTGCTACTACCTCAAACTCCGGGCCACCGCCGACGACGCGCCGTACCCCCGCCCACCGCTGCTCGACTCGATGGGCGCGTGGTGGACGAGGTGGTTCTACACCAAGCGGAGCGACGACAGCAAGCTCGTCTTCACCGGGAAGGCGCCGATGAAGGGAACGCCAATGCCTCGACCGGAGATGACTGCCGAGGACTGGTACTTGACGAGGAAGATCGCCTCCCTCGTGAGCCTCGGGCTCACGGGCAGGGAGATCATCCGGGACTTCACAGCGAACAGGATTTGTCCGATGCGGAGAAGACCCTATCCCTTCTATAAGATAGAGGGATGGGAAGACATCCCGAGGGAGAGCACAGGTAAGTGCCTTTAAGACTCAACCTTTACTTGATAACTCATCCGAACAGAGACTAACAGGCTCTCCTTCTCGGGCAGACAAGCCAACCGACGCATGGGTGACTGAGCGGGTCAACGCCATGCTGAAGGCAGCGAAGAAGGACGGTGAGGTCACCGGCGAGGTGGCCTATACCTGTCCGCGGAATGTGCTCGTCCGCACAGCCGAGGTAATTGCTTGAACTCTGGTCCGTGTTACCGGATCCGCACCGTCGTTAAATGCTAACATCCGCTTCTCCAATGCGCAGGAGGACCAACTGATCCTCGGGGGGATCGTGGAAGAGCTCTCCGGGTCGGAGAAGGAGAAGGCGAAGAAGGGCAAGGCTAAGGTAGCCACAAAGCCCAAGGTGGCGACGGAGCTGACGCGAAGCTCGCCGCGACACGGCGGCCGCTAGCTAGCGAAGGAACCACCCGCGGCGACGGAGCTACCGAAAGGCACCAAGCGGTAGGCTGGTCAGCCCAATGAGGAGGAGACTAAGCCCCTCCCTCCTCATCGAGCAAAGCGACGAAGAGGTAAAGAACATGACCCTTTGGCTTAGGCGTTACACGCTGGCTCACCCGGCCATATGGCACGGCTCTGAAGAGCCAGCCGAGCGAGGAGGCTCGAGGAACAAGTTGCGCGCAAGGAAAAGCTTCTTGCGTTGCGCGAGAAAAGCGCTCAGCTCAGCAGGGAGCTAAGCTCATCGCCACGAGCATCCGGGGGCCGAGACGAACAAGGCGTCAAGGAGCCCCCAAGGAAGAGGCGGAAGACTTTGGCGAAGAAGATCAAGATCAAGCCCTCTACGGCAGGTATGTTGCAACGAAACTTTCGTCTTTTACAATCTCCAACCGTACCAGGCTCAACCATTCTCCTTTTCATCAGCTGCCCAAGAGGAGATTGCCACGGACAATGTCGAGGCGGCAATCGAGCGGTCTCTGCTGCCCGAGCACCTGCACGGTGCGTCGTGGGCAGTGAGGTTGGCCAGCCTCAAAGACAAGCCGGCAAAGATGGAGCTGCTCCGCCAAGTTCGGCGACCCACTCGATCTTGTTGAAGGGCGCAGTGGAGCGGCTGGAAGCGGAAGAGACGGCGGGCAGCGCCACGGATAGCGGGGCCAAAGCGATGGCTCCACAAGTTGCCCGAGGTGGGACCGAGCAGACGGTCCCGCCGGGCACTTCGTCGCAGGGGCAACCCGTCCCTGAGGCGACGGAGATGATTGGCGAGCAGGGCGAAAGCCCTGCTGCCGAGGAGCAAGAAGAAGGCCACGAGCAGGGTGCACAAGCTGCCCGGCCAGTGGAAACCCCAATGTTGCCCGGTGGGGCAACTCCGACTTCGCCCGAAGGTGACCGGGCGGAAGAGGAAGAAGGGCAGGAGCGCGAGGACGAAAGCTCTTCGCCCGTCGCTCCCGTCCCCGTGGAAGTGCGCTCCCGCAAGATGAAGGAGCCCAGAGGACGGCGGCAAGAGCAACGCGCCCGTCGCATCCCGCATGAGCGAGGCTTCGTGACGCATGGTCTCGAAGATCGCCTGCGCCGGGGACTAAAGCGCTAGCTCGGCAAGGTAAGCTCGAAATCAAGCCTAACCCTGGTTGCGCTATATCATCGCTAAGTGGCTAAAATGACCTTCTTCCCCATGTCTTCAAGGACACCATGGAGGAGCTCGAAGAAGGCGTTACCACCGAGCGGAGCGCCGTGCTGGCGTCCCTCTAGGAGCATCTCCTGACCCGGGAAGCCGAGGCGGGAACTTCTGCGCCGGACAAGAGCCCAAGCGGGCTGGCGGCGAAGGTAAAGAAGCTGAAAGCTCAGCTGGCCAAAGAGAAGCGATCCTCCGCGGCTCTTCGGGAAGAGGCCGAGGAGCTTGCCTTGCAGCGCGAGGGCAAGCGTCATGAAAGGGAGCCGGGCCGCGAAGTGGCTAGAGGAGCAGCTTCGACGATGTGTCCCAGGCCAAGCAAAGCTCCACGGCGGATGTCAAGGAGCTCAAGGCCCAGCTTGCCAAGGAAAAGCAAACCTCCACGGATCTCCAAGCGAAGATCTCGACTCTGTGGGCTTCACAGGAAGAGATCGAGGAGATCTGTGAGGATGGCAATCTGAGCGATCACCGCGGAGAAAAGAGTCAAAGAGCTGGACGAACAGCTCAAGATTTCCGAGCAGAGCGCTAGCCAGAGCAGGGATCTGGCCGAGCAGCTTCGGACCAAGACCGAAGAGGTCGAAGCTCTCCGCGTGAAGGCGACGGAACAGGCTAGGGTCAGCAAGGAGGAAGCCGATCGTCTCCGAGCTGAGGCCAGAGAGGGTTTCAAAGCCCAGGGGGAAGTCCTGCGCCTCAAGAAAGTGGTCGAGGAGCTCAAGGAGCAACTCGCTTCTAAGTAGCTGCAAGGCTGTAACCCAAAGGGGACTTTTGTACCTGCAAATTTTTCTTAATAAAGAACTTACCTTTTTCATGCAAAAAAGAGCAGCAAAAGACAAGAACGAACAGGAAACCAAGAGCAGGGCACGAAAGCGCTAGAAAGTTTTAAGAAAACCGGCAGAACGCTTAGCCTAACTCCCAGCCCCCGTTGTGCAGCTGTTCGAGGACCTGAGTTTGCGAACTCGAACAGGTGCACAAGAGAAAGAGCGACACCCTAGCCCCCGGTACGGACAGTGCTCGAGAACCTGAGTTTGCGAATTCGAGCACGTGCGTAGAGAGTTAGAGCGACACCCGTATCCTGATCGACGTATCCCAAAAACTGCTCGGCGACGTAAGCTAGGCGATTCCAAAGGATAACCGGACAAGGAAAGTGCCTCTGCCGCGGAGGGCTTACAAGAGCAGACTTTGCCAAGTGGTCGCGCCAAGCGGTAAGTGCCTCTGCCGCGGAGGGCTTACGAGAGCAGACTTAGCCACGAGGTGGAAAAGCCATATTACGCAACCTTGAGTTGTGGATCTTGTTGAAACTGGATACGGGCAGGAAAAAATCTTTAAGATTGCGGATCCAAGTGTTCGCAAGGCCGGGCAGCCATCAAGTGTTATCAGAGAAAGGGTAGTCTTGAGAGACGTGAAAAGGCCGCAGAAGACCGTGAAAATTTCACTATTTAATGGATTGAACTTTACACGGAGCCCGACAGACTTGGACGAACAAAGGCGCCGGTTTGACAAAAGCGGGTTAAGCAAACACGTAAAAGACCTACACAAAGAACTTACGGTCGGTCGATGTTCCAAGTGCTGGTCGACTCTCTCCGCCCTCCATAGCCAGCGAATGAAACCCCGGCGCGGCAGAGAAACGATCGTGAACGGGCCCTCCCAAATGGGAGTTAGCTTGTTGGCATTGGACGTGTTCTACAGACACGGCGCAGAACGAGATCACCCGCCTGGAAAGCCCTTGGTCGAACTAATTTGGCGGCGTGCAGGCGAAGATCTTGCTGGTAGCGCGCCATTCTGACTTGTGCCCGGTCACGTGTGCCTTCGAGGAGGTCGAGATCGAGAAGGCGCTCTTGCTCGTAGTCAACGAAGTTGACCGAGCTCGTCTTGAAGGCGTAACCGAGTACTATTTCGGCGGGCAGGATGGCTTCTGCACCATAGACCAATTGGAACGGAGTTTCCCCGGTTGCCCGGCTGGCCGTAGTGCGAACTGCCCAAAGGACGGAAGGAACTTCATCAACCCAAGCCTTGTTGTGCACGCGGAGTGCCGCGAACACGCGCCGTTTGATACCCTGGACGATCTGTCCGTTAGCTCGCTCGACTGCTCCATTGCTCTGTGGATGTGCCACAGAGGCGAAACAGACCTTAGTGCCCAGCTGTTCGCAGTATTCGTGGAATAGCTCGCTTCTGAACTGGGTACCGTTATCGGTGATCAGCTTATGGGGGATCCCAAAGCGTGTGACCACGTTGCTTTTGAAGAAGGGCACAGCCGTTTTGGCTTGAAGAGACGACACAGGCTCTGCCTCAATCCACTTTGTAAAAGTGTCATTGGCGACGAGCAGGTGTGTATAGCCCTTGTACCCCTTAGGGAACGGGCCGAGCAGATCCAGTCCCCATGTGAAGAAAGGCCATGATGGGGGGATCGTTTGGAGCTCTTGGACGGGCTTATGTGCCTTCCGGGCGTGAAATTGGCAAGCTTTACACTTTGTCACGATCTCCCGGGCATCTTGTAACGCGGTTGGCCAGTAATAGCCCATGCGAAACGCTTTGCCGACCAGAGTTCTGAAGGAGGCGTGGTTGCCACAGGCACCCTCGTGTATGTCCCTAAGAAGGAACACACCCTCCTGCTGCGAGATGCACTTGGAGAGAACTCCCAGAGCACCTCGACGGTAAAGGATGCCGTCCATAAGCTTGTATAGAGCATCACGCCTTATAAGCCGGGAACGCTCGGTTTCGTCTTCGGGCAGGGTCCCATCTGCAAGGTACCGGACAAATAGCGTTGTCCAACCCGCAGCCTGCGCGATGACGGAGACAGCACCGCCTGTCTCTGTTGCCTCGTCCGGAGACGTGATTGAGGGCTTGTGAAGGTGCTCGACGAGCACCCCTGTCGGAGCAGATTCTCGTGAGGATCCATACTTGAACAGTTGGTCGGCCAAAAAGTTGTCCTTTCTGGGCACGAAGAGCACCTCAAAAAATCGAAAGTGCCGCTCCAACTTCCTCACTTCAACCAGGTACCGTGCCATTGAGTCATTGCAGCACTGATACTCCTTGTTGACTGGTTGATTTACCACCGTGAATCTCCTTCACAATACCGTTGGACACCGAGCGACTTGCACGCTCTAAATCCCGCGAGGAGGGTCTTGTACTCCGCAGCGTTGTTAGTCGCCGCAAAGTGTAGTTGGATAGAATACTGGAGTTGCTCTCCTTGAGGGGAGATGAGAACGAATCCAGCCCCGAGTTTTCAAAGACGCGAGCCATCAAAAACATGGTCCATAAATCATCGGGTTGCTCGGGAGCTTCACAGATTTGGGCGAGCAGATCCATTCGGCGACAAAGTCACCAAGACACAGGACTTAATAGCGATTCGGGCAAAGAAATGTAATATCAAATTCGCCGCCCATTGCCCATTTAGCTATACTGACGCCAACTTCCTTGTTCCTTAGGATTTTTTTAAGAGGAACTTGGTCGGGACCAGATTTGATGCTACCGAAATAATGGCGAAGTTTTCGGAGGACATGAGCAAGGCGTGAGCAGCCTCGACCTCGTGGTAACGCCCTTCGATCCGTGAAGCACCTCGCCACGTAATAGATTGGTCATTTGGATGCCTTCCCTTTCCACCGTCAAGACCGCGCTCACCGCTTGAGGCATACAGCTGAGATAGAGTAAGAGCTGCTCGCCGTGTTGCGGGGTGGTCAAGACAGGTGGGTTGGACAGGTATTGCTTTAGTTCTTGAAAAGACCGATCAGCTTCCTCTGTCCATTCGAAACCATTGTGCTTGCGCAGGGCCTTAAAGAAGGGCAGCCCTCGTTCGCCCTGACGGGAAATAAACCTGCTCAGAGCAGCCATCCGTCCGGTGAGGTTCTGAACTTCCTTGACGGTAGTTGGAGCCAGCATGTTTTCAATGGCCTCGATTTTTTCGGGGTTGGCCGAAATGCTTTGCGAACCAATTACATAACCGAGCAACATTCCAGATCGAACACCAAAGGTACATTTCTCTGTATTTAACTTTATTCGATGCTTGGCGAGGTTACGAAACGTCTCGGCCAAGTCTTTTACATGATCTGGAGCATACTTTCTCTTTACAACTATGTCATCGACATAGACCTCCAGGTTTCTTCCGCGCTATTCTGGGAAAGTTTTCTCCATTAAGCGCTGGAACGTGGCACCGGCATTGCGCAGACCGAAAGACATGGTCGTGTAGCAGAAAGTGCCGAAAGGGGTGATGAAGGCAGTCTTCTCTTCATCCTCGGAGGAGATGCTTATTTGGTGATAACCGGAGTAAGCATCCAAAAACTCAAAGTCAAGATCCGCGATCGCGTCGACCACCGGTCTATGCGTGCGGCGGGAAGTTGTCCTTGGGACAAGCAATGCTCAAATCAGGTGATCGACACATCCTCCACTTGCCGCCTTTCTTCTTTACGATGACAGGGTTGGCCAGCCACTTGGTGTGATCAACCTCGCGGATGAATCCGGCAGCGAGCAACTTGCCGAGCTGATCTTTAATGATCCTCTGCTTGAATTCCGAAAAACGTCGAAGCTTCTGGCGAACAGGTTTTTATCCGGTCGGACGGCCAGTTTGTGCTCGATAACCTCCCTTGGGACTCCGGACATATCAGACGGCTCCCAGGCAAACACGTCTGCATTAGCTCGGAGGAAGGCAATGAGCTCGATTTCCTATTTGGGGTCCAGATTGGCCCCCAGATGAACTATCTTGGAGGAATCATCCAGAGACAGCGGAACTTCCTTGGTCTCACCCCCTGGCTGAAGGGAGACCCTAGGGCGTGCAGACTTGGTCTGCGGAACTTCAGGACCACGCGGCGGAAGCTGGTCGACCAGGGCAAGGGACTGCTCGTCGCAATTTAGAGCAGCCTTGTAGCTGCCCTTGACCGTGATCACACCGTTGGGGCCCGGTATCTTCACGCAATGGTATCCACGATGGGACACGGCCATGAACTTGTCAAGAGATGGCCGGCCCAGGATCGCATTGTACGCGGAAGGGAAATCGACCACGTCAAACGTGATCAACTCCGTCCGGAAGTTGCTTGGACCGCCAAGGTAACAGTAGAACAATCGCGCGAACAACTTCTCCGGACGATGCCGAGAAAGGCATCGCGACCTCTTTAAGCTTGGAGCGAGGAATCAGATCTCGCCCAAGACCTTAGCAGAGCAAGTCCAAAGCGCTCCCGCCGTCGATCAAAACACGGCCAACTCTGGCGTTGCTGATGGTCGGAGCGACCACCAGTGGGAGCCGCTGAGGCTTGGTCATCCCAGTGGGGCAATCCTCCTGAGAGAAGGAGATGGGGACCTCGGTCCACTTCATCGATTCGGGCTGAGGCTTGCCCTTTTCAACATTGTGGACCTCCCGAGCAGCTTCCTTGAGGCTGCGGCGAGAGGTATAAGCCGAGGAGCCGCCGAAGATGACGGCGATATGGTTCACGGGCTCTTGATATTCATCGTCGTCCCGATCACCATCATCGGTTTGGCGCTTGGCCTTACCGGCATCACCTTTTTCGGGCAGGGTGGGCATTGGGCCCTTGCCGTTGTAGAAATCCTCGAGCTTTGCAGCCCAGATTCTGCAATGGCGTGTATCATGCCCGTAGTTCTGGTGAAACTTGCAATATCGGTCACTCGGACCTTTCTTGCCTTGGTTGCCTCCCCGGTGGGCTTCTTGCCCTTATAGTTATTCTTTGGGCTTTTTCATCCATCCTTGGGAGGAGGTGTGCGATCTATACCGCGACGGTGTTGTTCGTGATCACCCTTTTTTTTTTCTTCCGACTTCGTCACCGAGGATTATTCTCGCTCTTCTTCTTTTCCTCCACACCAGTCAGGCGGCTTCGCCTTTGTCAAACGCCTTCTTGTCTCAAACACGCTCTGCGCGTTGGCATAGCGGTCGGCCCTCTGAACAGTCGTTGGCGGTCCAGTCTCATTGATCTCGAGATCTGGGTGAGCCGCTCGTCGCGGACTCCGTTTTAAAGGCGCGACAACAGATTCGTCCGAGATGTTCGGGATCGTGTTGCGAATCTTGATGAAACGCTTCACGGTTGTTGCGGGTCTCCCGCTCATCCGGATCATCCGTGCAGATCATCCTCCTTACCAGACGCGCGTAATGCTCTCCGAAAATTTGCAATCAGAGCGTCACAAAGCTGGTTCCAAGAGCTGATGGAACCTTCTTGCTGATTGAACAGCTATGTCCGAGCAGCACCCTCAAGGACAGTCGGGAGGTAATTTGCCATGACAAGCTCGTCACCCCCGGCCGCCATGATGGCCGTAGCGTAGATGGAAAGGAATTCCTCTGGGTTCTGGGTCCCATTATATCTTTCCATGTGTCCGGGCTTGAACTTTGAGGGCCACCGAACAGAGCGAAGCTCGTTAGAGAAAGCCCTGCAGCCCAAGGCGTAAGACCGGCCACCTTCACCTTCCCCGGCAGAACCTAGCCTTGAGAAGACGTTGGTCCTATTGGTTGGAGGAACTCTTGCTGAGCGGGAGGTTTCTGCTTGGAGGAACTCTCGCCGTGATAAACCCCCACGCTCCTTCCTCATGGTCGCGACAACGCGCTCCTCGCGAGGGGATCCTCCGTGATCGTCGCGCGCACGCTTGCCCCTGTGGTCGCGATGACTACGGGGACTTGGCGAACGGCGGCGACCACGGACAGCTTGCTCGTGGACAGTGATCCTTCGACGGTGACGGTGGTCACGCGATCGATCGGATCGCTCACTGCCCGAATCCACCCGGGCAGGCTCGATGCGGTGTCCGGATGAGGCTTCACCTAAAGACTTAAGGCCTTCGGCCAACTTCTCAAGGTAAGAAGCCACAGCGTCGCCCACGAGGACGAGATTGTCCTGGTGAGCGGATCTAATCACGGTAGCCAGGGCCTGGAGTCACTCTTAGCTCTGCTCCAGGGGCCCTGGGATCCCCGAGACATCCGCGTCTTGCCCGATCGGAGTCTGAGCACGCGGGGATTCTATCCGGGCAGGCTGAACTTCTGCCGGGGGTCTTGGCGTAGGTGCGCGAGGCGGTTACGCCGTCGGCGACGCTTATACCGGTCGCGTATCTGCGCCAGAGTTTGGTTGATGGACTCGTCAAAAGTGCGGCGAACAACATCTTGCTCGCGAGCAGCTAATGCAGCCTCATCTGGATGCCGAGCAGAACCAATCTGCTCGATCTCCCCGGCCGCCGGGACCCGCGCAAGATTCGAAGTCCCTGCGCCGGTCATGTTGACGACGCGGTGGCCGTGCGTTTGCGCGCTAGACGGTGTCATCACTATGTCGCCATAGGAGGAATCCACCGACATAGCCTTGGAATCTGATAGATCTAAACCAGCGTAAAGATCATCAGCTTCGTATTCATCGTCAATGACGGAGCTCGACCGAGACCATCTCCTGAGCGTATCCGAAACTTACATCTCGAACCACGCACATCGATCTAGATCGGTAAGATCGATTCGAGCTGGCAGGGGAAGAAACATCCTGCCCATCTGAGTCGTAGCCCTCAGGAAGAATCTCTGTGTCGCTGACGGAGGTCGACATGTTCGATCCGCGTGTCCCCACGGACGGCGCCAACTGTCAACGGTTGAGATAACGATCTCAAGTCGCTAAGGTTCTTTAGAAGTGAGATAGAGACACGCCAACAACCACGAACAAAGAACGAACAAGAGATGTGGGTTTTATCCCGTTCAGCCTCTCGAGAGATAATAGCCCTCGTCCAAATTTTCTTATATATCAGAGATGATTACAAGAGATAGCTCGACGAGACGAACAAGTCTCGGCGAGATTATGGTGTATATGAGGTGCTAAAAGCTAGATCAAGTCCCTTCTACACGCCGTAGGGGCCTTGTTTATATAGTGCAGAGCAAACCGACTTACCGAGGGAATATCGGGCCGGGCTAACTACGAGATCGTAACGAACTCAACGTGCCAAATATATCCCGAGGCAGATAAGGCATACTCCTAGTCTTGGGGATCACGACTCCTAATCCAATCCGGGAAACCAACGTCCGGGTCTTCACGTAGCCGTGCAGGACTCCTGTTCGAGACGGACTCAAACATGATCCCTTGGCCGTTACGCTTCACGCCAGCCAGGAAGCTGTTCGGCAAGATGCATATGGGCCAGACAGAACCTTCCAGGGAGCTGGACCCTGGTAGGCTGTTCGATTGGGCCGTTAGGGAGTGGGCCATGGCAATGGGCCGTAATTTTATCCCCGACAGGATTACTTTGGACAATTGCAAAATCATTTGTTGCGCTGTGGTTTAGATGAATGCGAGGAAACTACTGAACTTCGGTTTTTTAGAGGGCTTAATCAAGAAATCCAGAACATTCTTGTTAATAAAAACAATAACTCACTCTCTCGTTTGGTTAAGCTTGTTTGTAAAGCTGAAAATCATATTTTGAAAGAAATGAAAATGCTTTATGCTAGGAAGGAAGAGGTTTCTAAATCTTATGAAGTAATTTGCGCAGAAAAAGATAATTCGATGGATAATTTGCATGCTCTTGTGTCTTCCTTTTCGACTAACCTTTTGCAGAAGATTGGAAAGAATGAAGAGATCGAAGTTGATATGGTCGAGCATGGGACATTTCCTTCGACCACGGTGTTAGATGAGATTGCACCTTCTATACCCACTAGCAAGATCATGGTTGATAGCAATTACGCCATTGTTGGCCCGTGGTCTAATGAAAATAACATACATCGCAACATACTTGTTGATGAAACATTGAGTGCTGAACAATTTACACTTGTTCAAGAGAATGGTGATGAGAATACCATGGTTGCCAAAGAAAAATCAGTTACAACACCTACATATCTGAGAAGAACATTAAAGGTAATAATGGTGTTGCATCGATAGTCATTCACGAAGAAGAGATGAGTTCTTGCAACAACACTTGTGCTGAAAGTAAAATTTCGTTATCTGAATTTAATATTCCTGATTTGCATAATGTTGAATTAATTACTCACGACAATATTCTTTGGAAAGCATTTCAAGATAAATCTTTGTACTTTGTGCTATTTGATGAACCTGTTGAACGGTCTTGTATGATTGATAAGGTTGTTAAAATTTCTAGTTTCAAATCGCTAGATGGTACTTGCAAATTTTATTTAATTGGAGATTATGGTGTGGACAACACTTTTCATGTATGTCAAATATTTATCACAACCGATTTGCTTGCTGATTTAAAATTAAATTATTGCAACACACCATCCATTGTATCATATTATGGTAGCATGCAGATAAAGAAATTATTAGATAATCACTGTATTGAAAAGAGATCTCCATTCATTTGCTCATATGTTACATGTGAATCACTTGTTAAAAATCTGCATGACCCAAATAAATCATGTTCTCTTTCAAACAACTTGACACAATGTTTAGTAAAGTTGAGAACAACTTTCTTTCAAACATACCGAAATGATGAGAAGGAATGGTTTCTGGAAAAACATTGCATAATTGTTTTCATATTGAAAGCGAGAATAACAAAACAATCGATGCATACATATACCACGCATACACGTTGTTCTTTTTCTTCAGCACCTTTGCAGATTGTCAAAAGACGAGGACGTGTATTCGTGAAGGGAAGAATGAGAAGACCATGGCACCAATGCATATGTGGAAGTGCTTCTTCTTCTGGAATCTAATTCGTCCCCTAGAAGCACATCAAGATTTCACGTCATGCTGCGTAATAGAAGATCAACTGGAGTCGAGGACGACTCGAAATAAAGAAGAAGAGAATGATGAGGACATCACTACATCGAATACACCCCTGGGATCAAAGACCAAAGACTCCTCTCCCGACCAGCAACCCTCGACTAGCATTTCAAGACCAATTAATCGAGTCCGCGCATGACAAATTAATTATCAGGAACTTGAGCAAGCACCAGTTATAAGGCATCAACACACCAATCAAGGCAATAAAGCATGGTGGAAATGCAAAGGGATTCCACTGGACATTCAATGACCCCTCTGACATAAAAACGACATAGGAAATGCAAACAGACTCCGTTTGAAACGTGTGAGCACTCATTGAAAAGATAACTTCACCATCTTTCTAATAGATCCAGCCTCACCTTTAAATTCCAAGTGAGCTGGCCGTAGCAGTCAAAAGCATCTCGTGGACATAACTAGTGTTTTGCTCTTCTTGGGTGCTGCGTCACCATTAATTTGGGCTGAGTTCCCATATATTCCTGCTGCGTGAGAGCACCTCCTAGAGTCATCTCCCTGCTCTATATATAGGACAAGCCTCTCTCTTGTCTTCTTAGGTTTTGTTCATTTGTTATTGTCTTTCAGATTGGAGAAACACTCTCGTAATCCCTTGTGTCGGTTGACCAATTGATTCTGAGTTTCAAAACCTAAGTTCAAGTGTGTGCTTTATCCTTATTCTTGCGAGTTCTTCGATTGCTTGCAAGGATAGACCTTCGTGTTCAGGTCATCCGGGCTTTGGCACGGTTGATAACAATCAGGAGTGTGGTTTAGCGACTGCGGGCGCTTATCTTTGCGTGGTTTGTAGCCGGATCGTCAAAATCATCCTCTGCCCAAATCGAAGTTATCCTCTCACTAGAAGATCGGGAACCCGTGAGCGCATCAGCCGGCGTGCTGTCTTGGCGGCGAGAATGGGAGCGCGACCGGTGGCGGTGGCCGCCGCGGTCGCCCTGCCGGTGATGGTCGTCGTTGTCGCGGTCACGGTCATGGTGGCGGCGATGACACGGTGGAGAAGGTGAGTGTTCCCGGCGGTAGAAACGACGGGGCGGCTCATCGACTTGTCCTAGCTTCCATTCGAACTTGGTGACACGCATTCGGCCGCCGTAGCAGGCTTGGCAATTTTGGTCTTCCGGCGTCTCCAACACATCGAGGTGGATGATGACGAAGGACGAGCCTAACTCCATGGGACGTAGGGCTGCAGAGCTTTTATCACCATCGTTCGGCGTGGGACGCACGATGGAGAGGCGGTGAGTCTTGGGGATGGTATCCGGATTGGCCGTCCATGCCTAGATGTTTGGGGTGGCGGTTTCGAGGAGGCGCGATGACTCCTCCACGCACTGGAGCACGCATGCCGGCCCGATGATGTTCTCGACGACGCGAGGACACCACGCATGCATCGGGATCCCTTCCAGGCAGAGGCGGACTCTATGGCGGATGGGCGCTGGTGAGGAGGTGAACCGCGGCGCCCACGATCTGAAGAGGATGTCGAAGGTGGTGTGGCTGACGCGGCCACGGCCGACGGCTCGGTCGCGCTACTCCTGGGTGTCAAAGCAGACGAGGAAGTCCTCTGGGGCATGGTTAGAGACATGGATTTTGGAGTAGCAGCTGTCCGCCGCCCCCATGGCCGCGAAGTGGACGGTCATTGGCGCCGCCGAGGGCTCTGGTCGCTGGTTGCCTCGGAAGGAGGTCGTAGCCCAGGTGGAGAAGCAGTCACCCACTGCGATTCGAGGAGGTTGTCGTAGAGGACGCAGCTTGCCCACTTTGCCGGCCGGTTCTTTGGCTCAACCATGCTGGTTGACGAGGCGGAGGAGAGCCGAGGTGCAACGAGGCGGAGCGGTTTGGTGGCTGGTGGAGACTTGGGGCGGCGACAGTGGGCAGCGATGTGGCCGAAACGGAAGCAGGCGAGGCATTTAACGGGATCCCGGCACTCTGCACGCAAGTGGGAGGCAAAGAGGCACCTGTAGCAGCGTCGGGTCGTCTCCTTCCTCCCGATGGCCAGAGCAGTAAGTGCAGCGCGGTTGGAAGGTGGGGAGCAGAGTCGTCGAGCCCGCGACGAGATGTCACGCCACCAATGCTTTGGCTTAACTGCATACCAACCTGCCTTTTCTTCTTCTGCTGGTTGAATGCTCCCGGACTCTCTCTTCTGTCGGGAACGAAGCGACGACTCGCCAGCCTTCAAAGAGCTAGCTACCGCCCGGAGTGATTTCGCCATCTTGTCCAAACCGGCGGAGTTGACAGCTGCAGCAGGCGAATCCCTCCTGGATCCGCGCCATGGAGACGGAAGAGCAGCCGGTGGAGAGGCAAATCGGACCGAGAGGCCATCAGAGGTACCAGATCTGGCGACAACGTCTTTGAAGGTGAGCTGGCCGAAACGGGTGGATTTGAGGCAGGGCTTGGGGGGCGGGGCCTGGGCAGTGAGCGGGAACGGGGACACCGACGGAGGGGGCTGGATCGTGTGGGGGCGTGGTCTGAACTGGGAGCTTGGGGGTTGTCTGGGCGTGGTCTGGATGGGAAATTTTCTTCCATGACACTCAATTGGAGCCCTTCTTGCCATTTGACACTAAATAGGATTCTAATTCCTGTGAGACACTCCAATTGGTAATTTCTTTCTTTTATGACATTATGGCAGTTTTAAAGTACTTAGCATGTGTGTTAATAAATTTTGGAGGAGAAAAGACCAATATGCCCTCATTTTCACCCCACTTACCCAGCCGATTGAGTCATTTTATTCAAAAAAATCATGTAGATATTATTTATTTTATCGTGATTTGTTTTATCATCAAAGGTATTTTAAGCGACTTATTTTTAAATTTTATATAATTTTTTGAATAAGACGAATGATGAAAAATGTGTCCAAAAATAAAAACGTCAAAATATAAATAAACTATCATCAAGATTTGTTTGTATAAATAAATAATATCTACATGATTGTTTTGAATAAAAGACTCAATCGACTGGGTAAGTTGGGCGAAAATGAGGGCATATTGGTCTTTTCTCCTCCAAAATTTATTAACACACATGCTAAGTACTTTAAAACTACCATAATGTCATAAAAGAAAGAAATTACCAATTGGAGTGTCTCACAGGAATTAGAATCCTATTTAGTGTCAAATGGCAAGAAGGGCTCCAATTGAGTGTCATAGAAGAAAATTTCCCTGTCTGGATCGTGTGGGGTGGCGGCGGCGGGGCGGGCGAGCAGGGAAGGGGACAGAGCCATTCCGAAGTAACCTTGATTAGAAAAGCTTGTTCCTGATCGTTCATAGAAACCACTGAAACCGCACAGGAATTCGAGTATAACCCGCTAGAAACTCGGCTAGCTTTTTAGAATTTTTAATTCGAATTTGTCCGGTTTTGTTGTTTTTTCGTGTTTGTTTGAAACTTGTAGGGTGGCGTTTTATTAGTAGCAAACTGTTTTCAATACCCTGCTCGGTGCTCCCCTCCGGTGGGATCCTCAGATTAGGTACAGGGAGCGCTCCAGAGCCCCCACAATGCTACGAGTTGTTGGCATGGCCATGTGTCATCATAGGTCGCTTCAATTGGTCACAGGATAGAGATTCTCATGATCTCAACTTGAGTTTAGCACGCACGGCAAAACAGAGATGATCTCCAACTAAACTCAACAATCAACTCTCTTTTTTCCAAATACTTTGGAGACCTACAAACGGTCATGGCTGTTATCTTAACAGGGTAGAGTAAGCAACCATCAAATCCTCAATAGCAGGCATTTGCATTGATAGGAGAAACCAACTTGCAGCTGAATTGAACAACGCAATTCATTCCATTTTCATAAATTTACAGCAATTCAGATTCTAGTTTGTAGAACAGTAGAGACAAATCTATCAATTATTACACAAGATCACATACGCATATCAAGGATGGCTGAGTAGTGAGGCCAAAAATCAAAGCTTTGTTCGATTTCTAGGACCCTGAGGTGGATGAGCCTGCGGCATCCTTCTTCTTCATGTCCTCAAACTTGTCGATCGCGACCTGCAGCTCATCAGTGCCCCCCACCGCCATCATGGTGTAGTAGTACACCCCGAAGACGAAGGCGGACAGCCCACCAGCCACCACCAGGTTCTTGGTCTTGGGCGCCAGACTCTTGAATCCAGCCATCCCTACACATGCGGCAAGTGAAGAACTTGGATGTCAAAGAGAAATAGAGAACTACCAAGATACAGATCCATTTAAGAACAAGTTGGACGACTGTGCCTGGCTACAGAATTTCAAAATTATTAGCGGAGGCACAAATTTGATAATTAAGCATGACTACCACCTGAAAACATAAACAAGGATACTATTACTATCAATAGTGCAAGACATTGGGCAAACTAAGTACATTAATTACTGAGTATTATCATAAGTATTGAATCAAATTCTACAATAAAAAACAGCAATTAATATTATCATAGCATAATCGGGGCTGTGCTTCTATTGGCACCAACTATGTTTTTTAATTAAAGAAGGGCAATTCTCTCAAAACAGAGTCGAACATGCTAACACAAAATGATATATTAAGGAGTTACAGGCTACCATCAGCCTATGATGCACCAATATGGATACAAACAACACAATTCTCCGACAGGGCAATATGAGGATTCACCATTTTCCTTAGAAAAACTGGGATATTTGTGGATTTGCCCCACCCAAATGATTGGAAATTGTGTATTTGCCCTCATTGTGTCACCGAAATGTGGGGCCACACAGCAAGGTAAATACACAAAGTGAAATCTTTCGAGGCAACAGAACCTGTGTACACAGGCTTTCCGTGTACACCAACTAACAAAGTCATAAAAATTTCTTAAAAAATTATAGAATTACTTTCATTGGTTACTCTACCAATGTATATTTCAAGATCAAATTCATTCTTTATTAAGAGTTATTAAAAAAGAAAATTTTGAAAGTTTTGGATAATTTAAATTGACAGAATTTTCTTATTTTGCAACTCTTAATGTAGAATAAATTTAAACTTACATAGATAGAGACATAGAGTAGGTTCATGAGTATATCTATAATTTTTTTCAGGTTTTTTTAAGACTTCTGTTAGTTGGTGTATATTGTGTACATGGAAACCTGTGTATCCATCCTTAGTGTTTAGGGTAAATGCACAATTGTCCAAAAAAACCAATACGGCTATAAATATATCAGTTACTGTATTTTTCTATGCGTAAACTACTAAACTGGAATGTTGTAACTTGTAAAATTTCTACATGCTTCATAATGGAGCTCTAATTTAGTATTTTGCTCCTCTGCTGGGAGTACTAGAATCACCCGTTTCCATTACTGCAAAATCAATATGCAAAAGAATTCACCACGCATAGTACATCTAGACCATCAACCATACCTATACTCGATAATCAGAAGTCGGATCCATGCACCCATACAACAGCAAGCAGAACATCATAAGAAGTGGCGGATCCACCGCCGGGGCACCGGGGTGGCAGCTGCCCGGGCTCCCGTGAATGTTCAAGGGATTTAGGGTTCATCATCAAAATAAAAAAAAACTAAATTATATTTATTGAAAAAACACACAAACTATTCCGTCGAATTCGGATCAAATCCGAGATCACACGACAGGGGGGAAACCAAACGAGAACGAGAAAGCGAGAGAGAGAGAGAGAGAGGCGGCACTGGATCTGGGATTCAGAGGAGGTGAGGCAGCGGTACCAGAGGCGAGGCAACGCACGGCGGCGAGGCGGCGCCAGCGAGGCAACGCACAGCGGCGAGACGGGGCCAACGAGGCGGCAACAAGCGAGCGACGCGGACAGAGGCGGCGGCCTGGCGGCGTCGCGGGGAGGCGTGGACTAGGAGGCATCGGCACTCGGCAGTATGCGAGGCAGAGGACATCGGACGCCAACGGGCCGAACCGGATCGGCCCGGTTACTATGCGAACCGGGCCAACGGGCTGCTGTCTCGGCCCAGATTTGGTTCGCACAGTGAACCGAACCGGACCGCGAGGTTTTTTATTAGCCGGTTTATTTTATTTTAATATATATATTAAGAAAAATATTATATTTCACAAATATACATTATAAATTAAATAAATATATTATTTATCATAAGAAAATTATATATAGAAATAAATATATTGAATTAAAATAATATACTACAGTAGCGAACCGACCGGGCCGAACCGAACCAGGCTGGCCCGGTTCGATGAATAGTGCGGGCCGACCCGATTCGGTTCAGCCCATTTAGCCATCTATACATCGGACATGGGGCCAGCGAGACCTAGCCAAATGGCCCAAATACTGCCTGGCGAATCCGTTTGCTCGACTGAGCCTAGGGCAAGCAAAACACAAATTAAGGATGTGTTTATTTCAGCTTAAAGTTGAGTTTTACTATACCAAATTTTGTTATTTTTGTATAGACTACATGTTGTAGTAATTTGTAGTTCTTCTCAAGATTGTAAAATTATTTTTTAATCATTGGTTTTAGTATTATTAGACCACTTTTTGAGAACTCTCAATCTTTTGCTACAGTAAAAACTCAGCTTTATTCAACGCTGAAACAAATAACGCCTAAATTATAGTTGGGCTGGACTTGGCTTGGTTTTCGAAGCCCGATTGGTTGGGCTGAGATGGGCTTGGGCCGGGTGCGGTGGGAGCGGGCTTTTTTAAGCCCGGCATGGTCCGATGCATAGGTTTAGTTTGAGCAACAGCTGTGGTGGTGAAGATTTTTTTAAGAAACCAGCACAACACCTAAATCGACTAGTTAACATCACCCACATCCAAAAAATAATTACGGTCTTAAAAATTCTCGAGCCACACATTAGACATACACACGTCCATCCTCATGTTGGAAAATTCCCAAAATAGAAATTTTATAGCCGCTAAATTACAAGCCTTGAACAATAAGTAACAGAACTAATAGTGAAATTATAAGAAAGTAAGCATATGATCGATTGGATAATCATTGTATTCGCATATCGAGTTGTTTGGTCGGAGGTTAGCTGCCACACCTTATGTTTAGAGTTCTTAATGGGGGCGGGCGGGATCAGGTCAAGCCTCGACTCGACCCAGCCCGTCCCGCCCATTCTCAGCATCCGCCTTACCCCAACCCGACCTGGTCCCCGGATGTACAAAACCTTAACACGCTTTAGCCCACCGGCAGACTTGGCGATTACAATCAACTGGCCGGCAGAGAAAATTCACATAACGTCATCCGAACCAAAGTCAATTAGGCATATAAAAATCCCATCAAATACATAAATCCAGTCACTTAGGTACAAAAAAATTCAACCACATACAGAAATATAGTAATGGCGTGATAGTAATACATGCATCAATACAGTTAATGGGTTGGGCTAGGCTCACGAGTAACGTAATGTACAGAACCAGGTCTGGGTCAGGTTGGGGCATGCCTTAATCCGGACCCGCGCCGAGATGAATCGATGCAAAACGTCATCACATCAATATTGTATGAATTAATCCAAATAAAACAATGTCATAATGAGATGTAGTTAAAAAACTAAATGAAATATGTATTGAAAGTCGATATTCATATTTATGTTAGAATATTCTAAAAATATAATTTTTATAAGTTATATTACATAGAAATGCATTATATGAAATAGGAAAATTATACACATGCCATTATAAAGTTGTTAATTCGCAAAAAATGCCACCCCATGCAATAATGAAATGTGTGCTCTGAACACACATGTCATACACAGAAGAGTGAAATTTTTGCAAAGTGGAAATCTTATAATAGCATTGATGCAATTTACCCTATAAAATACATAAATATATAGAAACTAAATTTTTATTGTGTAGTCTTATATTTGATTAATAAGTAAAAAAAATAAAATAGAAATAAGATAAGATACAACGATCCTTGCTAGATTTTTTTGCAAATATAAAAGCATCGATTTTTCATAGATGATTCTAGATTTAGTTTTATATGGTTTGGATTGTGCCACATGGAGACAACATAACGGTATAATAAGAATATAAATAGAGGCTTATTGTATCATTAAATCCCCTCCATCACCATTACATTGTATTTTCAAAACTCCTCCATCACCATTATGTCGAATTAGACCATGTTATTAAACTTATAATGAAATAAATTAGATATTCCTGTAATAAATCATTATACAAATAGAAAAATTTCTTAGTAAATAGTAGAGTATTAATGGATTCTATCTATACTATTAATGAAGTTAAAATATATAATGAAGAATATTACTAACAATATGTTAAGTAAGTTAAATATTTTAATTTTGTTAAGCTATATTTATTAGGTTGCCGAGGGTTAAAAAAAATCATAGATCTGCTACTAATTATAAGTGTTGTGCTGCATAATAGCAAAACAAGGCAGGAGGGAGGCATCAATAGATTTGGAACCTAGAAATCTAGTAGGCTCGGCCGCAGGGGATGGAAGCAGGAAGACGAAGGCAGGTCGTCGCGCCGGCCCGATGTCTCTACTCGCTGCATGTGTCTGGCACGGCGATGCCGCTTCTTCTTCTCCATACGCACGGGCGATGGCGACGCCGCTTCTTCTCCGTACGCACGGGCAACGGCTGGGAAAGGCTAGGGTTTGCAGTTTGCTTCTCGGCTCTGGCTACCAAAATGGGTAGGATGACAGCTTTAGAACTGGGCCAACCGTATTGTTGTGCCCGTCGTGTTAAGATTTTTCATTTATTTTCGCTCGGCAGCTGATATACGTAGATATCAAAGACGTATCATGGCCGATGCCGCGTGACCGCGTCCAGACCGGTATGGATTTCGATGGGTTATGAACGTATCGATGCATCGTATTAGATTAATCGTATCTTTACTGTACATCCAATAATGAAGGTAAAATTTATGCATTTCGGTATTTAGAAACGAGGATCATGGATATGTAAACACAAGAGTGATGCCAATACAGGTATTAGTCATCTCGCCAGCCCTCGTAAGATAGGACCAAGTCGTCCAGATCATCACACTAATCGAACTCGAGGTCAAGGACCTCATCGCTGCTCGGAATCTCAGGCATGTCCGAGGAAACAGACTGCTGAGGGCTACTCATGGGCCCCACGGTGGGCGCCAGCTGTCGGTGTCTGGGAAACGCGCCTCGGAGGGTAGCGGGTCCACGGACCGGCAGACGAATTTGTAGGTGGAGTGAGGCCCAACGACAACCCTTCCCAGCAGCCCGGGGCGGCGGCCGAGCTCGCGGGGGCTCTGCCCACGCGGTCTTCCCGAACTAAGCCTGGTGCGACTTGGTGATCCGGGTACAGATCCGTCGTACGGCGAGAAGAAGAGGGGGGAGAGAGAGCAATACAAATCGTGAAGACACAAGTGATTTACCCTGGTTCGAGCCCCCACTGCCGGGTAACAGCTCTACTCCAGCTCTTGTTGATTATATGGTGGAAGACAGTACAAGGGTGCCGAGATCGGGCTTGAAGGGACCGATCTCGAGCTTACAGGGGAGTTTCGGACACTCAGGTGGCTAAGGACTATGATTACCGCTAAGGAAGCTTCGGATGCGTATGCTGCGTGCTTCACTATTCCACCTGGCCTCGAACGGATCCGGGGCCCTTCCTTTTATAGGTGCGGCAGGTTGCCCGGAGCTGATGCGGCGGCCCCGCGTCCATCTTTGCTTTAGTGGTGGTGCCCTTGTCTCATTTCGAGGCTCCGTCCTGTCTGTGGCCTACAAAGAGAAGCTGGTCGGGTTAGCACAGGACACGTGTTCGTCTGAGAGTGCCCCTACGGGGGAGAAACCTGCTTCAGGGAGAAAGCACTTTTCCTTTATACCCAAAATAGCATTGACTGGACCGAGCCAGCCTCGCGCCATCCGTTGAGGCGTCTGTTGATGGTCCTTATTTGTAATATTTTGTATGCTTTTGACAGTCAACATATCTACAAAATAAAGGAATTCAAACTATATTGAGGCTAACATTAATGAGTTCTACGAGTTTTGGTGTAGTCTCATGTTTTGCAGGCATACACAAGAAAAGACGATTTATCGGCCGTATGCAAATCGAACGAAAGATGGAGTTTAAATTAATCATATTTTGAAAAGTCATCAAATGACAAAATGGACTGCACCATGATGAAGAGCTCGTCGAGACGATCGAAATGCATATATTATTTGCTATATTTGGAATTCGGATGAGGGAGAAAGGAGTTCCGGAAGATGACAGACCAGACCGGACCAGACCAGCAGGTCGGCCGACCCAAGCCAGGTCGGCCGGTCCCTTTTTTTGGCCAATTTGCCTCGGTTTCTTTCCCACACGCCAAGCAACACACCTCGAGGCCATCCCAACCATCCACGCAAGACGGTTTGATCCAGAAACAGGGATTGCTTCACAAGAATGTATAGGATTCTAAAGGAACCCAATGCTACCGGTCTCCAACTACCAAACCGACCTAAGGAGATGATCTACACTGCACAATGAGCATCCCAAGCGATTTGGAGGGCCGGAATCCACCGAAGCCGGGCCGGCCAATCCACTAGGCCGGCCGACCTACCCCCGGGCTCGCCTTGGATTCTCCTTTGGAGGGGGGTTGAGTGACACTTGTCCCAACACGTGGCACTCGCTCACTTGGTCCGGTACCCTATAAAAGGAGGTGTTCACCCTTATTTGTGATCATGGTGAAGAGAAGGATTTAGTTCCACATTGTAATTAAAGTAGGAAGAGAGGTGAGGTGAGAGTGTTGGAGATGAGCCAGAGGTCCCGACTCTCTCCTACTTGTACCTTGGGAATGAAGCTCGGCTTCGAGTAAAGTTCTCCTCTTCAGTCTGGTAACACGGTAGCCATGCTCATTTATTTATAAAGTACTTCCAGTTCAATGCTAGTTTATTTACTGAGAACCCCGTTTACAACTGGTGAGATATACTTTGCCTTCTGTGAATACTTTACTCGGTGCACTAGTAAAGTAGTAATTGTTAATGTAGACGCGGTGTCTAGACTAGTAATTACCTTGGTTGACGCCTAGACCCAACGGACTGTCGTGGATGGTAGCAGGTGGTGACAGCTCTGTCTATCCTTAGTAACGTTCCACCACGTTAGGGTTGGCTCCATAGGGCCCTTCGGGGGTGACCGTAACTCTCCAGGCTTCTTAAGTGAAGGTGGGCGGGTAGCGGGCCTGCCGTGCTCCGACGTGAATAAAGCCAGCATAGAACTGAGTGCTTACTCTTAGGCCAGTGTGACCTAAACCAGAAGACCCTCTCGACCTTCCTAATTGTTCTCTCTCCCATCTAGATAAGATTAATTCAAGGCTGCTAGCTTCTTGTTCCCTGTGGATTCGATACCCCGGAATACTCTAGGGTGAAAGGCTTCAACGATATCCGTGCACTTGCGGATTTATTCTGTCAGGCATAACTATCGCCAACAGCGTCGCGTAGCGTAACAACCGCTGCTGCCTGCCCAAGAGAGTAAACGACAAGGCGAGCTGCCCGCGTGCTTCTCCCTGGGCTACGAAATCAGCCCAAGGCCCACCTCGGGATGGGCCGCTTATGAATCACCAACAGCCAGCGCCCGAGCCGGTCTGAGGTTTAGAAAAAATCTCCCTCACGCGTCGCGCCGGAAGATTTGGCTAGGGTTTTTTGGAGCCGCTGGGGCGAGTAGTGGAGCATTCAATTTGATTTGACGGAAAAGTGGGGCAGTTACGCCTCCCTGGGCACGAGTCCCACGATCTCCGCTTCGACCGTTGCCTTCCTTGATAAGGCAGTGTTTTTCAGGGGGAACTCTCACTGCAGAATCATCCCCTTTGTCTTTGTCTTCATTTCTCCATCTCGCCCCTTGCCTTCTCGCTTTCTTGCTTCCGGCGATCATGGTGTTCATAGGAGATAGCGCTCTTACGAGAGAGAGGATGGCGGAGTTAGAGAGAGATGGCTTCGTGAAGCCGGGTTCTTGGAGGCTTCCCGGCGCAGCCCGGGAGCTAGAGCCCGAGCCCACCGAGCTGGTGTGCTTCGAGAGCTCGGTCATCTGCTGGTTTTGCGCACCGGAGTCGCAATTCATGACGGATTTCTTCGCCTTCACGGAGCTGTGGCCGGAGAACTTGTCTCCGCAGTCCTTCGTCCATTTGTCCATCTTTGCGCACCTATGCGAGGCGTACTGCGGGGTACGACCCACAGTGAGCCTCATTCAGCACTACTTCGAGTTGAAGGCCGTCGGCCATCACGCGGGCAACGGCCGGGTTTTCTACCTCACCTCTCGCCGGACCCGGGGTAGCTGAACGTACCCGGATTACGAGATCAAGACGAAGGTTGATGGTTGGGCCCGACGGTGGTTCTACCTGAACCGCGGGGGCTCGAATTTGGAGTACTCACCGGCCGCGAAGGAGACGCCGATCTTTGCGCGCAGCGAACCTTTGCCGGAGGATCAAGCGACGGCCTACGAGATCGAGGGGCTCGCCAAGAAGGGCTTGATGGGCCATGATATTGTCAATAGCTTCATCCGGCACCGGATTAGCCCGCTGGGGCGCCGCGAGCTGATGAGGACATCAATGACGCGGTTGCCCAAGACGAGAGGACGTCGAACTCGCTGCCGGGTCCGGTTCGGACTTCCAGGACCAGCGCACCTTCAAAAGGATGCCCAGATCACAAACGACGTCCAAATAAGGCAAATAAGGACTCTACGGAAAGCTATCGAGATAAGCTTTCCAACGGATCCAACCACGTCTCCAAATTCCATCCGAGTCAACGGGAATCGCGAAAACAAGATGACGGACAGAAACTTCCCTGCGCTGCGTCGCCGTATTTTTGGGCCCAAAGCCCGTGTACCCCTAGAGTTAGGGTTGAGCAAGTGTGGGCACCTGTTTGGGCACCCCTCCTCTGGCCGCAGCCCTATATAAGTCCCACGCCGTGCTACGTCTTAGTTGGGTTTTGTTTAGTTGATTTCGTCACTGTCGTGTGAGATTCGCCTTGTTCTTCTTGTGTCGGCTAGACCAACAGGACCAAGTTTCTGAACCCCGTTATCCTTAATATATATCCGCAATTCAGATTGCTTATCTTGTGTTCTTGCTCGTTCTTCAGTTGCTTGCAGGAACCGTCCTTCGTGGACAGGTCGATCGTGCTTCTGGTTCGGTCGATAACAATCGTTATGGTGGTTTAGCTATCGCCGGGATTTCCAGTTCCTTTGCGGGGTTGGAAGCCGGATCGTTTAGGTCTCCGTGACACCTTACCGAGTTATCTTTACCATCTCTCACCAGAAGATCGGGACCCTGCGTCCGCGCACATCACGAGCGGTGCGTCAGTGAGATGAGCGGCTGAGAGGATCCAGACCGGGATTTCCATCAAGGTAAGCGCTTGCCGCGCTGCTCTGTTTGATTCTAGGTCGGTGCACATCGTGATCGTCTGTGATGCCTTGCAGGACTCCCGGTCCGTGATGCCGCGCGGATCGCGGGCAGGTTGCTGCCCATGGACGAGAATACTCGCTCCGGAAGATTCGTGAGGGACAAATTATCCGCGGTATGTGCCCGTAGGGTGTTTGATTAAATTCCAGGCCACGCGCGCCCTTGAGGTCTTGACGGTTGGTATCGATCATTTACAGCGAACTTGGAAGGCGACCAAGGAGGCCATGCAGGCCTCGGGCTCCGCAGGGGAGCCTTTGGTCGTTCAGCCTCTGGCAGCGCGCTCTTCGCCGGGGGGATCACCGACGGCGTCTGGCAGGATGTCAGCCTTGCCAGTGATGTTGGGTGAGGAAAACCCGGCACCGGCTCCGACCGCAGCGGGCGTGGTACAGGCAGGCGCAGGGACGCAGGCGAGGAAACGCGCGGCGCCGACGCAGGTGAGTCCTTTTTCCTTTGACGCAGGCCAAGTGTCGGACATTCAGCGGCCCCTAAGCTCTGTTCTCTGCGTGTGTCCTGGGCACGGTGCCAACGAAGAAGAGGAGGACGTACCGACCTGTACAGGAAAGCGACGACGAGGATGTCGCACCAGTGGCGGGTCCATTGCCGGGAGCGACGCCACGGTGGGGGTCCTCTAAGAAGGTGCCCGCAAGCCGGAAGAAAACAGCCGTGCCCACCACAAGCCGCATCGGCGGGCTGGAGACGGAGCTATTTCTGCGCCCCACACCGGAGGTGTACGAGGGCACAGGGCTTGAACAACGCGCGTAAGTTTTCCGCGCTGCTCGTTATCATTCTGCTTACATGTTTGATTGCTATGTGTGTTTTCGTTCGCAGTGCGTAGCACCGTGGTGGCAGTTGAAGTGCTGCCTCCTTCTGCCGAAGACAGGGCGATTGAAGACGAACCGGTAGAGCCCAAATGAGGGGTATCCTTGACGCAACGGCTGGAGGCCGCCGGGTTGATGAGGCCAACGGACGAGCGGGGCAAGAGTCAGCCGATTCGAGGGGGTCACCGTCTTGCCTACCGACGGCGGTCTTTGGGCCAGCGTCGACGAGGTCGCGGAGGCGGTCTTGGTCGACCGTGAGGGCTTCCTTGTGGGTTACACCCCTGCGCGTCGAAGGACGCACGGTGCATGGGTGGCGGCCAATCGATCGCCGGGGGATTGCTGACTACTTCAAGACTCCGGTAGGAAAAGCGCCCCCCGGCGCCCGACCGACGCATGCTACTGGTTGGTTGGGAATGGCAGGTACGCGTACTCATGCCGTCAGGCTGGTTAAGTGTCTCGGTGCCCAACGTGGGCCCGCTGGCGTCCAAGGGCTGGATCTCCGCCACCCCAGAATAGGTTGAGCAACAAGATAGCACCAGGGCGCAACATTCTTCCAAGGGAGGTCCGCCGGCCTTGAGGATTCATCCTACCCCTGGCCTGGAGAGAAAAGATCTCCTGAAGCGCTTGGACGCCGTTACCATAGGCGAGCTGCATACCGCCCTCCAATGTGCAGAAAAAGCGGAGGCCGAGGCGGAGCGGTTGCAGCTGGAGGCTTCAGGTGTGGCGGCGCTCCCTCGACCACGTCCGGTTATGGCGGTTGGCGCGGCACCCACGTTTCTGGATCCCGCGGAGGGTGAGAGTGCGGCGGCGGCAGAGCGTCGAGCAGCGAAGGCTGGCTAGGCCCTTGCGGAGGGCGCGGTGGACAGGCTTAAGGCGCATCTCAAGGAGGCGCAATACGCCGTTCAGAGGGCTGTGGAACGGGCCGAGCCCTCAGCAGGGAGACGGAGGCTCGCGCAGGAGATTGTCCAGCTCCTTGACGAGCTCCAACGATCGCGGGATGTCGCGGAGTGAGCCGTTCGGGTGAGGGCTAGACTAGAGAAATCTTTGGCCGCCGCTGAGGCGGCACTTAAGGCCCAGGCTGGAGGAAGTGAGGTTCAGGTCCTCCCAGAGACGGCGGACGAGATCAAGGCCGAGCTTACGACCGCCAAGCGGAGGGCGGATGAGCTAGAGGCCATGCTGCCATGGGCCCGGGCTGAGCTTGGCGAGGCCAAACTGACCGCGGAGCAAGCGATAGTGGCGAAGGCCGAGCTTGCGGCCAAGGTGGAGGATCTTGAGGCGGCGGCTTTGCGGTGGGCGATTTCACCTTCGTGAAGATCACCAAGATAATCTGCGGCGCGTCGCGTCCAGCGTCGTCGGAGGGGAGTGGCCCGGAGTCCATAAGCTGCACGCCCCTGCCGTTCCATGAGGCGCATCTCCACGGACTCGATCAAGCCGTGTGCGAAGCCGCTGAGGAGAGGGTGAAGAGCATGCTTGCCCTCAACAAGAAGGTAATATCCTGGAGCCCGCGTATTATGCTTAGGCATTAACCCTTTCGTGACTTGACTTGTTTCCCCTTGTTTCAGTCCTACGCCCTTATGGCCGGCCTGTCCTCGTTGATGGAGGCGGCGAGTGGGCGGTCCAACAACCATGCGGCGGAGATCGAGCGTCTTTCGGCTGAGCTTGCGCAGGCCCGGGCTCAGATAGAGCGCGCGAGCTCGCTGGCTATTGAGAATGAGGTTCGCGGAACTGCCCGTGTCGCCGAGCTAGAGGCCATGCTCTAGGTGGCGCAAGAAAAGGAGCGGGAGGCCGCGGCAAGGTTTGCCCGGGCTCAGGAAAGGGAGAAGGTCGCGGCGAGCCAAGCTGAAGGACCGGAATTGACGACTAGAGGGGGGGGGGGGGTGTTGAATAGGAGTTCAACTAATTTTTCGATTAATATCACCCCTGATTTCCTCACAGACCATTCATCGAACACTTGGCCACCTCGGCTCGTTTCTAGGCCAGACCACGCCGTCTTGCTCCATTGGCCGAGCCACCATGGCGCCAGCACCGCCGTAGCCGCCAGGTACAGGGGGTGCTCCGCCCTCTGGTCTTGAAGCATGCCAGCGCCGTCTTGATCTCGCCGGAGACCGTCTCCTCTTCTTTCATCCAGGGCGCCAGCTGCATCTCTTCCCTCTCCTTCTCTCTTTCTACAAGCTGCCATGGACAGGAGCACAAAGAGGGCGTTGGATCTGGCTCATCCCTCTCTCCATCTTGATTTCGCTTCTCAGCTTTCCTTCTCTCTCTACGCCTTCCTCTCTACAGCACCATGCAGATGGGAACACGGGCAGCACCAGGCTGTTCATCCCCTCAATCTCTCATTCCATTTCTGTTTCTGGTTCGGTCTACAGCAGAGAAGAAGGGGAGCGCAACCTCAGGGATGAAGCCAACCGCCCCAGCCGCCGGGTCACAGCCGCCGCCCCGTAGGGCACTATGCCGCGCCGCCCATGGCACCGGCCGACGCCTCCTGATCTGGGAGCCAGCCCGTGCAGGCCGCAGTGCCCCCATGGACAAAGAACCCGTGGCCCCTCCTCTCTCTCTAGGCTCTCTCTCTCTCTCTAATCTCTTCTGTGGGCGCACGATGTGGATGAGGAACAGGGAGCCGGCCTCCATCTCTCCCTCTCACTCTCTTGGATCTTCTCTTTGATCTCCCGATCTGAATCTCGGAGAGAGCATCGGGAACACTGGGATCTGTTCTCTATCTCAATCTCTCTCTCATCTGCAGCCTGAAACACATGGACAGGGTGGCCTCCTCTCTCTCAATCCCTCTTTTTCTCTCTATTCGGTATGTGCAGAAAACAGGAGCAAAATCATCAACTTTCTCACTCAAATCTCCCTCTCTCACTCATCTCGTGGCTCTCTCTCCCTTCCTGATCTCACTCCCTCTCCTGCTGCACGATGCGCTCAATAGGAGCATGCAAGAGACGATGAAGTGATGAACAGATGAGCTGCCTTTTTGTTTCTTTTCTTTTCACTCCAATCAATCGGATGAACACTACAAACAAAGGAGAAAGCACAAATATTTGGAAATATTTTTGCATAGATATTGTCTGGTATTTTTGTCCACCTTTTCACACTTGGGGAGACCCCTCTCTCCCTTCTCATCTCACACCTCTCACTAGGGCTACATGGTGGGTGGATTTACTTCCCAAGCCTCCACCCCCTCTCCTTATATAGCCACTCTAGGGAATATTCTCCTAATATTACAGTATCAAGGAATATTCTGCATCGAGCCACGCAGGCCTGAAGACCGGGTTTTCTCGTGAAATTAACCCGTAACCTCCAGAGTTTTAACCACACCGGCTAACCTAGAACCGAACCAGGGTTTTCACTGCTAACCTGTAACTCGACAGGTTTTCACACTGCCGGATAACCCGAACCGACAGGTTTTACCACCGGTAACCCGAACCGAACCGGGTTTTGATCTGGGTAACCTGTAACCTCTGCGCAACATCCTCGATGCCGCCAACCCATGCAGGGCCCATCGGATGACCGGCCGCCACCATGGTTCCGACGCCATACCTCCAATGCCTCGGATCCCTTGCCATGGCGAAGCTTCTCGAGTACACTACCCAATGTGACCGCCAGGTCATCGAACCCGGTCGCCTGCAAGCCTCTGGATGCACCAGCTTCCAGCTGTCCCGCGAAGCGTCAGCCACGTATCCACCGATACCTCCATCACAGAGGTGAACACATACCAAAACCATATACCTTACCTCTTCTGCAAGGTTAGCACAACATAAGATCATCCAAAACAAAGCTCAACATCCACACAAGAATACAACAATGCACACGTGTCAACATGACACGACCCCATCAGACAACGTCCGGTCACGCTCAACAACGCGAAAATCCATCACAACTCGACGTGTCCGGTCGGCATCGGACACCGTCCGCCAGGCACTCAACTCGTGCCGTTTCACCAAATGCAACTCAAAGCACTTCAAAATCACATCAAAATCAAACCCGTCACATATATTCATCACCACACAAGGGGACCCACCACATTGGTCTCAACACAAGCCCAGGCGGCTCGTGAAGAGGCAGGCCGAGCCCGGGCTGCCTTTGATGAAGAGCGTAGGCGCAGGGAGGTGACCTCCAAGGAGCTGGAGGCTACTCTGTCTGAGCGCAACTCCACCGTGCGCGGGCTTAAGGAAGCCCGCGACAAGCTCGCGGAGGAGATTGCTACGATTCGGGAGGCCGAGACGAAGTCCAAGGCCGAGGCGAAATCCGTGAAGAAGCTGGCGCAAGACCTTGTTGACGCCCGGGCTAAATGGCGCCAAGAACAAAACGAGGCGGACTCGCAAGCTTTAGAACTGCTTCAGGCGCGAAAGCGGATCCGAGACCTAGAAACTGAGCTAGAAAGGCTTCGGTTGCAACACGGGTCGTAGGTTGACCCGGGCTACTTTGTTCCCAAACTCCGCGCCATAAACATTCTTGTTTTACCGCTCGCTTAATGGATAAGCATCACGTACGGTGGCTGGAGAGCTTAGCCATTTTACCTTAGTTTATCGAGTCAAATCGCACGTACTGTGGGCTTTTGCTGCGCGGCACAGTGTCTCGCTGACAGCAGGGGCACGCTTGCCAGGCACGGATGCAGAGGCGAAACCGCCCGCGACGGTTCATGTACCTGGCCCAGGCCACGCGTCAAGCCGATTTGACGCTTTTGGGCCTTTTTCGCGTTGTTGGGCCATATCCGCGCGTTGGGCCCTGAAGGACGGCGATTCGTTTCCTTGCTGACAGTGGGACCGGGACACATGTCGCGTGGCGACTGGCGCGGTTGGTAATCTAAGAGAGAGCGCGTGCGCGCGCATCTCTTCAGCTCGCGTCGTGGGTTTTAATTACCCATCCCTTCGCGCGCAGCGACGCTTAGGGACGCCGTCAATATCATAAGCACTTTCCCT
This sequence comes from Raddia guianensis, assembly GCA_036346415.1. Lineage (NCBI taxonomy): Eukaryota > Viridiplantae > Streptophyta > Magnoliopsida > Poales > Poaceae > Raddia > Raddia guianensis. Next base: position 13,605,633 of record CM070541.1, on the reverse strand, counting down.
TATCCCCAAAATGGCATTGGCCGGACCGAAGGACCTCGCGCCACCCGTTAGAAGCGTCGCGTTCGTGAACAACCGTTACACCGCCCAAGAGAGTAAACGACAAAGCGAAGCCGCTCCGCGTGCTTCTCACCGGCTGCGGATCCTCGAGAACCTGTTCTTCCCGGTCAAGGCCCGGAAAAGTGTGGTGGGACATGACGATTATCGCCACTTTGTCCACAGACAAAGCGGATCGCCATGAGGCCCTCTTCCTGCTAAGGATAGTTTTGGGGCGCGCACGTTCGGTTGGGACCCAGGGAGGCGCGGTTGACTTAGTCAAGCTCGGGGATGACCCTGGCGGGCTAGACGTTTCCTTTAGTACGGTCAAGGACGGCCTTTCGGGTCCTTTGTACGTGCGGTGGGCCGGTACAGAATCGGCCCAAGGCCCATCTCGGGATGGGCCGCTTACAAATCACCAACAATTTTAAAACTTTGGTCCAATCTTAAAATTGTTTCTTAAAGAGGAGCATTAGGGTACAATACTTATTTATATATAAATTTAGCCGTTAAAGTATGTACCTTAATTGTTCTATAAAGATATGTCCTTCGCTCTATAGGTGTGTCTAGTGGTGTAGTTGATCCCTTCGATCATGCGTATTAGTGGTAGGGATGTGTGTGTGATCGAGGTGCGTGCGGTGTTCCGTACACCGATCAAAATAACATTTTCTTATGTCTTAGATCATGAATACATGACAAATACTCAAGTTCTTTATATGTCGAGCACATCAATTCTATGTAACAACGCCCTAACAGGCTGCTCCCTGATGCGTCCACGTCGACGCCTTCTCGCGCGCTTGTTCTCACGTGGCCACGTCGCCGGAAGATCGGCGGCCGTTTGATCGTGGCCGTGGGCTCCATCCGGCTATCCATTTAAAACTCATATATAAAGCAATTTTTATCATGAAAACAGAGACGAAGCGACCTGTTTGGCCAGTTGGTCTTCACCGGTGGATCTCAACCAATAGGCCCGGAGTTCGATTTCAAGCGCCCCCTACTTTTTTGGCCTTTTTGTTGCTGATGAGTTTCCATTTACTCTTCGTGTTCCCATTTATTACGAGTCTCATGCCATTCAGTTCATATACCTAAATGAGCCATATCGTCATTTCCTTTGTCCTCCGCCCCCGTTCACTAGCCCTTGCCGCCCTCCCCATTCCTCCCTGCGCTGCCGCTCCCCTCCTTTCTCGTCTGTGGCGCCGCCTCTCGTCTCCTCTTCCCCGGTGCTGCTCCACACCTCCTCCCCGTGCCGCCCCTCCCCGTCTCTTCACGCCCAGTCCCGCCTCTACTGCCACCTCTCTGCCCCAACCCGTCTCTGCCGCCACTGCCGCCGTCATCGCTATCGCCCCGTCCCAAACCGTTTCCGCCTCCCTACGCTGCCACTCCCCTCCTTTCTCGTCTGTGGCGCCACCTCTCTTTCTTTGTTGTTGCCCGCTGCGATCCACAGAATGACTTTCCTGATGAACCAGTATCCTACAATTCAGATTGGATTCTTGATAGGCCTTATGCGGATTTAGTTCCTTTGTTGTTTGTCGTATTGATCTCGGATACTGTATTTTTTTTAGTTTTAATGTAATCCAGATACGTGGACAAAAAGTTATAGCTACCAGTACAAGGCCACAATTGGTGCCAATTTCCTCACCAAGGTGGTCCGGTTCAAGGATAGGCTCTTCACTTTGCAAGTAACATTTTTTAGCAGCGAATTGGTGTGGTTTTGACTAGCAAGCTGTATAGATGGTCATACAGCGGATAAACTAAAATTCCCTAATTTATTTGCTTTCTAGGTTGATAGATGTACTCCTTTTAAGAGTTGAGTGAAAATGAAATGCACAGGTTAATTTTATAGTACAATAATAGCATAAAACTGCAATTTTTTCAAGAATTTCTACCTTTTAACCATTATTAGATGTAAAGGCCTAGCTGGTATACTTTTTCATAGTTTATTAGGTCATACACCTTAACAATTGTGCTATTTATCCTGGCTTTGTTGCCTTTATAGCTCATCCTTTTTAATTTTACAGCTTGACTTTTAAAATAGATATAGGCCCTTTTATATAGCACATCATTATTATTTTTGGCTTTTAACCCCTTCCTTCGGTGCTAAATAAGTATTCACAATGATTCCAGGTATTTAAATAACTATCCATTCCCTTGCAACACCCTCATATCTTGATTCACTATTGTTTAAGCATCTTTGCGAATAAATGCATAAGAAGGCTGCTTGTTGAGATTTTCTGATATTTGTTTTGTGCAACCAGTACTTTAATATGATGCTTAATCATATGTTTACTTGTAGATATATGATATTGTTGGCCAGGAAAGGTTTGAAGGTCTTGGTGTTGCATTCTATGGAGCAGATTGCTATGTTTTATGCATAGTACTCATGGTTTTTAACTCTGCTTACAGTGCAAACAAGCCAATATCTTCCAACCGGCAAGCAAATTTCTTCCTATGATTGATGAGGTGCATTTCTTACCTACACATGACGTTAACAGTAATGCTTTGGTCACTTGGATGATGGAAGCTACAGACACATCTTCTCTCTTTGATTCATGAAATTAACCTACATTTTTTGCAACAGGTCTACAAGGCTCTATTGAAAGTCACAAGTGGAATCAAAGGAGCACTGGTTGAGGACAGCTTGTGTCTATGTACACTACCGCAGCGTAGATGACAAGGTAAGAAAAAACTATACCTGCAACCGATTGTTCTGCGTTCTCTCCTCTACTTCCAAGTACATGCAAATTCATCTGATAGCGTTTGAACCAATATAAATATTGTGTACTATAAATTCTATGTTAGCATTATGCTTGTCACTTCAGCTTTTATTACAGCTTGCTAAATATTCTCTAAAGAGTGAAAAGAGCAACAAGGGTGCAATACAAAGATGACTGCATGCTAAAACATGTTGCCTTGCTAGAGAAAATAAAAAAAGAGCGCAGATGGACACCTGCTTAAACTTTTTTTTAAATCATTTCCACGTTACTACAAAGAGTCATGTTCACATATTTGGTGAGCTATCAGTTTCCTTTCATTTTTTTTGCACTTATTAACTATGACACATATGTTTATTGTCCATGGCCATTCTATGCTTGTATTATTATGCTAGATAAAATAAGGAGAAGATACAAGACAACAAGAGCAGAACATATACTATCATAGCATGTCTCCTATAGTTTACTGAAATTATACTAAAAAAGTATTGTGCCTTTGGATTATAAAGTCCAGTCTATTTCGATTCACAGTGTTATTTTCTCTGGGACATTGAACAGATGGTCTACAAAAATAAGTCTTATGATCTGAAATTTAGTTTCAATCAGTCCTCTGTTTAGTTGCTTTCATTTGAGATTTACCTTATCCTATTTAAAATTGCCTCTGAGTACCTATGCCCTGTGGCGAGGTTTCTTTTATAGCCAGGCAACTTTCAAACATTTTATTTGCTACAACACCACCTATGAACCACTAGCCAGCCATGTTGAATTATGTACTTTGCTTATGTTCAAATATTTGTGGACCACAATCTTTCTTTTTTTTGAAAGCACACAATCTTTCTGTATATCTCTTGGAGCATGGCTGGGTTGGTCGGTTTATATATTTATCTCATTTTACTTGCAGATTTTATATATCAAAACAAGGCAACACATGAGTCCAAATTATATGAGTTTGCACTCCTACTGGTCAGTCATCCATATAATAAGGTAGGTTCCTTGTACTAGGCTGTTAATTTCATATAGGTTGCAGCTTTCATACAGTTTATTTGCTACAGTACCACTTACGAAGTATAAAGTTATAAATCGTTAGCTATCCATATTAGATACGGTACGTTACTTGTGCATGCTGCCTCGGTATACGATTTGTCCTTAGCCTTAAGCTTATCTTCGTGTTGTTTTATCGCTACAAACCTTGTTATTCACTGAATCGCTTCCCAACTTTTATGTTCAAAGAATATTTAATCTTGTGTCTCCTGCTGTTGTAATATTTGGTCTAATACATCATCCATGGCTAACAGTTTGGGCTGTTGTCTAAAGAGCTTCTTACAGTTTGGGCACTTCTTCAGTCTTGATTTTTGCTTTCCATCAGTTGTTATATTTACCTGGTTGATTGAGTATGTGAGTCACTACCCTGTAGCAACAAGTTGGGTAAGGACTAAGGAACCTTTTCAGAAAATGCGTTCGCAATATATCTTCCTGCTATTTTTTGGCATAGAGGCTTTATAAAGAGCACTTGCGAAAATCATTTGGAGAGTGCAACAAATACTTCTTACGGCTAGGAGGTGAGGCAAGTCATTTCTTCTTAAAATATTTTTAATAAAACTCATGGGAGATGGCCTTTTTTATCTTTTTTTTTTTGCAGGTAAAAGTTTGATTCACCTCCTACCTTACCAAGGATGAAAGGTGCAAATTACATATTGATTTGCTCATTTAAATGCCTTCTTCACTCAATCAATTTTATTAATTGTATTTCGGGCTTGCTCCTTCTGTTCTCACAAACACGGGTTTGGATAGGTTACTTTAAATTGTATATGCTATTTTACATGATAAACCCATGAGGCCATGATGCTACTATTGTAAAATAAACTATTAATAGTACTTTGGACCTTGTGTTATTGTGAGATGAATTATGCCATGTTAGGTTTTGACAATTTAGTGTTTTCATTTTGTTGCTAAAGTATCATGCCCTTTGGTGATCTGATCTAGAGAGATGATGGGCATCACCTTGTAATTTTCTAGCATGCAAGGGACAAAGCTTCAAGAATATTCTTAATTCCCATTGTGTTTCAGCCATATAATGCATGAAACATGTAATCTTGCCATTGAAAATATTTTTATAAGGCTTCACTATTTATAGTACTTTTTTTGCTCGTGAGGATTCCAAATTGTTTTGTGTATGTAGTATGTGCAGTAAATTCTTGCCGTGCTAATCTATGTTGTATGAACATAACGGCAAACTTTCAAGGCATATAGTTTTTTTTGGGGAAAAGGAATAGGTTTTTACCAGTAAGAATGCTTATGTTTTGATGAATTTTTAGAATAGTGTTAAATAATCTACACAATCAAACATGTGACAGACACGCCGAGGGCGCGCAATCCTCGCTAGTATAGTCAACAAACGTCATACTTCCAATACGTTCCTTCTTTTCCTTTTCTTCTAGGCATGTTCCTCCTAAGTTAGCTTAGGCTATTTCCACCGATATTTGTTTAGCTACCACTCCCACGACTGGACACGCCTATAGATGGCCAGAGGGGCGGCACGACACGTCACGGGTCCGTTAGGGCACGACACGATTAGCCCAGGCACGACACGGCCCGTTTAACAAATCGTGTCGTCCTGTGCAGGCCCACGGGCTAAGCCAGTGGCCCAAGCACGGCACAACAGAAATATAATTGTGTCGTGTCGACCCGTTAGCCTAGTGGGCCATCAGGTCGTGCCGGCCCGTCAGCCTGAAAAACAGAAAACATCTCAAAATGATGAGATTCTCAAGTTTGAACAGAATTTCACAGATTGTGAAAAGAATTTCAACAGTCTAATAGAATTTCACATATTAGCAATTACACATATTATTTCAACAGAGTCTAATAGAATTTCAACGATGTCTAATAGAGTCCAATAGAATTTCAACAGTCTAATAGCTCACCTGCGCAGCCGGAGCCCAGAGACGCCGAGCCACCTCACACCGACGCCAGATTTGATGAGAAGAACACAACCTCTCGGCTCTGGCCAGAGGAGAGGGGGCAAGATGGCGCGGCGGAGACGGAGACACGGTGAGGGCCTGAGGGGGAGGGAGAGGGAAATGGGGAGAGATTGAGAGAGAGAGAGGGGAGCCGGAGAGGGAGAGGGAGGCAGGCAGGGAGCTGATCTGCTCCGGCGAGCGGCGTCGTTCCGCCTCCGCGAGGCGCTTCGCCTCTCACTCCGTCTAAACAATGAGATGCGAAACGGCGGATCAGAGTGGAGTGGAGTGGAGTGAGTGGGGAATAGGGATTAAGGTTAGGTCACGGCGGGGCGGGGCGGCAGCAGGCGGCGGGAATATATATAGGCGCGGGGACGGGATGGGTGTGGCGGCCCAGGCCCAGGTTGGATCAGCCCATGCGACCACGCGCCCACGCCACACCCCACGCAACGCCTAGCCAGGGGAGTCGTGCCTGGCGGGCCGTGCTGTGCCAAGCACGGCACGATCGTGACTTAACGGGTCTCCTCTAATCGTGCCTTGCCCACGGGCTTAGGTCGAGGCCCAAGCACGGCACTGCGGCACGGACCGAGCTGGCATGGGCCTGGTTGGCACGGCCCGTTTAATATCGTGCCGTGTCGTGCTCGTATCCGGCCCAACCGTTGTGCTTTCGGGCTGGCCTGTTTGGCCCGGCCCATCTGGCCATCTATAGACACGCCAAGACTATACCCATCTCAAAAGCAAATAGAAGACCCTCATGATTATCCAGAACTAAACAGCACGGTTAAAAACAACAATTGATAATTACCTAGAATATCCACAAGTACAAAAGGATTCCAGCTACCTACACTATGATAAAGCACGTTAAAAACAACAATCACTATTAATTAACCAAAATATCCACAGGTATCCAAAATATCCACAAGTACGAAAGGGTTCCAGCTACGTACACATCAATATCAATATATAGTACAACCGTGACCACGCCTGTCATTTGAAGCCACGTGTGACCTGCTTGCCCGACGACGCCTTGTGCGTCGGATCGCGAGCGAGCAAATCCGTCCGTCCGTTCCTTTTTCACGCATAAAACGATTGTTGGTGCTGAGATCGCATGCACGTGGGTGATTTGCTCACTTGGTTAGCTGGGCCCGCTGCTGCCTGGGAGCCCCGGGTTCGATTCCCGCAGGCTCCGCGCGCATGCGATTTACTTTCCCCGGCCACGCTGCCCTCCTCGCGTTGCCGCTTTTTTCCCACCGCTGCCGTTTTGTACGCGCGCCTGACTCGCGCGCCGCGCTTGCAGCGGGCGCGTTACGCAACTAGTACTTAGTGAAAGTTGACAAGAGATGCGTATTTACGATGGAGTCGTGGGTACTGTCATCTTCAAGTGAGCCGCGCCTATTAAGTTTGATCCAAGATATCATTTTATACGAAGGCAGTCGCTTGGGTCATGGTGATGTGACCCAGCGATTTTTTCTTTGCCGCATCGGGCTCCACCTCCTCCCGTTTCTTTGCTCGGCGCTCCTTCACCGTCGCCCCCACCTTCGCCGGCCACCACCCGCGAAAAGCAGCGTCTCACCACGTCGCCGCTCTGCCCCCTTTCTCCCGCTGCCACGCCGCCCCGCCCACCCTAATCCACCACCGATGTCAACCCCCTAGCCGTGGTGACCTGACCACCTTTGCTCTTTCCCGTGGCTCCAGTGGTGCCACCGGTACCTCGCTGCCCCACCATGAACCCCTTTCACCGTGGGGACGCCATCTCTTCGGCATCCCTCTAAACTCGAGGACACCAAACCCTCGCATGAACCTCAACCCTAACTTGAATCGGCCAGCGGTAGAGCTTCGGCGAGAGATTGGGGCACACAGTAGCCAACAAGAAGGGGAAGGAGCATGGTGACGGATGCATGCCGAAAAGGGAGAAGGAGATAGGAAGGAGGCACACAATTTTGTTGCAGTCGTCTAGGTGGATAAATTGCTGCCTAGGCGATTGACAGTGAGCAAAACCGATAAAAATAATGTTAATGAGTAAAATCATCATGAAAACACTATCACAATTCACAAAATTACACTTCCACGGGATGACAAAATTTAGTACTCAATTTGGCATCTCAGCTTTAAGATGATAAAAAAAGACTTTCTTTTTGTCACCCGAGAGGATAATAGAGGAGTACCCGGCCTAATCTCTCTGGTGGATCGTCTCATCATTTGACACCACTATGTATACACCGGATCTGGTTCTGTTTCTGGGGACACTAGTGGCTATATGATACACCAAACTCTCAGCCTTGGCGATTGGCGAGTAGTGCTCCCGGACGTCACCGAGCACTTGTACGTAGATACTGCTTGTCGTCTCTCGATGAACATGCTGCCTAGCCATCAAGTTTACATGCACCGTGCAATGCTTCTCTCTTTCATGGTTAGGTGCAAAATGCGGAAAAAAATTTGGTGCGTCCGGTCTTCAAACCCCCTCCTGTGCATACCTTGCCCTGATGGATGACGCGTGGCCAACGTGCTGATTGAACGCTGCTGCCACTCGTGGCTCCCAGGCGGCGGAATCACCAGGCGGGAGAAGAACGGCTCATTCCCAGGGTAGCGGCTCGGCTCCAACCTGCGGGCTCTCATCTGTTCTTCCCTTCCAAATCCTAACCCTCGCCATCGTCGCCGCACCGCCATGGAGCCGGTTGTCTCCTATGCCGATGATACTTGGCCGCCTCCGCCGCTGACGGGGCGTAGCCGGCCGCCATGATGCCGTTTCCCGCCGTCGCTGCACCAGGCCACGACAATCGCTGTACCCGCCATGGTGTCGGCTATCGCCCTTGCCATGGATATGGCTGCCCTTGCCATGAAATCGACCAGCAGAACCAATTGTGCTGCCATGCCATCTTCGAGATTGAATCAAAGGTACGGCTCCAATTTGGTTAGGGTTAATGTCCGGCCAAAAGGGTCATTTCAGTAGTGAAAAGGAGATAAATGGCAAAAAAAGAAGGTAAAATGACTAAAATGTCGCTGAGGTAACAAATTCGCGTGTACGGTGTCGTGGACGTAAATGCAGACTAAATTAATGTCATTTGGGTCAATGCTGTCGAATTTAGTGGCCTCTAAGTAAATATTCGCCTAAATTTTGGGGAAATGATCCATGCCAAAGGCCGTGTGTTTGTGTGCAAATTTAGATCCAATTTAAAGAGGCGGTAATGCTTGTTGGGAGATAATTGAGAATTCGTAGAAAGTTATTAATTAACTCCCACGGAATTTGAACTATTTTTACCAATCTTTGATTCGCAGTTTGACATGATATGCTCACAAATGGATGGTGCTAATTAAGGGTTAGGCTTCATGCTAATCATATAAGAGCATATACAAGAGCAACGACCATTAAGAAGACCTGGCCAGGATTAGAAAAAAATTTACAATGGCACTTGCATTCAGGTCCAAGGGGTCAAGATCAGGATTTTTGTGTGCTTAGTGACGGAATTGAACAAGTAAATATGATCCATGCAAAGCGATGGAATTTCAAATGTAAATGTGTTTCAAGGAATATTATCAGGATGTGCTCTTGAGAATGAACAACTGAAGGCTATCTAGATGGAAAAATAATATAGGACAAATGAAGATTTTGTGCTTTGTAGCTTGTATATAGCAAGACTTAGCTCTCTTTTTTTGTTTTGATATTCTGAAATTGTACGAGGTTAATGCACTCTTGATGCTCATCTATCAATAAGTGTATTGTAAAAATTATTTTTGTCAATGCCAAAGTTCTGAATTTTTGTCAATTCACTCTTGCTGCTCATCTATTAACAAGTGTGTTGTAAAAACTTTTATGTCAATGCCAAAGTTCTGAATTTAGAGTTGTTTTGTGTCATGATACGATAAGTTACCAGAATTAAAACGGCATGATCACACAATGCTCCCAAGAATCTGTTATATTGAATGGAGAAAATACCTTATGATCTGGGTACATGCCTTTGTCATGCATACATAGGTACAATTAAGTTATATTGAAGGGAAAATAAAACCAAGATCCTTTCAGAAATGGAAAAAGTCTATATTACTGAGACGACGCTCCCAATGACCACATGCTAATGGCCCCCTTCATGCCAAGATCATGAAGTAATTGTGTGGGTTTAGGCTATTACACCCGAATAACATGTCCACTGTAATGCCACTTCGGATGCGAGCCACAATCAGAGTAATGCAGCAGAACAATAATAAGAGAATCTCTTGTTTTATTACATCAAGATGCCACGTAGGGCAGAATGTTCTAACGATACAATTAAGTCCCCTAATTACTTTTAGGCATACATAACCACAGTATGATGTCCCTTGTTATGCTATTCATCCCTTATTATTATTACACAAAAAGGTTCTACAGATAGTATTCTAGGAGGCCCATATTCTCATAATAAGGCTCCATTTCGTAATGCCCCTCGGTGATAGGGTTGTCTTGGCTTTCGCTCACGTTGTCTCTCAGATTCACATCTAAGCAAGGGTTTAATAGCAAGAGTGAGTACAAAGTACTCAGCAAGCGTTAATAGCAACCTTTGAAATCTGAACAGACCAATAGAAAACCATCTTTAGATCGAGCATAACTACTCCAGTAACTTCTTCCTACTTTACTAGAATAAAATATCATTTTGTTTAAAGAGCTGTCCAATTTTAATTTAAGAAAAGCTACCAGCACTCGTATACGAGGCGGACTTAGCCTCCATAATCTTCATTCCAGGAGACTAGCATGAATTCATGATTTTACCCTGCGCAGGTTTGTATCACTTTTCCCGTAGTCGCCCTGAATAAATTCAGAGCTCAGAGTGTTTATTCTATTACGATGAGTTACATCTCCAGCCCGGTCGTAGAACAAGTGATGGCGTTAAACTTTAGATGCGCCTTACTCACAACCTCGTCCTCCATCACTTGTCCTCGTCTCTATTTTACTCATTCCTGACGCCGGCCAATGAGTAGCATCTTGGCATAGTATAGTGCCAACGGTCGGGGACACCATGGGTCCGCTCACCCTGGGTACGCTCACCCACCCCTCCTAAGTATCTACTTACCCAATATGAAGAATGTAACCACCGAATAGTTAACCTTCTCTGTCCGCTACGCGAGACCAAGGTCGATACGAGTTGATACGGCTCGGTATCCAAGTGACAGGTGCGTGTCCTTATATGATATCTTGTGAAGGGGCCCGCCTTGCCTCTATACCCTCTTCTTAAGCTTGAGTAGATTATTAGAACTCCTGATCGGCAACCGTAGATTAAACTTCATAAGCTTTGGTTATCTGTTGCCCTCCATTGCATTTGCGACTGCATACATGATTGGTGCATGTGCGACTGCATACATGAATGGTGCATGTGCCTGCGAGCTTTGGCGATGCTCCACATCGCTGGAAGGCATCGTCACAAGCTATAACCTTATCGATGATTATCGATGCGGCTAGTAAAGGGGTGTTCATGTGAGCCTACTGTGTACTTGCATCCTCTCACTATGGGATGTTCATGATTTGGACATGCATGTGTGTTCTGTGGTTGATGTGCTGTTATTAAGTGTGACATGCACAACTAGAATCCTAAGAATGCTCATTCCTGTGCTGAATGATGTTGTGCGTTCATGTCTAGGTAGTGCATGTGCATTGTACTGCTAATGCTAGCATGATCTGTATATGCATGTGCTCTTACTGTGGTTGTCGTTGAGCTGAGATGGGGGTGGTGGTGATTCCAAGCCCCCTGCCTTCGCTTGGCCGATTTGCTTCCCTCTCCTCCTTCCTTAGCTCCTGGATGCTTGGGGAGCAGCAAGGGAGCAGCAGCTTCGGCTCTCCTCCTTCTTCAGCTCCCGGATGCTTGGGGAGCAGCAAGGGGGTAGCAGCTTCGGCTCTCCTCCTTGTCCCTTTCAGCTCCCTCTTCTCTCTATCTTCTACCCATGGCTTAGCTGGTCTTACCTTTGCTGAAATGTGGCTCTAAGGCTTCTACAAGGCTGCCTACGGCTGGTAAATATCCCCATTTGGTGTAGTTTCCTGTTTTGAAAACTATGAGCAAGTTTGCTGGTTTGTGGGAGGAAAGGATCCTCTTTGGCTGATCTGGATTGGTTGAAAATGTGACTCAAATTCTATTGGGTTGAGGGCTGCTACTGAACCTGCTGCCCTGTGGTGTGGTTGGTGCTGTTGGGCGTTGATTCGTGGGCTGTTTAGGCTGTTTTGGACCTTATGTCCACAGGGATTTGGTATTTGCAATTGTTTGTTGGTTTGCATACCTTACTGTTGGGTTGCTTTCATTTGGCCCTATGCTAGCTTTGAATGCTCTTACTGTTGATCCTATACTAGCGGAAATGCACCTCAGGTTTGTTTAATTCTCCGAGTGATGAAACTGCAGCTGTGAGCGAGACCGGCTGGCCCCGGACGGCCTGGTGTCGCAATGATCGCCTTGCTATAGGAATTCTGACGGCCTAGCCATTCTCCTTATTGCTAGATACATTTTTAGTTGGTTAAATTGTTGATCTCATATTTGTTTATTTACTTGGTCATATAATAATTTATTTTGTGTGCTTGTGTTGTGTAGATGAGTTGGAAGACGGTTGGAGTCCGGAGATGGCTTGCCAAACTCTGGACAGAATATAGCCCCGGAATATTTGAAGAAGAGATAAAGAGGAGAAAAGAAAAAAGAAAGAAGAAATAATTTTGTAATTTTGTATATATGGGTGTATGTGTATATATAAATTTGTATATGTACTTATTACCTGGTAGTGTGTGTTGATGTTAATTAATGTAAAAGAATATTATTTGTAACCGAGACAGTTACTGAATAAAAATTTTATTATTCGGTTTTAAACCTATAGTTATGGAGTGATTGTGGTTTAATCATCTAAGAGTGATTCCATCTATGTGTTAATATGTGATTGTTGTAATGGGGTGTTTCAATTACACCCTGAACTATGGCCCTTCGTCTGCATAACCCCCTAAACTACGAAACCATGCATTGTAGACCGCAAAACCAAAGAAAATGTGCGAACAACCCCTCTGAAGCGGTTTTGAGGCTAGTTTTGCGTACGTGGTAGATGAGATGGCATACGAATCATAAATAAATAAAATAAAAAAACTCATCCTCCACGCGCTCATGGCGGCACCGCCCGTCCACACGCTTAGCGTGACCGCCATACCCTCGTCCTCTGCGCTACCGCGGCGGCAACCTCCTCCTCTCCTCTCTGCTGCGGCTCCGTGTGGCGACTCGGTGCGGCTCTCGCCAGCAGCACAAGCAAGCAGGGCGGCCGCTGCCGCCCTGTTCCTACATCGGCGCCGCCATCCTCCACGCGACATGGCTGCGGGCGCGCGAGATCTGGCGCGGACTCTGCGGCAGTGGTGGCCATGTCCTCGGCGATCTTCAGGTCAGTGGCGGGGAAGCCGGGGCGGGGAGGGAGGCCGTGGGGCGTCCTCAAGGCCGGCCAACGGCGGGGATGGGAGGTCGAAGGCGAGGGATGGGAGGCCGGAGGCGGGGGAGGCTGGCGGCGGGAGAGGAGAGGTAGGGGAGGCCAGTGGTGGCTGGGGAGGCCAGCGGTGGGCGGCAGGATAGGCAGGCAGCGGTGACAGGTGATATAGAGAGAGGAGAGAAGGGAGAGGAAGAGAGAGAAGAGAAGGAAGAGGAAGAGAGAGACTTACATGGGGGCCCCACATTTTTTTAGAAATTTTTTTTGCGATTGGACTGGCACGTCGGTTGCCACGTAGGCAAAACCATGTCTAAAACCACTTCAGGGGGTTGTTTGCGCTGGTTTTTGGGTTTTGTGGGCTAGAATACGTGGTTTCGTAATTTAGGAGGTTATGTAGACGAAGGGCTATAGTTCAGGGTGTAATATAGACTTTGACATTTGCAGCATTATTGCTTCGGTCTGTTATTCGTACCATTTGCAGCATTATTGCTTTACTCCTTCAAGCTTTTGCCCTGTCTGGTTTCCTGAATTCTAAACTTAAACATCATGATTACTTTGCTGAATACAAAAGTTAGTTGCTTCGCTGTCAAAGATTTCCTGCCATGGCTGCGGGCGTCGTCCTACTTGTTGTAACCCTAGGTGATTTACGGGCTGGAAGCCCATCCCAATTAGGTTTATCCCTAGGGTTATTATGGGCAAAATTAAATGTAGGCTAGGCTATATATAGATGAAACCCTCTGCACACAAGAGAGAATTATCAATAAAGATCATTGTGTCTGGCTTTCTTTTCTCTAGATCTGTGTCTCATGTTATTGTGATTGTGTTTACGTGTGTGCGACAACTTGTCGGGGACAAAATCACGGCCCATTGCCATGGCCCACTCCCTGACGACCCAATCGAACAGCCTACTACGGCCTAGCTCCCTGGAAGGTTCTATCAGGCCCATGTGCATCCTGCCGAACAGCTTCCTGGCTGGCACGGTGCGTAATGGCCTAGGATTTGTGTTTGAGTCCTACTCGAACAAGAGTTCTGCACGGCTACGTGAAGACCCGGACGTTGGTTTCCCGGATTGGAATAGAAGTCGTGATCCCCAAGACTAGGAGTTTGCCTTATCTACCGTGGGGCGTATTTGGCATGGTATGAGTTAGTTACGATCTCGTAGTTAGCCCGGCCCGATATTCTCTCGGTAGGTTGGTTTGCTCTGCACTATATAAACAGGCCCCCTACGGAATGTAGAAGGCACAAGGTTTTTGCTTAATACTTCTTGTACACCCATATTCTCGCCGAGACTTGTTCGTCTCGTCGAGTTCCGTCTTGTAATACTCTTTGATATAAAGAAAGGCTGGACGTAGGCTATTATCTCTCCCGAGAGGCCTGAACCAGGATAAAAACCCCTGTCTCCTTGTCCGCTTTTGTTCGTTCTGTTCGGCATGCCTCCTATCTCACTCTTGAAGAACCTTAGCGACTTGAGATCGATATCTCAACCGTCGACACAACTGTTGTACAACACGTTATCAACACGAATCGCCTCAGGTTTGTCACCAACGGTATGTCGCTATCGCAAATAGATCTATTAATTTTTGATATACTATTTTGCTATTCGATCTAGTAGATCGTTGTTATTTACTTCCATCTATTAGTCTTTCGGCATTAGTAGATTGATTCTTGGCATGTAGCTGAAAACCACACTGCCGGCCACCGCACAATGTTGATGTTATGCACCAGAAACGTAATGTTGCCGAAAGCATATCAGCATGTGTTTTGATTTTAAAGACAAGACCAAAGATAATGTTGCAGCTCGAAGAGACATGGCTGATATTTGCAGTCGACCCTCCCTTGAGGTGAGAGAGGACCCAACAGAGAAACAAGGCAAGCCACGCGCTCCTTACTGTCTTAAGAGCTCAGAAAAAAAGGAGGTCATGATATGGATGAAAAATATCAAGTTTCCAGATGGTTACGCAGCGAATCTAAAATGTGCGGTAAGCATCGAGTCAGGTAAACTTAATGGCTTAAAAAGCCATGATTATCATGTAATAATGAAAAGATTAGTTCCTGTCATATTCCGCGAGTACTTCCCTGATGACGTGTGGACAATTTTGGCTAAGCTTAGTTATTTCTACCGGCAACTTTGTTCGAAAGAAATTAAGAAAACAATGATACAAAAATTGAAGAAAGCCATACCTGTGCTAATATGCAAAATGGAGATGATATTTCTACCAGGGTTCATGAATCACGGCTTGGTAGAAGTGAGACATGAATTACGGCTTGGATGTCATAATTCATTCGTACTTGCTCACCATGTTGAGCAAGTGTACTGCCTTCCACAAAAGAAAAGTTTAAGACCTTGATGGGTTGTATACAAAGTTAATCCTCCTGCTCGCTTGTACACTCCTGAAAATACCAAGTATATTAAAAGAGGACTAGATAACATGGATGACTTAGCGTATCAAGAAGATGGTTTGCCAGCCTCATTTGAGGTAGACATTGGGTCCTCACTTCATGAATTAGTAGGCGATATAACAGATGTTATTGTGGAAAATGTTAGAAGGAAAAATGATGTCGTGCTTATGCCTCTCAAGATGTTCCAGAAACGAGACAACGCAGAGCCGGTGTACATGAACTTGTGGACGCTGATTACCTCTAGAAAGTACAAATGTTACACATATTTCTTTATCTTTTTTTAATGTTTTAAGTTTGTTATATGCTAATATATAATGTTTATAAAACAGGATGGAATCGTTTTTCCGTCACACTGGAAAATCGAAAAGAAAGGATGGGTCTTCATCGAGTCGTGGAGAATCACTTTTTAGAGGATCGAGTTATCAGCAAAGCAAGCAGAGACAGTTCGAGCGGTTCCTAGAGGAGGTCGCTCAGGAGGTGCCTAGAGGAGGTCGTTCGACAGGAGAGGTAATAATTTTAATTGTGCTGTCTTCAATTTTTTAATATGTATGTACTAATTTTTTATCAATTCTTTCTCAGGAGGCCAGAGAGCCTAGCGAGTTCGTGCAGGAGGCTGTGGAGGCGGTGGGGGAGGCTGTGGAAGAGGCTGAGGGAGGGGGGAGGCTATGGAGGTGGCTGAGGGAGGGGACGAGGCTAAGGAGGATAGTGCGGAGGGGGCAAAGATGAGGAAGACGTTAGTGCTGAGGGATTGGATGCTACTGCCTTCAGGTTGAATGTATAGATAATTGGAAAATATTATTAAGTAAACATTTGGCACTAATACCATTCAGCTAATATTCTGTTTTTGTTTCAGGTATAGAGGTACTAATACCATTCCCCCGGTAGCAGTACATCAAGCACGTAGAGTTATCCTGCCACATGGTGATTGGTAAGTAAACATTTGGCCTATTTGAACATCAATTATTTTCTAGAGTTTTCACAAGTTCTATAATGTACACTATTTACAGACAATGGATTGATGTTGAATGGACAGGCATAAACAGTATAAGGCAAGTGAATGGTACGTTGGGTTCTCTTTTGCGTTACCATTATCTTGGTCTAATGGTCATCAACGGTGCAACGCTGCCAACCCTGAAGTGGGCTCATTATAAGGTTGCTACAGATGGATGCATGGGAATGTTGCCCAACGAGTGTGGGTGGACTTCTGGGTAATTCTCTAAATTTTTTGTTCGCTTTGAATATTATTATATACAATTAATGTCTAACTAATTTATTCATTTCCCATGCAAGAGAGATACCGTTTGTCAAGTGATCAGGAGCAGTCTCTCCAAGAGAAGACAAGATATGTTTTGAGAACGCAGCGATCAGGACGGTCAAGGAGATGATGTATTAGGCTCGTATTCAGGTGGTGTGCTTGTATTATAAGAGGGTGCTACATCAAGATATGAGTAAGAAGCTTGGTGCATCAAAAATCTACCTTCGTGAAGATCAGTACCGATGGCCTGAAGTTATGTTGCCTTGGTTAAACAAATGCCCTAAGCATGGCATGCTCTTAGCCAATACTGGGTTTCACCGGAATTTGTTCATAATTCAAATAAGAAGAGGGGTAATAGGGTGGTGGGTCCGAGGGTATCTCAGCGGTATGGAGCCGATGGACATCTTTGTCTTGCGCGACGTATGTTAAGTTTATTACGGTTGCATATGGGTATTTATAGCTTTTACTGTCAATATTTCATTAGCTTAGTTTACAAATGTTGACTAATCTTGTTCTATGTGTTAAATATAGAAAGCTCAAAGTGGGTCTCGACCTACTGAGGTCGAAGCTTATATTAGAGGCCATCTTGGTTTTGATCTCACACAGCCAGATCAGCTATGCAGTGATAAGACGACACAGAGCCTGGTTAGTATAATTGTTTTCTAACTGAAGTGAATTCTTTATTGTATACTGATGCATTAATATGTTGTACAGGCTTCTTATGGGCAAATGATGGCCGATGCTCACGGCCTGAGTATGATTGGAGAAGGAAAATATCGATCCTGTGGCTCTATATAGTAGTGCAGGTGGCAAGAAACATGGTAGATTCTCCATGTTTAATGGCGTCCTGGATAGTAGCGCTGTGTTAAGTTCAGTAAGATCCTCGGCTTCTTCGCAAGGTAGTGGGTCGAGCGCCTGTGAGACCCAACTACTACAGGAGTAGTTGAGGCAACAAGCTGCCCAGCAAGCTGCACGCGAGGCCCAACTACAGGAGCAGTTGAGGCAACAACAAGAATATTTCGTTTCATGGCAGGCAGAACAACAAGTAGCTATACAGGTAATCTTGTTCATTTGAAATCATTACTCATTTGTACTTCAAATTCATGAAAATTACAAAATTATGGTCGTCCGGATGCCTTATTTTGCATTCTATATATCACTGCTTCATATTAATAAAATAGCCCAATTATTGTTATTAATTATTTATTATTGCTTAGAATTCATGAAAATAGTCTAATTATTTTCTTAATATTTTAACCTAATACATGCAATTTACTATTTCGAACTTACAATTATTAAAATTATTTTTAGACATATATGACACAACAGTTTGGAACGCCATTAAGTCTTTCTCCATTCCGGCCTCCACCTATATTTACACAACAATCTCCCATTGCGGTATGTATCAAATTTAAAATTTTTGTATGTGCATGGTTGTGTAACTTAGAAATTCTAATATTGCATTGCAATTTAGGGTTTGGTGGCTCCTCCAGATGCCAATGTTGCAGACGCTTCTTCTTCGAGGACTCCGCCGACCGTTGGAGACTTTCTTGCCTTAGGAGGCGATGCTGGTAGCGAACATCAGTTTAATAATACTCTTCCAAGCTAGTTTATGTTCTGAACTATCTTTTCATTCTTGTAAATGTGTTGACGTGTTAGACTTTTGTTGACGTGTTGAACTTGGGTTGGCGTGTTGAATTATACGTACTTGTGGATTGCAAATGTGGATTGGAACTTGTACGTGCGAACTTGTGGATTCGAAATGTGGATTAGAAATATGGACTCGAACTTGTTGACGTGTTGAATTGTGCGAACGTGTTGAAATGTCGCTTGGAAATCAGGACAATTTTGATTGTGTTGAAATGTGGATTGGAAAATTGTGCTGAAATGTGGATTGGAATTGAAAAATTGTGCTAAAATGTGGGCTGAAAACCAGCTTGGTTGCTGGAATGCCCCAGTATTTACGTCGGCCAGGCTGGCCGACGTAAATACTGGAGCTAGCCTGGCCGACGTAAATACCTGAACCGCCACGTGGCTGCGACGTGCCGTGCCGATGGCCTGTATTTACGTCGGCCAGCTTGGCCGACGTAAATAACTGAGCCGCCACATGGCGCCGCTCCGTGCCGTGCCAAGGGATTATTTACGTCAGCCATGTAAATAGAGTAAATATATTTACGTTGGCCACGACCGACGTAATTACGCGAGGCCAGGCGACACCCCTACCCGACGGCTAGTATTTACGTCAGCCTTGTGGCCGACGTAAATAACCGCTATTTACATCGGCGGCCGACGTAAATAACCGTATTTACGTCGCCGTATTTACGTCTATTTACGTCGGCTTATTTAGCTATTTACGTCGGCTTTTAGGCTATTTACGTCGGATTCTGACCGACGTAAATACGTCGGATTCCTGAAGTGAAATTTTCATAAGTTGCAAAGTTTAGGGGGAGAATCCCTAAACAATAATCTGTAATGATCTAGAAGATCTAGTATTGCGCTCTTTTTTTCCTTACATGAGTTTTTCTAAAGTTTCTTATGATAAGGTTTTTTAATGAGGCAGTATCGCGGTGTGGCATGCTTGTGCGGTGCATTATTTCTCTAATCCTTTTTTTTTCATTGGGTTTTTGGATGGAGTTTTAATGAGGTATTGGCGTATAGCGGTTTCGCCCAAGGGGGAGTGTTGTAACCCTAGGTGATCTACGGGCCGAAAGCCCATCCCTATTAGGGTTATCCTTAGGATTATTATGGGTAAAACCAAATGTAGGCTAGGCTATATATATAGATGAAACCCCTTGTATATAAGAGAGAACTATCGATAAAGATCACTGTGCTTGGCTTTCTTCTCTCTAGATCTGTGTCTTCTGTTATTGTGATTATGTTTGCGTATGTACGACGACTGTTCTACAACACCACTGACCTCTCCTCTTGCCACGACGGCTGTGAATCCGTGGAGTGGAGGCAACGCTGCCAATACCAGTAAAGAGATGCACGGTCGTGGCTGTGAATAGGGATGCAAATGGGTTGCTTCGCGGGTAACCGCGAGACCGCTTGCTTCATTAAAATACACTAAGCCTCACAATGCTTAGTGCATTTTTAGTGAAGCAAGCGGTCTTGCGGGTACCCGCAAAACATCCCACTTGCATCCCTAGCTGTGAATCCGTGGAGTGGAGGCAACGCTGCCAATACCAGTAAAGAGATGCACGTGAGGTGAGGCGAAGAGATTGACGCGGGGCGGCGGGGGCGTCCTGGCAGCGAGCCGACCGTATCTACCAAGGAGGCGCGCCGCTTCCCAGAGCCGTTAGCCGAGCACTGGGAAATTCAGGTGAGCGTGTATTTATCAGGGAGGCAAGCGCCGGGAAATTGAGCCGCTGCGCGGTCTCCACCCGATCACCAGGTTCCACATGTGGCAGCGATCGGGCACGGGCCGGTATGCAGACGAGCCCCTCTGCATTCCAGATCCATGAATTTTTTTTTCCTAAAATGCAAATGGAAGTGCAATCTAATCACTCTACACCCGCTCTGCATAACATTATAAGTTTTACAAGAAGCTAGGACATACTCACTCCACACTTCAAATAATAGTCGTTTTGGGCATTGATATGGTCTTAAAAATACAACTTTGATCATCAATTACCATTAAATTTATTTATAAAGTTTATAAAAAGCATGATATTATGAAAGTGTTTTTAGAAATTAATCTAAATGTACGGTTTTCATGTGCTAAATTCAAATAATTTAAAAGATATTTAAAGTACGGAGGGAGTATCAGATATGGCTCTTTTTATTGGAAATGTATCCAGTGTACGCAGCCTAGTCCGTGCACACATGCACACGGCCCACCCCAGCCATCAGATCTAGATCAAAGGGTTTAAGGTAATTTTGCGTTTAACCGCCTGTCTCCTTATTCCTTTCTCTACCCCGATTCAGCTGGACACCTCTGATCATTATACTGCCCCTTCTAATACGTTCTCTTTCTACTTATCCCAAAACGCATTAGCAGAGTTAATAATAGCGTACGAGAAACTACGTACGCTGAGTGACAACTGGAGTCATTCGAAAAATAAATAAGTCATCACCAAATCCCGTGCAATATTCTCATTGACATCATCTGATCCTAATAGTTCTTTTCTATTGAAAAAAAAACGATTCTAATCGTGCTTCCACTTGCTGAAAAATACCACCCTAATCTGCTTTGGTTGCCAATCTCGGAAAAAGCAGCTTCGCGATCCAACAAAAATGCCTTATTTTAAGATTAAAATGCATCTTGTAAAAGAGGGCAATTAGTATTAAAAGTTACGAAGAGTGCAAGTGTACAAATAATCTGACAGTGATCCTCCCAAGTAGTAAAATTAAACAGACGAACGAACAGGCCCTACCATATAACATCTTCACCGGAAAAAAGATTAGCATATAAAGGGGGATGCATGTACAGAGGTGCTAAACATCAGCTCATGCATGATTAATGGAATCAGCTGCAAGATTTTGCTAAACAAATAATTCAGTCACTGTCTAGATCATTTCTCCACTCAGGACAAAACAGTAATAATAAAAGGCTATAGTGAAAGCCGACGGTCCCCGTTCTACGCATACAACCCCATAAGAAATTTCAGGTCAGGGGTCTAGTCCTAGTTGTGCCTTTTTAGGTGCTGTTTTTTTCGACTTATCTCATTTACTGATAAGCTGAATTTTAAGAGCTTTTCAAATTTGTTTATAGTATTCGACACATTCCGTTTTACTTGTTTTTAATTGTGTGATAAATCTTCGAAACAAAAGAAAAATAGACCAAAATGTGAAAGCATTTGTGTTTCCAAAACATAAGATTAGCAAATAAATTGATGAGCATCAGGAAAAGGGTCCACTGCATGATGATTGATGATCTATTTTTTCTTTCCATGATATAACAGCAGGAGATCACGGCACGCCGGGAGGTTGGGAGGTGGCTGATCACAAAGCAGCAGCCCTCGTGTGAATTGCTATTCGCCTCCGTGCGTTTTGGGCGGTACTTTCGTTTGTGCTTGAGCAGCCCTCGTGCCAATTAGATCAGATAGCGCTCGGGCCAAAGAACCATGGACCTCGTGCTCCTTCAGCAGCAGCAGCACAATGGCGAGGAATGGATTCATCTGGGCAGGCTGGGCATAATAAGCCGGCAATGCATTTATGCATGCATCATCGGGATGGCCGGAGCCATGGACTTCCGATTTTTTAAAAAACTAAGAAGCGTGATTCCATTCCGTTGGATCTAATCTTGATATGATAATAATAAATTAGTAGTTCTAATTTGAATAGAAGAATTTTAATTTCTCTATTATAAATAAAAGGTCAAGAGTCAAGAAAAGGTGCAAGTTTTAGCATTGAGAAAATATCGAGCCAACGTTTTTCTGTGCTGCGTGATTAGTAGAGCAAATTAGTTAGGCTAAACACGATCACAACATGTGAACATGCACTTGGGCGCTGTTATAAGCGTGCTCTTCACGTTCCTCGGTCAAGCAGCGACGTCCTGCAGTATATGAAGGTGTGCAACTGCGGCTAT
Source organism: Raddia guianensis (assembly GCA_036346415.1). Lineage (NCBI taxonomy): Eukaryota > Viridiplantae > Streptophyta > Magnoliopsida > Poales > Poaceae > Raddia > Raddia guianensis. Next base: position 13,583,346 of record CM070541.1, on the reverse strand, counting down.
GCGTGTTCCCGTCGATCAACGGTCAATTTCCGAAAGGATTGATCCTAGAGTTTTTCCAACAATTGGTATCAGAGTTTAGGTTCAACTCGGATTTCGCAATAAGAAGATGTCAATAGTACCGCATGGAGCGGGAGCGTCGGTGGTGAGGCAGGAGGCCCCACCGTCGACGATGTACCCACAACCTGCAAGGAGCAACTATACTATCTGGGCCATCAAGATGCGTATAACTATGGAGGCAAAGGAGGTGTGGTCTGCTGTCTATCCAGCAGGTGACGCGTACAAGAAAGAAGGCGCGGAATACTGAAAGTATCAACTGGCACTATCGGCAATCTATAGTGCGATACACGAATACCTCATGATTACTATCGTAGGATTGGACTCGGTGAAGGCGGCATGAGAGGCGATCAAGATAGCGAACGTCGGGCATAATCGTGTGATAGAGGAGAAACTACAGTCTTTTAAATGCGATTTTGAGAATTTCAAGATACTGAACGGCAAGACAGTAGAGGCCTTCACCACCAAGGTCTTGGTGATCGTCAATGGTATCCGGAGTCTGTAGAAAGATAAGGACAAACAGCTATCGGAAGTTGAAACGGTGCGTCGTTTCTTGAGTGCAGCACCGGAGAAATACATGCAATTCGTCATCTCGATATAACAATGTATTGACTTGAAGACTTTAACATTGGCTAATCTGATTGGTCGCTAACAGGCGTACAGTGAATGGATTAAATCCACTATTGGTGATTTAGAGGACCAAGGAAAACTATTTCTCACCCGATCGCCGTGGGAGACACTGTAAAACAAGTGAGAGGGTTTTTCTGGAGGTGGTGGAAAGAAGGCCGGTGATAAGGGTTCTAGTAAAGGATCCAAGTCAAAAAACGTTTGCAGCCATTGTCATAGACATCAATGCGATAAGGGTGGTCGTGGCGATGATGACTCATCAAGCGATACTGACAATAGTGGTCAGTCAAGTGATACATACGATGACAAGTCAAGTAACAGCAAACGGAACTTCGGGGTGCAAAGGATAGGAGAAATATCAAGTGCTTTAACTACAATATATATGGGCACTCTGCATCTGAGTGTCGAAAACCTCGTCGTAATTGAGATTGGCACAAGGGGAATGCGAGTCTCATCCATAAAAATGTTGATAATAAACCATACCTACTTCTCTCCACGCATGTTCAAAAGATACATGATGTGGTGCTTTTGAGTAAAGAGAAGGTGATGTCGAGGTCGTTTGTCGAGGGTGAAACATAACCTACATATACGAAGTGGTACTTGGACAATTGTGCAAGCAACCACATGACAGGGCAGAGGTCATTGTTCGAGAAGTTGAATGAGAGTTTCCAAGGACAAGTTCAATTTGGTGATGGGTTTATTTTAGAGATCTAGGGGAGGGGGTCAATTTTTCTTCAGTGTAAGGATGAAAAAACAGCATGTGCTCTCTGAGGTATATTTTATACCAAGTCTATAGAAGAACATCATCAGCTTGGGACAGTCTATCGAAAACGGATGTAAAGTGATCATGCACCAATAAGATATACGGGTTTATGAGCAAAGCGGGATGCTTCTCATGAAGGTAAAAAGATTCAAATATAGATTATATATGATTCAGTTGAACATATATATATCAATGAGTACGGTTAACAAGAAGCACATGAAGAGGTTGTGCCACATGATATATTCAAGCGTGGAATATCAAGTGCAACTCCAACCGACCTACCAAATATGGTGGGGTCAGATCCTTTCTGTGCCATAGAGGAGTCAGCTGATACAGAAAAGGAGGAAAAGGAGATAAAGATGGCACCAATGACAGTGGTATTCCCACATAGTTTGGATGGCCTTGTCAATACTAAAGAGGTTCAAATTGAATCTCAGCTCATTTAAAGTGTTGCACTATGAAAGAAGAAAAAGAAGATGATGATGAAGAAGAAGAACTGAGTATGCAGAGATGACTTGAAAGATAAGTTTGGGCTGCAACCTATTAAGGATGTGAACACGTCAGATGGGAGTGAGGACTGTGAGAGGAGACATATTTATCAAGACATTGGATTGCGTTAAGTTTACGAAGACATAATAGGAGATTATGATCAATATTAGGGGGTGATTGTTGGATCTAATCTTTATATGGTAATAATAAATTAGTAGTTCTAATTTAAGTATGAGACTTGTAATTTGTCTATAATAAATAGATGGCCAAGGGGCAAGAAAAGGTGCAAGTTTTAGTACCGAGAAAAAATCGAGCCAACATTTTTTTGTGTTGCGTGTTTAGTAGAGCTAATTAGTTAGGCTAAACACGATCACAACATGTGGACATGCACGTGGACGACGTTCTAGCAGTGCTCTTCACGTTTCTCGGTCAGACAACGACGTACTACAATACATGAAGGTGTGTAACTGCAGCTACGTGTATTCCTGTCGATCAACGGTCAATTTTTGAAAGGATTGATCCTATGTTTTTCTAACACACTCAGCGAGCGCAACGTAATGGAAGAAAGATTACGCAGGCAGACCCAAGATTCTGCTGGCTAGGTGTATCAGGATTTATCGCTGGGCGGTCTTACTAGTGAGCAGGTTCTTGTCCTGCCTTGGCTTATGCTTCCATGTTTCAGTATTTACTAGCAAGCAAACGCGCCCATGGCGCGTTGGTGCTAGAATGTGCTCCCAGCTTGTCCGTTCGCTCGTTGTCGCTTGAGGCCCGCGCTGAAGTGCGCTCCGTTGTTACATGTGGCTTGACGCGCTCACGTCGTTATTTGTGAAGGGCTATATTCAATTGCATTTCTGCTGCAATTTTTCCCCTTTATTTATGTAATAATTTCTTTAATTAATCTTAACCATTATAATTTAGTCCCATCACTAATCAGACTAAAGAAATAAATTAAATAATATGGACGAACATGATAACTTCTTTTTCACCTTTTTTATATATATATAAATAACATCTCCGTTCTGCAACAACATAGAAGCTTTTATCATCATTACAACAGTGAAACAACCATGATTGCAACGATCATTGCCACAGCCATATAATACAAAATATATCATTTAAATATACTGATAAATTATCATATTAAAATGTAAGAGCATAGACTATAGCCTTGCCGGAAGGGCCACGTCTTATTTCCGAACGTCTTAGCCATTGAATGGATTAAGCATGAATAAATAGTACTAAACATGCTAACACCCACGCGCGTGAGTGCTTGTACGGCCTATATCTGTACTAATATATGTACTTATAAAATAATATTTGTCTAAATTTTGTGTGCAGCCGAAGCTAACTAATGGAAGGTTGGGGGTCATAACCCATGATGCGTACAAACTGTAACATCGAAATAAGAATAAATTTGGTAACACTAAAAATATGTCTTTTGAAATTTCAGGAGTTCTCCCATATTGCACCTTTAATTGAACACGATGAAGCAATGGTCACCAGATTTTGTAACAATGGAATTATGGGGAAATATAATTACTTACTTAATAAAGAATTAGAACATTTTGCAAGATCCAACATTGAATTTCAAGTAAGAGGCAAAGACAGTTGTGTAACAAAATGATATGACTACTCAATGTATTTGGATATGGACCATGGAGAATGCTATCATACAAATTTAAAAGAGAACACATTTATGCCTCCCGACGTCATGCAAAGATAATAAATTTGTTCTTGAACGATAAAGGCAAAATCAATGAGATTTAAATAAACACGATGAAGCCAAAGGAGAGTTGCACTACTCGCTAAGCCGTTGTCATCCAGATGTTTGAGCAGTGCCTCCATCATCAATAATTTTGTTGGGGAAAAGAAGGAAAAAAAGATAAACTGGACATCGTTAGGTATATGGCATTCCCACCTGATCATCCAAAATAATGCTTGAATTAAGAAGCCAAAACGGCAATCAACATAGCACAGAAAAACAATAAGATTAGAGATTGAATGGACTAAGCATGTGTTATCCTGACTGCATGTAATCGATCTAAATCTCTGTCGGGTTGTAAGTGCCAGAAAGTTTGGAATTCAAGTTGTGAACTTCAATCGGTTTTTTTTTTTTACCTCAAGAGAGTAAGCAGTACTAAACATGCTATAAGTCCATTAAATTAAATAAAAAACCTAGAGATGTTAAAAGAACTGGATAAATAATTGACAGTTGTTATAGGGCAAATGAAGAATCTTTTGTTTTAGAAAAGAAAAGACAATACCTTGCACTGTGATATATCTATTTTTTTAAGGCTAACTATTACCAACCTCCAAATTTTCTAACTAAAATAATCTCTGAGACAAAGGGTTGACACACATCTATTCTTTATCAATCTACGTACGATAATTTTTCAAACCGTGTATGATAAAGTAATCAAATTTTCACTTAGAAAAACTAAGATGGAAATGCAGATGCAAAGCTCTTAGTTGTAGGCTAGCTACATTTTTTATTCAATAAATGTTAGATAAACGCTCTTATCCTCATTTGTTAGGCTTCTGATTAATTTTGACCATGAAGAATCTGCAAGGAACATATATTACATTTTGCATTAAATGCAATCCTCCAAGATAAAATGAAGCTCTTCTAACCAATCCATGACCAATCCACTTATAAATATTTATGAAATGATCATATTGTTTTTATGGAAATGGGTCCTTAATGAACCATGTATAGAACTCACATGCTTTTATGAACTTACGTAAAATATAAGTCCATGATACATCTATAGATGGAAGCAGTAGGTAATTATTAAGATCACCGAAAATTTTGAACATCATAATGCATGAGGCTACAGGTGTAAGAAATGACCATCAAAACTAAACAGAGAGGAATTCAGCAGGTCTTGCACATTAATCAAGAAAAATCCTATGCCATTTGCTTTAGAAGATGCATGGTCATTCACTTAGCCAAAAAAACATGTAGCAGTAAAACTCTCCTTAGTGTCTGAACACTTGTCAATCCTTTGGGCAAGATCCTTCAGGCAAGATTCTGTATGTATATAGAAGTGGTATGGAATTAGGGGCTGCAACTATGGACTACAGTTAATGGACCAAAGGCTGCAACTACACTATATGAATAAAACATCCGACCATGAGCAGCAACAAATCAGAGCACCACCTAAAATCAATGCTCTAAAATTTTAACATCGATAGACAATATTGATAGAAACAACAGGAATAATGCATTAATTCAATTTTTATACCAATAGGTTCATCGAAGCTCTAGTCGCTAGTCCGATGAACGATTTCATACTAAAATCGAACTTCAGACAACCTAAAAGCAAGAATTCTGAAGCATTAATGTCAATAACCTATTCTTTAACCGATTGAACACGAAGAACTGGCCAGCTGCATCTGTCTTGAAGACACACCAACTTGAATAGACCGATCTGCGTCACCTTTTTTTCACTTACACGAAAGAAAAGAACAAAGGGATTCAACACAGGGTGGCAGATCGGCATCCTCTTCCCGGAGAAGAGACGGCCATAGGGTTCACGGTGGCGGCAGCACGAAGGCCACATCGGGAAGAGGGCGGCGATCCTTGACGGAGAGGAAAATGGGAGACCAGGTGATGGATCGGGCTGCTGCTGGGCCGGCTCCGCCGGATCTGCTCGACATGAGCCCACCGTGACCGGATCTGGGCCACACAAATGGCAACTGCTCAAGGCGAGGAAGGGAGGAGGAGGCGGGTAGGCACCTACGTTGGAGGAGGCGGGGCGGGAGGAACAGAGGCGGGGGGAGGGTCCCTGTGAGGAAGGAGACGGAGACGGCGACGGCGTAGAGCGGCGGCGGTGGAAGAGGAGATGGCGGCGTCGAAGAGAAAGGAGGTGAGGAGGGTGCGTGAGCGGAGGAGGCGGAGAGGACGCGGGGGAAGGGGATGGCAGGAGGGAGAAGTGGCGAGAGAAGGCGGCGGCCGCGTGGTGTTCTGGAGAGGAACGGGCGATGGGGCACGAGCGAGCTAGGGCGCGAGGGATCCAACCCTGGGTTTATATCTAGTGGCAAATGCGGGTAATTTTCCCCCAACCACAGGTGTATCTACAAAGGCGAAAAGGGCCGAACTGCAAGTGACGGAGAACCTGGAGGGCCTAGGAAAAAATGGGCAGGGAGGCAGCTCTGCTAGCCAGGGGTACTTCTGCGAATAAACGGGGTCCTGAGAAAATTTAAAGAACTACGAGGGCTTTTCTGCAAAGCAGTCCCCCCGGGAGGGGCCGAATCAGGCTGCTGAGACGAAAGCATGTGGCGCGATCGGACGGCCGAGGTTTTCCGGGTGACGTGGCCTGGCGAGGGAGTAGATTCGGAGGGGCGCTACGCGCTATATTACTTAGGGGAATTATGTACTGAGTGCTGACAAGTGACAAAGGATCTGCATCTGCAAGACTGCAATCCTCCCGAGTCCCGACAGGGTGGTCGCTTGCCACGGCTTCGGGCCAGCTTTATAATCTCTTTCATGATATTTTGACCATAACCGAGTATCTCTTAAAAATTTGCGAACTCAATATCTATTTAGAGGAAAACATATTTTATACAATCAAGCTTACAGCGTAACCGTTGTGTAACCGGATTATCAAAATTTATAGAAAAATTCTGAAAAAATTTGTATATGAGCAAACAAAATTTTCAAGACCTAGAGGTTGAGGATGACCCTCAAGCTGACCGGTGCAGTGGCTGGGCCTGGGCTGTCTTAAAAATGGAGGTGGCAGAGCATATGGGCATTGTGCTAGTATGCTCGACTTGGGTTTTGTTTGTTTCAGATTAAATTAAATTAAATACAAATTTGCCATTTTTGTATAAGACAAATGATGTAATATTTTTGTAAGCATTTTTGTGGGGTTTCAAATAGTTCTTAAAGTTCGTAAATTTTTTTTATAATTTTTGAAATTTTTATAATATCTTTCGAGGGGATCACAAATTTGGTACAGTAAAACTCAACTTTAATCCGAAACAACAAGGCCTTGGGAGTTGGGATCGTTGAGACTATGGTCTATGGGTCGGCTGCCTATATGCCCGCGTTGTGCCCGTTGATGTCTGGTTCGATGCCTAAGAGCATCCTAGCAGGGAGCCAGCAGCTGCATCGCTGGCCGCACGCCGCCGCCGCCTCAGCATGCTGCTAGTTCAATTTTTTACCGCCTGCCCGCCCGCGCTAATGCCGGCGCCTGATAGTGCACCTGCTGCGCATGCTCTAACACTAGAAGGCTAATATGGGTGCTACTATAGATTATCTATGCAAAAATCACACGCTTCATAAATGCAAACATAAGATGCTGAGGTGGTGGCAGTTCCAAGAGTAATCTTTGTTTTCTGACTATTTTAGCTGTATTCAACGATGATGCCATTAGTGTCTTTATCTTATTGTAGGCACCATTGAGCGACGTGAGTCTTTCTACTGAATTGTCTCTTAATCCATTGATTTAATAAATAGTTTTCAGATGAATTTTGAGTTATTACACTTGGTTTTGGCTAGTTAGCATTGCTATTCAAAACTACTCCCACCGTTATAAAATAATAGTTATTTTATACTTATCCTAAGTCAAAACTTTAAAAATTTATGCATAGAGAACTTTTAAACTATTTAGATTGAAAACATAAAAAGTGTATAGATAGATTCTTCTTGAAAAGAACTTCAATAATATTAGAATTTTTAATGCATTCTAAATAATTTTTCAAAAGTTTTTTATGATCAAAGTTCTATTTTGAAGACTGTGTCAATGTCCAAAATGACTACTATTTCATAACAAAGCGAGTATTTGTTTCGATAGTTTCCCTCTTATTCACTAAATCATTTTGGGTGTTGTGAAATTTTTTTGAAATTGGTTGCTCTCATAAAATCGCAGAGGAATCTCGTGAAGATCGGTGATCATTTTCTATATGAGGATGCTTAGAATTATGAGCATCAAGATGTTTGGGTATCTGGTTGTTACGCGGCACAGGTTTGTTTTCTTATTGTTTCTTGCCTTGGTAATTGTTTTATCATTTTGCTTTGGTTTCAACATTTTTTTATAAGCATTTATAATGGTCATACGCATTAGGTCATCTGATGGCAGCTTTCCCATCGAACGTCAATAGCTAAACATAATCGTGCCTAATATTGTCAAGATATATTGTGATTGGAACATAGACATGACGTGTTTGGTTAAATATCATAATTGTGATGCAGCATTCTTTCCTAGTTGTATAACATACATTTTTTTAGTAATGAAATAGATCCGGCCTCTGCATCCGAAGATGTACACATCCCACATATTGATTTCACATGACCTCACCGAATAGTAGCGGAATTTAATAAGGGGAGGTTTCATTGCAAAGTAATTATAGTATATAAAATCTTTAGCCAAATGGAAAGAATGTAGTCTGCAACTTTCAATTCATTCTCTTAATGTAACAACGCCCAATATCGAAACCAATACGAAGCTTTGAAGATCAAATGTAACAAAGTAGCATTTCTCTTATCTTTTCAAAAACAACATCATTATAGTAGAACCAAACAACCCCCAAAAAAGTTATGTCCACTCAAATACATTTGATATTCTTTTGACTTATCCCCGGAATCATTTCACCATATGATGAATTAGGACACTTCAATTCAAACATAATTTTAACTAAACACTAAACCGACCTAGCTAATTGGCAATCAAAGAAAAGGTACTGAACGTACAAAATTTGTCACCGTGTGCAATAAGCAGAACTCCAACACTCATTCATGGGCGGTTCTAGTAATTTGGAATTGTTGCGGCTGAACGGTTAGAACATTTGGATTGACTTAGTTTCAATAAACTTCAACCAGAAGTTAAAGTATTTGGTTTGAATATACACCTATTTGCTGCAAACAGTTGAAAACCGCTAAAATTAAGCAATTGTAGAGTAGAAGGCCGTGTGGCATTACTCTACATCCCCTTCCGATATCTCGAAGATTGGGACTTGGCAGGTAAAGGGCACTTGATAATACTGTTTCCCGCTCCTAAATCTTTCACCGGGTCGAGTGAAACTTGCCAAGCAATGTAGCACCATGTGATTCACTCCTTTGTTTGCAATGCAAATCCAGTGTGAGGGGTTAACATGGGATAGCTAGCTTCGCAGCATATATCTGTTCTATATACAAAATGCTAGACAAGGCTACAGGACTTGCCTGCTAGGTTGGCCACGTCACCCCGTTGATTGCGGCCGTCTGATCACGAGCGAGAGTTAGTTTCGACCGTGTCCATTTATTCTTTGCATATAAAACGATTTCTTTCGCACAGCCTTGAGCAAGGTAGGTGCCTTGCCCGGTTGGCTAGCTGAGCTATCTCTTAGTTTGGAGACCATAGTTTGAATCTCGCATGCGCCGCATTTTTCGCTTATTTTTCCGGTGCCCGTTTATTAAATATATAAACAATTCCGCCTACAAAACTTTTCCAGTGCCCGTTTATTAACTATATAAACAATTCCGCCTGCAAAACTGCGAGTAATTGGTTTTTCTAAGTTGGCTACCTCTGCTAGCCGTAACACTAGAGACCATGCTTCAAAGCCACGGCGCATGGTTTGGCTATGCATTTTTTAACCCTTTACTATTACATTTTTTATAGACCCTTTACTACTTCATATTTATAGGTCACAAAAAATATTAAAAAAATAAAAGTTTTCAAAAATTAAGCCATTTCTGCACAAAGAACATCAATAAAAAGTGATGTTATTCAAAAAAATTTAGGTCCAAATTCACACACAAAACAAGTTGGTTCTTTCTTGACAAGGGCATATTTCTTGTCGATTTTCACTTCGCAGGTTTTATTTATGTTAGGTCACAAAAAAATCATAAAAATAAAAAAAAATTCTGAACTATGTTTGCACAAATAACATCTAAAATTTCTTCTGCTCTGGTTCAAGCTTCTCAGCAATAAATTGCACAAATCAGGAACTGAAAAACAATAATAGCATACTATTGTGATGATCTGCAATGTCTACGGTAGGGAAATTATTTATCCATCAAGTTTTTGGTCCACGAAGAAAAATTATTGTGATGATCTGCAGACTGCAGCGACGCGACGACGCCTCCAAGCGGGCGTAATTTTTTCTCGCTGCAGGGGAGAATGACAAAAGAACCAGCGCACCCGATCTCGGTGGGCCCGACCTAGGAGTCAATGCAGGCGCTATGTCGTCTTTACACGGTCTCTACAATGTCTCAAGTTCTTGATTTTGCTGCAAGGGACGTCTCTATACAGAGAGACGACTCTTCTCGACCAATTTACTCCGAGAAAAAGAAATTAAATACTATCAGCGAGATAAGGTCTCAGACGTCCTTTTAAGAGACAATAATACTAAATATTTGCAAATGATTGCCAATGGCAAGCATAGAAAGAAAAGGGTATTCTTCCTTGATCAGGAAGAGATCAGGAAGAAGGGAAAATTGAGGGACAAACAATACTCAAATCTTATATCACAAAGTACTACAAAAATTTGTTTGGACAACCCAAGGATAATTCTTTCACTCTCGATGAGTCACGAAGGGATGATATCTCACAAGTCACTGAGGCTGAAAATGAGCTTTTAATAGCACCTTTCACAAAAAAGGAGATACGGGATGCAATGTTCGATATGGAGCACAATAAAGCACTTGGTCCTGATGGGTTCCCAGCTGAATTTTACCAGAAGTTATGGGATGTCTTAGAAAACGATTTGATGTTTATGTTTCATGATCTTCATGCCAGTGACCTAACACTTTTTAGTCTCAATTTTGGGGTGATAACTCTTCTTCCAAAAAAAAAGTCAAGATGCTAATAAGATTCAACAATATAGACCAATTTGCTTGCTCAATGTCTATTTTAAAATATTCACTAAAGTGGCCACTCGTAGGGTCAATTTGATGGCAGATCACATTATTAGTCCAACCCAGACTGCTTTCATGCGAGGACGCACTATCCTAGAGGGTGTTGTCATATTGCATGAAACTATTCATGAATGACATCGAAAAAAACGGAGTGGGGTTATTTTTAAGATTGACTTTGAGAAGGCTTACGACAAAGTTAGATGGCCCTTTTTGTTGCAAACACTAAGGATGAAAGGATTATCGCCCAAATGGATATCTTGGGTTCAGTCCTTCGTTTCTGGTGGAAGTGTGGCAATCAAAGTCAATGATGATGTTGGATCTTATTTCCAAACAAAAAAAGGCCTCAGACAGGGAGATCCCCTATCTCCGATACTTTTTAACATTATAGCAGATATGCTAACTATATTGATAAATAGAGCTAAAACAGACAGGCAAGTGAAAGGAATAGTGCCACATCTTGTGGATGGTGGTCTCTCTATTCTACTATATGTTGATGATACAATTCTTTTTATGGATCATGACCTAGAGAAAGCTCGTAACTTAAAGTTGTTACTTTTTGCATTTGAGCAATTATCTGGTCTCAAAAAAATATCCACAAAAGTGAATTATTCTGATTCGGAGAGGCTCAAAATGTTGAGGACCAATACACCGAACTCTTTGGCTGTGCTACTGGCAATTAGAATTTTGGAATTCCTATTCATTATAGAACGCTGAGGAATGCCGATCGGAAAGAGATAGAAGAACGTTTCGAAAAGAGGCTGAGTAGTTGGAAAGTTAAGCACCTTTCAACTGGGGGACGACTTACATTGATTAACTCAGTGCTTAGTAGTCTTCCAATGTACATGATGTCTTTTTTCGCCATTCCAAGGGGTGTACTTCCAAAACTGGATTACTTGCGTTCAAGATTTTATTGGCAAAGTGATGACCGGAAGAAAAAGTATCACCTCTCGAAATGGAATGTTATGTGTTGGCCTAGAGAACAAGGGGTTTAGGAATCCAAGATCTTCATATTAAGAATGTTGCACTACTTAGTAAATGGCTTTTTAAACTTCTCACGACTGATGGAATTTGGCAGCAATTGTTACGCAAGAAATATTTGGGGCCTAAGCCTTTATCGCAATGCCAGTGGAAGGTGAGAGATTCATACTTTTGGGCCAGCCTAATGAAAGTAAAACAAGATTTTCTACGTTTTGGAACTTTTCTAATTAAAGATGGCAGCCAAATTAGGTTCTGGGAGGTTAATGGCTAGGTACCGCAACACGGCGAGATCAGTACCCCTGCTTATACTATGTAGCTCGTCATAAGCAGATTACTGTAGCTGAAGCTCTCAGTACCTCTCCTCCCAATCTGTCCTGACGCAGAGATCTTATAGGACCAAAATTAGCAACCTGGAATATTTTATTTACAAGCATTGCTAATATTGTGCTAATCCTAGAGCAAGATGAGTTCCGCTGGAATCTACATTCAAATGGTCAATTTTCGGTGAAATCTCATTACCATGCTCTGATTCATACTAATGTCCCAAATATAAACAAAAGACTATGGAAACTTTTAGTGCCACTGAAAATCAAGATCTTCCTTTGGTATTTACGTCGTGGAGTAGTTTTGACGAAGGATAATCTTGCAAAGCGCAATTGGCATGCTAACACGAAATGCTACTATTGCCATAAAGAGGAGACGATTAAGCATCTTTTCTTTCAATGCCGTCTTGCTCGTGCAGTATGGTCCATCCTACATGTGGCTTCAGGAACTTTTCAACCTTGTAGTGTCTCTCACTTGTTTGGTGGATGGCTAGGGGGAGTTACTCATAACTTAAGATCATTAGTTCTGCTAGGGGCGGTGGCTACCTGTTGGTCCTTATGCCTTTGTAGCAATGATATGGTTTTTGAAAGGAAGAAAAATTCATCTCCTTTGCAGATTATCTACTTACTTATCCACTGGTTATGTTCCTGGGCTATTCTTCAGAGACCGGTACACAAGATCTGGTTACTTCGGCGTGCCAACTTTTGGAGAAGGTGGCCAAGGATATTTTTTCCTAGGTGCATGGATGGCGATCTAATCAGCGGACTGATAGTCAGTAGTGTGCTTGTTTTGTATTTGTTACTTTAAAGGTTGTATGCATCCAAGCTATGCAGAGACCGGGAGTGATTTCAAGATGATTGTATCCCCTTGATATAATTATCTTGATATCAATAAAACTCTATTTATCAAAAAACATCGCAATGGTATGACATGACATAGTTTAGAGACTATTGACATGTACTATTGTACATGCTCTAACATGGAGGCTATACAAAACTAGGTGTATGTTAAATGTTGTGAATTGTGTCGACGATGATCTGAGTTTTTTTGGAGCTTACAATTTTCTCAGACAGTCCAGATTCGAAATAAAATCGATCACAAAGAGGATCAGGAGCGTGATCTGATCGCGAACGGTTTCCGTAGATAATGAACAGACCTAGCTAGCTAGCTAAAGTTTACACTCGGGTGCAGTCTCACTCATATTAAGAAAAATTTAACGACTCGCTCGAGAAAAAAAAATTGCTAACTACTTCAACGTGCCATTGGTGCCAACGATTCCATTAGCGAGCAGTGAGAACCCAAAACGGGTGCTATGCAAAGTCGTATTTATGCTTATCCAAAACTATATACCACCATTGCACCCAGATTACGCGCCTCATTCATTTCTACGAGCGCATGATGGCTAAATCTTTCGTGCAGGCAAAAGCGGAAGCCAAATCATGTGATAGCGCCGCCAACCTCAGGGGGAATCATGAGGCGAAATGGAATCCGAGCAGGATAAGCTATGCGTACTTCGGCCAACTACACGCCTGGCATTTAAGCAATCAAAGCCTTTGCATATTTTATTTTTTCTTTTGTTTTGCAATAGTAGATGCTTGCATGATGGCGATTCTCCTCCCTCTTCTCTTCCTGATCACCTTCGGCCCGGGTTAGGATTTATGTTGTTAAACCATAATATAAATGTTGAAAGCCATATAAAAGTCCAATACACGTTGGGGTTCACCCTATCCAGGTTTAGAGGGACACAGAGGATGTGAAGGCTCGACAGTGAGAGGTATTGTGGAGGTAATGGCACCGTTAGAGTTGCGAGTGGTTGGAGGATGACGGTTGCAGGATGTAGGCGCATGACAATCCAGAGTTAGGGTGCGCAACAAGGCCGCGATGGCACCGCCAGTCGCTGGTAGGTGGTCCAACGGTGGTGGAGACATACAAAGCACTTTGGTAAGAGCAAGGAGAAGGGAAAGCCGGGAAGGAGAAGGGCGGTACTAGAGAGGAAGAAGAAGAGAAGAAATCGCTTGCTTTTTGGGTAGCAGCGCAAATGCCTGTGCCAACCTCAAATTGTTCTTGCGTAGGCAATCCTTACGATAACAATGTTTAGCTCACACAAACACTACAAGAAACACAAAAAAGTCGATGGCCAACACTATCTCTCGATGGCCAAGAATCAACGGTCGATGGTACCTATAATCTCGACGGTTCCAAATAAGTCGTTGAGAGAGACTAATCTCTCTTAACGGCTTGGAAACAACCGTTGATGATGACATCGCGAGTTCGAGGTGCGGATGCTCAGGCGGAACATGGAGAGGGAGCGGGTGATGGAACAGGAGAGGAAGCATTATGAGGAAATGATATAGGCAATGCAGGCTAACCTTAGGACCGCAGAGGAGGAGCTTCAAAGGGAAAGCGAGGAGTGGCGCACTAGGATCCTAGCCCTAGAGCGGGTTACATAAGATTTCAATGCATAACATTTAGATTGTCGTATTTAATTATCTCAACAGTATATTTCTCCAAACGAGTAGGCCTTAGCCTAGTTTTCCCATAGCGGTCAGCGCTCTACGTCCTTTGGGGACCACCGTTGCAGAGGCAGTAAGTGTACCAATTTGTCTAATTGTTTCATTGCTAAATCATCTTCGTAACCAAGATTTCGAACCACATATGTACTAACATGCGTATTGTTAGGGTCCGGTTTGATGGCTCCTACAACAACCCATGGGGATGACTCCTAGCATGGCTACCACGCCTCGGCGAGCCAAGCCATGGACTTTGTCTCTAGCTTTTTCGATGGGCCCCCTGCCGAGCCCTCCTTAGTTTAGAGGTGACAAAGTATATATGATTTTCATTTGTGTCACCGAGGCTATCTTATATGTGGACGACATATGTGTAACCTTGTCATGTGATTTGTACCTTCTGGCATATGTGAAATTGTGGATATGTGAGCCTATGAGGCTATTCGTGAGATGTATTGTATCTTAATATTTGTGGATTTGTTTACCTTGGTACGGTGCTGAAATAAGTTACTAAAATGTGTAGGATGGTACGTAGATAATCATATAAGCTGAAATTATTACCAAGCTGAAATAATATAAATAAACAATGATGATGCAATATAGTGCGACATTGATCTGTACTACGAGTCCAACCAGAGGGAGTACAACACAATGATGATGCAATATAGTGCACACATAAATGATAAAAATGTGCAACCGAAGTAGAACGGATACACAAAAAAATGGCACTCCCTCCGTTATTTTTTATTTGTCGTGTTGACTTTCGTACATGACTTTTGACCATTCTCTTAATTAAAAATTTAGTGCAAATATGCAAAAATACAAGTTATGATTAAAGTACCTTTAGTGATAAAACAAAGCATATCAAAATAAATGATACTTAAATCAATGGACATGTCTAAAAATCAACGATGACAAATAAAATGAACGGACGGAGTACATGGAACTATGGACGACGACGAGGATGGGAACGTCGTTAGTGCATCTACCAAGTGGTTCCGCAAAGAGTCCATGTCATGAGTGTCCACTGCTATGGAACTGGCTTTCAGTCTCGGTTTATAACGGTTCTTAGTACCGGTTATTGAACTGCCCATGTGGCCCAATAGCTGTTGCATCGGGACTGTTGTAACTCCAAGTCCCGGTTCTTGCGCAACCGGCACTGATGAGCCGATTGGAAAGATCTGTTCTCTGGTAGTGGTCTTCGACACCTTCCATAGGGTCATCGTTGCGACGAAAGTCTTCAGATATAAATGTACTGTCAGTAACAACTCTGATTTTCTTGCAAGAAATTATGTAAAGCCATAGCAACCAAAACTATGAGACGATGGGTAGTCAACCTATATTGTGAGCTGCGAATGCTTGTAATTAAATAATTTCTTACGATTGGTTGGTCGAGGACCATTGTCATATTCCTGGAAATGGTACATCAAATTTCAATATATGTATGCTGAGCTGACCAGATAGAATTTTCCTAAACGCACTACTACGGATCGGGGCTTCCAAAGCGGCCCATCACAAGCAGTTCGCTTTAACCCGCTTGCGACCCGATCGCCACAAGCGGTTCGTGGCCAACGGGTGGGAGGGTGGCGGGAAAGGGCATATGCAAGCGGTTCGTGATAGAAACCGCTTGCAGAGATATCACACTATAAGCGGTTCATATCACCAACCGCTTGCAATCCTCTGTAAGCGATTCGTAATACGAACCGCTTATAATGTGCTATCTGTGCAAGCGGTTTGTATCACGAACCGCTTGCATATGTTGTTTCCTTCCCGCCCAGAGCATTTAACCCTTTCTTCCTCCCCAAGCGAGCTCAAGTGAGTAATCGACGGGCCGAGCTGTTCATGCAGGGGAGGTGCTGTCAAAATTTTTAATTGGCTAATAGCTCCAAATTAAGGTTTTCAAGGTAAGTAAACATGGTCTCAACATCATTTTCATGTAGACATTGCTTATCTTTTTGCATTGATGTGGAGAAATATTAAATAATCTTGTTTGAATTGAAGGGTGTTTGTTTTGCTATAGCTCTCTCTCTCTCTCTTGATAATTTGAGGCAAGATGTAGATCTATTGGGGGTTTTAAGTCTTATATTAGTTTTGTATCCTTTTTTGATGATGTATAAGATGTTGAAATTAGTTGGTAGGGGTGATTATTTGTTTTAGAGAGCAAGATCTAGCTTGGTGCCTTAGCTAGCTCTCCCTTCTAGATCTTTTGGGCAATGTGGTGATCTATTGGATGGTTTTAGTTTCACATTAGTTTAAAATAGTAGGTAGGGTGATTATTTCAATTGCTATAGAGCTAAATAGATGTAGGTTTTTGCTAGGTAGGTAATAATTTATGGAGGTATGAAATGTAATTAAAAATATTTTTGAAAAAGTTTTTAATTTGTGAGATTTAGTTGGTTTAGCTATAAAAATCAAGAAAATTTAGAGGTAATTAAAAATATAGCAATTAGTTATTTCGAGTTAAATATTTCAATTTGAAAAATATAATAAGTGTTCTTATTAATGTAATTGGTGCAGATGAACCAGCAATGGATGTATGCGGATCGTCGGACAAGGAAGTTCATCGATGGCGTGAATGCTTTTTTTGAAGTCGTATTTCGAGACTTGCCTCTAGGAAGCTTCGTACGGTGTCCGTGCGTAGATTGCAGGACCGAGAAAGAGCACTCAATGCGAGGACGGATACAGGGCCACTTGTTGATGAGAGGTTTCGTGCGAACTATACATGTTGGACTCACCACGACAAGTAGAGCATACCAAAGATAGAAGACGAAGAAGAAGCCGATGAAAAGGAAGTGATATATGATGGTATGCCGGACGCGACGACATACGAGGACGAGAAGATACACAAGGTGATCAGTTTTGTGTGGATGATGACTGGACGGATCTTTGCGGACGCAGAGGGAGATATCACAGAGGAGAAACAATATAGGAATTACCAGGGATTGTTGGAGGACCAGAGAACTCTTTTGTACCCAAATTGTGGTCAGGGGCACAAGAAGCTACGCACTACACTGGAGCTCATTCAATGGAAGGCTGTGAATGGTGTGTCAGATAAGGGTTTCGATGAGTTGCTGTCGCTCATAAAGAAGTTACTCCCGAAAGATAACACCCTGCCAGAATCCACGTATCAAGCCAAACTGGTCCTGTGTCCCTTAGGATTGAAAGTACGGAAGATACATACATGTCGCAACGACTGTGTCCTATATCGTGGTGAATATGCCGACTTGGATGCCTGTCCAGTGTGCAAGGAACCCCGGTATAAGACGAAGCGTGACGATCCAGGTGAAGTAGACGGGGTGCGTGTGAAGAAGAGAGCACCGGCAAAAGCGTTGTGGTATTTTCCTATGATTCCAAGGCTGGAGCGTATATTTGCAAACAAAGCGCATGCGAAGATGATGCGTTGGCACAAAGAAGAGCGTAAGGTCGACGGAATGCTTAGGCATCCGGCAGATGGCTCGCAGTGGAGGATGGTCGATCGGAAGTACAAAGACTTCGCAGACGAGGTGAGAAACATAAGGTTCGGTTTGAGTACCGATGGGATGAATCCTTTCGGAGACATGAGCAGCAGCCATAGCACCTGGTCAGTCACACTATGTGTGTATAATATTCCTCCATGGTTATGCATGAAGAGAAAGTATATAATGATGCCGTTGTTGATCCAAGGCCCCAAGCAACTCGGAAATGATATCGATGTCTACCTGAAACTTTTGGTAGAAGATCTTCAAACGTTATGGAACGGTGTAAAGGTCTGGGACGAATACAAAAGGGAGTATTTCAACCTGCGTGCAATGTTATTTGTAATAATCAACGACTGGCCAGCGCTTGGTAACCTGTCTGGCCTAACTGGCAAAGGCTTCAATGCGTGTGTGCAGTGTTTGGATCAAACCGATGGCACGTACATGAAAGGCTCTCGAAAGATGGTGTACATGGGGCATCGCAGGTTTCTTGTTCGAGCCCGCGCGTTGCGGAAGAAACGCAGGAATTTAACGGGAGGAAGAACATCGCTCCCAAATGAGGCATCAAGTGGCAAGCAGGTGTTTGCTATGGTGAAGGATCTGAAGGTAGTTTTTAGAAAGGGTCTGGGAAGCAAATATGTGCCGAATGATGAGGATGGCCATGCACCCATATGGAAGAAGAAGTCAATATTTTGGGACTTGCCTTACTGGGAAGATTTGGATGTTCGCCACTCACTAGTCTTCATGCACATCACCAAGAACGCCTGTGTGAGCTTCCTAGAATATATAGATCTGTACGGGAAATCGAAAGATACAGTGAGTGCTCGGAATGACCTTGAAGTCCTGGGTATCAGGAAGGACCTACACCCTGAAAAAAGAGGTACGGAACAACTGTACCTACGGCCAGCGAGTTATACTCCAAGCAAAGAAGAGAAAAAAAGCGTGATAGAGTGTCTTAGCAGTGTGAAGGTCCCTTCCGGATACTCGTCAAACGTAAAGAGATTCGTTAATATGAAAGAGCACAAAATTGTATATCTAAAATCCCATGACTGTCTTGTGCTGATGACACAGTTGCTCCCGGTGATTTTAAGAGGTGCACTGCCCGAGTGGGTAAGGGGGACAATCACAAAGCTGTGTTCGTTTTTCAACGCTGTTTCCCAGAAGGTCATCGATCCAAAAAAAACTGGGTGAGTTGCAGGCTGACGTGGTACAAAGTGTGGTTAGCCTCGAGATGATCTTTCCTCCTGCCTTTTTTGATATCATGGTTCATCTCACTGTTCATCTAAGCAAAGAGATAGGTATTCTTGGGCCTTTATCTCCACAAAGATGTTCCTTTCGAGAGGTACATGAGCGTACTAAATAAGTACGTACGTAACCGTTCTCGGCCAGAAGCATGCATTGCCGAGGGTTATGTGATAGAGGAGGTGGTCGAGTCCTGTGTGGACTACATTGATGATCTAGACCCCATCGGCGTCCCTATATCACGCCATGAGGGTAGGCTACGAGGTAAAGGGACACTTGGAAGAAAAATAGTTGCATGCAACGATCTTCAGACATTTAAGCAAGCACATTTTACTGTGTTGAAGCAATCGGCAGTGGTCGCCCCATATGTCCTCCAACACAAGAATGCTCTACGTCTCCAGTTCCCAGAGAAGACTGATACGTGGATAACACTGAGACACATAGATTCTTTCGGCGCATGGTTACAAAACCATATCCTCAAGAGCAAGTCCAACAATGAACAGTTGCAATGCCTGGCTCGGGGACCATCCGTTGAAATAGTGAGATGGCAGGGGTACGAGATAAATGGTTACACATTCTACACGAGATCACAAGATAACAATAGCACAAACCAAAACAATGTGTCCAGATAGAAGCCGCCGACAATACAGAGCGGTGGACACATATTATGGATTCATAGAAGAGATATGGGAGCTCGACTATGGGTTTTGAAGGTCCCATTGTTTAAGTGCCAATGGGTAAAACTAAACGCAGGCGGCGTGAATGTCGATAAATACGGCATGACTACCGTCGACCTCCAAGAAGTCGGCTACTTGAGAGAACCATTTGTTCTCGCAAACGAGGTGAGACAGGTCTTCTACATATTGGATATGTCAAACAGACCAAAGAAGAATCAAATCAAAGACAAGAAGAAGGAACAGCCAAAGCGACACGTGGTTCTCCATGGCAAACGAAGGATTGTCGGAGTAGAGGACGTTATTGACGAGGAAGAGTACGATCAGTTCGATGAGATCTCTCCATTTGCAGTAGATGTTGACTTAAGCATCCTGGATGACATAGGCATGGATGCTCCGCACATACGGCGCGATCACGATGAAGGAAGAATTGTAAAGACAAAAAATATAAATGATTAGGATGACCTATGTGGTTGTATGAACTATGTTATCATGTAATAGCATTTTTAAGAATTTATAAGATGGAAGCAATATTTTTGGAAAGAATAATGGCAACATATTTAGAAATGAAAGTAATGCCAAAAAATATTTTTTAGCATTTTTGAAAAGAATAATGGGCTAATTACATATTAGAAATGAAAGTAATGTAAAAAATATATTTTTTAGTTTTTTGGAAAAAAAATAATGGGCTAAGTACATACTTAGAAATGAAAGTAACGCCAAAACAAATTTTTTTTAGTATTTTTGAAAAGAATAATGGCCTAAGTACATATTAGAAATGAAAGTAATGTAAAAAAAGATTTTTTAGTTTTTTGGAAAAAAATAATGGGCTAATTAAGTACATATTTAGAAATGAAATGTCGCAACCCCGGCTTCACCGGGATCCACTCACAATCTATTGCTAGTCCCAGAGATCAATGCTAGCAACTTGCGAGCGACAGTTTGTTGAACATCATCACACAATCATAAATAACTAAGAGAAATTATATATTATGCAAAAGTAATTGTTACACAACTACTTATTACAATTGTTTAATTAAAGATGACATAATAATGTCCATAATATATCAGAGTGCGGAAATTCAAATATGCAGCGAAAAAGGTATGATGATGCTCCAATCCGACCCTTGAGCGCCAGCTAATCCTCATCGAAGTCCGGGACAAGATCCTCCTGATCCTGTAGATACACCGGACCTAATCCTTCTCCTGAATACAAATTTATCCGTGGTTTTGTATAATGAGTACACGGCTACCCAGCAAGAGTCCTTATAAATGATGCAAGGATATAAACAAGAATGCGGTGGCTATTTTGCATAAACACCTACACTAGTCAATATTAATTAAAGTGTTGTGAAAACATTTGTTGAACAATTAATAAACATGAATAGACTCCCAAGATAACAACAGAGCTCGGCTTCGAAAGCCCCTCTGCAAAACTGCACAAGCCTCGAATACTCAAAACCAAAACCATCCCATCAGGGTTATTATTAAACACATGAGACTACCATGTACGACCTTCCTCCCTCCCATAACCGTGGGAACGGCTATCATGATAGTTTTAACTCTGCAGAGTGTAGCACACTTTACCCATAAGCCGAGTGAAACTTTTGCATCTTAGCTCTTCCTTAGGAGCCTGCACAAGTAACAATACAAGGCGATTCATTAGTTCCTCTCATAACACCGATACCCCTCTAAGGTTTAGCACTCGGGCCCTCTTGAGCCAACGGACCGCAAACCCGATCTTTTCAAAGTAAAGTGTGTTAACAGCCTTCCCTAACTACTAAGCCAGACTAGCACATGTTGGCCGACATGCTAATGCTAGCACTTATGGTTGCGCTTGTATGGTTTGGCCGAATAAGCACACGCCCAAAGTCCTTAGACCAAGGTGACTACCTCCAACAATCCACAGTCCACAAAACCACCCGACTATGCCACCTTTAGTCAACACACGCCACGTAGGTTTTAGTTGATTAGGTTAAAGTAACTCAGCATCTCCAATCATACCAAGTCACAAGAATAATTAAATAATGAACCTAAATCAACTACCAACCCACGAGCACTAGCAACTATGCACAACGATAGGCTAGGAAAATAACTAAGGCAGCAATAAACAGGTTAAATTCACAGGGTCAATGACGCAGTGTGAATAATAGGTTTCTACCCTTCCCATCAATTTATGCATGAGAAAATAAATAGAAACAATAAACGGGTGAGTTTTGTAAGTTGGGAGAGCAAGATGCAACTATCTTGCCTTGGTAGTACTCCGGGTCTTGGGATTCTCCTTCGAACGGCTTCTGGAGTCCTTCCGAACAGCGCGAACACGGACGATCTATGCGTAAATCGGGATGCAAACAAATAAACAATAGACAATATTATATTTTATAATAAGAATATTGAAAAAGTTGTGGCCGATCATGCCTCGGTCTTTTAATCATGCATCGGATTTTAGCAAACTCACTCCGAAATATTTTTCTCTTTGATGGCGTCGGTAAACGCACGCTTAGTGAAGTCGGCGATGACTGCACGCAAAACGAGGCGCTCGCAAATAGGCGTCTGCAAAGAGAGTTCCGAAAAATACGAGATTAATACAGGAGGTAATAGGGATCAAACGAGGATCAACAAAATTGGTTTGGAGGGAATCCGACTTACGGTTTAAGACATACGAAATTGCGAAGGCGCACTGTTCATGATGAACAATTAATGCCGTGGCTCTAAGCCCGGCCAAGATGGTCAAAGGGAATTTCCCGCCTCAATCCCCGCGCCTCCAACAGAGAGAGAGAGAGATAGAGAGGAGGAGGCGGCGCCATGGCGAGAGGGAGGAGAGGGGGCGGTGGCTCGGTGGGACAGGCGGCGGCGGCAAGGCGGCGTCGGCGCTAGGGGCAAAGCGGCGGCAGCCTTGGGGCTAGGGGCGCGGCGATTTTTCGTGGCAGCGGCGCGCATGGCTGCAGGCAAGCGCGCGGACGACAGGGGCTACGGCGGGGGGAAGGATGTGGGGCAAGCTGCTGCAAGGCAAGGAGGCGACGGCGGTGGGTCTGCAGCGACGGCGCTGGGGCAAAGGCTCGGCGCTGGCTGGGGCTGGCTCGGGTGCAGGGGTGCGGTCCTGTGAGGAAGGGCGGCGGCACATGGGAGGTGGCACGGGTGGCGCGGGTCCGGAGGAGGGCGAGGCGGCGGCGGTGCAAGGCGGCGCTGCTTTACCCGGGCGGCGCTGCTCCAGTGGAATAGGGCGGCGGTGGCTTCCCCATAGGCGACGACATGTGGCGAGAGGCGCCACGGGCGGCGGCGGGTTGCTAGGCTGGGCCGGGCGCGTGCACCTCGGCGGGCGCAGCCAGCGGCGAGGTGAGGCAGGGCACGGCGATGGGCTGCGATGACTCGAGGATGGGGCGGCGCGACGCGAGGCAACCAGGCTACGCCGACCGATGGCGGCGGCCCACTGGCGGCGACGATCTATAGGAGCATGGCGGCGGCTGCACCTCCACGGGCGGCGGCGACATGGGGAAGGGCGGCGCAACTCCATGGCGGCGGCGCGCTAATGTTCCGCGGTGACGCTGGCGGCTTTATTCGGCGGCGGCAGCAGCAAGCAGCGGCCAGGGCGGCTCCGGCTCACGGCGACGGCATGGTGGCGCCGGGCGAGTGCATGGACAGAGGCGGCGCTTGAGGAAGGAGACGACGGGTTGGCGGCTTGGCGGTGGCGACGAGGAACACAGGGCGGCGGCGACTGTGGATGGGTTTGTGGAGATTGGGAGAGATTGCTAGGGTTTTGCTAGGTTTATATGGGGTCGGGTTGGGGAAAATTTGGCAGGGACGGGTTGGGGAGAATTCGGCAGGGAGACCAAAAAAATACGGCCCAAGGATTTGGGCTTGGAGGTAACTTTGGAACTGGGCCTAGAGCCCAAAATTTGGTTCGATGAGAGGGTCGAACTGGTTGTGGTTAGTCGGATAGGGTTAGGAGGAGTCCGAAGTATGGACGGATTAGAAAAGAGAGAGAAAAGGACACCGGTCCTAGAGATAGGGTGGCGGCAATTGACAAGGTTGGTTTAGGGTTACGACGATTTGTAGTTAGAGTTTCGGTCGAAGGAGAGGAGGATCAACCTAGTTAGGGGTCAAGGTTAGACGTAGGGTGTGACCAGGAGAGAGGAGAGTCAACTGAGTGGGGGTCCGGGTCGATGTGATGAGGGTCGATGTGATGAGATTATTGTTTGTTTAAATAGAGAGGCCGGTGAGGTACAGCTCGGCTGAGAGAGAAAGAGAATCTGACTGGCCTATGATACAAAGGAGGTCGATCGGGTTTAGGTTCGATCGATGGAGAAAAGGGAAAAAGGTAGTGGAAAGATGAAGGAGTGGTTTGCTTGCGACTGACCTAGGTGTAAGGAAAGATGTTCGACCATGGACTGGTCTTAGCCGAGTAAAACGACAATTCACCCACTGGGGTTTCGATGGAGATTAGTTGAAAATAGGGTTTCAGGTTGTTAGACGATGGTCAGCCGACAAAAGGGCAAGGCTCGGCCAAGCTACGGGGAGAGGTTGATCGATTCGGGTTTAAGTCGAGGAGAGGAGGGGAGATGAATCTGACTTGGACGATGCTAGGGTTTTAATCGGAACACAAGTTTGGATGTGGCCGAGGAAGATTAGGGTTTCAGGGTTTGTCGGTCGAGAGGAGCGGACATTCGACCGGCAAGGGTTATGACATAGGTCGACCGGAGTTAAAGATCCAGGTCGAAAGAGCTTTCAAGGGAAGTCGGGTGGAATTAGGGTCTTGGAGGACGTCGATCGATTATAGTTTGGTCAAGAGACGATGGATCGCTCCACAAGACGAATTAGGGTTTTGGTCAAGGAAGGGAATGGACAATCGGCTCAACCAGGGGATTTTAGGGTTTCAGCCGAGAGAGGAAGTTTTCAAAGGAGACTCGACCAGGGTTTTGACTCGACCGAGGATTTAGGTAAGTTTACAAGGAATGTCGAGCAAGGTTTAGGCACTTGGTTGACTCGACCGAGAGAAAGAGACAAAGATTGGCTTGATCAGGAGATCAAGGTTTCGGTCGAGCTAGGTTTCAATTGAGAGACAAAGTCAGGGTTCCGACCGAGGAACGAATAAAAGCGAGGAGTGAGCTTTTACATTTAAATTTGTAATTTTGTAAATTGAAATGAAAATAATTAGTAAGATAAATTCTTATATGTAAATAATTGTTTGAAAATTTAGGGCTTTTCATATAAGAATCATAATAAATGAATTTTAATTTTTTCATTTTCTTTTAAAAGAAACTTGGGACATTCTAATATTTATTAGGATGTCACATGAAAGTAATGCAAAAACAAATTTTTTAGTACTTTTGTAAAGAATAATGGGCTCAGTACATATTTATAAAAAAAAAAAAGCAACGGGGCGCAAGCGGGGCTCGAACCCGTGACCAGCACGGGGAGCCCGCACTTAAACGCCACGAGCTAGCCAAGTGAGAGTAAATTTCAATTCAACAAAGGGAGGGCGCAAACCATCTTAAACGTTCCAGACAGAGACCCGTGCCTCGCCACGTGTGCCCCACTTCTACAAGCGGTTCGTTCTACCAACCGCTTGTAAAGCGACTTCTACAAGCGGTTTATATCACCAACCGCTTGCAGAGTAATTTATTGCTTCATGGCTAAATTCAAAATTTAATTTCGCTCTTCAGTGTTCTACAAGCGGTTCTTTCTACAAACCGCTTAAAGATATCTCTAAAAGCGTTATTACTACGAACCGCTTGTAGAGATATTTTCTAGCGGTTTGTAATACAAACCGCTTGTAGCGAAGCTTTACTATATAACTCATCTTCGCCGCCTCTCCTTTCCACCCAAATTTAAGTCCTAAGCCATCGCCGCCGTCCTCGCCACCTCGCCGCCCCACTGCCATCTCGCCACTCGCTGTCCTCGCCATCATGCGCCGTCGTCCTCGACGCTGCCGCTTACACCTCCTGCCGCCTCCTCGACGCCGGCGCACTCGCCGTCGAGCACCGCGCAGCAGCCGGCCCTTCACCTCCGGCCGAGCCCCTTCGCCGCGCGAGCCTCTCGGTCCCGTTCTCCGCTGACATTTTCCCGCCGATTTGAAGACGAAGGGCCGAGGTATCGAGCCCCTCTTTCTTCTCACCCCCGCTGCGTGATGCACACATGCTGTTCGACGGATTGCTCACCGCCGCCTCCTCCTCCCTCCCCGGATGTTGCTCGTGATGTCTTTGGTGGATCACCGTGGACTCTGTGATGTTGCTCTGTGATGTGATTTAGGGTTTGGGGATGCTGTTGGGTGCTGCTCTGTGATGTGATTTAGGATTTAGGGTTTGGGAATGTGCATATGAACACTGTGTTGGGCTTTTGCTGGGCTGATTGAGAATATTTTGGGGACCTAGCCTTCGTGCTAAGGGCTATTATCTTGATCCAGGACCATTGCACTTGTCCCTTTAATATTTTGCTCGGTGATGTTTATTAATTTTGAGGCTATGATGATCTGTTAACTAGTGATGCCTTAGGAGTATTTGTGTTGTTGCCTAAATTATTATCCCGAGATACACTTGCATCTTGTCTTCTTGTGTTCTTCCCTTTGGGATCTTTTCATTGATCCGATTAGCATCTGCTTCAATGGGAATGCTCATTCAGTTAATACCGTAATTGGCATCTAGTCCGATCAATTATTTTAAGTGAAATCCCGATATATGATTGACATTAGGGCTAAAATTGATCTCTATGTTTCGACAAAGACCTGATGCTTGTTTTGTAGGAAATTGTATAATAACTTTGGACAAAGACTTGATTCTCTTAGGTCTCTAGTCACCGATCTTTAAAAGCCTATGATAAATTGTAGATATTGATGTTGGATGGTAGTTTTATCTGCAACCCATCAATATATAAATCTAAGAGCAAAATTTGTTTAATTATGGCCACTGCTTTTATCTATGTTCGCTTGTCCTTGGTTGCTTGGCTTGATTTGCAATGTGCTTGGGATATGGGGGTTTTAGCTAGGGTGTAAGGGCTGGATGGCCTCGGTTGCAGCTCTAGAATCGAAATAGCGTCAGGGAGCTAGAGTAGGTTTTCTAGGAGCTCCCGACGGCAATCGCCAACCACCCTATCTAAGCTTAGCTAGGGTTCCTAGTTGGGTTTATGCACTAAAAAATTTGCATGTGTATGCTAACTTGGTGGCTAAAAGGTGTCATTAAAGATGACATGCACATGCTACATTTGAAACTTGAAAAAATTGAAATGGAGGAGATAGATGGCTTAAGTATGTTCAGTTTCGATATTCAAGTTCAGATTTATTTGCCAATTTCTGTGGAGGGTACAAGGAAATCATCGACCTCGCCGTCGAGCATCTTTCATTTGTGGATGGCATCTAAAGGCTAAAACCGAGTAGTTTAGAGGGTGTGAAGATGGGTACATTGAAAAACTGTACATTCAAATATTGTATTCAAATATTGTACGTTTTGATGGGTGTCGAAATGGGTACATTTAAAAACTGTACATTCAAATATTGTATTCAAATATTGTATATTTTGATGGGTGTCGAGATGGATGACATCTAAGAGATGTATATGTTGTATTAAAATATTGTTTTCAAATGTTGTATTCAAATAAAAAGAGATATATATGTTGTATTAAAATATTGTATTCAAATGTTGTATTCAAATAAAAAGAGATATATATGTTGTATTAAATGTTCTATTATTTCGCGTGCATGCACAGCTATAGATGGCGACCGCAACAGATGATCTTGATTTCGATCGCGGAAATAATTTTCTACTTAATGAAATCGCGATGGGCACTCTCATAAGCTACGATGAGGCCAACCCGTAGATCCAATGGGTGATCAGCCGCCCGGCTCAAGCCGGTGATCACGCAATCCATGCTCAAGCCGGTGATCCAACCGCCAGTCGAAACCGTGATCATCCATCCGCATCTCGCCGATGAAACTAATATCGACGGTGTGAGGTATATATAGCCCGACACTAAAATAACCGCTTATATCGCCTCATAGAAATAAGCCTCGACACGTGTTCCTGTTTTTTTAAGCCGAAACGCCCAACGCCCAATCCAAGCAAATACGAGGGCCTAACAAAAGCCGCCGACAAAGTACGCCATTACTCAAGTTTCAGCCACCGGGAAGCCGAAGTTTTATGTCGGCACTTGCCCCTTCAACAACGCTGCGAGTCATTGTGAGGATCACGCCCTATTAGCATCAAGACATGGCCCAAGGTTCCTACGGCTACGAAAAGAGCCGCTCGAAGGATATAAAGGAAAACTTTACGATTCCGACGGCCACTTAAAACAAGTGCAAGAAATTTACTCGAGCAAGATGGCGTTATGCTTTCGTCGTGGAAGAGCGAGCTCAAGAAAAGTACGTGGAGACCGGAACAACCCTGACTTCAATAAGTATCCGGTTAGCGGATCACCGCAAGCATTCGAGGAGTACAAGCCGCTTACCAAGGCAAGGCCGCGAGTGAGCGTAACAAGGCCAATGCACGAAGAGAAAATACCACCACCATCTCGGTCCGTGGTTACATCAAGGCTATGCCAAAATGGGAGAAGCAGAAGAAGAGCTTAGAAAAAAGGGTATAGTACCTGAAACAGAAGACTGGGAGCTCCGCCCACGCAACTGGACCTTGGGTCACGGAGGAAGGCTAAAGGATGATGGCAAGCTGGAGATGGCACCACAAGTGCAACCCGTGAAAGAAAGGATTGTGGAAGCCATCGAGAAGCAACGTGCAGCATCCTTGGTGGTAGACAGGGAGAATGACGAGCTTACATACGCACTCGGGAACGCAGAACATCCAGGAAGGACACGAGGACTTGGCAAGCAGGTGTCGTGGATGGCTGGCTTCTCAAATGATCAAGCCACATACCGGAGTCGGGAAAGAAGGAAAGTAAGAAAACACAACAGAGTCAGCAAAATCGAACAGGAGCTCAAGGAGCATAAGGAAAACATGGCAGAAATGATAAAGCGGGAAGTGCATGCTGCAATTGCCAGTCTTCAAAGACCGGGTGGGGTTATCGTTATGCCTCCGGACAATGTGGTTAGTTCCCGGCCCGGTCGGCGCGGCGACTCTACGCGTCAAACAACGTGTCGACCGATGAATTGCAGCCCGGTATCCCGTGGACGACATCACCGCGTTCCGCCAATGTGAGCTACGCGTCCAACCGCACAACCTCACCTCAAGGTGGCTTACGCTTTGGCCTTCCCAAGGAGTCGGGCCACCATTCCATCAGAACCCTATACCCGCAGGATACCCAAGGTCACGCTGACGAGGTGGTGGCTGGATTTGAGGATATGGAGCTCGATATTGCCGGAGGAGACGATGTGACCAAGCTTAGAGAGGCCGCCCATAACATCATCCTCTCGCGGAAGAAGTACATCGTGTTTCTGATGGTGCGGAGGTGACTTCTATACCGAGGAGAACACTCCACCAAGACGGAGCTCACCTCCTCCACCAAGACAAAGCACGCCACTACGCAACGCCTCGCCGGAGAGAAAGCACTCCACCACTGCTAGCGCTATGCGCAGAAGCTCAACACCGCCGCCACCCCTCAAAGCAACAGAAGCAGCACCTCCGAGGGAAACAACGAGCCAGGCATCTCCCCAAGAAGAAGCTTGCTAGCAAAAGAGCATTCTGCAGTTAGAACGACATCAAGCAAAGGGGCGGCCGGTTTTCCATTCAGACAGAGAATGAAGGAACCTGAAAAACACCTTATGAGATGACGCTGAGGAGTCAAGAGCGAGTCGCAGAAAGTCAGGACGCATGGATACAGGGTATAAAGCTAAAACAAATCCACCGCCAAAGGAACGAATTGATCCAAAGATCGCGGACTTCTTCAAGACAACCGCTCAAAGACCGACCGCCTGCATCGACTACCAAAGAACTATCGTAAAGCACATCTTCAAGAGTAAACAACCTCGTGGCACATACATGAGCAAGAAAGAACAGAGGAGACAAAACGTATACAGATGGAGTATGACTTCATGAGGGAAGCTGGCCTTGATAACATAGAAGCCGCCCGTGGATTGACTGATGATCTTCCAACGGCACAAGTCAGGTGGCCATTTAAGCTGGGTCAGCCGTTGCTAGACCCTAAGGACATAAGGAAACTATCGGTCAAGATGCGACGCCACAAGATGAATGGTACGAACACAGTCCGCCAGGATATGCTCATTGTCGCGCCTCGCTTCAAGAAGAACATTTACATCGAGGGAATGATCAATTGATAAATCTTGAATTTGAAGACTGGTACAATGTGTACCATGCAGACGCTGTCAACGTGTCCTTCATGACCTGCTGGTGCCTGTGAGTGTCGACTCCACAAGATGTATATATATATCTATACATGCTGCTTGTCGAGAACCCTAATTAATTAACTCAATTAACCCATTTTCTGTAGAATGGAGATACAAAGACTTAGAAAGCAGAAGCCGAACTCGATTGGCTTCCTTGACCCTTGGTTGGTCAACGAGGAAGTCGGCCGATACCCTAAAAAACCAAAGGAAATCCACGACTACGTTGTACATGCACTAGTGCAACAACACTACAAACCATACATACTTCTGCCATTCAACTTTAAGTACGTGCCGATGTCCTCGCTAACATCTCGTTCTTACATTGCTTAAGGCACCTGATGGCACACTATATATTGTTTAATTACATGTCATAATCAAGCAATATATAAATAGGTTCCATCGATCCTTATAATCATAAAGCTTGACCAAAGCATGATCATCGCCCAAGATTCACGGAGAAAACCGCAAAAGGAATACCAAGGATAATTAACCTCCTTAACAAGGCGTTCTCGAGCTTTCAAGAGATTCGAAAGGACGCTTTAAGAAGGCATTCGATGTCAAGCTAAGCGATCGGGTACGCTTAAAACGACGTAATTGCCCTTTGTCAATTAATATTTCTTGTTATTATCGATCCGTAATTGCCCCAAGATCGACCATAGGTAAAACAACAATCATGGAAACAACCTATGTGGCTACTATGTGTTCCACTATATCCAAATGATGTGCCACGACGAGCTTGAGCCTCAACCTCCTCAAGAGGTTCATATATATATGCACGCAACCATGCATCTAGCAACAACTTAATAACGTTTTATGTGCTCCATTAATTTACATTATGGGTGCACGATTTATTTATTTTTCACTTTAATTTAATTGGCAGCCCGACATGGATAAACACACTAAAGTGTTACCACATCATCGGGTGCTCGCATTACGAGAACAACTATTCGCTTCATTCTCGATGAGGTCATTAACCCCTGTATGCAGTTCCATTATCGAGATCCATATTCCAACACGGACGAACTAGGGACGACTTCTACGCCGTCAAAGAGCGCCAAGAAGAGTAATCGCAAGAAAACATTGAACTGCTTTTGTCCATTTTGCACAATGTATATTAATTATAAACTTTGTAAATTTGGTCGTGCATATAAAGTGTACATTATTACATGTATTATCTAATATATTTAAGCTTGTTTGATCGCTAATTATATGCTCATCCTATATGTATTTAAATTTAAACGACAAATAAAAAAACTCCTGCTGAAATATATATTTAAATATCTAATATATTTAAGCTTGTTTGATCGCTAATTATATGCTCATCCTATATGTATTTAAATTTAAACGACAAATAAAAAAAACTCCTGCTGAAATATATATTTAAATATCTATTTGCGCCGCTATACTAAAATGAACCAGCGGTAAACGATTACACGTCTGCGCAAGCGGTTTTTGAACCGCTTGCGGAGATGCCACTTTACAAGTGGTTCGTGCCTCCAACCGCTTGCAGAGAGCTCCCACGTGGCCTGCCAGCCCGCCCGCGCCATCGCACTGCGAACCGCTTGCAGAGGGGCATCACTAGCGGCTCTGGAGCCGCCAGATGCCCTCGGCATCGTCATGTTGTTCGCAAGCGGTTCTAAAACCGCTTGCACAGGCCTTACGAGCCGCTTGGGAAGTCCCGATCCGCAGTAGTGACGGGTCAACAATTAATTAAAATAATTCACCGAAATATTGTATGTAGATATCACCCACAATGTTGGTGTACCTTCGGATGGGTGCAAAAAGTTGTCTGAGTAGTATGACCATGTCTCCGATAGAATCTGAGCATGCATGGCCCTGTTTTGTTTGAAACCACATATGTGTTGGTCAAAGGTGACGACTAAGCTGGTAAATCCGTGCCGACTGATATATGGTACGTTCCTGTCCGACCTAATTTTTTTTTGGACATGTGTTCCATCTATGGATCATATCCAGTCTATGAAATGTGGGCGAAATGTTGCCCACAACACCTTAGGGTGCAGCAGTGGCGTAGCCAGGGGTTGGGCCAGTTGGGCCGCGGCCCAACTAACTTTTCAGGGGTAGAGCCCAGTACCCCCACTGCTACAGTCCTATTGAGCATGACCTAGCCCTGGTTTTTGCCAAGACCGCAGCCGCTGGCGCCGCTGTTGCCGCACCTCGACCTCGCGCCCTCGCCGGTCGCCGGGCGCTGCTGCTCAAGGGCTCGCTCAAGCGGCTTCGTCGCACCCCGCCGCCGTCAAGAAGAACGGCAGCGCGCCTCTAGGCTCAGCGCCAAAGAAGAAGCGGGCGAGCCGGGCGAGTCCACTGCCTCCACCTCCAGGCCCAGCAGCTGCCTCAGAGTCTCAGATCGTCAGCCGTCCCGTCCACCCGCCAAGCTCGGCGGCGGCCTCTCGCGGCTCGCCATTGCCGGCTTGCCGCCGTCCGCCGACCACAGCTCCTCCAAAGGTTCCAAATATCCGTTGAGGTAAGACAGTGAGCAATCCGGCAATCCCCATCCTAAAGCTATGGTTAATTGGTTATGACTTAGGATTTAGCCATTTATGAATGGATTTATTGCTAGTGACCTAGTGTTAGTGTTTAAAAATTTATGATTCATGCCGAAGGGAATTTTTGAAATCATTTGTCATGTTGTTAGGAAATTGTATTGTTTTTTGAATCATATATATTAAATGAATAAAAATATGTGATGTCATATTGTCATAGGAACATATGAAGAGGACGGCAGATATTGCATCTCTTTTTCGAAGACATGAAGCAAAGAAAGCTGTTGCTTCTAACCCGGCTCCGGTTGTGGCTACAGAAGGGCAAAATGAAGAACAAGTCACATTAGAGCAAGAGAGATTAACCGAAGAAATTGTTAATCCAACGTCATCTTCTCCGCCTTCGGTTCCTATTTCACCTTTAGTTGAAGATGTTGCAGTTCCACCACCGCCACCACCACTGGTTTTTGATATCAATCGCCTTCCACAAGATCCAGGGGAAAGGCCACCAATTGCAAGCTATCCTATCAATGATCAAGATGCTATTCGAAGAGCATATATTCTTAAAGGTCCATTTCAACCATGGCAACATGAATTTGAGAGAAGGAAATCTGGAACTAGAGACCGTGAATTCAAACTTTTGTGGTTTCACAAGTATCCGTGGATTGAATATAGTGTCAAAAAGGAATCTGCTTATTGCTTTCTATGCTACTTGTTCAAAAAAGAAAATAGTAAAGGTTGGAATGATGGTTGGAGAAACTGGCATCACGGAGAAGGTGCAATTGCCAAACATGTGGGTGGTGTAACAAGTGCTCATAATAAAGCTCAAGAGAGATACAACTTATATTTGAAGCCTAATGCAGCAATTGATAATCAGATTGAGAAGGTGGGTAATGAGGATCTACGTCTTTACAAGATCAGATTGACTCATTCAATTAGATGTCTGAAGTTTCTTTTGCGTCAAGGATTGGCATTTCGTGGTCATGATGAAGGTGAAGAGTCTAGTAATAGAGGAAACTTTCTTGAACTTTTACAATGGCTTGCAGGAAGTAATGAAGAGGTGAATAAATTTGTTTTGAAGAATGCTCCAGGTAATTGCACCTTAACCTCTCCAGACATACAACAACAGATTATTCTGTGTTGTGCTATAGAAACTAGAAAGCAAATTCTTGAAGATCTTGATAGTGAGAACTTTGCAATTTTAGCTGATGAGTCTAGTGACATATCACATAAGGAACAGTTAGCTCTTTGTTTGCGATATGTTGATAAATTTGGAAGACCATGTGAACACTTTCTTGGAGTTGTTCATGTACATGGTACTACCTCTTTATCACTTAAGGAAGCAATTGAAACTTTACTTGCAAGTCAACATTTGACAATAAGTCGTATTCGTGGTCAAGGTTATGATGGGGCTAGCAACATGAAAGGAGAAATTAAAGGCTTGAAAACACTTATCATGAAAGAATCACCTTCTGCTTATTACATACATTGTTTTGCACATCAACTACAACTAGTTCTTGTTGCCGTCGCCAAGGGAAATCATGATGTTGTGTGGTTTTTTGATCAAGTGTCTCTCTTGCTTAGTATTGTTGGAGTTTCTTGTAAGCGTCATGACATACTTCGAAATCGTAGACTTCAACAAGTGATGGAAGCAATTAAATGTGGTGAGTTAGAAACTGGGAGTGGATTAAATCAAGAGATGGGGTTAGCTAGGCCTGCCGATACTCGATGGGGTTCTCATTACAAAACTGTTCTCAACCTTATTTCTATGTATCCCATGATCCGTGATGTACTCATAAGTCTTGGCGAAGATACTACACAAAAGGGTGATTGGCCGAAAATTCATACCATGGTTGGAGCATTTGAGTCATTTGACTTTATTTTTAGTGCACATTTGATGCTTGTCATTCTTGGATACACAAATGATCTATCCGAGTGTTTACAAAGAAGAGAGCAAGATATACTTAATGCAATATCACTTGTTAGTTTGGCAAAGAATAGAATGCAACAATTGAGGTCTAATGGATGGGTTGAATTTCTTCAAAGGGTCACTTTGTTTTGCAATAAACATGGTGTTGAAGTTCCTGCAATGGATAGTAATTATGTGCCTTATGGAAGATCAACATGGTTTGCTAGAAATCAAACAAATGATGATCACTTTAGAAGAGAAGTGTATATTGGGGTAATTAACAATATTAGTCAAGAGCTTGACAATAGGTTTGATGAAGGCAATATGGAGTTGCTTTCTTGCATGTGGGCTTTAAATCCCGCCGACTCTTTTGCTTCTTTTGATGCACACAAGATATGTAGACTTGCTGAGTTTTACCCCAATGATATTTCAAGTAATGACTTGTTAAGACTTGAAATGCAACTAGATAACTGTATTGATGATATGAGAAAAGATGACATCTTCAAAGACCTTCAAAGTCTAGCTGAACTCTCAGTCAAGCTTGTTCAAACAAAGAGACATATTATTTATGATTTGGTATACTTGCTTATCAAATTGGTATTGCTTCTACCGGTGGCGACGGCAAGTGTTGAAAGGGCATTTTCTGCAATGAAGTTTGTGAAGAATAAATTAAGAAATAGGATGGGTGATAGTCTTTTGGATGATTGTCTAGTCACCTTCATTGAGCGAGATATATTTTCCAAAGTGAATGAAGATGATATAATCGAGACTTTCATGGCCATTAAAAGACGCAAGCCCCAAAAGAAGAAGAAGTAGCATGGTAACATTCTTCAAACTTTTGTAAAACCTTATTATTATCTTCGTGCTTTGTTTAATTGCTTTTCGGATATTTTATGTTATATGTTGGCATGTAACTTACAAAAAAAATTTAAAGTCGGCCCAACCAATCCTAAATTCCTGGCTACGCCACTAGGGTGCAGCTCCGTGAATGCACAGGGCGTGGTCTTATGGTCCGAACACTTAAGTTGTAAACATGAGTATGAACATCACAGAAATGTTCACTCACTGCTCCTGACGCCCTCATAAATCTATTTTGTGATAGCCACCAGGATACACTATGGCTTCGATGGACTTGTGGTGCCCGTGGTGGTGGGTGTTTGGAAGGGTGTGGTGCCGCCTGAGATGGGTGTCCTGGGCGAGACTACCAGGGGAGGCTTTCAACAACTAGGGGCGGCGACCGGAGGGGAGCATGTGAGATGGAGGTGGCGGAGGAGAGAGTGAGATAGCAGTGGTAGCCAGCGGAGGACAGGCGAGAGGGCGACGGTAGCTGGCAAGCTAGATGGAGGCGGCAGAGGAGAGAGTGAGATAGCAGTGGTAGCCAGCGGAGGACAGGCGAGAGGGCGACGGTAGCTGGCAAAGGACAAGTGAGATGCAGGCAACAGAAGTGAGATCAAGATGGTGGCGCCTAAGGAGAGAGCGGAGAGGAGGCGAGCACGATTTGAGAGGAGAAGAGAGACCAGTTGTAGAGCCCTTTTCTTTTCCAGGCTTTGGTGTGCATGGGTGATGGGTGGACGGTTGAGCAATATCTCTGCGCCGTGGAAAGGAATTATGGAGAAAATCAGAAACGGCACAGCCCACGAACAGACTATGCTTACACACACACATATACATGTGTTTTGTGATGTGATTGTTAATGCATGATTGGATGGTGTGGATTGGATATGGCTTCATGTGCCATTTGATGGGATGCAATTGTGTACATATGTTTGGATTTGTAGGCTATAGGCTTGGCGTGGTTGATGATTTTTTTTCCTAGTTTTTAACAAGAAGTTTTTTTCTCAGCTACTATTCTTAACAATCGGGGTAAAACCGTCAAGACAAACGATACCTAAGGGCATCCAGACTAACCCTAGTAAGAAGCAGTCTCATGGTGCATAAGTGGTTGTTAAGAGCACGACCCACAAGGATAAGGATACGGTTATGATGCTTGTGGATGTCACCCATCTATGTACTCTCAACCACTATTACGTGTCCATTGAGAATAGTGCTAAATAGCTATCAAAACTTTGTTCACTGACTGATTTCACCACTCCCTCGACTGCTAGAGTTCAGGCTATCAAGATAGCTTATCTTTACAACCATACCATCACGAGAGAACATATCTATCTGGACGGTGATTTTGATACTCCCCAAAAGTCATAGCACTCTGAGAGCAGAAAAAAAAATCTGTAATAGCTTTTCAACGCAAATCGAAGCGACGCTGTTAAAGTCGGTCATATTATTCTGAATAATAGTAGAAAATCATTAAATTTTGATGTAACATTTATCAAACTAAAATGCAACACTTATCTGTGTGCACTAATCTGGATTCCGGACTCGAGAAATTGCACCAGAAACTCCTCTCCTCTCCTCTGTGTGCGATGCGATGGGTATACGATAAGGTCGCCTTCTGTCGCGTCACGGAAGTTTACATGCACAGACGCGGCGCATTTGTCGCGAGAAAAAAGCTCCCTGTACGGGGGAGACGTGACGGCAGCGGTGGGCCTCGCTTTTGGAAATGGGCCTGGGCCCGGTGTCTCCGTGGGTGCGTCATCACTCATCGCGTAGGGGAGTTGGCAGACAGTGCACCCCACAAAGTGCCGGGGCTTGGGTGGAGAACTGAAGTAACATGAAATTATTTTTATTTTTATTTGGAAAAGTGTCAATTTGGTCTATCAACTATACCCGTCGGACCACTTTGGTCCCTGAACATAATACCGAACTTGTTAGGTACTTGAACTCTCAAAATCGGATTTGTCTAGTCCTTTAACCGGTCAAAATGGTGGTTTTAAGGTTTTCACTGACGCTGATGTGGCAGATTTCTTCTGCGTAGACGTCATTTGGGGATGCCACATCGTTACCACATGGCTGCTACATCAGCAAAAGTATACCAGATCTACCACGTAAGCTGCCACTCTGCCTAAAACCATCATTTTGGCTGGTAAAAGGACTAGCCAAGTCCGTTTTGAGAGCTCAAGGACCTGACAAGTCCGGTATTATTGTTCAGGGATCAAAATGGTCTGACGGGTATAGTTCAGGGATCAAATCGATACTTTTCCCTTTTTATTTTGATTACTTTTTAAAGGCATAATTATTATTCACTTTGCACTCACTTTTTCCCTCTCCACGACTACGAGTGTATAAGGTCCAGTTAACTATTAAAGGAAACAGGAATTCCTAGCAACGAGATCCCGTCCCGGACGGGATCCCCCCTAGCGACACGTGTCCACCCCGCGCCCAGCAGCTCCCCTTCGCCCGCACACACTCGCTGTGCAAAGAAGGAGGAGGAGGAAGGAGGAGGAGGTTTACTCGACGCCGCCGCCGCTGCCGCCGCCGCCGAGCTCGCCATTGTCGGGTTAGGGTTCGGATTAGGGAATATGTGGGTTCCTCCGGGTGTAGAGGAGGTCGGG
Source organism: Raddia guianensis (assembly GCA_036346415.1). Taxonomy (NCBI): domain Eukaryota; kingdom Viridiplantae; phylum Streptophyta; class Magnoliopsida; order Poales; family Poaceae; genus Raddia; species Raddia guianensis. Next base: position 13,545,256 of record CM070541.1, on the reverse strand, counting down.
GTGGCGGGATCGGCAGCAAAGTGGGGCTCGTCGGGCGGGCGGCGGGGTGGGCAGGCGGGAGGGGACCGCCCTCATCCCCTCGGGATAGGGTGGGCGGCGGCAATGGCAAGGGGAGGTCAGGGGCGAGGCGGTCGGCGGCGGCGCTGCCGCCGGGAGGAAGGAGGCGGCGGGCGGGGGGTGTCTTGAGCAAGAGGCGAGGGCGGCCAAGGGAGGAAGGAGGCGGGGCGAAGGAAGAAGGCGGCGGAGCGAGGGGGAGGCGGGGCGGAGGAAGGAGGCGGCGGAGCGAGGGGGAGGCGGGCGGGGGAGCTATCCCGTCGGGGGGCGGGTGGGACGGGATCCCGTCCCCCAGTCGCCCCCTAAAGGAAAATAAGTAAATATGCATTCCAGTTGAAATATTGCTGGACTTTGATGATATGTTAGTTATTAAGAGCACACATTTTCGTATGTGCTGCACTCATTGGTTAATACCGTGTAGGCTGAAGTTCATGTAAAACATTTCAAATAAAAGGACGAGCTAAGTAATAAATTCACATTTTGATGTTACAAACATTACTTAAATTTTTGTAATCAGAAAGTAGAAATATACGTAACTTTTTTTTTGAAAGAGGGACAGGAGAACTGTCGTCCTATTTCATTGATAAGTAGGAGAAAATAAAATAAAAGCCCATGTGACCACGGGTACAACTACAGCGCTCAAAGCCAGACACACCTTCGGCCACCACCGGGAACACCACCTACAGAGGAAAAAGAAAGGAAGCAGCCACACCGCTGCCAGTAAGGCCAACGGCCGAAAAGGAAGGAGAGATACATGAGAGGGAGTAGAGGAAACACCACAAACACTCACACAGCGACGAAACGACTCCTGCAGCAGCAGACTTAGCGGAAACCCATAGCCCAAGACGGCGACCACGACTCCTCCAACAAAGTAGCGATGAGGAGAACCCACCGCCGTCGCAAGACCGCTAGGGTTTTCACCCAGAGCAGAAAAAGGTCCAAAAAGTGATGCCTCCAATAAGGGAACGACACCAAAGGTGACGCCAACACCAGCCCAAAAGGACAGGGCTTTCGCCCATGACCTGCCCTACTAGCGCACAAGGCAGAGACCGCGGAAGGTCGAAAGCACTAGAAGAACCGAGCCGCCGGCCGAAGAAGGCTAGTTTTCCGCGTCGAGAGGCGGCGTTCGTGCTCATTTTCCGACTCATAGCAAGAGAGGTAACAAGAAGTAATATATTTTTTTGAATATTTTGATGTGAAGTGAGGACACAAAGAAGATGAGGGGAGCCGCCACCACATCTAGGACTGAAGGGGAGATCGTCGGCCGCCGATAACTGCAATACCGGACACCAGGCCTCTAGCTCACTTCTTCGGCCTCCGACAGCGCGCCTCCGCTGTCGCTATCGCCAACACCGCCCAGAACGAATGCTCTCTTATATTTAAAAATTCCAAACCATCAAGCATTTCAACTTTTTTTTCTATCATCGAAGCCAACCGTTTCAAATAGTCCATGCCATCGACTTTTTTTTTGTCATCTTATGTATAACAATTTACCAGACACAATTAAAATCTTATTCTTGTGATAACTTTGAGGATAGTTTCAACCAACAAGTTAGCATGCAGCGGAATAAGCAAATTCATATGCACAAGTTACACGAGGATTTACATGAAAAAACCTGCTCATGGTAAGGGAGTAAAATTTCAAGAGATCAACTAGTCTACTCGAAGTCACGGTTAGCATCGATGGACATAAGCAACAACCACACATAGCAAGAGAGGTAACAAGACACTACTGCGGATCGGGGCTTCCAAAGCGGCCCATCACAAGCGGCTCGCTTTAACCCGCTTGCGACCCGATCGCCACAAGCGGTTCGTGGCCAACGGGTGGGAGGGTGGCGGGAAAGAGCATATGCAAGCGGTTCGTGATAGAAACCGCTTGCAGATATATCACACTACAAGCGGTTCAGATCACCATCCGCTTGCAATCCTCAGAAGCGGTTCGTATCTGAACCGCTTATAATAAGTTATCTGTGCAAGCGGTTTGTATCACGAACCGCTTGCATATGCTTTTTCCTTCCCGCCCAACAAGATTTAACCCTTTCTTCCTCCTCGAAAGCGAGCTCAAAGATATAATCGACGGCCGAAATGTTCATGCAGGGAGGTGTCTTTGTCAAAATTTTAATTGGCTAATAACTCTAAATTAAGGTTTCCAAGGTAAGTAAACATGGTCTCAACATCATTTTCATGTAGACATTGCTTATCTTTTTGCATTGATGTGGAGAAATATTAAATAATCTTGTTTGAATTGAAGGGTGTTTGTTTTGCTATAGCTCTCTCTCTCTCTCTTGATAATTTGAGGCAAGATGTAGATCTATTGGGGGTTTTAAGTCTCATATTAGTTTTGTATCCTTTTTTGATGATGTATAAGATGTTGAAATTAGTTGGTAGGGGTGATTATTTGTTTTAGAGAGCAAGATCTAGCTTGGTGTCTTAGCTAGCTCTCCCTTCTAGATCTTTTGAGGCAATGTGGTGATCTATTGGATGGTTTTAGTTTCACATTAGTTTAAAATAGTAGGTAGGGTGATTATTTCAATTGCTATAGAGCTAAATAGATGTAGGTTTTTTGCTAGGTAGGTAATACTTTATGGGAGGTATGAAATGTAATTAAAAATATTTTTGAAAAAAGTTTTTAATTTGTGAGATTTAGTTGGTTTAGCTATAAAAATCAAGAAAATTTAGAGGTAATTAAAAATATAGCAATTAGTTATTTCGAGTTAAATATTTCAATTTGAAAAATATAATAAGTGTTCTTATTAATTTAATTGGTGCGTATGAACCGCAATGAATGTATGCGGATCGTCGGACAAGGGAGTTCATCGATGGCGTGAATGCTTTTCTTGAAGTCGTATTTGAGACTTGCCTCTAGGAAGCTTAAGACGGTGTCCGTGCATAGATTGCGTGAACGAGAAAGAGCACTCAATGCGAGGACGGATCTGAGCCACTTGTTGATGAGAGGTTTCATGCCAACTATACATGTTGGACTCACCACGACTAAGTAGAGCATACCAAAGATAGAAGACGAAGAAGAAGCCGATGAAAAGGAAGTGATATATGATGGTATGCCGGACGCGACGACATACGAGGACGTAGAAGATACACAAGGTGATCAGTTTTGTGTGGATGATGACTGACGATGATCTTTGCGTGACGCAGAGGAGATATCACAGAGGAGAAACAATATAGGAAGTACCGTGGATTGTTGGAGGACCGAGAACTCTTTTGTACCTAAATTGTGGTCGAGGCACAAGAAGCTACGCACTACAATCGGAGCTCATTCAATGGAAGGCTGTGAATGGTGTGTCGATAAGGGTTTCGATGAGTTGTTGTCGCCATAAAGAAGTTGCTCCCGAAAGATAACACCGCCGTAATCCACGATCAAGCCAAACCGGTCCTGTGTCCCTTAGGATTGAAAGTACGGAAGATACATGCATGTCGCAACGATCGTGTTCTATATCGCGTGAGTATGCCGACTTGGATGCCCGTCCGGTGTGCAAGGAACCCCGGTATAAGACGGCGTGATTTATCCGGTGAAGTAGATGGGGTGCGTGTGAAGAAGAGAGCACCGCAAAAGCGTTGTGGTATTTTCCTCGATTCCAAGGTCGGAGCGATATTTGCAAACAAAGCGCATGCGAAGATGATGCGCTGGCACAAAGAAGAGCGTAAGGTCGACGGAATGCTTAGGCATCCGCAGATGGCTCGCAGATGGAGGATGGTCGATCGAAGTACAAAGACTTCGCAGACGAGGTGAGAAACATAAGGTTCGGTTTGAGTACCGATGGGATGAATCCTTTCGGAGACATGAGCAGCAGCCATAGCACTGCCACCACACTATGTGTATAATATTCCTCCATGGTTATGCATGAAGAGAAAGTATATAATGATGCCGTTGTTGATCCAAGGCCCCAAGCAACTCGGAAATGATATCGATGTTCACCGAAACTTTTGGTAGAAGATCTTCAAACGTTATGGAACGTGTAAAGGTCCGGGACGAATACAAAGGGAGTATTTCAACCTGCGTGCAATGTTATTTGTAATAATCAACGATCGCCGCCGCTTGGTAACTGTCTCGCCTAATCGGCAAAGGCTTCAATGCGTGTGTGCGTGTTTGGATCAAACCGATGGCACGTATATGAAAGGCACTCGAAAGATGGTGTACATGGGGCATCGCAGGTTTCTTGTTCGAGCCACGCTGCGGAAGAAACGCAGGAATTTAACAGGAGGAAGAACATCGCTCCTAGCCGAGGCATCGAAGTGGCAAGGGTGTTTGCTATGGTGAAGGATCTGAAGGTAGTTTTGGAAAGGGTCCGGGAAGCAAATCATGCGAATGATGAGGATGGCCATGCACCCATATGGAAGAAGAAGTCAATATTTTGGAACTTGCCTTATCGAGAAGATTTGGATGTTCGCCACTCATCGGACTTCATGCACATCACCAAGAACGCTCTGTGAGCTTCCTAGGATATATAGATCAGACGGAAATCGAAGATACAAAGGAGTGCTCGAACGACCTTGAAGTCCTGGGTATCGGGAAGGACCTACACCCTGAAAAAAGAGGTACGGAACAAGCTGTATTTCACGGCCAGTGAAGTTATACTCCAAGCAAAGAAGAGAAAAAAGCGTGATAGAGTGTCTTAGCAGTGTGAAGGTCCTTCCGGATACTCGTCGACGTAAACCTAAAAAACACCTTATGAGATGACGCCGAGGAGTCAAGAGCGAGTCGCAGAAAAGTCGGGACGATGGATACAGGGTATAAAGCTAAAACAAATCCACCGCCAAAGGAACGAATTGATCCAAAGATCGTGGACTTCTTCGCGACAACCGCTCAGCACCGACCGCCTCTGCACCGACTACCAAAGAACTATCGTAAAGCACATCTTCAAGAGTAAACAACCTCGGGGCACATACATGAGCAAGAAAGAACAGAGGAGGCAAAACGATACAGATGGAGTATGACTTCATGAGGGAAGCGGCCTTGATAACATAGAAGCCGTCCGTGGATTAACTGATGATCTTCCAACGGCACAAGTCAGGTGGCCATTTAAGCTGGGTCAGCCATTGCTAGACCCTAAGGACATAAGGAAACTACCGGTCAAGATGCGATGCGCGCATGAATGGTACGAACATAGGTCCGCCAGGGGATATGCTCATTGCTGCGTCTCGTTTCAAGAAGAACATTTACATCGAGGGAATGATCAATTGATAAATCTTGAATTTGAAGACTGGTACAATGTATACCACACAGACGCCGTCAACGTGTCCTTCATGACCTGCTGGTGCCTGTGAGTGTCGACTCCACAAGATGTATATATATATCTATACATGCTGTTTGTCGAGAACCCTAATTAATTAACTCAGTTAAGCCATTTTCTGTAGAATGGAGATACAAAGACTTAGAAAGCGTGTTTAACTCGATTGGCTTCCTTGACCCTTGGTTGGTCAACGAGGAAGTCGGCCAATACCTTGGAAAACCAAAGGAAATCCACGACTACGTTGTACATGCACTAGTACAACAACACTACAAGCCATACATACTTCTGCCATTCAACTTTAAGTACGTGCTGATGTCCTCACTAACATCTCGTTCTTACATTGCTTAAGGCACCGATGGCACACTATATATTGTTTAATTACATGTCATAATCATTGTAATATATAAATAGGTTCCATCGATCCTTATAATCATAAAGCTTGACCAAAGCATGATCATCGCCCAAGATTCACGGAGAAAACCGCAAAAGGAATACCGGTGGATAATTAACCTTCTTAACAAGGCGCTCTCGAGCTTTCAAGATATTCGTAAAAGACGCTTTAAGAAGGAATTGATGTCAAGCTAAGCGATAGGGCACGCTAAAACGCACGTAATTGCCCTTTGTCAATTAATATTTCTTGTTATTATCGATCCAGAATTGCCCGATCGACCATAGGTAAAACAACAATCATGGAAACAACCTATGTGGCTACTATGTGTTCCACTATATCCAAATGATGTGCCACGGTGAGCTTGAGCCTCAAACTCTCAAGAGGTTCAGATATATATGCACGCAACCATGCATCTAGCAACAACTTAATAACGTTCTTATGTGCTCCATTAATTTACATTATGGGTACACGATTTATTTATTTTCACTTTAATTTAATTGCCACCCGACATGGATAAACACACAAGTGTTACCACATCATCGGTGCTCGCATTACGAGAACAACTATTCGACTTCATTCTCGATGAGGTCATTAACCCCATGCAGTTCCATTATCGAGATCCATATTTCAACACGGACGAACTAGGGACGACTTCTACGTCGTCAAAGAGCGCCAAGAAGAGTAATCGCAAGAAAACATTGAACTGCTTTTGTCCATTTTGCACAATGTATATTAATCATAAACTTTGTAAATTTGGTCGGTGCATATAAAGTGTACATTATTACATGTATTATCTAATATATTTAAGCTTGTTTGATCGCTAATTATATGCTCATCCTATATGTATTTAAATTTAAAAGACAAATAAAAAACTCCTGCTGAAATATATATTTAAATATCTAATATATTTAAGCTTGTTTGATCGCTAATTATATACTTATCCTATATGTATTTAAATTTAAACGACAAATAAAAAACTCCTGCTGAAATATATATTTAAATATCTATTTGCGCATGGCATACTGAAATGAACCAGTGCGGTAAACGATTACACGTCGTCTGCATAAGCGTTTTTGAACCGCTATGAGATGCCACTCTACAAGCGGTTCATACCTCCAACCGCTTGCACAGTAGCTCCCACGTGGCTCGCCAAATTCGCCACGCCATCGCCATCATGAACCGCTTGCGAGGGGCATCACTAGCGGCTCGAGCCGCCAGATGCCCTCGGGCATCGATCATGGTTGCTCGCAAGCGGTTCTAAAACCGCTTGCACAGGCCTTACGAGCCGCTTGGGAAGTCGCGATCCGCAATAGTGAGAAGTGAGAGGCTAGTTTTAGCTAAACATGACAATAGTAATATGTCTTCTTTGATGTTCACTTTATCTATTGCAAACTATAAATCCAAAGCATACGAAACTTGGTTGGAATGTAGTTCGATGTGTTTATCACACTTTCCAAATTTGAGACCAGACGGGCAACTTTCAACCCCTCAAACTGATCAACTCCTGAGACTTTGCGAATATGAACTTGTTACAAGCCAAATTGACTAAACCACTCTCAAATCTGGTTGTCCATTAATTCAATTCATGTTATCTAAAATCTCAGACCAGACGGGCCCTCGCGTCGCTCCTCCCGGGCGGCTCGGGAGCGACCCAGCGAGCCCACCTCTCCACAACCTAGCACTGGTGCCGCCGCCGCCGCCGGCGGCGGTGGCGGCCGCCCCTTCTCTCCATCTCGTCGCTCTCCCACCTTCTTCCTCCAATTCCTCTTGCCACTCTTATCTTCCGGCACTAGAACCGGTGGCGACGCGACGGGCCGGCACGGGCGACGGCGGCACGGGCGGCGGCTAGGAGGTCGGATCCAGCGATGGCGCGCCGGGTTAGGGCGGGTGGCGGCCGGGGCGGCGCGGCCTAGGCCAAGACGCGGCGGCGCGTTCGGCCCAGCAAGCAGCGCGGCCGGATCCGTTGACCCTTTCTCCTCCACTTCCTCCTCCGTCCTCCCCTCGTTGGCGGCAGTTCCCGACCAAGACGACGCCCCGGCGGCGCCGTCTTCGAGGAGCCTGGTCGGGCGGCAGCGCCGGTGGTCACCTCTTGCCCAGATCCGGCCGGTGAAGGTTCTCCCCGGCCTCCCACTTCGCCGACGGCGTCTTCCTTCCCCTAGATCCGGCGCACCCTCCCCCCTTTCCTCGATGGCCACCTCCTTCCCAGATCTGGCCGTAGGAGGGTGTCCCCAGCCTTCCTCTTCACCGGCGGCGCCGACCCGGCCCTGGCGATACGCAAATCCGGCCCATGGCGACAGGCCACTGCCAGCCTAACCCCCCGGCTCTTCTACCTCTCCCTTCCTACCCCTCCCCTCGTCCCGCCTTGTTGCTAGGCCGCTCGAGGGGGTCCACGTCGGTGGTGCTAGCTAGATCTGTGGGCAGGAGGCCCAAGTCTGGCATCGTTCCTACCGCTAGTGAGCTCCAGGGGCGTGCCCCGGCGTCTTGGTAGTCGCCGCGGCTTTATGCCTTCGACTTCGGCGTCACGGCCTCCGGTTCTGGCGTTGCCTTCGTTGGACAGTGCATCGGTGGCCGGTCGGCGCCTTGGTGGCTGTCCTACAGTGGTTGCGTGGTTCCGACGCCTTGTCTTCCATTCCGAGGGTGTTTTGCTTCTGCAATGCTTTGGCGGTTGGGTTGCCACGCCAGTGCGGAGTCCGGCTGGGTCCGGACAGTGATGCCTGTTGCGGTGCGACAGACACTTCTAACTTCGGCTTGGTGCAGCGCTCAGTTGCCCCTCGGCCTTGATGCTTTCACCGGGCCCTGTCCGGGCGTGGTCCCGTTCATCGCCGTCCAGTCAGCCCTTCCTCCCTTCGTGGTGTTCGATGGCGTTCGCGGCGTCTTCCTCGTTCAATCGTGGGCCACGACGTCCTCTCCGCCTGACAAGGTCCCGCTCGCCGACATCCTTCCCTCCCCTCTCCCTGTGAGGACTGCGATGGCGGTGGTGGCATCTTCCTTGTTGGGCTTCAAGGGGCAGTTTCATCTTGGCTCGAGTTCTCGCTGGCGTTTGTATACCTCAGCTCGTGCTTCGTGCGGGTGTGTCTTCTACTCCCCCAGTGTGGTGCCAGGGTTGAGCGTTTCGGGCGAAAGCCCTGCCTAGCTCTTGCTGGGATGGTGGTGGCGGCACTTCCAGTGTCGTTCCCTTCTAGAGGCATCACTGTGTTGGTCCTCTGTCGGGCGAAAGCTTTGTGTGGTCAGCCACGACGGCGGTTCTTCGTTGTTTACCTTGTTGGAGGCGTCGTGGTCCGCTCTGGCGTTGTGGGTGGTCGTTGGCTCTTCCCTATCTGTCGTCGTTAGCTGTTGTTTGTTGGCGTTCTCTGTGGCCGGTTGTGGCTGGTGTCTCCTCCTCTTTCCTCCCTGTATCTCTTTCTCCTTCTTCTGTAAGGCCTTCAGCCTAGGTGGGAGCGGCAGTGCTGCATTCTCCTTGTAGGCGTGTGTTCTGGTCAGCTGGTGACTGGCAATGTCCTGGCTTTGACCAGAGTTGCAGCGTTATGCTGTGGTTGTACCCCGTGCTTGCGGGTTTTCTTTTATTTTCTCCTACTTCAATGAAATAAGTCGGCAGTTCTCCTGCCCCTCTTTCAAAAAAAAAAATTCAATTCAGTCCGGACAGCAACAGGTGAGGAGCATACTAACCATATTTGGGGACGATCCAACCACATCTATCCCTCTGAGTACAAGATTGATAAAGATCACATTGGAGAAATAGATCTAGACAAATTTTATCTCCCATCCTTTCTTCTCTCTTTTTGGTTGCGGGTGTGTTTATTTCTTTAGATCTCACTCGCTTAGCAGCAGCGTTAAGAGCTCACTGTCGTTTAGGACATGAGGTGACTAGAGTTTTGTTCCTTAATTTGCACTCTAAAGAAGATATCTCAGCCATCAATGGACAATGTGTGTGTGTGTGGTGGTGGGGGGGGGAGTGAACATCAATTTGTGCTGCTTTTAGCTCATCATATTGGGCACTTGAAAGACCAGTTATCATGGGTTAAAAGACACCAATCATAATTCAAACCCCTGGATTGTACTTGTACCTTCATCATCTCCCCTCCTTTTTACTTTTTCTTTTTCTTTTTATAATCATCATCTCCCTTTCAGATACAACTTACGGTCCAGCCTTTTCTCTAGAGATAAGATTAGGAGGTAGCACTCACCGCATCCTGTATAGTTGTATAACGTTCTTGATTATCAAGATATGTTTAAATAGCATAGCGACCTCATACGTAAACAGCTAGTTGTCAATGTAGAGAAAAGTGAGCTAGACCCTAAGTCCTGACACATCAGTAGTTGATTAGTTAGTTAATTGTACGTAAACTAATCAGCATTTAAAAACTGGTATGTAACTTTAGGTTAGCATCGACAAAGTTAACATTGTTGGTGGGCATGCCAAACTGACATTAATTAGGGTTAAAGTACCAGTTCAGCCTTTGTTTTACAATTACAACCTTAAAACATAATTTACGCACAGCAACAGCTGCAAGACTTATGAAGATCCAATTGGCATAAAAACTTCCTCATATCTGCAAAAAAGGGAGTTTATCAATGTGAGATACATATACATGAAAAGATATAGGAGTGTATATATTAGGCCCTGTTCTGAACGACATTTTTTTTCCCCAAGCCAAGTAGATAATGAACTATTTCATACGAATTATCCATATTCTTGTGAAATTACTGCATTGATTCAAAGTATTCCTAAAAGCGAGCAATTGTTTTTGTACTATGTCCCTTTTTCGACCCCGTTTGGAATGGAAGAAATTCGGTAGAATTTGGGAGAGATTGCATGCCATGAAAAATTCTGAGATAGACATTGTTCAAAAAGACATATATATCCCCAAATATAGGCCACCTATGCAATTTGGGATATGTGCATGTACTCGCCTAGCTTGCATTCCATCGTATACGGTCCTAAAATAGTCGTCCACCGTTTAGGGCATGTACAACAGTTCATCTAAACAGTCTATAAGCCATCTCTAAGCAGTGTCATATCAGCTAATTGATGATGTGGAGGAGAGAGGGTGTGCATATATATTTTTTGAACAAAGGGCAGGAGAGCTGTCATCTATTGACCAAAAGAGGAGTTTACAAAGTTGGGGGTTTTAAAGCCCTCCCCCCAGAGGGTGCACAAAAAACTATGAGATTACAAAATGCGCTCCCGCGGTTGCCCATAGCCGCAGGTCATCTAAAAGCTGATGAAGGACAACGTCTGGCGGTCGTTCGGACGAGCGAAAAACACAGTTATTTCTCTCGAGTCAGAGATACCAAATGTTGCCGATGGCAATGGAAAGGGTCGCTTTTGGGTTGGCACCCTGGGCGACATCGATTTCCCACCAAAGCGGTGGCTCGGATTTCCATTGCCAGTGTGACGGGTCCAGCGAGGAAAGTTGAAGCGAAGAGGAAAGGCATGTCCAAATGAAGGAGCTGAACTTGTATTTCAGGAAGAGGTGCTCTGGAGTTTCTAGGTTCCTCCGGTAAAGGGGGCAGAAGTAAGTGTGGGCAGTTGCCTTCGTAACAGTGCATCGGCTGTCCATATCCTCCTGGCCAGAAGCAACCAGACAAAAAACTTGCACTTTGATGGGGCCCAGATCTGCCAGACTCTGTAGTGCGGCGAGAGTTCGCAATGACCAATGAACTGCATGTTCTATGCAGTTTTCACGGAGAAACGACCGTCCGTGGAGAAACGCCAGGTGATCAGGTCATCTTCGAGTGGAGTCAACGACGCTTGAGCGAGGCGGAGGAGTAGCCGGACGAGTTCAGTCATGAGAGAGGGATCCATATTGTGCCTCAGGTCGATTAGCCAATTGTTGTTCTCAAGCGCCTCCATGACGCTTCGCCCTTTTCTGGTGGATGCCAGGAAAGCCGCTGCGCCAGTTCCTTTGGCAATGAGCCAGCAAGTCAACTGTCCTCCCAGAAGGAAAGCGAGGCCCCATTCCGAAGCGTAACTGAGTATCCGGCGCGAAGGAGAGCTGCATCAGCCTCTATGGGAGGGTCTAGCGAGCCCACCCAAGGCCGAGAAGGCGACGTCTTGTTGAGTCACAGCCAGCATAGTCGAATGGCCCGTCCAAATCGGGATAGGTCCAACACACCAAGGCCCCTGAGCTTGGTAGGTGTGCAAACTAATCCCCAGTTGACCCTAGGTGGAGCCCACAGGGTAGCGGATCCGCTCCAAAGCCATGCTTTTTTTTTTTTAGAGCAAGCTCATACCATTTTATTATGAGCCTAAAGCAGAGTTACAAGAACTCGAGATAACAGTGCTAGGGACATCACCAAACACATTAAAAAGCCAAAAAGAGGCCCATTTAACTACTGTTGCACCCATACCAGCAGGAGACCCGGCCTCTAGAAGCTCCTTGCAACGGGGTCAATTTTCTTAATGACCGAGGTTGGGGGGTGATGACGGAGAGAACATAGGTCGGCAGGGCCGATAGAACCGCTTTGAGTAGGGTAAGCCTCCCTCCCTTAGATACGAGAGGACCCCTCCAACCAGCTAGTCGATTTCCAATTTTGTCAATGAGCGGCTAGAAGTGAATGTGTCGTAGTCTTCTAATGGAAAGTGGATGCCCAGATATTTAATAGGGAAGGACACCCTTTCGGCTGAGAAGTCATGCAGGATGGTGTCGAGGTTCAGATTTGAGCCGCGTCTTTCACAAGAGTCGACTCTATGCAAGGATTAAGAAACTTTGCGTGTGAGCAAATTACCTGTAAAAACGTACAACCATTTCTACCATTGTATATGCAATCTTTACTGTTGTCTCTATTTGACATGACAACAATTAGAGACAACTGCTATCTCAACCATTGTACATGCTCTTATTTTTTTTTTCAAAATGGTTCAGCACAAGCGACGCGCGCGGTGTGCAAGTCCATCGTGGAGGATTGAGCCGCGATTATAACGACACATTTATTCGCGCGGCCACTACGCACGCCGATGGCCAGCGCGCGCGCGCCATCTAGCGGATTCATTCCCCGGCGCGCGTCCATCGGACGCGACGTCGCGCGTGCTCGCCGGCCGGCGCGCCCAGCGCGCACCCTCCTAGCTAGTGCACCCGCGTCCCCTCCGTTCAGCCGCCCGGGCGCAACACTTCAATCCCCGCGTCCTCTCGTGCATGATAACACATGCTCGTGCCACCCGGCCTATTCTTGCATGATATATCACCATGCATTGCTTCGAGCACACATATGGCGTTGGGGTTTTTGGGTCGCGCATCGGTGCATGTACGAGCGTACGTGCGTGCCGCAGTGGTTGAACACTTGAGTGTGGCTGGGCTTGTCCATTGCCGCAAGTGGCATATGCACGGGATATGGCTTGTCCATTCCCGCAAGTGGCATATGCACGGGATATGCCGGCACACCACATATATATATGCGGTATGTTTGGTGATGATGATCGCATCGCTGCTCCATAGTCCACAGTCCACACAAGTCGTACGGGAGTAAAGTGTAAGGGCGCTGTACGTAGTTGCTAGTTAGCTAGGGATCATCGTTGGTGTATATATGACAGGATCCGAAAGGATCTACGATATCCATGTTCGGATTGTGCGTACAATGGACCCCACCTCCTCACTATACACAATGGAACGTCTGCCGTGCAATCAAAAGTTCCAGAAGTGTGATCACCGTGCAATGAAATAGCAAAAGTTTTTTAAAAAAAAAATTATGAGAGTTTAAATTCTATATAACAGTTTTAAAAAAGAGATTTCTAACAAGTTGGAATTATTTAAATTTATTAATTTTTTCTCTATATATTTTCAAGTTTATATTAATGTAGAATGAATTTTGCATTGAAAAAAACTACACACGCACATATATGCGGAAGTATACCGTGAAACACATCTATAACTTTTTATAAAAAATTTCTAACTTCTATTAGTTTGTTTGCACAATGATTCTATCTGAAGTTTTTGAGATCCAAAGTTTTATTTCGCATGATATGTTCCCATACGTTCATAATACATGTAAACTTATCTAAAGGGGGTTATGAAATTGCCTCACAGCCATTTTCATCTCCGGCAAAAAGACCACACTATTCTCTGATTCATGAAAGGTTTCAGCTCAAAGATAGGCTTCAAGTGTTTGTCTTGGTTATTCGTTGGGCTCCAAAATGACTTCAAGCATGTTCAAAGTGTTTCATTAGGTTTGGGGCTTTTTGCAACACATCCGAACCGGCTTAGAATAAGCTGTTGAAAGCAGGGTTACATGCAAGCATGTGCCCTTCCTGCCTCTCGACATGAGGGAAACTCTACCTCTAACCAAACATCTCATCGAAGTTTTAGATCTAGTTGGATCTAGCTGACCCTCTCAAACATGGTGAGCTCTCCCGCATTTGTGTAAGAGGGAGGTTGAGAGGCTGGCTGAGATCCCTCCTAAACGCACATAATCATGACAGCCTTCGATGGAAACTCTTAGATTGGAAGACCAATGGGTTGTCGCTATGGTTGTTGACCCTTTTGAGTAGCCCACTAGATCACCACTCGCTAGAGCAACTCTGATGAGCGTCCCCTACAACATGGATACCTTCCTTACACGGGATGACAGAGAGCAATGCCACGATTTGAAATCAATAGGTCTTGGGTGCATGCCTCCATACTGCTGCCAGACAACGCTGCATCACCTCTTCCTCAGGCTTCCCCATTAACAAGGTATGAAATATTACCTTCACTTTTATGGAGTATAGGCCATTGCATAGTTCTTCACGTAGGAGGATGGGTCAGGTTGATTGACCCCCCACTGTCATCCACTGTTGTTGGGAGAAGGCTGAAAAGCACCACTGCTAAAGTCTAGATCGTTACACTTTAGGCAACCCTAACATCACCAAGGTTCCACGGGCCTCCATTTTGGGTATAGATTCCACTGGTAGCCACTTTGTATTCTATGGGCATAAATTTCATTGGCACGTCACAGTGGACATAGATTTTGTCTGCTTTCGTCATCACTCATAGATGGAGTTTTAGTACTAGGTTTTACGCCATTTGAAGTTTGTTACTATTCGTGTAATTTGTTATTTCTTCGTTGAGATAATATATTTTTTGTTTGTGATTGTGTACATCTAATGACATAAAGGCCAGAATGTTGATCCATTTTCTTAAAAAAGAAATATGCATCGACCACTTTGCCCTTGGTTTCCGCGACAACTTGGACTCCCAGCACTTTTGCTGCTGTTGTGTGATTGGTGTGTGGGCGTAGATAGAAATTTTCGTGGAGGGAGATTTTTTTCTAGTGCTTATATATACTACCCGTGGAGTAACAAGCCTAGATAGTGAAGAGCAACAAGGAGAAAAGAAAGGCGCAAAAGGCAGTGCAGAAACAGTGGGACTGATCCATTTCTCAGTGTTATATATGCTCATCATTGATCCGATCAATAAGTATATATGGAACCGGTCTCAAAGGGGAGGAGCAAGTTGCTGTAACCTGCCAATTCCTGAGGCGTTAGGCCGCCCCTGCTGGCTGCTGGTCACCAAATGTTGAAGCTTTGTCTCAAAAGGTAATTTCAGTATGTTGGTTGAGTGCTAGCTCCAGCTTCTGGATAAGGGCACAAGCTTAAGGCTGCATGTACTGAGGAATCCAATTAGAACCTCGGCGAAATCCCACATACAGGGTGGAATCACGGCGAGCTTCGGTGCTAGCGAACGCAGAAATCTGAAAACAAGGAGTGGCACGAAAGTGCCCACAGCTCATGTACGTCACGTGCAAAAGATTTTGAGCCATATACGCAGTGAGAGAACTATAAAATTAGCTAGAAAAAAGAATTTCCATGTATGCACATTCATGGCTGAGGAAAGTAATGGAAGGAATTAGAGAAAATTTGGAATTCGTACACACACAACAAGCACATGAAAACCGAGCGTAGCTCAGCCGATAACATCCTGATTGTATGACTATAGGTTGAGGGTTCATTCCCCGCTCTCACGCTTTTCTGGGATTCATTCTTACTGGGTACACACACATGTGTGCAGCTTGATGTTAGTTTGCAATTACTAACTATGCTCAAGCTCACGCATGCATGTGCTTTGCGCTGGTGTGTGGTGGGCGAGTTTGTGCGCGTCTTTCCTGTACCCTATACAAAAGGCACGTCGTTATTTGCATGCAAAGTGGTTAAATTACCAATTTATAAAATAACTAGGAAAATTAGCTTTCATGCGCCAGACAGTTCTTTCAAAAGCTCCAACTATTGAGTAAATATTGATTACATGGAGTGGAGATGGGATGTATTTATTATTTTTCTTAGAGTTGTGTGAACTAAATCAAACTAAAAGTTCTCAAGATCAATCATGGATCATTATTTTTCCGCCATCCAATGCCCTAGTGGTCTCTCTTGCCCCCTTAGGGGGTTAGATGATGTAGTACTTTAAACAGTGTATGTTTGATCCAATAGCGTAGAAAACTCTTACGTACAGTGTGTTATAGGTGTGTCAAAACTAAAAAACATCTCTAATAATCCATATTAAATTGAATGCACGAACAATATTGTTAAATTTGGATGATAAAATGATACTTCAATATGAACCATTGCATTGCAACAATTGCATGTCCTTCCCGGATAAAAAACAATCATATATCCATGTTTTATTCTTGTCAAAGAAAACCTATTGCAAAATTCAAAACTATGTGCTCAAGGCAGAACCAGCAATACCAAGCTCCTATTGTTTTAGAGCGGAGCTCTGTGCTCTCAGTGGTATATAACTCATTGCCATACATACGGCCTACCCTTACCCTATAGCGACTTAACAAAGCCAAAGACACCATTCTAATGGATAAGTGCATTCTCCCATGGTCTAATATATAATCCTCAAATGCTACAATATATTCCCAAAACATTTCAGAAAAGGAGCCAAAAAGTGAGCCAAAAGGAGAAACATAGAGCACAATAGGTTTTTGCTTTCCATTTTTGCAGGGACACCCCCGTGCCAGCTTCTGCGGAGGCCCAAAACGTAAACACCAAAACCTAAGGGGCCTTGGTAAAATTCTTCCAACATTAAAACCGTATAAGCGACGCTCTAAGTGATCAGGTGACCTCATAATCCCATTTATCTTGTACTTTTTTTTTGCAAATCCACCCAAGCAGTGACTAATTTCCCTCCTTTTTCCCCTTATAAATAAGCCTCCACCCGTTGCACTGCGCTCTCACACCATTGCAGCAAGCAGAAGCCTCTCAAGACAAGAACAGTGCAGAACTAACTTAGCTGAGAGCAGAAACAATGAGGCCAGGAGCAGGGTTCAACGCGACGGCGGCGGCGGCGGCGCACGCGGTGGTAGCCCCCTCGGCCGCGGGCGGCGCCGGCGGCGCGCATTCCGCGTGGCACTCGCCGGTGCCGTACCTCTTCGGCGGTCTGGCCGCGATGCTCGGCCTCATCGCCTTCGCCCTCCTCATCCTCGCGTGCTCGTACTGGAAGCTATCCGGATACCTGGAGGGCGGCGACGGCCGTGGCGACGGCGAAGGCTCCGCTGGCGCCGACGGCGCGAAACCGGCGGCCTCGGATCTGCCGCCGCCGATATGGGAGGAGAAGATACTTGTCATCATGGCCGGGGACGTGAAGCCGACGTACCTGGCCACGCCCATGTCAAGCAGGGCCTCCTCGTTCGGAGACCGCAGCAACAACGGAGAGGAGGACGAAGGCAAGAAGGCGCAGATCACCACGGCGGAGGTCGCCATGGTGAGCGCAGTGAGAGCCAGAGAGACAGAGATGAGCACCACATCCCTGACGTGTGAGGCGTGATTTTTGCTCCCATTTTTTCTCCCCTTAGTTTCTAGGTTTCTTTTGATGCCCATGAGGTGACTAGAGTGGCTCGAATTAATTGTTGGCGGATCAGAACGCCGCAGCGTTTTTGTTTTGGTTTCATCTAAAAAAAGTGGAGCGAAGCTGATGCTGTATAGGATAGAAGGACTGGAGATTGGAGAATGGAGAGCAGTGTCCAGAAAGAAAGTAACCCTGATCATCAGACTCGTCTTTTTTCCCTGGGGTTACCTGTCATTTTTGCAATGACGAGCAGAGCAGTTCAGATTAATCGAGAAGAAAAAGCAATAGATCAGGAACAAATTAAGCTCTGTGGAATGAATTATATGTAAAATTTTGCTCGGATGGGATCGAGTCGAATTATTAGAGCATGACAAAGTGCAGCTTATTAGTTTTTTTTTTTGAAGGAAAAGAAGCTGGTGCAGGCTATCTTCCCGTTCCTTTCTTTTTTGTTTTGCTCCAAGTGAATGGAAATGGGAATATTTTTCTCTCCTTTCGGTGGTGGCCAAAGCTAGTGGGCTATGTGTGTGTGTGTGTGTGTGGAGGAATCAGGTATAGGACACAAACTTTGCAAATGTATGAGTAAATCCAAGGGCTAAGTACGTGGATGAGATGTGTGTGTGTGTGTGTGTGTGTGTGTGGAGGAATCAGGTATAGGACAAACTTTGCAGATGTATGAGTAAATCCAAGGGCTAAGTGGATGAGAATTATTTTGTTTCAGGTAGCTAGGACGCGGTGCGTCGATGGGCATTAGTCCCCATGATTGCGAATATATCATCAGCAGCAACCATGAACAGGATAAATATTCTCCTCTGGAGAGCAGTGCTCCAGCTGTTATGTTTCCTCGTGGGCACTGTTGTTTTCTGGATATCCAATCAACCATATTTGGGAGACAGGGTATAATGAACAGATTCTCGAAGGTGATGTAAGATATCCACCATGATGTTGATATGTATAGCCAAGATTTTACTCAGCTGCTGTCAAGGGTGGAATTAGTGCTACACTGCTGCAATTTGTTTCTTAGAAACACGGCATTTCATTCGATTATTATAGGCCAAAGACCTGCAACCATGACGAAAATTACAACACAACTCCACGTTAAAGATCAAAACACCTGGTAAAAATCATATAAAAATACATCTTGCATCACTCTAACATGGAACAACAACTTGTATGGTGGGTGTCATAGTACTAGTGCACTAGTAACCATAGAGTAGGTATTTTATGCACTCTATAAACAACAAGCTTTTTCCTTAACAAAATAAAGCTCGAACACCTAACAACAGCTCCTCCATCATTCTTCTCAAATCTGCTTTTATCGACCTAGCCTGCCCTCGCCACGTCTCAACGACGCTTCAAAAACTACGACAAGTTTTAGCTTCTGGAATGCTGATATATATATTTGAAGACAAATCCAGTCTTGTATCAACTCAAAACTCCTGCCATGTGGGGAGAAGAATCCCACTAGCCCACATCAGATCGTGGACAAAGGGCAACAACCCTACCTAAGGCTTCATTGAAGAGAATGCCGAGGCCAACCACTAAACTGGAGAAACTTAGAAATGATCTTATTGACTTATTGCGCCGTCATTAGCGGCACTACTCGGATGTAAAGGACCAACAAATATTAACCCTAAAAAAACCAGTAGAACTATGAACGTAGGAAGAGAAAAGGCCCCCCTCACGCTGGAAGAGAAAAGGCCCCCCTCACGCTATCATCTCCAACAAGGTTACTAGAGTTGAGAGGGTGAGGCGGCTAGGATGGATCTGGAAGATTTAAGGCTAGAGTGGAGTTAGGAGCAGTTGCGACTCCTCGATACTTTTCACCACTGTTACAACTCTACAATGGTAATTGACTTGTGCCGATGAAAATTGTATTGCCAAAGTTTCTCCTATAAAAATACTTTTGCTTGAAAAAATGGCGTATTTGAATTTGGAAAAACAATCATAGGGAATTTTTTCTAATGGACAATAATTCTAGAAATTTTGGCGATATCAGCCTATATATAAAACTTTGGAAATCCAAATCTAAAAAACCGATCAACACAGATTTGAGATTGTGTGTCACTATCGTCAAGTATAATTTTAGAAACAAATTATTTTCTTGCCGAAGGAACAAACCAAGTCTTAAAAAGTTCGTGATGGTTTATATTCTAGAGATAAATCTTTGTTGTATATCACTGAACATTTTTCTAATATCTTCCGTGCCTTCACATTTGCACTAAACCTTGCGAGGAAGTGCAACCAAGAATGGAGTGGAAACTTAAAAATGTTTTGGGATTCTGATTAAACTTGAGTTAATATAATATCGGGAATCTAGGTCTTATATAGCCAAATTATTTTTCCCACTTTTCCCTTGCAAGTACATGGAATCTTGAGGATAAATTGGTAATCATACACCTAGTTATCCTATTTTGCCCCCAGTTGGGTTGCTAAAGTAGGGGCGTGCTCTTGCTTCACCCTCGTTTGCCTTCCTTTTTGCAGCCTTGGTACCTGATGACAAAATAATGGTTCACACTGTTGGTCTCTACTTTGCTTCTAATTGATGGCAAAGCCTTCCTTCACCTCGCAACGACAATAGTGGGATGCTTTTGGTGGTGTAAAGTATCTTTTAACCATCAGCCTTCGGCGGGAATCCCAAATCTCCTGCCCAGGCAATGATTGACATGTGAGCCACCCCGCATTAGCCCTCGGCTCAGAATAGCCAACGGGATGTGTGGCACCCCGGGAAGGTTACTGTCTAAGACTTCGGTCGGAAGGGTCTTCGGGACATGTGGCACCCTGGGAAGGCCCTCGTGTAGGGCCTTAGCCCAAAGGGATCGCCGGGACACGTGGCGCCCGAGAAGGTCCCCGTGCAGGGCCTTAGCTCGAAGGGGGCCTCCTAGACACACGGAGCTCTAGGAAGGTCCCCATAGGGGGCCTCAGCCGGAATATGCATCTAGGACACATGGCACTCTAGGGAGGTATTCGCATGGGGATTTAGCCCGAACAAGTTTTCGAGACTTGTGGTGCTTCAGGAAGGTCCCTACACGGGGTTTTGGCTTCAATGCGAAGGGGTCTCAGGGACATGTGTGGCGCTTTAAAAGGCCCCCACATAGGGTTTTGGCCCAAAGAGGGTCTCTGAGACAAGTGGCACACCGGAAAGTTCCCCGCATGGGGCTTTAGTCTAGAGGGGACTCTAGGACACATGGGCATCCGGGACGGCTTGCATGAAGTCTTATCGATTGGAGGAGTGGGGCCTATCCCTACAACACACATGAGTTTAGCAAAAAAAAGTTCAGTGTCATACAAAGATTTATCACAATGTTGGTAAAGCTGAAAATTTAGGTAAGATCAAAATTTTAAAAGTTTAGGGCTCTGACAAAACAGCTCAGAAAAATTATAATATATTTAAAAATAGTTTTGATGTTGTCCATGCAACGTGCACCAGGGTTTGCTCCCTTTACTTAATCAGCGGCGGCTCGATGCGCGGTGGGCGAGCAAGGCCCCAGGCGCCACGGGCGAGCGAGCAAGGCCCTAGGCGCCATGGGCGAGCACACCCCGTGGCGAATCGGCGTCGACGTGGCAACCTCGGCGGATGGTTTCCTACCAACGGGTGGGCTTCGGGCCCCACTTGACAGGTGCGCCCGAGGGAAGGAGGAAGTTCATCATAGAAGGCTCGTCTCCACTCAGCGTATCGGAGGCATTTATTATGACGATTTGGCGTGGGAGGTAGAAGATTATGATTGCAATCACTGTGGTTCTGGCTGAAGCACTGTAGCGGTCATTCCGCCACTGCGCTGCCATAGGTCTAACCGGCGCCAGTGTTAGGTGGCTCTTCCATCCTAGGCCATCCACACTCGGTGACAGGTGTGGGAAGGTGAAGCGACCAACGTTAGCAGCGGAGGAAAATGGGATGCATAGTGATACGACGCAATTAATGTACTCTCTCTCTCTCTCTCAATCTCTCTCTCTCTCTCTCTCTGCCATTCTAGGCAGTTTAAAAAGGGGATCCAGGTGAGGAAGAGAGGGGGATCCCTGAGACACACAATCTTTGTATGTTCTCTAGCGAGAACACACACACCCTCAAACCAAAGAAATCAAGCACAAGCAGGAGTAGGTCTATTACCCGTCTTGGGGTCCGAACCTAGGTAAAATCTGGTGTATCTCTATGCGTGCTTGATCAAACGAACTAGTTAGCAAAAATCCCCCTCTAGATGAACACAATTCACGGTTCACAAAATTTGTCAGGTGAAAAACCATCTACAGATGTCTTTGAGAAGAACCATAAAAAATAACTATACAGTGGTACAGCATGTGGCTCGTTAAAAAAGATAAATCTTTAAGCTTTACATTTTCATGTGGTTTAAGCTGAAAAAAAGGCTAGCGCTATTATCTTCACATAATGCTTTACTTTTTATCTCTAGGTCTGCAAACTAATCTTCTTCATTCATTTTTCTTTTTGTTTGTTCTCTCTCTGTTTTTTTTTTTTGCTACAAGAAAGACATCCATTCATATAAATGCATTTATATTAGTTGATTGTGTTGGTGATCGTCAGGATGCACTTGATAACATATTTACATTGAAAATTTTTTAAAAATACGACTCGTTCAAGATTGCCTAAAAGGCAATAGAGTTGAGCATGATGCAAAACCACTACTGAGATGGGACGGCTGTTTGACGTGGCTGCGTACGTTAACACGTCATCAAATTAGTTAACTATCGTCCATATTGGCGTGGTTGGGGCCACGGTTTCAGAAAAAGCGGCATGAAATCGATCAGGAGCGGGATCAAAATGTTGAATCCAAAACCATCTAAATTCATATTCAAAAAAGGAAAAGCCACCAAAAAATCACATGAACAGTATTAGGATGTTTAGCGAGTATGACATGAATAGTTTTTTTTGAATTTTCATGCTGATTTTGAGACTATCGATACATGCTCGGTTGGGCATTTCATCGAACATCCTATGCATATGCTATGGTTGTGCTCTACATCCATGCTGCCCCTGCCCACACCTGCACCACCCTGTTCAAATTACACATGTCGTGTAGTGCTCCTTCCAAGTCGTACTGCACTTTGCTCCATGCTTCCGTCAAGGGAGCCCATACAGCACGGTGCTCCCTTCAGGAGCATTTTGGACGGATGAGCTAAAAGACAAAATATTTGACGTCATCATGAACCAATCTGAATCTATCTGAACCAAGCTGAACCAAACTGAACCTACATGAATCAACCCGAACCAAGCTAAACCAAACTGAACCTACATGAACCAACCTGAACCAATCTGAACCTATATGAACCAACCTGAACCAAATCGAATTTCTTATGAAACTATCAACCTTTTTACCAGAAAAATTTTGAACCAATATGAATTTTCTATGAAAAAATCTGAACCAATCTGAATTTGCCCTGAACCTAGCTGTTTTTTTACCGGAAACAACCTGAACTACATGATTTCCTATAAACTAGCTAAAACATCATGGAGTTTTCTACTTTTTTACGAGAAAAATCCTGAAGCAACAAGGAATTTCTATGAAACTATATGAACCAACCTGAGTTTCACATGGACCTACCTATTTTTTTCACCTAAAACAATATGAACCAACATGAACCTATATGAATTTCTAATGAAACTAGCTGAAATAACTTGAACCAACCTGAACCTACATGACCAACATGAACCCAGCTGAACCTTACGAACCAACCGGAACCAAACTAAACCTACATGAACCAACCTAACCAATCTGAACCAAGCTGAACCAACCTGAACCAAACCGAATTTCCTATGAAATTAACTACCTTTTTACCAGAAAAATTCTGAACCAACATGAATTTTATATGAAAATATCTGAACCAATCTGAATTTGCCCTGAACCTAGCTATTTTTTTACCGGAAACAACTTGAACTAACATGGCATGCCTTAGCTTAGAATCTAGATCTGTTGGTCACTCATTGTTTAGCCTGAAATGTTTCCACAAATGTCAAGCTTCACCTGTTAATAACATATGTCATCTCTATAGTCAATCTTGTAACAGCAGACCATATGTGTTCCTGCAAGCTATAGCAAGATACGGATGAAAAGCAACAGAAAGTTGGGACACAAATACACAATGCGTAGTAAACCACCAACAGTGCATCAGTTTGCAGAAGCAGAGTAGCAGACATGTTTTATTTTCAGGGAGCAGAAATCAACTCTTTTGCACTGATCCAAACATGATTGACAATGTGAAATTCACATAGTCTAGCAATCAGGTTTGAAGAGAAGCTCAAGCTACAAACGCCGATAGATCGATCTTTGCTACAACTACAGGCAAGTAGGTACCTTAAGCAGCTTCACCTAGATCACCGTCCTCCGGTATTGTGTCTACAAGTTGCCATCTACGTCGCAATGGAGCACCGTATCCGCCTGCATCCACCACCACAGCACATCTCCATCCAGTGGAGAGGCGGGGATTCGGAGAAAATTGAGAAGCGGTGGTGGAGAAGCGGCGTCGGACGACCCAATGGAGAACTGCAGACTTTGAGAAGCGGGGATGCGGGGTCGGGGCCGACATTGGAGAGGCCAGGTCGGGGATGGCGGTGGAGAGGCGGCACCGAAGCCGACGAAGAGAGGCGGGCGAGCCGAGGCGGGGTCTGGGGCCGACGGTGGCGCGTTGGGGCTGGGGCCGGCCTCCGGCATTATCGCGTCGGGTTGGGCCAGCGGTGGTGGCAGATGACGGCGGCAGTTGCGGTGGCTATGCCCCTAGAGAACTGGTTCGGGAGTGAGTCTTTGGGGAAGAGGATTTAGGGCGCGGAGGAGGACAAGGAGTAGCAGGAGGGGACTGGGCATTTTGCCGCCGCGAACCTCGCCACCGATGAGGAAGCCGCGGCCCTCCCCCGCGTCAGCCGCGTGGGGTCCTCGAGAGCAGGTTCGGGGACCTGGGTGAAGGCGGCGGATGGCGGGGAGAGGCAGCGCAGGGGGGCTCCCGACGGGGACAACGCAGGGGAGCCTCACCGCCAATGAGGAAACTTGCAATGAGACGGGGGATCGGGGAGGAGGAAGGAGGATGAAGGGGTGCGTGGGGGCGGGCGGAATGTCTCCTCCGTAGCAAAGGCTCCAGACGGTCATCCGTTTTCTAAGATTTCTCTTCCGTCAATCCTATGCCACGCTTTGCCACTCCAGTAGAGGAGCAGAGGGCTTGGCTGCTAGGGTCACAAGGGACTAGAGAAGGGTAGAAGTAGGCATGATCATTGGTCGGGCCAGGCCGGGTTTCAGGCCGGGCTTGAAAAAGCCCGGTCCTACGAGATCAACCTTGAGCCTAGCCCGGCTCAGCGCATCGGGCTTCGGTTTCGGGCCTGAACCCGGCCCGTACACCAGTCGGGCTAGGCCGGGCCGCCCATGAACAAGTCTAGGTAGAAGTTCTTGGGGAGAGGGAGGCGTGCTCGGGAGAGAGGAGTCGGCAGACAAATTCATTGAGACGCGATAGGTTGACCTAGCTCCCTAGGGCGAGATAAGAGCATCATGTCAGCTAGTTATAAGCATTACAACTCAGTATTTTGCTTATGTGGAGGAGAGAATGAGAGTGTGCTAACTTACAACTAGTCTATAGTTGATTTCAATGCACTTACTATCTATTGTATGTGGACCCATATTTAATTTTATAGACAATGTTATAACTAGTACATTGTAGAGGCTGGCTAGATGCTATTTATAGATGACATGACACTTGTTTATAGTTAGGAACTATGTACAACATTGGAGATGTTCTAAGGGAGTGAAGAAGAGATAGAGATATGAAGGACGTCCCTCGGGGGAGCACACTGGTGAGCCAGAGGTGAGGAAGGAGGAACGAGGGCAATTTGACCCCCAAAAATCCATAATAGCGTATTTGTGAGTTTGGCACTTTGTAATGCCATGCAACCGATTTTAGATTTTATATGGAATACATATGTGTGTGAAAGGCAAGTTTGAAGTGGTATGCATCAAGTAACCGTCGGGGATTAAGTTTAGCCTTTGTCGGAAAGTGAAACATCTTTTTGTGTGTCCCAGGTATTTGCTTGCCAGTTACTTGGAGAAGGGCAACTACCCTGGAAGATGGCGATGCGTCGGGCTAGGCATTGCCCGATGTCATGCTGATCAAGATATCAAAAGGCTTGGTGGTTAAGTCTTCCTCCTCGCGATGACCTGACCCATGACAGTGTAGCATGCTAGGGTTCCTAGTTGCACCAGCATGTCACATAGTTTTAGGGATTAGTTATGATTTAAGTTTATCTTTTCAAATTTGTATCCCTATGACTAGTATAAATTACCTTCCCTTTTGCGTGAGGACGGGGTATCATGATAGACAATACATTTTCATCACCTACCTCGCACCGATAGGAATCCTACCTAGGTTTTTCTCTCGTAAATCCTTGTGCTGTGATCACTTGATTATAATAAAACGCTAGACGTAGGAATATTATCACTTACCCGGGAAGCCTGAACTAGGATAAAAATCTCTTTGGCGCCTTCTTCTCTGTGTCTTACGCCAAGATCTCTTCGTCATCTTGGAAGTCGAGATTGCGGCAGAAAGGGGCTCTCTTATCTTGTAATTCAAAAGTAAACTCGATTCAGGAAGCTTGTTTCCGATAATCGCCAATAACCTAAACAAGCTAAGCACCACCTCGAATTTGCCTCTCACATCCTTAAGCAAGGATGAATTATATGTGTTTCAGTTGCAAGCAACACCTCTTTGCAAAAGCGATAAGTAAAAATATATGAATGCAGTAGATGTTATTAATTTTATCCATTACATGTGTTCTTTCGTAGGGCTCTCCTAGGAAAAAATTACTAGATTTGGCCAATTGGCAATATCTTGTTTTGTTTTCAGTAATGTTAGAGTTAGAAGATGAGTAAGTGATTTTTATTGAAAGCTTCACAAAAAAAGGGCAGTTTACAGTACATTCAACGTACCAAAAATTAATTATTATCATTCCTATTCCGATAAATTTATTTGGAGTCTAAAGTTCTGTTGAAGATTAAATCTTCCTCAGGTATTTTAATAGGGAAAATATTCTTATTAAATATATGTTAGCAAATAGAGGTTCGAAAGGGAATTTAAAATTTTGTTTTTGCAGCCACAAGGAGAACAATCATCGTCTTTTTTAGAATGTAACATATCCTGTGCAATCAAAACTACCGTATAACCGAACTATCAAAAGTTGTAAAAATTTTCGAAAAAAATTGTAAATATCTTCATTGTTTACTCCACCAATGTATGAAGTTTCAAAGCAAAATTTATTTATATTATGAGTTATAAAAAAGAGAAAAAACTGACAGATTTGATGAGTTCAAAATTGATAATATTTTATCTTTATTGTAACTTTCAATATAGGATTAATTTGAACTTAAAATTTTATACAGAGGCAGTAATTTCAATAGCACATCTAAATTTTTTTTATAATTTTTTACAATTTTTGATAGTTCGGTTGCATGATGGTTTCACTGTAAACTTGATTGCACATGATATGTTCCCTTTTTAGAATGCCAGTTTACTAGATTTATTTAGAGGATTATCGTTATGGGCACAACAGAATTTTTTAGAAAAATAATGTTTCGTTTAATAAATATAAGAATGTTTTCTTTTCATAGGCAATTTTTTAGAAGATTCCATTAGTTGTAGAGTTGTAGCATTGTGGTCATCTTTTAGAAGCGGTGGCTGTTGTAGTGGGGGACACCTACCCCTCACGAATCAGTGAAGGAGGCGAACCAGTTTGCGAGAGCGGAAAAGGTGCATGTCCAAGGGAAGCCTCGCTCCCCTCGTGCAGAGCAACGGCGAACCAGAAGAAGTGTACACCAGAAGGGAGCCTCGCTTCCCTCGGGCAAAGCAACGACGGACCGAGGAAGTACCTATCCCCAAGAAATGCCTAGTCCAGCCATCCGCTACCTTACTATTGGTAGCAAGCGTCGGGAGAACCTGCGGGCCACTCCGCTTCGCCTGGAAGTTGAGGGATCCATAGCGTGAAACTTCGTCTTATCCAACATGTTTCTTCTGCCAAAAGGCCTGATTAAGCGCGGCAAAAACCCTGGCACGAAGCTGTGTCTCCTCCATCCGCATGGCCCACTCCAGAATGCTGATGCGGGTGATGGCGTTTGGGGTCAACTGGGAAAGCTCCGTGCGATATAGGGCGAGGATCTCCCCTTGGATTGGGGCATAGGGGAAGCGGAGGCCCGCTGCCAGGAAGGCTTCAAAGACAACCGCTTCATTGACTACCTGCTCTGGGATCTCTTCCTCTCTAGCAGAGCGCATAGAGCACCGCTCGATGCGGTACTCCTCCGCCAAGTTGTTCAGCTCCGCATCGCCAAGCACGGACTCCCCAAGATAGCCCGAGAGAGCGGCGATGGAGGTTTCGTCCAGCAGATACTTGGGAACAGCGTGAACGCGGGCCATCTCGTCGGACGAAGCCGTGGCGAACGAAAAGGTTGGAGG
This sequence comes from Raddia guianensis, assembly GCA_036346415.1. Lineage (NCBI taxonomy): Eukaryota > Viridiplantae > Streptophyta > Magnoliopsida > Poales > Poaceae > Raddia > Raddia guianensis. The sequence continues at coordinate 13,517,369 of CM070541.1, read as the reverse complement.
CATGGAGACGCTATGAGTTGGGAGCAAAGAGGCGGTTGGAGGCAAAAGCGTGAGAAGTGGCGTGAAAAAAAACTGGAGGAGAGGGGTATCCCGCTTTATATAAGAGCAGCCGACCCTCCCGGACCGTCGGATTAGGAGATGTGGCGGTGAGAGCAAACTATCTCCCTGGTTCAGCCCTAGGCCTTTGGCCCGATAGTCCTAGGGGAGGCAACCATCACGTCGGTAGGACACGCGTCTGCCCGTGGTTGTTGGAAGAATCTGAATGCAATAATGAATACCAAAACACCTAGGAGGGCGAAACGGCAGGCGATAGGCGCGCAGGCGGGCACGCGAAAAGACATCTGTGTCAGAAGACGTCCGTTGAAAAGTCGACCTTTCGATGTTTCGAATTATTTAGAGGGAAAGGTGTTGCCCTTTGCAGCCACCCCGCGGCAAAGGCCAAGGTACGCGGTGGATTCAACCTATTTTTCTAAGTGTTAGAAAGTTGCAAAAGTTGCAGATGGCGTTCGCCTACTCCACCATTTCAAAGGAGAAAGGTGCCCCGTAGAAGTTATTCAGCATGGCCAAAGGCATGGTGGAGCAAGCCTGTGACCATGAGGGGTTCCTGTTGTAGTGGGGGACACCTAGCCCCCACAAATCAGTGAGGGAGGTGAACCAGTTTGCGAGAGCGGCGAATATGCATGTCCAAGGGAAGCCTTGCTCCTCTTGTTGCGGAGCAACGGCGAACCAGAAGAAGTGTATACCCGAAGGGAGCCTCGCTTCCCTCGGGCGAAGCAACAGCGGACCGAGTAAGTTCTTATCCCCAAGAAGCTTCGCGGTCTCCCTTAGGAGCGAGGCGCGGCAGGTCAGGGAATACCCTACTCAAGATAAGGGGTGCCTAAGTCCTAATCGTGAAGCGAAGGTGGTTGAGTGGGAGCTAAGAAGACCAGGGGACAACAAGTGAGGGCAACTAGGTCTAAGCCTGGATCTCGAATGTGTTTTTCCTTCGGTACCCTAGGCATAGGGGCATGTTGAGGTCTATGAGGTCTTTTCCTAACTTTACCCTCTTTTGTCCCTAATTGATTCCCTCAGTGAAGGGTTGTATCGGGAGATGTAAATTTGTGCCCCCATTATAAATTGGGGGCCCCTCAGTAATAAAGACAAGAAGAGTTTTCCATAGGATAGCCACCTTGCGATTGCTCAGCTTCCCTGAGCTGCTCCGCGAAGCATATCTGATTGCTTCGCGAGCCAAGCCCTCACAAATTTGTTGTCTGACTCAGGCCAACGACAGTGGCTACAGAGTTCTCCAATCATTTTGAATGGATAAATAATATTGCAATCGGCTTGAATCGACGTTGGACTTTTCTTATGGTTTGTCTATCCACACATTTATGTTCGTTATCATTTAGTAATGTGTTTTCTTTTGCACGTGTTCTGAGTTGTGCACATCTACTACCGCAGAGGCAATTTCAATTCCATTACGTAAAAATTCCCAGAAACGGCGAAGTCCCATATAAGCAAATGCTTGTACTGGAGATCACCCCGACTCCTTAGGCCTTACAGGCTTACACCGCCGCCTTGAGCGTACTCCACAATGGTGGCATAGCTCGTATATATGGAGAGTCACTCGGTGCCATGGGGTCCCACTTATTAGGACATCATCGACAGTTCATCTTTTGGTGGTGGTTGAGAGGGCAGTGGTCGTATTATAGGAACAACAATGAAAACCTAGACAACAAAACTATAGATGGATCAACATAGGCATGAGTTGAAGATGGTGGCGAAGTTCCTTAAAGAGAGAAGGGGGGGATGAAGGGAGCAGAAAGATGTTTTGACAATCATGCGTAAAATCTCGCCAGCCAGTGATTTTATATTTCCCACAATTCCATGTAAGATTTTGACTAAATACCATTATTTGAATTTTAAATTTCTCAGAGTGAGTCCAAAACAAAAAAAAACATTGGGTTTACAGAGAAACCAAATAAAAATAACAGAAAATACTTGAAAAAACAATCAATTTTTTATTTCTATTAAACCAGTAGGTTTTGTTTGACAAACTTACCATCATACTAGTTTTGGCTTGTGTGCTCCCTTATCCTTCCGTTCAAGTCTTTTTGTGCGCTCTTCCTCATCCCTCTTGCTCATTGGTGTGCTCTAATATCATCACCTTTCCTTTGCTGATCACCAATGCTCCAACATCTTCCCCTTCCCTTTCCTTTGATGATCTATTGCTCCACATGGGTGTGGCAAGAGCACGATATAGTTGGAGTGTAGCGTGGGGATGGGCGGGCGTGGCCATAGCCAAGGCCATGTCATGTCCACAAGGTGTTCACCAAAATGAACATACCGAGAACACACTGTTAATATCAAATTTATATGAAATTTCATTTTTGTTAAAAAACTATTCACATATACTTTTAAAGCATATTATACTATTTTTATGAATGTCAGTTGATTTGTTTACTAGATTTTTAATTTTAATTTCATTTTTCAATTTGAATTGTTTAAAATTTAGAGATTTCCTACAACTTATTATCGATTTCCTATGAATTTTAAAACCTAGGTAGGAAGTGTGGGATTCAATCGAAGAACCCATGGATATACTTGATGGTGGATAGTTGTGATGTGGGTGTCAACTACCAATTATATGGATTGCAGGCCACCACTTAGACCTAGGGATCAAATGATCCGAATTCAAGTGAACCAAGTCTGGGTTAGCTCAGGATCATTAGGATAAATGAGCCAAAAACAAGGCTCAATTCGGCACCTTGGATTCCACGAGCTAGAAGTGAGGCTCGACTTGAGCTCAGCCAAAGCTTAGGCTAGCTTGTTTAGGCTCGTGAGCTTGTCGGAGAGGAGGACAGGACGGAAGTCGCACCTACTAGGAGGAGGGGAGAGGGGCATCGGCACCAACAAAAAGAAGGGTGGAGCGGGAGCAGATGGCTAGGAGGAGAGGCACAAAACGCTGGCAACAGTGGCCGTGATATTTATACTTAAGGGCATCTCTATTATAGAGTCAATTACTAGGTATAAGTAAACTCCATGTCATCTATAGATAACATGTAGACAACTTTTTCAATGGGTTAGATATAGGAAAAAGTCTACTTACCCCCTGAAATATTGACCTGGGCGCACATAACCCACTGATTTCGAAAACCAGGTAACCAGTCCAACGAACTATTGAAACCAGTGCACTTAACCCCTGTGAGCGGTATTGAGGGTGGTTTTGCCACCGAGGCAGTCCACGTGGCTCATGACGTGGCGTTCCGATTAAAAAAAACATTACACGAATGAAAACAAAATATGGCCCACATGTCATCCATACATATGGCTTTTCATTTTATTTTCAACCTATTTCAGCATGGGACCCACATGTCACTCTCTTCTCTCATTTCTTTTTCCTCTTCCTCTTCCCCTACCTTTCCCTCTCCTCCCCGTTACCTCCCTCCTCCTTCCTCCCTGGCCACCCGGCCTCCTTTCTCCCTAGCGAGGTGGCGCCGGCCAGGGCGCGAGGTGGCGCCGACGGCCTGGGGAGAGAGAGGGGGAGGTGTGTGGGGGGAGAGAGAGGGGGGTAGAAGAAGGGAACCGAGTGCCACGTCATAGTGCACGTGAAAAAAACAGCCCACATGTCCGTTCACATGGCAAAACCACCCTCAAAACCGCTACCAGGGGGTTAAGTGCACTGATTTCAATAGTTCGTGGGATTGGTTACCTGGTTTTCGAAGTCAAGAAATTATGTGCGCCCGGGTAAATACTTCAAAGGGGTAAGTAGACTTTTTCCTTAGATATAACATTGTCTCTAAAATGTAATATTGGCCCATATGTAATAAGGTGCATGCACATTATAATTCGCTATATATCAGTCCTTAGCTGAGAGCTAGTCTCTATCTCTCTTCTCCTCTTCTCTCCTCCACAGAAGTAAAAATAATATGATAGCCTTTATAACTAGCTGATTTGGCACCACTAAAGATGTCTTGCCAATGCGTTTGACTAATAAGATCAAAATGAGTCTACTTGCATAGTTCGAAGACCGCAAAAATACACACTTCCCCCTTTTTACCATCAGTGGTAAAAGCACAAGATCAAATGCACAATAGCGCCTCTCCATGTCGTGCATGTTGCTCGTCAGGTGCGCTGCAAGGGTTGGACGATGACATCCTGGGCCGCTTTGGCCAGAGCTAGCTAGCTTTTATTTGCTTCAATTCGAAGATCTGGACGACGTATGCATGCACCTGGTGGTTGGCAATTTCTGGGAACAGGAACACAGGTGAGAGATGTGAGAGCACTGCATGCATGATTGATCCACCCAGACAATTGGCTGGTTGGATACATCTTTTTTATGAAGTCATCTTTCATTCATCTTCTCTTAGCCGTATGTGGATATAGCTTTCATTCGTTGGTTAGTTACATGTGAACTTCACCCGGAAAAACGTATTATATATATTATTCCTGGAGCTTCTCTTTGTAACTAAAGGAGCTTTTCTCTTAGCCTTAAATACTATTCCTTTCTTTATCAAGTATTATACATACTATACCTTTGGTGGATTGGTAATTTAACATATTAGTAATCTTTGATAGCTAAGAGATATCGACGATACGGCATTTCTCCTGTCTTCCGTTTAAAAAAAGAGAGACATATCGACGATTGTATGTGGGAACACGCTAGGCAGGTAACGACAACAGCGTGTTGAAGAATGAAGAATAAGATTATATATGTAAAGCATGCAAAAGACATCTTTTACTAGAGGTTCGTCTTTAACCACAAGATGAAATTGTGGTGATTCCATTTCTATAGCAAGTTCCTTTTTCACAGTGCAACATGTCCATGGCAATTATACCCAGGACCGCGAAACTATATGGTTCGGCTCCAATACAATATGCCTCCCTTCAGCTTTGCAATGTATAACCATTCTCCATGTATGATAAATTTCTCAATCTTGACCAGAACACTGGTAACTAGAGGTGAAAATGAGCCGAGACAATCGATGGGGCTATATCTCGGTCAGCCATGCTCGGATCAGTGTGCTGAGCAAGCTAAATTTCAGCTCGGTTCACTATTGAGCGGCTCGGTGAGCTCGCTGAGCCTGAGCACAGCTGCATGCATAGGTGATGAGCATGGGCTAAGTTTGACTCTAGCCTAGTGCAGCACGCTGCACGCAGCCACATGACCTCGGTAAATCAGATCTGTCATCCACCAAGCCTCCCCCCTAGCTTCCAACTCCCCCGTCCCAACTCAAACTCAGCCAGTTGTCGCCACCACCGCCATCGTCCCCTTGTGCCCCTCAAGCCACACAATTCTGTCGTTTTGACCTTAGATCCCCTCTCCACTCCAGCCCCCTTCTGTCGTTTTCTTAACAGAATCCCTCGTTCCACATCTTCATGACCTCGATCAATTAGATTTGTCATCCACCAAACCTTCCCTTCCCCCTTTGGATCCTCCTTGTTCCTGCACCACTTCTTGCCCATCTATGAGGCAAGATCATCCTTCTAGGGTTTAGAAGTGGGTCAGATCTAGTTCGCGTCTCTCGCGGACCCCAGGCGTCCATGCTTCCCTTATTCTACTCGCCTTGGGCCTCTTCATTTTCTAGCAGTGAGCATCTCCACCCGAAACTCTAAAAGCATCCGTAGCAGACACTCCAAAATATTGTAACACTATTCACTGTACACTATATCCATTCCTTTAAAATGTATTCACACTTTACATTATACTATAAAAGATTCCTTCCTCCAAAAAAAACACTATCATATATAGTTTATTTTATAGTTTCTGTTGCGGATGCTCAGGATGGCAGCATAAAGCGACGGCCTCTAGCAGTTGGATCTCATCCCAAGCAGGTTATTTCACATCGGCAGGTTATTTCACATCGGCAATTGAGGGGCCGTGCATCGGCAATTGAGGGGCACAAGGTTATTTCACATCGGCAGGTTATTTCACATCGGCAATTGAGGGGCCGTGCATCGGCAATTGAGGGGCACAAGGGCGGCCCTCTTCGACTCGGAGTAATGGCTCTGTTCGATTAGCACATGGACAATCCCATCCTACCACACAACCCAAGTGGATAGGAAGTTGAGCATTCGCACCCGATACTCTATTCGTTCACTCTATTTTACTATTAATTAGCTACTCCCTATATCATTCCCTCTAAATTTTTCTTACAATTTACACTAACTTTTAAAAGATTCCTTCTTTGCATCAGCTACTCTATCTTAAACTATAATGTTTTAACGTGACAACTACGAATGCCCCTGAATGCGCCTCAACAACCCAAGGCAAAGCAAATCGTCAAGATTTTCAGGTACAACCAGAATCCCCGCGCTCCACATTTGTCAGAACAAACCCATGGATGGCTGGACAGTGGTGAGAACTATCCGTGCGTAGAGCGGAGAGGTTCAACGAGGCACACTTCAATGCCAACAAGAGTGAGAGTAGTTAAGAATCTGAAATGACGACGAGTTTACTAGAATTGGAGGAAGTATAGAAATGCTATAAATGACGTCCAGTTTACAAGAATTGAAGGAAGTATAAGTTGCAGCTTCACACGAAATGCTATCATGGTACGAGTACTAACTAATACTACTTCCTCCCTTTTTTTTACGTCTTTAACTTGACACGTCTTTAACCATTTGTTTTATTCAAAAATTTAATACAAAGATGAAAAAAAGTCATGTTTAAAATACCTTTATTGATAAAAAATCATAACAAAATAAATGATATTTATAAAAAAAATTAATAAGACGAATATTGGTTAAAGGTGTATCTAAAATTCAAATACGTCTAACAAAAAAGAACGGAAGAGTAGTTAGCTAGCCACCGTGCATGCCACGAGTCATCGTTGACGTCACGCCACTGGTCTAATCCGCGTGCTAGCAACCGAGTGTGTTTTCAACATCACAAAACTATTAGTAATTCGTCATGCACCAATGCTCCCACAGGTCTACCTTATGAATGGAATATTCTGCGTGACAAAGCTCTGTGCAACCGTGATTAAGAAAGAAGTATATACCTTCACCTTGCAAGTAGTTTTTGACCGGCACATGCTTACGTACAAAAGATACGGATCCTCTTGTGATTCTGTTTCTTGGGATTAGGATCGCTCCATGTCATTCTTCCCTGGATATCACTCATGGTATCATGCCAGAAGCCCAGAAACCAATCCATGGCAACAGCGCGCGGAAGCACGAAACAGTACATTATGCTACCAGTCAAGAAACAAACAGCTGCTTGGTCCCGCGTATACCGGGGAGTTTCCACTGGGGGACCAGCACAGAAAATGTTGTCGATGACGCTTCAGAACCCTTATTACTGATGATTTTGAACCGTCGGTGATAGTTTATATCCCTGACAGTTTTAGATGAAAGCCGTGCTTTTAATAGTAGAAGTTAATTAAAAGGTTATTTCAACCCATGTTTAAAAGCCTAGTACACTTTTTCATATGAAATTTAAATCTCGAATGGTCTAGAACTCAAACATAATACCTCTTGAATTAATCCAACCCTCCCAACCACCCCACCCTTCTAATCTATATAGATATGTACACCATCTAAGATTTGTTTTTAATCGTTCAACAACTTTTTGACTATAATAAATTGAAAAGCTTTCAAGTATAAAGTTTTAGATCTTCTCGAGAATTATAATTTTCATGCAAATATTGTTTCAATTCAACTTTGTTTAATTAAGTTATAATTTTTAAAAATTGCAATGAACATTTAAGCATCTAAATTGCTTCAAATGGAAAATATATAAACTACAAAGTTTTAGATTTTATCAAGAGCTATTATTTACACATAAAGTCTATTTTCATTCAAGCTCGTATGAATAAGTTACAAAATTTTGAAGAGATAGAAATCTAAAAAAAATAGTATCACTAGCGGTTCTTGTCTAGAATCGCCAGTAATAATAAACTATCACCAGCGGTTTGGTTATAGAACCGAGTATCGCTGATTGTTTAGAAATCTAAAAAAAATAGTATCACTAGCGGTTCTTGTCTAGAATCACCAATAATAATAAACTATCACCAGCGGTTTGGTTATAGAACCGAGTATCGCTGATTGTTTTTTAACATAACTGTCAATGATAGGGTACCTTACCACTATTAAATCACTTATGTACTCGGCAACGATAGTACCGGCCTATCACTGATGGTTTTTATCACCGATGGTTTTTCATGTGGCCTCCCATGTACGATTCTACAAAAATAATTCCCCAAGAATTCAAAAATGATGTTGACATTTTTTTTCCCTCCTCTTCCTCTTCTCCTATGTATCCCTTCTGCCATGGCCTACCAATAGCTCCTTGAGTCATTGACTGTCGTGCCGAGAATGGGGAAGGAGGGGTTTTGCGGTGGAGAGCAGGTGTCGCCCTGGTTGCACTCACAGGATGTGGTTCTCGTCGACATTGGATAGGTGGAGAGTAGCGAGAGAGGAGAGGAGGGAGAGGAGAGGAGTGAGGACATCGGTGACAAGAGGAAGGTGGGGCCAGTATACGAATCTTGGTCGGAACCAGATACTCTACAATTATTGCCCTCTGCAGTTGGATCATTGATATGTGTGCTTATTGCCCTCTACAGTTGGGTCACTGACATGTCAACCTGAGCCCACATATCAGTGACCACACCAGAGGAGATAAGTCCAGAGGACCCCGCGAGATCGGACTGGGATCAAGGGTGCATGTCATGGAGCTCCCCCAAGAATTATATTTCCCTACCTGCACAACTTAATGCACTGCCCAGCAGGATTAGAAAAGGAACCAAATTGACCCAAAAACAGCTACCCAGTTAATTTGGTGATGATTAAATAGAAACCGTCCGCTGAACCAAAAAACTAGTTTCTTCAAACCGCTCTAGTGGTTTCGATCAGTAAACAGCGGCGAAGCACGTACGTGCCTACGTACGTAACAGTCGCGAGAAAGGGAGGGAGGAGGGACGCATCATGTTACATGTATGTGGCCGCGACTGCGCCGCAGCGGAGAGCGACGCGGTGGGGGCAGCCACTGCAAAGGGAGCGGGGAATAATTGGGGGAGCACGAGATCGACGAGAGCGACGACCGGGGCGGCGTCCTTCAGGTGTCCAGCCGATCGGCCATGGACCACCACCGCGTGATCCGTGTGGCCGTGGCCTCCGGGAGAGCGAGCGAGAGAGAGAGCAAAGGCGCCGCGCGAAAGCGAGAGCGCCGTGCCACCACACCAGCACTGGCCGGTGCGCGGTGACCGCGCCTCGTTGCCGCTCCGGCTGCTCGCTCGCGCCGGCGCCCGGTCGATCATGCGTGCGTGGTGAGTGGTCTCGGTGAGTTTTTGTTCGTGGTGCTGCGCGCGTCTGCGTCGGTTTGGGGTTGGGACCAGACCAAAACCGACGCGACGAGAGGCTGAAACGTTGGCGAACTCCGTACATAGGATCGATCCTCCGTCAGTCCGTCCTAGAAACCGTAGTTGTCACTTGTCAGTCCCGATCTGAGGCCACCATGAAGGAGCAGAGCTAGCTACATGCACGATCGAGATGGTGCGTGCGGTTCCAATTATTCTATTCTCCGTTCGATCAGCCGCTCTCTTGGCACTCGGTGCTGGAGATCGACCAGAATTCGTGCCTCTGATGATGGATGATGGTGAGAGTAGAAAGGTAATTCGTGGGTTCATGACTTTTTGGGTTCGCTGGTAAAAAAATGACTGCCATATCTGTCGTATACGTAACACATGTCGTTTCGATATATTATGTGTAAAGAAGATCGGTATATGTTTGTAGATGGAGCTCCTTGCATTATCATGGCTAGCTATTGGTTACATGCTGAGATCCGTGCTATGCATTTTATGTTTTTTTTGCAGAAATGCCCATTTAAAAGGTCGAATTACTTCATGAGGTTGCGACAGAGCATAATCTCAATAATGAGGAGACGACGCCAGTGATGGAGGAGGGCGCCAAATCATGGGGGTGCTAGTGGGGAAATGAGCAGCATTGGTACTGGTGGAGGAGGAGGAGGGAAGTGATGAAGGAGAGATGGAGGAGGGAGGTGGTAATGTGTGAGAGATAGGAGCGTGGTAGGAAGGGTGGCGGCGATGGAGAGGTTGATGATTTAGGCAATAGCGTAGGAGAGGTGGAGAGTGTTGATGGGGAAGAGATAGAAGAAGGAGGCAATGGTGTAGGAGAGGCGGAAGAGGGAGATGACAAAAGAGGGGCAGTGGTAGGCGTCTACACTGCAACGGAAGATGAAGGTTGGTGATGACAGGCGTCTTCAGTGGAGAAGCTAGGGGCGGCTTCGATTGGGGATGAAGGGAAAGGTAGAAGAGAAAGAAAGAGAAGTAGGGAGAGAGACGTTGTCAGTGTCCAACACATCAGCAAAAAAGCACTTACATGGATACTCCGTCATCTAAATCGTCCTAAAATTATTGTATATGTTGATTATGAAGGGCCAAAACTGGTTTGGCTTTATCCATTTGAGTACAAACCTAACTAGGTATTTGAGTTCCAGAACCAACTTAATATAACGACCATCGATTAGGGACTAAATTCCTATCCGATCCGGAACAATTGCTCCAGTGCTGGTTTAGCCCATAAACTAAATATTTGTTTCCATTTAAATATTTGTTTTGATACTATTCTCGCAATTAACCATTAAATCATTCGTCTGTCAATCCCAAGAATCCAACCATAGTGGCCTTTCGCAAGGCATTGCATGTAAGGGAGTCGTTCGGTGCTTGCCTTCAATGCACAAAGATATGACTTTTGACCACTACTGACCAACATACTCCAATGTCCCACATTGGTCCGTCATTCCCAAACATCCAATCAGAGTGATCTTTCTCTTTCCCAAAGCATTGCATGTTTTGCATGTGAGGGAGCCGTTCGGTGCTTGCCTTCAATGTATAAAGCTATGACTTTTGGAATTTTTATTTTTTTTATTCTTTTATGCAAAAATGTATCTCGGATTGAACTTTAGACATAAATAGGCGTCGGTCGAGCGTTCAATTAACGACAAGGTACCTATTTGAAAGCACGCCGGGACCCCTACCGTCACTGGCCGTCAGGCTGGGGTTCCTGTCGCACTTTACAGACGACAAGGACGCCGGCCGCCGTGCCCGCCTTGAAGGCAGGCCAGCTCCAGGCCAGCCTGGAAGGTCAGCCATGCCACTGCCTCCTAGCCTTGGCGGCTAGAAACCCTAGCCCTGCCCAAAGGCCGCCATTTGAATGGGCCACGGTTGGGCCCTCCTAAGAGTTCAAATATAATATTATTTTAAATATTTTATGGGATTTTAGTCCCCAAAAAAATAGAAAAAAATTTGAAAACATATTAAAATGTTTTGAAAAGTTTGATAGTTAAACTCTCCTCAATTTTATAGATTTTTGAATATTTTTTTAAAAAAATTCGGAGCTTCCTACTGTTTTCTAAACCTTATTTTTTTATTTGCTGAATATTATAAACTGCAAAAAAAAGAAATGGGCCACCCTTCACCTTCCTCATGGGCCTTTCCTCCCACCTCTCACAAGGCGGCCCAACAGCGGCCCATTCAGGGGGGCGCACCTAGGGTGGCTAGGGTTTCTAGCCGCAGCCTGAGGCCAGGAGCGCGGTGGCGTGGCGCTTGTCTTGGCCGGCGGTCATGGGCGGCGGCGCTGATGCGGCACGGTTTTCCACGGCACTGCTGCCCGCCATGGTGGGCGCGGCGCGGCGTCCTGTCGTCTGCAACGAAGTCGCGACAGTACCCACCGACGGCCAAGGATGTGGTAGGGTCTGTCGTGCTTTCAAAGTACGACAGGTACCCGATCGTTAATTGAACGCTCGACCGGTGCCTATTTGTGTCTAAAGTTCAATCCGACATACAATTTTGCATAAAAGAATAAAAATAAATATAAAAAATAAAAATTCCGACTTTTGCATGCACGGCCGCCAAACGGCCCGGCCTCTGAAGGTGCAGAAAGGCCATCAGACACAGTCACACAGCCCACGGCATTGGCTCACGGACGGCCCAGCTACACAGCACGCGACCAACCACGGTGCTCTCTTTTTTTTCCCTTTTTTCACCAAATTGCCGAATAGGGCCCGTGCGTGCATCTCAAGGTGCCGATTGCAGAATAGACTAGCGGTGCACTCAGTGGCGTGATCATCTTTCGAATTTCGAGGAAGGGCATATTGGGTATTCTGACCGTATTGTGTCCTGTGCATGTCGTGAGCTTTTCAAATAACGATTTCTAACGAATATATTAGGCGAGCAATGACGAAAACCAGATGATTACCGTGTGAAACCGGCTTAAATTCAAAATTTATAACTTGCACGAAAACGTAACGGATTTTCTGCTCGCACTTAGAGGCACGTGGCCGGGTTGTTCAACGAAATATTAGTATAGATGGTCAAATGGGCAGAGCTAAAAGGGCCGGCATGAGGCACAACATTTTGGCCCGGCCCGGAGCACGGCACGACATGATATAGATAGGGCCAGGCTGGCACGGCACGATCGGCCGGGCCGTGCTTGGGCCGAAGGCTAGGCCCGTGGGCTGGTACGGGCACGGCACGATTAGTTTTTGTTTTATTTTCATTTAATAGTATGTATATTATAACAAGCTATAATGGATTATACACAAACAAACAAGTGTCCTACTGGTTATCAGAGATGAAAACAAGCCTTAGATCTTATGTTCAAAGCCTACTAGCCTCATTTTTACCTATTTTGAGGATATTTTCTTAGCCATTTGTTAAATGGGCTGACATGGCCCATCTAGCACGTACATGACCCATCTAGCCCGTCGTGCCTCGGGCCGGCCCGGCACGGTTGGCCGTGCCTAACGGGCCCGTGCCTAGCCGGGCTCAGGTCGGGCCGTGCTGGGCCGCCCATTTTGGCCATCTATAAATATTAGGATGGGAAGGAGCGGATTCTGTGAAATCGAATTAATGAATTCCTTCCAAGATGGCAACGAGTGAAGTTTGAGTGAGCTACGGATTAACTCGACTTAGAGCATGTACAATGGTACATATCAGCTGTCTCTAAGCGATCTATGATATTTGCCATGTAGGATAAATAATGATGTGGAGGAGAGAGGTGCGCATAGAGCTACACGCGAATTAAGAAATCTTGTGTGTGATTAAGTGTTATAAAAAATGTGCAGTTGTCTATAAGCCATCTATACTATTGTATGAGTTGTCTCTAAGTCATCTCTATAAGTGATATGGCAATGGTTAGAGATGGCTATTGTCTCAACCATTGTACATACTTTTAGTAGCTAAACGAGCTATGAAAAAGATCAGCTCGGGTTTGCAGAAAGCACGAGTGGTTCACAAGGCAAAGAGAGGAAAGAAGGAAAAATTAGGTCATGGAAGGGGCAGACGAAGGCTAGAGCATTCGGTCAAGAAAAAGGAGGGAGGTGGTGATGCCCCACCTGAAGGAGGCCATGTAGAGGTGAAGTGGCTAGACCTGAATCCAGTCTGCTCATGGAGCTTGAAGGAAGAGGGAGGCGGTGGTGTCTAGCCACGTGCAGGATTTAGAAGAGAGGCGCTGACGTTTGGGCCTTGGCTAGGACTTGGGAAGACCAAAAAAGGAAGGAGGTGAGGAAGAAGGCAATGAAGTCATGCCCGCATGAGGGGGCCAAGGAGGGGTGTGTATGCAGCAGAGGAAGTTGAGTAGTGATGAACAGAGGAAGGACGAACAAAAGAATACTTGGGTTTAGATGAGTCAACTCATTCTTGACTTGACATATTTTCTTAACGAGTCCACAAGCAAGTTAGGTCCTAACTCATCTCGGCTTGTTTACCGATTAAGCTAAAAAAGCTCAAGCTCGAGGTCACTTTTGAGCAAAGTTATGTGAGACGCTAGTCGAGTGGAGAGCCGGAGAGGGACCACCTAGAAAGACGCTAGTCGCTGCCTATAGGCGGCAAAACTAATTTGGACATTGATAACGGTTTTAACAATGATGTGTGATTATTTTAAAAATGCATTTATATGCTATGTTTAATATGATAAATGCCATATTTATATGCCACATAGAAACACCTAGTTGTTGTCTAGGATTGCCTATGCGGACCAGGCACCTAGATCACCACCTAGGCCCTAGGCAGCATGGGAGGCCACCACCTAGCACCTATGCGTTGCCTAGGGAACCGTGTTTATGAGCAAAACTCAAACTTAACCAAAGCAGTTGCTCATGAGCATTGCCAGTTCTAATGCCTTAGTTTTTTTTTAAAAAAAAATCATGATATCAAATGCTTTGAACATTTGAGATTTTTTATGAGTTTGTATGGAGGTTTTCTTTATTTTAATTGTGTTGCATACTTAGGCTAAAATCAAAACCACAAATCGCATGATTTTCATATCAAACCAGAGTGATATATGTATGATCATCATGGTTCACAACCATACCTGCATTCTGTTCCCCCATCATACTAGTACCATTTGATGCATCAAACATTACAAATTTCTGATACACTGATGCTGTTCTCCCCCAAACAAAGCATTACACAGGTACAGTTACACACAGTGTACACACACGTAGATCGTCCTCTCTTATTTAAACAGGGGCCAAAAGCAAAGGCACCCTTCACGTATAGTATACTTAGCTCCATCCTTCTGTCTTAAAAATCGTAGAAGTCCGAACTGATTACGGATTGCGCGCCACTACTTATCCTACCGACCGCTCCCTATCCGTTATAACTCGAGGAAGACGAACTCCTCGATGGCCGGGATCTTGCCGATCTTCTCGAGCGTCTCCTTGTCGGGCTCCTCGTCGACGCCGATGGCCATGATCGCCTGCTTGCCCCGGAAGGTCCGGCCGACGCTCATGAAGCTGATGTTCACGTTTCGCTGGCCGAGGATGTTGCCGACCTTGCCGATCATTCCGGGCTGGTCGACCTGCCGGCAGAGGATCAGGTTGCCCTCCAGGCTGACGTCCACCTCGTAGGGGCCGACGACGGTGAGGTGCGGCACGCCGAACTTGACCCTGCCTTCCAGGACGATGTCGCCGCCGTCGCTGATCGCGCCGGCGAACTTGGACTGCACGTGCGAGAGGCGCACCTGGATGGATTCCAGCGGCGCCTCGGCGGTGGCGCTGTCGTGGGAGACGCGCTCCTCGGTGATGCGGAGGCCGCGCTGCTTCGCGGTATAGTCCGCGTTCACGAGGTTGACGAAGGTGCTGGACACCGGCTCCACGATGCCCTTGGTGACCATCGCGCGGAGGAGCCTCGTGTCCAGGTCGTCGGGGTCCCGGGCCGAGGTGTACACCACCTTGACGCCCTTGATGCCGCTCTCGCCGGCGACGAGCTGCACTGCCAACCTGCCCAGCTTCTCTGCAAGTGAAACATATGGAGCGAGTTCTGACAGAACCTGACAGTGAAACAAAAAGATCAATAAGATCGAACCATCCAAGTACTTGCATAATTGGTGTGCAAACTAGTTGTCCGTGTTCTAGTATAATTGAACTATATATGAAGTATGAAGTATGAACTTCGTACCTCAGCTGGGACCATTGGAGCATTCACGGCTGTCGCTGCGAGCTCACCTCTCAGGGCACCGACAACAGCTTCGGCTATTTCGATAGCAACGCCTTCCTGCAATTTGGTGAGTTCAGAAAAAAGGTAGTACATCAGATACAGCAGCAAGTGGTTGACACGGCTACATCACCGTAGGACTTGAATTGAGTATTGACGTGGTTGTAGGTTTGTAGGTAAGATGCATACCTGGGCCTCCAATGTACTTGCTCCAAGGTGGGGTGTGACAGTAACATTCTCATGAAGCACTAGCTTGCTGTCCTTTGGTGGGGGCTCCTCTGTGAAGACATCAAGTGCTGCCTGCTCCAGATTGGCAAAGAAAAGCTCTAACTTTCAGACAAATATTCACATTGCTGAGTTAGAAGAAAACCGAGCAGAAATAAATTTCTGATCACCTGAGCAACTTTGCCGGAGTCGAGGGCTCTAACCAGAGCGCCTTCGTCGATCACACCACCCCTGGCCACATTGATGATCCGAACACCGGTCTTCATCTTCCCAAAGGATTCATCATTGAAAATCTTCGATGTAGTTGGGGTGAGCGGCATGTGGAGGGAGATGAAGTCGGCTCTGGCTATGGCCTCCTCGAAAGATACCAGCTCAGCTCCAATGGCACGGGCTCTATCAGCTGGGGCATAGGGATCATGAGCGATCACATGCATCCCAAGCCCTTTGGCTCGCCTTGCAACCTCTGAGCCAACCTTCCCGAAACCCATGACAGCAAGAGTCTTTCCAACCAGGGAAACACCTACGTACTTGGTTCTTTGCCATTTACCTGTGACAAAAGAGAGATTTTGTCAATACATTTGTTAAGCATGAGCCGATGGCTTCAAGAGCAACACATCGTTTTTTTTTGGAATATACAGCATTTTATTGGCATAACCTGCATGCTTTTGCATGCCACAGTTAGTAACTTTACAGTTAGTTTATGCCACAAGGTAATAAAACAGCGCAGACAGATATATTTCCCAAAGTCACGGTACATTTTTAGAACAGAAGTAGACCTTTTATATACACTGTCAAATGGCCAATGACGGATGTGTTGTTAATCTCTATGGTGAAAAGTGAAAAATACCTACTAATCCATTAGATCGCTTCTAAAACACACGAGCCTTTTGTGCCTTCTTGGGAAACAATGTTATATCACTTCTATACATTGTAGACAACTAAAATTAAGCCACCCGTGTTATTTGATATAAAGTCAAGCCAGTTTACATCCACTAGCACTTTGCCGTTGCAAAGCATGAATATTTTAGTTCATAAAGCGCAAGAAAGCAACTATCAGATAATGATTTTGGTTCGACAAATGTCAATATTTCTAGGACAACTTTGGCAAATCAGCAGTCCCTTTCCATAAAGATCAATTTGCAAAAGTTGATCGAGGATCGTATTCTCCACTAAGTTAAGGCATCATCACTTTGATACGAAAATTCTATTGTCACCAACATGATTTTGCATATATTCCACAAGTTAATGGAGAATAAATTTCTACATTTATTGTGAATCACGTAAACATATTATGTTTAATCTGGCCATAGGATTTAATCTGAATAGCTATGGACTTCATTAGGTGGCTTTCAGAGGCCAAAAAACAGGTTTAAATTGTTTTTAAGAGCTTGAAAAACCTTAGGAGATATTGAAACAACGGCTTGAAACGCCAAAGCATTTGAATTGTAAACAAAGCTGTGGTATTTATCTGAACCAAAGCTATACATAACAACATTGAAGCTCCAGCTGATCTGAATTAAAGCTACACATAACAACATTAAAGCACCACCTGACTAGTAATATATCACAAAATATTATACAATAAATTTTTTATACATCTTTATTCTAATTCATTTAATGTTTAATAGCACACTTATGATTAGTACAGACATTAACAATACAATAGTGCTACCAGGATGATTCAACGGCAGAAGCCAATCGGGCACACACCCATCACCCACAGTGACTTATGCTGCATCTTCTTTATGTCTCACTGATAAGCTGTCATTATCTTAAATTGACTTCACAGAACGGAAAAAAAAAATAGACTGTGCCCAATCAATGCCCCCCATTAAGCAGGTCGTGGATATCTCAATCAACTTAAGCTCTTGCCGAACACACTGTTCCTATATCTGTTTTTCTATTACAATAGATTCGGTAGTCTGTGGTAATTAATACTTACGGTAATATGTCATTGTGTATGTACTTGTATTCCTTTTCTGTTTTCTGCAGTATAAAGGATAGTTCATTTATTGGGGGAACGGTCCTTTATAGATGTAAATGCTGTAGATTTTTTTGAACTGTTGCTAACCGTGGAAACAAGACAAATGTACTGATAATTTGCCACAATCTAGTTGTTAGGACAAATGCAGAAATTGTTGACCCAGTCATTGTTCTAACTACTATAAAGCATATTACTCCGCTAGCTAAATTTAAACCAAAAGCAAACACAGGCGGACAGTCAATTGCTCAGACATACTAGTAGTCTATTCGTAGGGACCAGAGGTACGCTTGGTCTTGCCTGTATCTCAAAGAGTACACCTAATTTCTATGGTATCAATACTGGGCAAAAGAGAGAAGACCAGAGGTAAGCTTGGTCTTATGTGTGTATCTCAAAGAGTACATCTAATTTCCATTGTATCGATACCAGGCAAAAGAGAGAAGACAGCAAGGCACTCGAAAATATTCTGATTCCGTGGATGCGCCAGCGGTGATGTCACGGCTTGTTTGGTGGTGATGTTCTAGAGATATCCGGACCCGACCGGCCTGTTGGTGAACAGGCAAGGTGTTTCGTAGGACAATAATTTGCTTCTGGCACCGGAAGCAAGATCCACATATACCTCCAATAATTGCACCTGATGAGGGCCATCTCGCGGTAGCTACGAAAAAGCAAAATATTTCGAGTTCTAAGGAAGAAAACTGTAGTACGACCAGATTCATTGCATATGCCCACGCCCATCTTCAGTAAAAAAAATCTAGACTTATCAGTTATATCTGTTATCACTCCTGTAGGGATCAGAAAAGAACAAACTACACCAACCAACGGGGGACCACAGAAAAAAGAGGCCAGATGGAAATCAGCTTAGAGGTGGTCACATCAAGCTCAATCACTCTCATCCGACCAGTGATCACTGATCAGCACCAGGAGCAACCTAAACCTGAATTGTCGAGTGTGTAATTATGTAAGAAAATTGCTAGAGGAATTTAAAAGGCAGACTTGCATTGTTTGCAACTGCAAGTATGCAGGAGGTCCATAGGATCCCATCACTGCACGCAGAGTAGGGCAGTAGGATATAGTAGAAAAAGAGTAAAATACACCTGCGCCCGAACTTGGCGGGGGTGTAGTTCGGCCCTCGACTTAAAATTGAATTTATTCCTCGAACTTGACACAGGATGTCATCCAGGTCCCTAAACTTGGCACGGGGTGTCATCCAAGTCCCAAACTCAAAAACAATTAGGAAAAAAATCATTAAAAATTTTTGTCATAAAAATTTAGGAAACATATAATCATAAAAATTTTAAAGAAAATGATTTTAATGATTTTTGTCTAAATTTTTTGTTTGAGGACTGGATGACACCCCTCGCCAAGTTTGAGACCTGATGACACCCCGAAGTTCAGGACCCGAATAAATTGATTTTTCGAGTTCGGACCGGATGACACTCGCCAAGTTCGAGGACCAATACTAGTTTTCTAAGTTCGGGGACCTGGATGACATCCCCTGCCAAGTTCAAAAGCCGCCGGTGCATTTTACTCGTAGAAAAATGATATACTGGCATGCTATCCTATTAGAAAAATGATATAGTAGCAGTGCACATCTGTCGCATGACATCGCACTATATTAAAATTTTGATATGGAAAGTTTCTCTCCTCAGCAACAACAAATAAATGTTATCCGGGCCATGTGAGTATTACTGTTCACATAAATGAATATGAATCGTGCAATTCCCTTGATCCAACGGCTCATATTGATTTTAATTATTTTTATACTACTATGTTAGTATTTATACTACAATGATAATATATTTTTTGTTCTAGACTTTAAATGGATGGTCAAATGTGAATTATTTTACCACCCTAGTATATTTGCCAATATATAGAGTAAAAATGCTCCTTTTTCGTTGTAAAAGCTAAAATAACAATTAGTTGTACTATGCTTGCTATTGACATGACAGGGGAGTATTATACAAAGCTGCAATGCTCGCGCAGGTCGCGAGACAACAAAAGCTTGCATCCTCGGTCCTCCACCTTCCCATTAACATATTCAATTAGAAGAAAGCCTCTATAAAAAAATTCGATTCGATTCGATTTGGAGAGTATCACTAAAAGCACCTCAGACAAATAATAGGGCAGCCCTTCAGAATCGATCACGACGTCGACGTCAAACAACCTGCTCGCATCTGAGCCAATGTAATCAATCAAGCAAGATGGCCTCATTATTCATTGATCCGGCGTATTTATGTTGTGGCAACGTCAGCAAAAAAAAAGGTAACTAATAAGCAGCACAAGCACAGGACAAATGGAATGGAGCCATATGGTCATATGAAGGCAGCAAATCTGAGCAAGCAACAAATGGATGGGGTGATGGGAGCAGAGTAGGACCGGGTCACTCACCGGCCTTGAGCTCCGCGTCCGCCTGCGAGACGTTGCGCGCCATGGAGGCTAGCAGCGCGATGCCGTGCTCCGCGGCAGCGACGGTGTTGGCCGTGGGGGCGTTCACGACGAGGCAGCCAGCCTCGGTGGCGGCCTGCAGGTCGACGTTGTCGATCCCGACGCCGGCGCGCCCGACCACCCGCAGCCGACCGCGGCCCGCCTCCAGCACCTCCCTCGTCACCTTGGTGCCGCTCCGCACGATGAGCGCGTCGAACTGCGCCACCTTGGAGAGCAGCTCCGCGGGGGACATGCCATACGCGCACTCCACGTCGGCGAACTGCCGCAGCACGGCCAGCCCGGCCTCGCTCAGCTTCTCCGCCACCAGCACGGCCGGCTTCGGCCGCAGCGCCCCCTCCGACCCCGACCGCGAGATCCGCCTCGCAGGCTCCGAAGTCGCCACCGCCGCCGCCGCCGCCGCCGGCGACGACATGATGGCGGACCGGATGCGCGCGCGCGCGAACGGGATCGAGGACGGCGCTGGCGAGGGGAGGCGGGAGGCGCGCCCCCTCGTCGAGGCCGCGTGCGGGTTCGGGAGGAGCGCGCGTGAGGCAGCCATGGTCGGCGGGGTTTCCGCTCGTGTGTCGCGGTGATTTGGGAGCTCGATTTGTGTCGGGGGGAGGCAAGGCTGAGGAGGAAGGGGTAGACGGTTTATAAACGGGGGCGAGGCTATATGGGAGGTTGGTGGGGTTATTTTGGGACTTTTTAGTTTATTGAAGGGTGGGCCGGGAATTATTGCTCGGTATCAGTGCGGCCAATATTTCCGCGGGGAAAATATTTTTGGGACTGACTTTAGTATAGTCGCCTGCAGAACACACCGCACCGCAGACGATTTTTCCTGGCCTTTGGATCAAAATCCAACGGTCAGATCCAGCGGCCTCTCACCCTCAACTTCCTCCTCGCGTCAACTCCTTCCTCTCGCGATCCCTCTCTCTTCGCATCGCCGCCCCGCCTCGATCGCCTCTCTCTCGCCCGGCTCATCGCCTACCGACAAATACTCACCACTAGCCGCTCCGCCTCCTACCCATCCTCCGCCAGTCGGCCCCGCCTACCCTAACCACGACGACTGCAACCCCAAATCCATGTGCCGTCAACCGGCCCAACCGTTATCTCCCCCCACCGTCGGGCCGCCACCTCCCCCGACCCTCAATCTAAGCCCAGGGAGCACTGAGGACCCCAAAAACCTAATCCCTAACCCAGGCGACGCCGGCGACCGGAGACGAGTAAGATGGCGGCGGAGATGGCCGGAGTTGGAGAAGGTGACGCGCGCGAGGATCTAAGATGAGGTAGCAAAATCTGCTTTTGAGCAAAACCTGATATTTTTTGTTTGGATAGAAAAGAAATGCATGGAGTCGAAAGATATTTTGAGTTTGACAAAGCAAGAACTTTTGTTATGGTCATCGGTGATTACGGCAGTTCTTCTAATGTACTCCCTCCGTCCACAAATGATCTACGTCTAAGGGAAATCACAAAGACCAAAAAAAGCAATTAACAGATCAACTACCCATTTAATCTTAGGAATATTGCTACGAAAGTAGTGCCATCATTTACTCCTTCTAACATCTCACCCCAAAAGTTGTGTCTTCCCACCAATCCAAGGACTGCATGCCTGTAGCAGACCCACAACAGTAATAACTCTCACCTCGAAATGCAATTAACTACAACCTCATACAATTAAAACCAGGCTAATACGTAGATCTTTTCTGGACAAACCAAAAAAGCTTATATGTAGATTATTTGTGGACGGAGGGAGTATAGTTTACTTTGTTCGATTTCTACCCATTTAATGATACATGTAGGATATCTCTAAGCTATCTCCGGTAAGATTTGATACATAGGATAGATGATGATATGTAGGAGAGAGCTTGTATAGAAATTTGAACCGTCTCTAATGCAAAAGTCAACTCTACATGAAAATTTAAAAAATTTATGCGAGTGAGTTGTCTAAAAAAGTGTGTTATCATCTCTACCACTGTACGAGTTGTCTCTAATGCTATTTCTACGTGACATGGCAATGGTGAGAGATAATTGTTGTCTCAACCATTATACATGCTCTAAGGGTATATCTAATGGTACCAAATCAGCTACTAGAAGGTTGCTAAATCAGTTTTTTTTTTATGTGGAACAGAAAAAAGGGGGAAGAGATGGAGACTACTCCTTTCGTCCCACAAAGAGTGCATTTTTAGGATTTTGTAGACAAATTAGTGGACATGAGAAATAACCTAGATGTCCCTAATTAAAGCTGTTTAACAACCATACGCATGCACCTTGGAAAGAAAACCAGGCAATTAAATGCGCATGCACCTTGAAAAGGAAAAAACAGACAATTAAATGTGTATGCACCTTGAAAAGGGAAAAACAAGCAATTAATTAACCAAATGGACCCATCTAGATGGTACAAAAGATACAAATGCATTCTTTGTGGGACAAATTTTAAAAGTTAGAAATGCTCTCTTTGTAGGACAGAGGGATTAGCTCTTAGCTAAGAGAGTATACAGCGAATTACAAGGTATATGCACACTATTAATTACATATGAGCCCAAATTAATGTTAGAGAGAATACTGTAACTAGCATCATTGGAGAGGTTATCTAAATGATATGTCAATATCTTATAACTAGCCCAATTAAAAATGCTCAAAAAAAAACTATTCGCCAATTATAAGATATCTTTTGTACAAAGTATAATATTAAACAAGTGTACCTTATGATTGACTATTTTTATTAGTACTTGGTCCATTGGCCATTTCTCTTACTTTGATTTATGTTTTAAACATATATGACTTTCACTATTATTTTTTTGGCGTTTAATGGATTAAAAAACTCTTTTATATGCCATGTATGTCACGTGGAGCAATCAACGAAGCAGTCACTCTAAAACACTATAGTTCCAAATAAAGTAGTAGATGAAAAAAATCTTATAGATTGTAGTGTAAATTGACCAAAAAAAAAGAGAAAAAATAGAAAGAGTAGTTAATAATGAAATAGAGTGAACGAGTAGAGTATCAAACATGGATGCTTAAAAAACTTGCGTTGTAAACTGCCATGCCATCTTATCAACTGCCAAGCTATTTTATCTTATGGTGAAGTTTCGTAGCTCTTGTGGGAAAAGAATTGGATAATGTGGAGCGATTTGCGCGTGGGTGACCAATGGAGTATCTGTCTTTGCTAAATATGGGCGCAGTGAAAGATGCGCCCTTCGAGATCGAATGATGCGCGGAGCACGTGGGCCATTGCCCATTCGAACTTGGCTTTTTTTGGCGCCAGCGGAGCTCCGGGCATCTAGCTAGAAATTCCAAACTCCAAAGCTCGTGTTTATTGTGCCAGTGTATATTTTTTCCTTTCACGATCCGTTCATAACATAAGAAGGAATATCATGTTAAACCGTTCAACTTCTCCGTGAATCCTAGGCAATTTTTGTATATTTCAAATGGACACTAAACCATTATCTAGCCATATGGTATTCTTTAGCCTTCCAGGGTATCATTTCTTCTTAAGGTATATTGAATCAAAGCACTCTTTCTTGGCCCCTCCTTCGTTCTCTCATACGAGTTCAACACAAAGACAGGGAGGGGACTGTGCTCTTCCACTTCCACCGTCCTTTTCCCTTCCCCTCTCTCTCCTCCTCTAATCTCCAAGCACAATATCTCGGATCTAGATCCAACTAAGGCCCTCTTTGATGCCTTGTTTAGTTTTAGTTTTGTTTGGTTTGCAATTTTTTATTATTTTTTGTATAGACCATTCACTTTAATTTTTAAAATAATTTTTTGGAACTTTGTAGGGTTTTTCTCAAAAACCTTAATTTTTTTTTAATAATTTGTTTAGCCTTTTCATACCACTTTCAAAGGTGGTCAAATTTTCCCAACTAAAACTAAACTATAACTAAACAAGGCATCAAAGAGAGCCTAATACTCATGACTCTTACCATTATTTCCGGTACCAGGAGGAGGATGGTCAAGCGACCACCAGTAGGGAGCTCTATAATTTAGGAGCCTATGCTTGGTAGATTCCGCTCTTCTCTTATACATATTTTTGTCTATAGGAGACTGTGTTGTGTCTCTGCGCCTAAGGTCGTCGTCCTATATGATTATGGATCTCAAATGGTAGTTGAGCGATTTGGTGTGTTGATAGAGCCATCAAGCTCTAGTGGATGTTCTTTTAGAGCGTGTCGTCTCCTAGGCAAGGTTATTAAATTTAATGTGGTTGCAGTAGGCAGTGAATGTATGTGACCATATCTAAATCTATAACTTGATTCTCGCGTAGTTGGGCCAAGGACAATGGTTCCTAGCTTTGGCAGCGACATTGTTCCTCAAGGAATGGATGCAGCTTGACTGTCTAAGTCGATGTTGGTGATGACATTTGCAGTGTCTTACTACTCAGTGCACTCTATACTTCTGATTAATGTTGGATCCACGGGCGACTTGATGATGACCTATGGTGGCTAGGGGTGGCAACAAGCCAAGCCAGGGACTGGCTCGGCTCGGCACGTTCACTATCAGTCTTGACTCAGCCACCTGACGAGATGGAGAAAAAGCTCAGCTCGGGCTTGTCAAAATCTCAGTACAGCTCGTGAGGGCTTGTGAGCCTAATAAACAAATTGATTGACGTTCTAGGATTAAAAATGGGATTTAAAGGGCCTCAACTGTGGAAGGCCTTAAGGTGATCTTTCAAGGGCCTTTGTTGGGTTATGTTGAGGCCATATGTCGTAGCTGTAGGCAAGGGGGTGGGCTAACTACTAGTGATATGAGTTGATTTGGTATCCGAATACACACAAATTCACAAGCCACGAGCCAGCCAGCCTTAGGTTCGATTTTTAACCGAGATAGGAAAAAGCTCGAGCTTTGGATTGTTGGTCAATGAACCGAGCCCGAGCCGAGCCAAAAGCAAGCGGCTCATGAACTTTGAGCCAGATTGTCAACCCTAATGGTGACTAGACCTACAACTACAATGAGTGGTGAAAGGGTGTTAAAGTGTCACGCCTGAGAGAAATCTCATCTTCTACCTTTTTTAGCTAGATTCGACGACACCTATGGCATTATTACCTTACTATATGAGTCATTGAGGGCATGAGTCTTTCTACTGGATTGACTCTTGTTTTGTTTATTTGATAGGCGGCTTTACGATGAATTTTGAGTTATTACACTTGGTTTTGACTCATCGGCATTACTAATTTGCTAGTTAAGACTATTGATTTGATTGTTGCACTCTTGCTCACAAAATTATTTTGGATGCTATGAATTTTTTTTGGAATTGGTTATTCTTATGAAATTGCAAAGCATTAATATCAGTGATCATTTTATTATGAGGAGACTCGGAGTTGCAACTGCCAAGATGTCAATGTGAGTAGCTAATACATGAATATAGATTTCAACCCAATCGGCCAAGTCTCCACCCAAATTGGTCAAATTATTTTTATCTTTTACCTGTCGGGTGAATTTAGGTCACATCTCCCTTCAC
Organism: Raddia guianensis; assembly: GCA_036346415.1. Classification (NCBI taxonomy): domain Eukaryota; kingdom Viridiplantae; phylum Streptophyta; class Magnoliopsida; order Poales; family Poaceae; genus Raddia; species Raddia guianensis. The sequence goes on along the minus strand of CM070541.1, from coordinate 13,491,844 downwards.
CTTTTCCCATGGGTCGCGGCAACACAATAAGAGGGTGGAGGCTAATGGAATCAAGCCAAACCTAAGTGAGAAGGTCTGGCTTGGTTTGAGCTCGTTTAGAAAACAAGTTGGTTCAACTGGGCTCGCTAAGATGGTTAAGCTATGATGTAGGCTTGGCTTGGGCTCACAGAAACTCGTGAGGCTTGTAGGCTCGTGGGGAGAGGGAGGAATGTGGAGCATTGGCAACCTGGAGAGAGGTGGGAAGCAAAGGATGGAGGCGATAGAGCATCAACGATGTAGAGTGTAGGAGCAGAAGAGGGAGATGGTGGAGAATCAGCGACGTGGACAAAGCGATGAAGAGGATGGCAAAGTGGAGCAGGAACGAAGGTGTGAGTGTATGATTGGTTGGAGGGATGGCAGTAGGGAGACAATCAGCTGGCACTACAAGAAACACACCAAATTTCGACGGCCACGAGACCTTCTCAATGACCACTAATCAACCATCAAGTGAATTACCCATCTTTACGGTTTGATTGTAACTTTCAAGAGACATAGGTTTCTCTTGACAGCCATCAACGAACCATCGAGAGACATGCTGGTTCCATTTGCCGTTGTAACAGCGCGGCTATGTCATGAGCTACTCTCGAGTACTTTTCCTTGGTGGTCGTGAGTGTTCCACCATCAAGCCTTGCGCTCCGAATAAAACTGAACGGCCACCTCTCGACCATAAAGGAAAAGCGGTGAAAAGAGAACAAATTGGAAAAAGGGAAGGTGTACATGGGCACGGGTCAAATTCGTGACCTTGCGCGGATTATAGATGTCGAAGAGAATTTCAGTCGGAAGAGATGGTCATGATGCACATTCCAGTTAGTGGACATGGCAATTGTGCTCGTTCTAGCTAGCTAGAGGAGATGGAGGTGGCACACATTTCAACCATAGGAGATGGTGGCACCTTGCTTTCAAAATGAAGGAGATGGTGGAGCCGGCGTATCCTACTTCTTGTCACTTGTATTCGGGTTGGATGGAGAATGAAAGAGTACTTTGTGTTGGCTAGATGAGGAGGGCGAGGAGTAGGGTGGCCAAGTAGGGCGAGAGGAGAGAAAGGGCGAGAGATTGTTAGTGTTATGGTAGGAGATGGCATTTACATGGGCATTAGGGCATGTGTAATGGTAGCCATGTCCTAACCTTAAATTCTAACCCACTATTGTAGCAGCAGGATTGGAGTAAATATAAGAAAGAGAATATAGGGAGGAATAAGATAATGATTGAAAAATAGATGAATAGTATTGAGATTTGGCTGGAATGGGGCTAGAATTACACTTGCTCTTAGCCTTTATAGGAATAAAGGGTGAGAACTTGTGCCATGTGGGTGGGTTTGGTTGGTAGGCAAGAAGTAAATAACACTTATGTTGAAAATGAGCCCTTGTGAGCCCAACAGAACAAGCTGAGCGTTTTTTGCTCACAAGCTAGTTTAGAAAGTAGGCTCAGGATCATTTTTGGTTATAAGCCAGCTAGAAAGTAGGTTTAGATTAGGGTCTTGTACATTTCAGTTTAGCGTAGCGTAGCGTTTCACTGTAACAAATTTGAGAGTATTTAAAGAGGGGTTTCAATATTATAAAAAAATAATTTAAAAATAGTTTCAGGATCTTTAATAGGACAAGTAGAAATCCGAGAAAAATCATTACAAATTATTATATCAATAAATTTATATAACAAAATAAATTTTGTTAGAAATGAAATATTCTATTCTGTTGAAATTTGAAATGTCGGCGCCAGATCTGGTGGAAACATGACCCATCCTAGACAGATCTCTAGATCTAAGTAATTTTAAATGATGGCACCAACGAATAACAATCGGTTTGAATCAGGTGGAGACTTTAGATCTGTCCTACTCCTATCTTGAGATCTCTACACGCGCACGAGTAACTATCAGCAGCAAGTTGGATCGCGTTTCGCTCGCCCCCGCCTCGTCGGGGCACCGCGCGCCTGTCTCTGTTGCGGGAGAAGTTTTCCCCCTCCCCGCGAAGCTTCCCGGACGCAGCAGGCAGCCGCCGAGCCGAGCAGCGCTCCAAAAAAATTTGGCAATTTCGCACATGCGCCTGTGGCGAGTGGTGGCGACCGAGGGAGGGAGGGGGGGCTGTAAGTAGCGCACTTGGGTTTCGTGTCGCCGTGCAAAAAGAAGTCGGAAAACGCCGCGGCGCCCGCGTGCGCGCGGAGGCGTGGTTCCGTGCAACCGGGGAGGAAAAGCGACGTGAGGAGGACAGATCCCGCAGGTGCGGTCAGATGGGTGCGAATCTGCCTGCTGCGCCAGTAGAAACAAATTAGGGGTCGATCAAACAACGGTAAAAAACGTTCTGCCATGTGACGATAAGATAAAAAAAAAAAGATTATCCTCACAGCAATAATAAATTAGGGGTGGATCTCGTCAGCTTAAACAACAGTAAAAAAAACTGCTCTGCCATGTGATAAGATTAAAAAAGGATTATCCTTGGATCAATAATGAAATTACACTTTGCCAAAATTACACTTTGTAAAAATATCATGGAATGTGTCAACGACATGTAGGACCAGTCGACCAAACCTTACCTGATATTGAAATGGCTCAACGGTTTCTTTTTTTGTCAAAGTATAATTTTATTAGTGATACGAGGGCAATTGTTCCTAGAAAAAAAATAGAGCTCGTATCATTTCCTATAGTAGACAATATGGCACATGACAACATGCCTACCCGACAGGAGTTCTTAACTTTCGAACCCCTCTAAAACGGAAAAATGATTCTAGAGCTTTTTCATATTCCCAGTTTGTCGAAACCAAAATGCATTAATTTCAAAAATTTGTATTCAGGCAAACAAAATTAGTTTTTTGAAAGAAAAAAACGTGTCAAAGGATTAAAACACATGCATATTATTGTTTTGATTTTTTAATCTGTCTTTTTAAATTTGAATAAAAATCAAAATTGGGTTATTTTAATTACTCAACACAAAACATTTCGAGTGAATTTCATTAAATTCAGAAACTCTATCCTCGATTGCCACTAAAAATGAGGCGACTACAATTATATGCCTAATTTTAAAAATCGTATGAACCATCGGTTAAACAAAAAAAACAACATGAGGTCTAGAGGGTCCAATTGGTCTAGTCAATTGGTTCAGTGGAAAAGTAGCATCGAGGAGATAGGGTAGGGCGGCATCAATGCATTTAGGGAGATAAGGAAGCACGGCATCGATGTTGAGGAAAGAAAAAGTAGGACAACATCGACATCAAGGACTTGAGGCAAGGGAAGATGGGCAACATCAGTGTTGTGCTAATAGAAGATGTCGGTGCGGTGTCAAGGCGGACTCGGGGAGAGTTGTGGTGGCGTTGGTTGCTGATGGAGGAGGAAAATAAGAAGAGGCACGCGGCGGTGGAAAGCATGCTAACGGAGAGCCTGTCGCGCTACATTAGGGCTTCATGAAAGCTAGGAGCTAGGTGAGGGACGTGACTGCACAATTTAATTCAAAGTGAGGGGATGGCGGCACTGACAAGAGGAATGGTATGATGATGCACGGGGATTGGGAGAGGACGAAATGGCATGCGAGAGGGATTAGGGATTTTGGTGATGTTGTGCTAGGGTTGTATATTGGACGCATAGTCATAGTTCCATGTGGGTAGGTTGGGCCTGTTGGGCTAAAGGCAGGCTGGTCATTGAGGGTCTGGATATTTTGGATTGACACTTTGGTTGGGCCCCGTGGACTGCTTTTGATCTTCCATGGGACGAGGCAGGCAGAGATCTCTTCAATGTTGCTTCTATAGTGATTTATGAAACGAGAGGTCTTCTAGTTTCTAGAACTCACTATGGAACCAGGGGAAGCCTTTGCAACTTCTAGCTCCTAGGTATTATAGGCTGGTGGGAGGGGCGGGGCCCTCTATCTTCGAGGCCCTATCAACACAGTGTTGACTTCAATCGTTTATGCGCATTCATACTGGCAAGCAACTTGATGAGTTCTTGTCAGCTTGGCACATTGTCCAATAGATCCGGTTGCATGAGGTGGTGGAAGACATGGTGGTCTAGAATCTCACTGCTAGTGGCATATATATACTCTGCTAGCTGCGGCTTCCCTGTCCATGCTTACATACGAATATAGAACACACTCCTTCAAAAATAAATGCAAGGACTTCGAGTGGCTTGTGGTTCTAGAGAGATTGTTGACAGAGTACCAGCTGGCTGCTCGGGGATGGCCGCACTCACCAAACTATGTATTGTGCGGCTTGTAGCTTGAATCTACAGCGCATCTATTCCTCCTTTGCCCTTTGCCTTGCAGGTATGGGCGGGACCCGTTGGATGCTATCCTAAATTATTCTGCTTGGGGCTCCATTGTCAACTTCATCCATTGGATCTTCGTGGGATGAACTTTTAAATAGCGGGAAGGCTAGCGCGGAGACGGATGAGGCTATTCTCTACATTCTTTGGAATCTTTGGAAGGAACAGAATGGCTGGATTTTCAATCAAAAGGATAGGTCGCCTGATGTCATAGCAATTCTTGTAAGAGATGATGTGTATACTAGGGTCTCGGCGATTAGGAATGCATGAGGCTTCGCGATGGTGTTTCGTGGATTGTTTTACTCCAATCTCTAGGTGTTGTTTTTATTTTAAATTCGCGGACTCCGTTTTTTCCCTTGAAATGAATATTTTGGTAGTTTGTCTAATTTTTTGTTCAAAAAACCATTTAGATCGAGGACAAGATATTTTGACTTATTTTACGGGAGAACTAGTAAAACCGGTACAACCGCCGGTTGAAACGTACTACCTTCTTTTTTTTGTTTTGATGCCTTTGACTTTTGGACACGCCTTTGACCATTCATCTTGTTCAATTTTTTTTTTGTAAATATCATTTATTTTGTTGTGATTTATTTTATCGATAGAGATACTTTAAATATGACTTTTTTATATCTTTGCACTAAATTTTTAAATAAGACGAATGGTCAAAGACATATCAAAAAGTTAAAGGCGTGAAACCAAAAAAAAAATAGAGGGAGTACTATGAACCGAAGAGTGGAATGGTTCGGTGACGGTCTCGGGACTTCGGGTTGCATGTAGTCATTGCCCATTGTATCAACTTTTGAGCTTCTCCTTCCGAGAATAAATGAGGCGACTTGCAGCTGTATATGCTGCCGCCATCTTGTTGCAGCATACCTGCATTCGTGACTTGACTGCAGAGAGCATCCACATGGCTACTATGAAATATTTACTCATGGGTGGGGCAAGCTCTTCTATTCTGGTTCATGGTTTCTCTTGGCTATATGGTTCATCTGGAGGGGAGATCGAGCTTCAAGAAATTGTGGTACACCCTAAGTTTTTTTTAATTCTCATCGTGGTTTTGGTTGTCCCGTGACTCCGTGAGTTGTTACCCCCAGCTTCGTTTGCAAGAGTTGCAAGGAGCCTTTTAACGAGACGATGATTCCGTTAGATCCCGGCTGCGGTAGAAAAATGGGCTACATCGTTTTGACGTATCCAAGAGGCAGAGGCTTCGTGCCTCCCCCTCCTTTGGCCTCTTTTTTTTTTAAGAAAAAAATTGTTTTGAGTATTCGGCTTCGTGCATGGATCCTACTACCATGCTCCTCCCAAGTTTCAAAACTATCACACTTGTTTTTCTCACGTTTGCCTTGACCGGCTCCTCGCCTCCTCGCGTAGGTCCAAAACGTTGTTTTCTATGGAAGAAATGGAACGGATGCCTGGCCGATTCAGTACTTTATTCGCTGTAAAATGTAATTATCGATACGGTAAATGCATGCATCGTTGGAGCAACGTTAACTTCACAGCATTCGCAACAGTGTTTCACAGCATAGGAGGCCAAGGCCGAGCGTCTAGCCGGGGCCTGGAGGAAAAGTGAGTCGCACCAACCAAATATAGATAGGGACTGACTGACTTGCTGCGGATCGATTGGGCACTATAAAGTCTGCCGATCGATTTTCTAAGCCGTTGGATCTTAATCCAACGGCCCAGATCAACCCGCCCCACCCTCTCTCTCTCCTTTCCTTCTCCTCCTCCCCCCGGCCCCGACCCGACTCCTCCCGGCTCGCTCCTGGCTCCTCCTCCTCCCGCCTCCTCCATCACGCCTTGCGGCAGCGCCGCTTAGTCGCCTAGCCTTCATCCACCGCCCTTCACCGTCCGTCGCTTCCTTCCCGCCCCCCTAACCCGGCCGTAGCCTCCACTCCACCTCACCATCACGCCTGACCGCCATCTCCTCACGCTCGTGCCGGCGCCAAGCCTCCTCGCCGCCTGACGAGCCCCACCCACCACCGGTCCGCCGCCTCCCCGACCTCCTCTACACCCACCGCCAAATATATTCCCTAACCCAAACCCCTAATATTCCCTAACCAAGCGGCGGCGACGAGGTCGACGGCGGCGACGGCGAAGGCCAGCCAGGAGGAGGAAGATGGCGGCGGGCGAGGAGGAAGAAGGCGACAAATGCAGTGTGCACTCCTCCTTTCTCTCTCCCTCTCGCTGCCTCCTCCCCAAAATCGCTCATAAACTTATTTGCAATACCAGCGCATCATGAGAACAAAACCGATATAGATATGTGTAACGAAATTTTTTTATTTGTTCACCGAAAATTGCGTGACCATATTCATGACCGGGAATGCCGCTCAGCTATGCTTAGAGCATCTTCAATGATGGAGCTAATCATTAGCTATAAAAAGTGAACATGTCATTTATAGCTAGTATATAGACAACCTCTCTAATGGAATATGTATAACATTGTCTACAAGATTAAATGTGGTCCCATATGTAATACTGTAGATGGTAAGTGCCTTGTAATCAGCTATAGCATGGTTGTAAGATACTCCCTCCTTTCCAGTATGTAAGCCATAATTTGTTTTTCGTGAATACCAAGGAGACCGTGTGTAGCACTTGTGATTCCTGATTTGCCCCTAATTAATGAGATGATTTGCCCCTAATTAATTAGCGAGCGTCCATACGTACGATCCTAGAATTAATTAGTTTTCTTCACAGCGAGCGTCCATACAAGGATATTTCAGGAACTTCTGAACGGTCAATGCAGCTGCGCCTTATAAATTGGAAAAAAGGTGAAAACAAATTATGCCTTACATACTGGAAAGGAGGGAGTAGTAGCTAGCACACTCTTTTTCTCTCCTCCACATAAGCAAAAAACTGAGTTGAAAGTTTTGTAACTAGCTGACATGGCATCGTTTGAGATGCTCTTAGACAAGACTTTGATGTTGCTGATAGCGGAAGAAACTCTCGCAATATATTGATATGAGGGATTAGACAGATATACGTAGGCTAGACCCTTTCATATCTTATAGCCCAACTTATAGAAACAGACATCAGGAGAATATATAAGGGAACCGCTCTAGAGTAACTACAAGACAACAGGTTGAGTACCCTTCAAGACAACATGCTAACAACTGCCATCGCCATCCTACCTATATCTTGTTCTAGGCTATCACCCTCGCGGACGACATGATGGGGCATAATAGAGAGGCTGTCATGATGAGCATGTGGAGAGAAGTGCGTGCGCGCGCGCACAGAGTGTGTGTGTGTGAGAGAGAGAGAGGTAAATGAGGTGAACGAAGGCTACAATCAATAATAGTAGGAGAGAGGAGGACGGGGAGGAGTGTTGGTAGGACAAAGAAGGTGATGACCAGTTGAGAGGAGGAGGAAGAGGGAATCAGCAACCAACTAAGAGTGAGAGAAGAGAAGGAGATGATGATTGAGAGGAATAGAGAGAGAGAGGGAGGGAGGAGGATTTCACGCTTGACCAAGAAAGAAACAAAGCTGGATAAATCGGGAGAAGGCGGCTGCAATTGTGCGATGTTGGGTGGTTGGTAGCGGAAGAGTGAATGGGATTGGGCTCAGGTAGGGGCTGGCTAGGGTTAGGTGATTGGCAAATGTACTAATTGGGCCATAGTAAGAAATAATTACCCACGGGATGAGAAGAGGACTACTACCTAGATTTGTTTCCCTCAATTCCAAAATTGAGCAACAACCTTTCTATACTATTCATATCAGACAGAACACCCCCGCACTTGAATCCATCCTGCTTTTGCACGATGTGTCATCATAGTCAGTATGGTTTGATAGAAAATATATTACAAAAAATACAATAAAACTGTAGAAAGTCATAGAAGTCCGAGAAAAATAAATAAAAAATATCATCAAAACCACAAAAAATGTGAATAATCCATATGAAAAAATTTCGGATGCTCGGATCAATATGTGCAGTAAAAAGATTACATTTGTATTGAAATATTTATGCCAATTACATTTTTATATGGTCTTTCAATGATTAAACAATTCAAGTATTTAGGGAAATTAACATATGTTGTGGGAAAGTTTGAGGAAACTAAGAAAAAAAGATATTAATTGGAACGTTGAAGTTAGTTTGACTTTTAAATTTGATTTAAATTCAAAGGTCAAACTAACATCCTTTAAAATTTCCTAATTTTTCATTATTCCTGTTGGTGATTGATAAGTGGCGCATCCCGAGATAGGCCTTGGGCCGATTCCGTACCGGCTCACCGCACGTATAGAAGGTCCAAAAGGCCGCCCTTGGCTGTACTAAAGGAAGCGTCTAGCCCGCCAGGGTTTTCCAGAGCTTGACCTGGTCAACCGCGCCTCCCTGGATCCCAGCCAGGAGAGTGGCGCACTTCCCGGGCTATCCTTAGCCTAGCCCGAGAGAGGGTCCCGCGGGTAGTCCGCCTGTCTGTAGGCAGGTGGCGACAACTGTCATGTCTCATCGCACTTTCCCCGGCCTTGACCGGGAGGAACTGTGTCTCCACGGGAACCCGCAGCCAGGAGAAAGGCACGCGGCCAGCTCGATTTGTCGTTTGCCCCTTTGGCAGGCGGCGACGGTTGTTACGCTACGCGACACCCCCAACGGGTGGCGCGAGGCTAGCCCAGTCCAGTCAATGCTATATCAGGGATAAAGGGAAAGTGCTTTCTCCCTAAAGCATGCTGTCGGGGATAAAATCACGGCCCATTACCATGGTCCAGTCCCTGACGGCCCAACCGAACAGCCTACTAGGGCCCAGCTCCCTAGAAGGTTCTATTAGGCCTATGTGCATCCTGCCGAACAGCTTCTTGGCTAGCATGGTGCGTAACGGCCTAGAATTCGTGTTTGAGTCCGACTCGAACAGAGTTCTGCATGGCTACGTGAAGACCCGGACATAGTTTCCCGGATTGGAGCAGATGTCGTGATCCCCAAGATTCGGAGTTTACCTTATCTACCTCGGGATGTATTTGGCACGTTGAGTTCGTTACGATCTCGTAGTTAGCCCGGCCCGATTATCCCTGGTAGGTCGGTTTGCTCAGCACTATATAAACAAGGCCCTTACGGCGTGTAGAGGGCACGAGTTTATGCACCTCATCTTAGGCACGAGTTTACGCCAAGCACCATTGTATTGCCGCACACAATCTCGCCGAGATCTGTTCATCTCGTCGAGTATCCTCTTGTAATCACCTCTGATATATAAGAAAGGCTGGACGTAGGGCTATTATCTTCCCTGAGAGGCCTGAACCAGGATAAAAACCCTTGTCTCCCTGTTGCTCGTTGGTTGCTGTTTGTTCTGTTCGGTGTGTCTCCTATCCCCCCTTTCTCAAGAACCTTAGTTGACTTGAGATCGATATCTCAACCGTCGGCACATGCTTCTCCCCCGTATCGGCATCCCAAGACAAACACGTGTCCAGTACTAACCTAACCAGTTTCTCCCTGCAGGCTCCAGACCAGACAGATCCCCGGAATGAGACAAGGGCACCGCCACTAAAGCAAGAACAGGCACGGGACCGGCCGCATCAGCTCCGGGCAACCCGCCGCACCTATAAAAGGAGGATCCCCGAACAATCGAGAGGATTTAGATCGAGCAATCACCCAAGCAACACACGCATCCGAAGTTTCCTTATCAGTAACCATAGTCCTTAGTCACCACTTTTGTAAGCTCGGGATCGGTGCCTTCAAGCCCGGTCTCGGCACCTTTGTACTGTTTTCCATCATATAATCAACAAGGCTGGAGTAGAGCTATTACCCGGCAGTGGGGCTCGAACCAGGGTAAATCGTTTGTGTCTTCACAGTTTGTATTGCTTTCTCTCTTTCCCTCTTCATCTCACCGTACGAAGGATCTGTAACCGGATTGCCAAATCGCACCAGGCTTAGTCTGGGAAGATCGCGTGGCCTGAGCCCCCCGTAGGCTCGGCCGCCGCCCCGGGCTGCTGAGAAGGGTGGTCGTTGGGCCTCACACCAACTACAAATTCGTCTGTCGGTCCGTGGACCCGTTGCCCTTCAGGGACGCGTTTCACAGACACCAACAGCTGGCGCCCACCGTGGGGCCCATGAGCAGCCCTCAGCAGTCTGCTCCCTCGGACATGCCTGAGATTCCGAGCAGTGACGAGGTCCTAGACCTCGAGTTCGATGAGTGCGATGATCTGGATGATTTGGTCCCATCGTACGAGGGCTGGCGAGAGGATTACCTCGCCGAGGCTGGGGCTGACGAGATGGAGGTTCACGCCTCTCTCACCCTAGGGGCAGATCTTCGCCCCGAGGAGTCGCTCCCTGAGCTGGACCCCTCTATCACCCACGTCAGCGAGACTCCCATGGAATTCGAGCTGCTTGGTGACTCCGCTTCCGCTGGCGACACCGGGACGTTTCCCCGGCCTCGCGCACGTCTCGCTGCGTCTTCGCAGCCGCGGCCGACGATGACGCCGGGAATGAGGAGGCCCAGGAGCAGCTGCACCGCCGCGCTGCAGCCCAGGAGTTCTTCAATGATGTCGTCCGCCGCGTTATGGATGGGATCGCCATGAGACACCGCCAACAAGACTTCCACCGGCGCCCGACCGGTCGACTCTCTCATTGAGACGATGACCAACCCGCTCCTGCGCAGCCAGCAGAAGGCGCGCGCCATTGCCACGGTCGTCCGCGACCTGGAGAAGGACCCCCGTGGCTTCACCATGGCGGACCTGGGTCCAGCCATCGCTGAGGGCCTCGGTGCCATCACCTGTGGCATCGCCCAGCATGAGGAGCAAAACGGCGGCGGACGCCCGGACAGCTGGCGCACGGACCGCTCCGGCCATAGCGGCACTCACAACCGCTCCCGCCACAACCGCAGCCGCTCGCGCTAGACCCAGACAGCCTCCTCCGCCGGAGGTTCGTCGCGTGCCCCAGGCGGAGTGTTTCCTCGCCTAGGCCCGCTTCGGGATGCCTCTTCCCCGAAGGCCGCGCCGGGGTGCCCAGCCTTCTCCCGCGCTCTCCGTGAGGCACCGTGGCCGCCGAAGTCCAAACCCGGGCCAATTAAGAAGTTTGACGGGAGCAAGAATTCCGAGGAGCTCCTGTCCATCTACACCACCGCCATCCGGGCCATAGAGGGAGACGAGGCCGTTCTGGTCAACTATTTCCCCACTGTGCTCGAAGGCATGGCCCGGACCTGGCTGTTCAACCAGCGGCCCGGGTCCATCCGCAGCTGGGCCCAGCTACAGGATGCCCTCCGCACGAGCTTCCAGGGGTGTTACGCCTGCTCTGGGCGCCCCCAGGACCTTAAGCTTGTGGTGCAGCGAGATGATAAAAGTCATCAGGACTTTGTGTGCAGGTTCGTCAGAGCCCGCAACACAATTCCCTGCATCTCGGACGAGACTATCATTGAGGCCTTTACGGATGGTGTGAGGGACCGGCGCAACACCGAGGACCTTGAGCTCCACCCGGTCAATACCGCGAGCTTTTCCGCATCGCGGCCCTCTACGTCAACGCCTCCGAGGCGGTTGAGCGCAAGAGGGGCCGCGCGAAGAAAAAGGCCAAGGTCGGCGATGGCCCGGGCAAGGCCGAGGCGGACAAGAAGAAGAAGAAGAAGCGGCCGGAGCAACCCGCCATGTTCATCGCCGCCGTCGAGCCTAACTAGCCCGAGTGCTCACCTCCGCAGCGCCCTCGGCGGTCGCCCGCCCAGCTTGGCGACCGCAGCGACCTCCCCAGCGGGAGAGGCGGCAACGGCGGCGGGGGCCTCCTCAGGGCCGACATCCCCGTCCGCAGCAGCAAGACAGAGGTGAGGACCCGTTCCATAACACCAGTCTCTTCTGCCGCCTCCACCAGCGCCCCGACCATGACCTGCGCAACTGCCGCACTTGGGCCCGCCAGTTGGAGGACTTCTACGCTGGCCGCGGTCCCATGCCCGAGCTACATGAGGGCGCGCGCGCGACATTCTCCTCCCAGGCGGCGGGACGGGGTTTTCACGAGGCCCACGGCCATGTCGCCGTCATCTTCGGCGGCACGTCAGCCTATAGCTCTCGCCGCGAGCTAAAGGTCGCATCCCGCGAGGTCCTCCACATCTCCCCAAGCGAGCCAGCGCAGAAGTCCTCGTTTTGGTCCAGCCAGCCATCACCTTTTCGGTGACGGATCGCCCGGCCGGCTCTCCAAGCCACGCCGCCACCAGCCGTCCTGCAGGCCCCACCATTGGCAACACCCGAGTCGACCGCATCCTCGTGGACAGCGGGAGCTTGCTGGACATCATCACCGCGTGCGTTCTAGGCCTCATGCAGGTCCCGCGCTCCAAGATCAGGGACATCGCTGTCCCTTTCCACGGGATCGTCCTAGGGTCGTCCCATCGCCCCGTCGGGCAAGTCGTGCTGCCCGTAACGTTTGGCTCCTCTGCCAACTTCCGGACGGAGTACATCACCTTCGAGGTGGTGAAAACCGAGCTCCCCTACAACTCCATCTTGAGCCGTCCCGAGCTCTCCAAGTTCATGGCGGTCTCCCACCACGCCTACCATTGCCTGAAGATGCCGGCGCCAAATGGAGTCATCACTGTACGGGGAAACCATAAGACGGCCCTCGACTGCGACGAGACCGTGCTGGCCATGGTAGGCCAGCTCCCTACCCGTGGTCCCAGCAGCAAGGAGCGCCACACAGCGCGCCCAAAGGTGGCCCTGCAGCTACAGGAGCCCACCAAAACCATCATCCTCACGGAGAATGACCCCTCCAAGGTGGTCCACGTGGGGACCAACCTCGAGCCTCAATAGGAACTCGAGCTCATTACCTTCCTCCGGGCTAACAAGGACGCTTTGCATGGGAACAGTCCGATATGCCCGGTGTCCCAAGGGGGGTGATCGAGCACAGGCTAGCTGTCCGGCCTGACAAAAAACCGGTAAGGCAGTGTCAGAGGCGTGTTCCTGACTGGAAGGCCAAGATCATCCAAGACCATCTCATCAAGCTGCTTCGAGCAGGCTTCATCTGCGAAGTACAGCACTCCGATTGGCTTGCGAACCCAGTCATAGTCCAGAAGAAGGGCGGCAAGTGGCGCATGTGTGTTGACCACCGCGACCTTAATTCCGCCTGCCCCAAGGATAACTTCCCCCTTCCACTCATAAATCAGCTAGTTGACGCTACGGCAGATTCAGCATTGATGAGTTTTCTGGACGCTTATTCCGATTACCATCATATCGCGTTGTGTAAAGAGGACGAAGAGAAAACCGCCTTTGTAACGCCTTTCGGCATATTTTGCTATACGACCATGTCTTTCGGTCTCAGAAATGCTGGTGCCACGTTCCAGCGTCTCATGCAAAAAACTCTCACTGATCAAATAGGACGCAACGTAGAAGTCTACGCGGACGATATCGTAGTCAAGAGCAAGGACGCCCGTGACCACGTGTCCGACCTACGAGATACCTTTGACAGCCTGGGACAGCACCGGGTCAAGCTAAAACCCGAGAAATGCGTCTTCGGCGTCAGGTCCGGCATGCTCCTTGGCTACGTAATCGGCGGGGCGAGCATCGGTGCGAACCCCAAGAAGTTCAAGGCCATCGAAAAGATAAGATCGCCGACCTGCGTGAAGGACATCCAGTCCCTCACAGGCAAAATGGCGGCCTTAAGCCGTTTCATCTCCCGCCTTGGAGACCGAAGTGCGCCTTTCTGCAAGTTGCTCCGCAAGCACGATAGTTTCGAGTGGACTGAGGAGGCTGAGGCCGTGTTCCTGCAGCTGCAGTACCTCGCCTCGCCACCCGTCCTCACCACTCCCAAGCTCGGGGAAGTCCTCCTGCTGTACCTCTCAGTGACACCAAACGCCGCAAGCGCTGTGCTGTCAGTGGAACGAGAAGGGAAGCAACAGCCCATCTACTACGTGAGCGAGGTGCTCACCGGGCCAAAGGAGCGCTATCCCGACCTTCAGAAACTGTGCTATGCCTTGCTGATGGCCTCGCACAAGTTGCGTCACTATTTCCAAGCTCACCAGATCATTGTCCCGACCACTTATCCGATCAAGGACATTCTCCGAAACCTGGAGGCCACTGGCCGAGCCGCAAAGTGGGGAGTCGAGCTGGGTGAGCTTGATATCCAGTTTGTATCCCGTACCGCGATTAAGGCCCAGGCCCTAACTGATTTCGTTGCAGAGTTGACTAGGCCGGATGAGCAAGAGATAAGCTCTCCAGATCAAGATAGGGGAGAGGGTCGGTGGACTCTGTTCTTCGACGGTTCACACCAGTCCGGACGATCAGGATGCGGTCTCGTTCTCATCTCCCTAACAAAGAGCGACTCCAGCACGTCATACAAATACACTTTGCGGCGACCAACAACGCCGCAGAGTATGAAGCCCTAATTGCGGGCCTAAGAGCAAGCGTTGAGCTCGACATCAAACGGCTCGTCGTCCGTCAGGTCAGGGAGGAGTTTCAAGTAACTGACGACTCGATGGCGCAGTACCTGGCGGAAGTAAGAAAACTGGAGAAGCGTTTCACGAGTTTCGAAATCAGCTACATTCCTCGGGAAGAGAACGGCGAAGCCGATAAGCTGGCCAAGCTCGGATCCTCACAAGAACCGACCCCGCCGGGGGTGCTAGTGCAGCACCTTTTAAAGCTCTCCATTCCCTCCGGAGAGGAGGCCACGGGGATGCCTCCTACCCCCCAAACCGAGACATCCGGTACTGTCTCATACCTCGAGCAAAGCACCTCCTAGATGACGCTATTCATCCAGTTCTTGGAGTAGGGGACATTGCTCGAGGACGCTGCTGAGCGTTCCTAGCTAAAAAGGCGAGCCCGAGCTTACCGTCTGCACGGGGGTTCGCTGTACCGAAGGGGTGCTAATGGCGTGCTTTATAAGTGCGTTACCCAAGAAGAAGGTAAGTACCTTCTATCCGACATTCACGAGGCATCTGCGGCGCGCACGCCTCACACAGAACCCTCATCGGCAAAGCATTCCGCATGGGCTACTATTGGCCCACTGCGATGAGCGACGCAGAAGCTTTAGTTAAACGCTGCGAAGCTTGGCAGTATCATGCGCGGACGACGCACCAGCCCACGTATGAGCTACAAACAATTCCACTGGCGTGGCCGTTCGTGGTTTGGGGCATGGACCTCCTGGGACCGTTCCCCAAAGGGCTCGGTGGCAAAACATACTTGTTCATAGCCATCGACACCTTCACCAAGTGGATCGAGGCCGAGCCGGTCTCCAACATCACTGCAACTGCCGCGGTACGTTTCTTTCGGAGCATCGTTGCAAGATTTGGTGTGCCCAGCTAGATCATCGCTGATAACGGCACTCAATTCACGAGCCGGGAATTCAACGATTACTGCGAAGAAATTGGCATGAAGCTCGCCCTGACCTCTGTGGCCCACCCACAGAGTAACGGGGCGGCTGAGCGAGCCAATGGACAGCTAGTCCAAGGTACCAAAAAGCGAGTCTACGACGCCCTCAAGGCAAAGCAACAAGGTTGGGTCGATGAACTATCGTCAGTCCTCTGGGCAGTTCGGACAATGTCCGGCCGGGCTATAGGAGAAACTCCTTTCCGGTTCGTCTATGGCTCGGAGACCGTCCTCCCAACAGAAATGAGACTAAGATCCGATCGCGTTGACTTCGCCAGCTTCGTAGTCAACGACGAGGAGCGGCAGTTTGACCTCGATCTACTTGAGGCGCGTTGTGAGCAATCCCTACTCCGAGCTGCGGCCTACCAGCAGACCCTGCGTCGCTACGCGGCATGAAACGTACATACAAGGACCCTGCAAGTAGGAGACCTGGTTCTACGTCGCATTCAGAACCTCGCGGGCTCCAACAAGCTCAGCCCTAAGTGGGAGGGACCGTACAAAGCAGTGTCTACAGCCCACACGGGCTCGGTACGCCTCGCTGACAAGGACGGGAACAAGCTCCCTAGCTCATGGAACATCTCCCTTCTACGACGCTTCTACGCTTAATCAGGTCGTAAGTCTCCTTTCATTTCAATTCAATTCCAAAAAAAAACTCTTCCCCCATTCATGAGTCACGCTGAGCTCAGTCACGTCCATCTCAAGCAAGCCCGTGGCCAAAATCCGACGGCTAAGGATAAAGCACTTCGGAGCACTTCTACGACGGGGTAAGCTGACATCTCGCACCCTAGTAAGGCTCCGTGCAGTGTGAAATTCCCGCAGCCTAAAGTACAATAAGCCCACGTCAGGTTTGTTTGGATGGCTAACTTGGCCTCGCGGTAGCTTGAAATTTGAGGATTTTGCTTAAAATTTTTCTAAGTCTTTAACTCGCTAAGCCCACTTTCGCACGTACCGACGAAGCTCGGGGGCTGGACATTTGCGTGAATTTTTTCCTAAGTCCTTAACTTCGCCAAGCATGCATCGCCGCGCGGCCTAACGAAACTCGGGGGCTGGGGGTTCGTGCGAATTTTTACTCACTCTAGTCTTTAGACCGCGCCCAACTCCACGATTACACTTGGACTTAGCCGCGGCCCGGGGGTTGGATAATTAGGCGCACCAAAAACAATATTTTCAAAGCAACCTGTTTTGCCTAAATTTTCTAAGTTCGTTTCAGAACTTCGTTACTGTTCATCTGTTTCTCCTACTCTGGCATTACATATTTGCACAGGGAAGAAGAACGAACAAGCTTAACAAGACAGATTCATCAAGGAAATCGCATTTCACAAGGGAAGATCTTACAAGAGTGGGATTTTACAAGCAAAAAGGGAACCCAGCGTCCCGGACTACCGCAAAAGAGGGCGCCGGGCTACTACAGCTACGGCGATGCCCAAGTCCTAAAGCTATCTCGCCGCACCTAGCAGCGGCGCTGACGACATGCCGGCGGAGCTGCGGACTCTGCCGATGGCGACGATGACGACGACGACGATGACGGCGTCAACGGGTCCGGCGCGGGTATCGACGGCCCCGGCGCGCTTGGAAGCTGCCTCCTCCGCCGATGGACGCTGGCGCCCATGAACAACGACGGCGCTGCCACGAGAGCCTCCGCCACGGCCCCTGGTGGAGCTTCCTCTTCCGCCACCAGCGCGGCGGCGTATGCTGTGTCGGTAGCGATCTGCGCCGCCACCGCATCTTCCTCCTCCTCCGCATTGCAGCGTGACCGCCCAGCGCCGCGCCGCCTCCTCGGTGGCGCGGAGCTGGCGTCTTGCCGCCAATCTTGGCCGCTGGCTCGCCACGACCGAGGCTGCCGCGTTCACCCCCTCCGCCGCAGGCTGGATCGGCGGCGACAGAGGCAGCGGTAGCATATCCTCCAGCTGCGCCTCTAGCCAGGCGTTCAGGCGGGCAGAGCTAGCATCGGAGGACATGGTCTCAAGCTCTCTGCTTCTTCCTCTGATTTCTCTCTCCCTCTGGCTATGAGCTTCACTTTTCGGATTGAGAACTGGAGAAGGCTAAGTGGGAGACATCGCAGCGCGCTGCGCCTCACCTTATATAGGCCGGTGATGGCGCAACGTCCCATCGCGCAGCGGGCTACCCAAAGCGTCGCTGCGCGCGAAGGGACGAGCAATTAAAACCTACTACGCGAGCTAAAGAGACGCACGCGCACGCTCTGCCTCACGGAATACCAATAGCGCCAGTCGCAACGCGACATGTGCCCCGGCCCCGCCGTCAGCGAAAGGAGGAAAAAACCGCTGCTGATCAGGGCCCAACGCGCAGATCTGGCCCACCAAAGCAAACAAGGCCCGACGACGTCTCCGCGGCCTCACGCGGGCTGGGCAGTGCCGAACCGTCGTGGGCTGGTTCGCCTCGCATCTGTGCTGGCGAAGCGCTTCATTGTCGACAAAACAACATCGTGTCTTGCGCAGAGCCACAATCTGCGCTGACGTGACATAAAACGGAAAAATGGCTATGTACTATGGCCACGGCGCACTGCATATATTCATTAAACAAAAGGAAAAACAAAAATGTTTGTGGCACGGAGTCCAGAACAAAATGGTCCGGGTCAAACTATGACCTGCGCTGAAGCTTATGCTTTTCCAACTCGGTCTCTAGGTCGCGGATCCGCTTCCGCACCTGAAGCAGCTCTATAGCCTGCGAGTCCACCTCGTTTTGCTCCTGGCACCATTTAGCCCGGGCTTCAACGAGCTCTTGCTCCTGTTTCCTCAGGGATTCCATCTCGGCCCTGGACTTCGTCCCAGCCTCCCGAAGCGTAGAATTCTCCGCCGCGAGCTTATCACGGGCTTCCTCGAGCCCGCGTACGGTGGAGTTGCGCTCAGACAGAGTGGCTTCCAGCTCCTTGGAGGCCGCCTCCCTGCGCCTGCGCTCTTCATCGAAGGTAGCCCGGGCCCGGTCTGCCTCTTCACGGGCCGCCTGGACTTGACTCACCGCGACCTCCTCCGCCCCCTAGGCCTCGGCAAGCCTCACCACGGCCTCCTGCTCCTTCTCTTGCGCTGATTGGAGCATGGTCTCTAGCTCGGTGATGCAGGCGGTTCCACGAACCTCGCTCTCAGCAGCCAGCCCATTCGCACGCTCTATCTGAGCCCGGGCTTGCACAAGCTCGGCGGAGAGGCGTTCGATCTTCGCCGCATCATCATCTGACTGCCCACTCGCTGCCTCCATCAGCGAGGACGTGCCAGCGATAAGGGCGTAAAACTGAAATAGGGGAAGACAAATCAAGTCACGGGAGGGTCAACACCTAAGCATGATGCGCGGGCTCAGGAACGTTACCTTCTTGTTTAGAGCGAGCATGCTCTTCACCCTCTCTTCAACGGCGCCGCGCACAGTTCGATCGAACCCGCGGACGTGCGCCTCATGGAACGCCAAGGGCGGGCAGCCTACTGACTCCTGGCTGCTCTCCTCCGACGGCGCGGAACGCGGCGCCGCCGCCACGGATCGCACTGGTGGCGCTGCCGAAAGCAGGGCAATCGCTCCAGCTGCAGCACCTCGCCTCTCGGTATCCTCCGCCTTGGCCGCAAGCTCGGTCTTCGCCGCTAGCGCTTGCTCCACGACTAGTTCGTCCTCGCTAAGCCGAGCCCGGACGCTCGCCAGCGCAGTTTCCAGCTCGTCCACCCTCAGCTTGGCAGCCACGAGCTCGGTTGGCGCCTCCAGCCCGGGGGTAGGATAGATCTTTATAGGTGGCCAGCCATTCTCGACGGCGCCCTGTGCCCTGGCAGAGTCCTGTTGCTTTACCAATTCCGGGGTGGCAGAGATCCAGCCCGCAGACGCCAGTGGGGCCACGCTGGGCATCGAAACACTTAACCAACCTGACGGCACGAGCACGCGCACCAGTCAGACCCAACCAGCTAGCAGCATGCGCCGGTCAGGGGCCCAGGGTGCTTTTCCTATCGGAGTCTTGAAATAGTCGGCAATCCCCCGACGATCAATCGGCCACCATCCATGCGCTGTGCGTCCTTCGACGAGCAGAGGCGTGACCCACAGGGAATCCGTGTCGGCGTCGACCTTCACCGTCTCCGCCACCTCATCCGACGCGTCCAGCACCGCCATCGGTAGGCAAGTCAACGACCCTCCGCGGACCGGATGACTCTTGCCCCGCGCGTCCATTGGCCTCATCAGCCCGGCGGCCTCCAGCCGCTGCGACAAGGATATCCCTCCTTCGGGCTCGACCAGTTCGCTCTCGGCCGCCCTGGCTTCATCAGAGGGAGGCAGCACCTCAACTGCCACCTCAGCGCTATGCACTGCGATCAAAAACACGCATAACAATCAGACATAGGAGCAAAATGATAACGAGCAAGCGCAGGAAGCTTACGCGCTGGTTCAAGCTCTGTGTCCTTGTACACCCCCGGTGTAGGACGTAGAAAAAGCTCTGTCTCCAGCCTGTCGATGCGGCTTGTGGTGGGCACGGTTGCTTTCTTCCGGCTTGCGGGGACCTTCTTCGAGGGCCTCCACCGCGGAGTCGCTGCCGGCAACGGACCAGCCGCTGGCGCGACGTCCTCGTCGTCGCTGCCCTGAACAGGCCGGTACGTCCTCCTCTTCTTCATAGGAGCCGCGTCCTGAGCACGCGCAAAGAACAGAGCTTGAGGGCCGCTGAATATCCAACACTCGACCTGGGTTGAAGGGAAAGGGCTCACCTGCGCCGGCGTCATACGCTTCCTCGCATGCGTCTCCGCGCGTGCCCGCGCCGCACCCGCCGCGGTTGATGCCGACGCCGGGCTTCTCTCGCCCGACATCACAGACAGGGCTGATGCCTCGCCAGACGCTGCCGGCGACCTCCCCGGCGGCGAGCGCGCTGCCAAAGGCTGAACGGCCAAGGGCTCCCCAGTGGAGCCCGTGGCCTGTGTGGCCTCCTTGGCCACCTTCCACGTCCGCTGCAGATAATCGGCACAATCCGTCAAGGCCTCAAGGGCGCGCGCAGCCAAGAATTTAACCAAACACCTTATGGGCACATACCGCAGACAATTTATCCTTCACGAATCTTATGGGGCGAGGGTTATTGTCCATCGGCAGCAGCATGCCCGCAATCCGCGCGACATAGCGGGCCGGGAGTCCTGCAAGGCATCACAGACGGTCACGGCGTGCCCCGACCTAAGATGAAACAAAGCAGTGCGGCAGGCGTTTACCTTGGTGAAAATCCCGGTCCGGATCCTCCCATCCGCCCATTTCTCTGACACACCGCTCGCGGCACCCCAGCGGGCTGATCCGGTGCCGGACGAAGCTGACGACAACATCGTAGCCCGTCAAACCCTTCTTGGCAAGCCCCTCAATCTCATACGCCGTCACTTGATTCTCCGGCAGGGTCTCGCTGCGCTGGAAGATCGGAGTATCTGGCGCGGCCGAGGAATACTCCAGGATTGAGCCCCCGCGGTACAGATAAAACCACCGCCGGGCCCAACCATCAACCTTCGTCCTGACTTCATACTCCGGGTATGCTTGGCTTCCCTGGGCTCGGCGCGCGGTCAGATAGAAGACTCCGCCGCTGCACACGCGGTGGCCGACGGGCTTCAGCTCGAAGTAGTGTTGAAGGAGGCTCACCGTGGGTCGGACCCCGCAGAACGCCTCGCACAGATGAGCGAAGATGGACAAATGAACGTAGGACTGTGGGGACAGGTTCTCCGGCCGCAGCTTCGTGAAGACGAAGAAATCCGTCATGAACTGCGACTCCAGCGCGCTGAACCCGCAGATAGCCGAACTCTCGAAGCATACCAGCTCATCGGGCTCGGGCCTTGGCTCCCGGTCTGCGCCAGGAAGCCTCCATGAGCCCGGCCTCGCGAAGCCGTCCCTCTCGAGCTCCGCCATCCTCTCCCCCGTGAGAGCGCTGTCTCCGATGAACACCATGGCGACAGGAAGCAAGAAGGCAGGAAGCGAGATGGGTGGACGAAAACAAAGGCAAAGGGGATGATTCTGAAGTAAGAGTTCCCCCTGCGAAACGCTGCCTTATCAAGGAAGCCAACGGTCGAAGCGGAGATCGTGGGAGTCGTGCCCAAAGGGGCGTAACTGCCCCCACATTTCCGTCAAATCGAATTCAATGCCCAGACTTTGGCTCCCGCGGCTCCCAAAAACCCTAGCCGAATCTTCCCGCGCAGCGCGTGAGGGAGATTTTTTCTAAACCTCAGACCGGCTCGCCACGCGACCCGCTCGAGGCTCGGGGCTGGCTGTTGGTGATTGATAAGTGGCCCATCCCGAGACAGGCCTTGGGCCAATTCCGTACCGGCCCACCGCACGTACAGAAGGTCCAAAAGGCCGCCCCTGGCCGTACTAAAGGAAGCGTCTAGCCCGCCAGGATTTTTGACCTGGTCAACTGCGCCTCCCTGGATCCCAGCCAGGAGCGTGGCACACTTCCCGGGCTATCCTTAGTCCTGGAGAGGGTCCCGCGGGTAGTCCGCCTGGCCGTAAGCAGGTGGCGACAACTATCATGTCTCATCGCACTTTCCCAGGCCTTGACCGGGAGGAATTGTGTCTCCCCGGGAATCCGCAGCCTGGGGAGAGGCACGCGGGCAGCTCGGTTTGTCGTTTGCCCCTTTGGCATGTGGCGACGGTTGTTACGCTACGCGACGCCCCCGACGGGTGGCGCGAGGCTGGCCCAGTCCAGTCAATGCTATATCGGGATAAAGGAAAAGTGCTTTCTCCCTAAAGCATGCTTCTTCCCCGTATCGGCATCCCAAGACAAACACGTGTCCAGTACTAACCTGACCAGTTTCTCCCTGCAGGCTCCAAACCAGACAGAGCCCCGAAATGAGACAAGGGCACCGCCACTAAAGCAAGAACAGGCGCGGGGCCCGCCGCATCAGCTCCGGGCGACCCGCCGCACCTATAAAAGGAGGATCCCTGAACATTCGAGATGATTTAGATCGAGCAATCACCCAAGCAACACACGCATCCGAAGTTTCCTTAGCAGTACCATAGTCCTTAGTCACCACTTTTGTAGCTCGGGATCGGTGCCTTCAAGCCCGGTCTCGGCACCTTTGTACTGTTTTCCACCATATAATCAACAAGGCTGGAGTAGAGCTATTACCCGGCAGTGGGGGCTCGAATCAGGGTAAATCGCTTTTGTCTTCACGGTGTGTATTACTTTCTCTTTCCATCTTCATCTCACAGTACGAAGGATCTGTACCCGAATTGCCAAATCACACCAGGCTTAGTCCGGGAAGATCGCGTGGCCTGAGCCCCCCATAGGCTCTGACACCGCCCCGGGCTGCTGAGAAGGGTGGTCGTTGGGCCTCACACCAACAACAAATTAGTCTGCCGTTCCGTGGACCCGCTGTCCTTCAGGGGCGCGTTTACCAGACACCGACAATTCCAATAGCTAAAGTAAATATCCCCAATTCTCTGGAAGCTAAATCTTCATAAACACTTGATTTATTTAATCAATAAAAGATACTTTGATACAAATACAATTTTTGCATGTAAAGTTACATGCAATTATTATATTTATATTGCATATTTGTATTATACACATCTATGTGGTTTTGTAGATTTTTTTATTTGAAAAATTGCACTATGGCGTCCTAAACTTACACTGTTTCGTACTTAGCGTGAACTTACGTTTATATATGCCCCCCCCCCCCCAAAAAAAAAAAAATTTGTCATTGTTTGCACGGGAGGCCCAAAACGGCTAGGGCAGTCATTTGGCGCTGAGGTGGTAGCTCATATGCCTATTAAATGCCTATGTTGCCCTCCACCTAAACGTCCACGTCATCCTCTCTCTCTCTTCCCTTCTCTATTTTTTTCAAATTTAAAAATTTAAAATTTAAAATTGAAAAGGTTTTTTAAAATTTAAAATTGAACTGCAAGGACTTTATAATTTTAAAAGTTAAATTTCAAGGTTTTTAAAATTTGGAAAATAAAATTTTAGGGATATTAAACACTAAAAAAATGAGTTTCAAGGTTCGGGTTTTAAAATTCAAAAGTTAGAATTATGGAAATTCTAAAATTCAAAAAGTGATTTCACAATGAATGTAAAAAATTAAAATTCTAAAAATAAAAATAAAAATCCAAAAAAATTTACAAAATACTTTTTAAAAAAATTAAAAACTTAAATTGGATCTCAAAATTTTAGTTTGCCAACATTATAATTTATGAATTTTAAAGTCCCAAATGAATTTTTGAAATTTGAGATCCTAGGCTTCCTATGATAGTCTACATTTTTTTTTCCTAGGTCAAGGATAAAATGGTGCAAGATTAGGGGCACAATGCAATTTTCTCCTTTTATTTTCCTAGGCTTCCTATGATAGTCTACATTTTACATGTCATCTGAGACCGGGATGGATTCATGTGACCGAGATATATTGTCCAATATAAAATAGCACAGGGCGGTTGGTTGCCCGGTTTTTAAACTGAGGAGAGAAAACGAAACTCGGGCAATAGTCAAGGGTCTGCTGGGCTAGACCTGTGTTAACGGTAGGCTATTTGGCAAACAAGCCCAGTCGCCCTAGCAAGCCAGAGTGGGCTCGATGGAAATAACGAGCCGAACTATTCGCTCGGTAGAGTTTAGAGACAAATGAAAAACTTAGTGAAAGACAGTGGAGTCCCCTAGAGGCCTAGAGGCTGTTTGAGAACGGCTTGTTCACGGACCTGAAGGAAAGAGGTGTTCACGGCGCTTTGAGAACGGTTTGTAACAGCAGTTTAGTTATTTTATTAAAAAAACAAAACAAAAACAGCAGTTTAGTTATTGGCCTACACAATTGGTTTAAAACAAGCTTTAATTTCTTTTGTGATTTTATTAAATCTTTTATTTAAAATTTCACGTTGAACACTTCTAACATATTAGTGCTATTTTTAAAAGTTTTTTACATTTTTTTTATTTTGAATTTGCAGCAAAGTTCGTCAAAGCGGACCAAAACAAATCGATACCAACTTTGCTTTGACCAACGGTAAGTTTTTTTTTTTGCCATTTTTATTTTTGGGTCTCGTTCTTTTCGGCGTATCGTTGCTTTGGCATATTACTATAGCAAATTTAAGAGCACTCAAAAAAAGGTCCAAAGATTATAAAAAATAATTTAAAAATAGTTTTGCGATCTTTGAAAGAAGTACTAAAAGTCATAAAAAATTTGTTACAAATTATTACAACATATAGGTTATATAAAAATAACAAAATTTGCTATAGTAATACGCCATGGTACACTGAAAAAAAACAAGGCCTTGAATTTGAAGCAAGGTTTGTCAAGCCGAACCTGTCCGATAAGGTTGAAAAGTTTCCATCTGTTTTCGTTGGCTTTTCAAACTATGCTCGTATTCTCACCACTTACCGGTTAGATAAAGATCCCCGTCAGATTTCTACTCTGTCCAGATTTGTTGTTTACGCACACCGTCAAAATTCTACATACCCAAAATTTGTTTCCTATACGCCTTGACGCTTCTCAAATGAAATAAGTTCAGTTGTTACGACAGAAGTAGCAAACAGTTTTTTACTTTCTCAAGATTTGTTGTCTATACATATTGATACTCGTCAAACGTAGTTTTTTTAATTAAATACTGGAGATGTAGCAAATGGAGAATAGGAACTTTTTTTTTTAAGAAGGGGCAGGAGAACTGCCAACCTAATTCATTGCAGAAGGAGAAAAACAAAGTGAAAACACCATGCAAAGCAAATAGAGAATAGGAACTGACTTATCAAAGAAATGTACTAGCTAGTTTTATTGGAAACTTGACATACCAAGCAGATAATTTTGTCCTCGTATAAACGTGTCGGTATCATGTGATGCCGCCAATTCCTTTCCTTCAGGTTTGTGGAGTACTAGGTACAGTATTGGGATTACACAAGGTTAAGATACAACATCGCAACAAATTAGATAGCTAACCTAGACCTCGATATCTAGCCTACTAAATTGGACCCTACTAGATTTTATTTGGTTTTCACTACGTTTCTTCAAATTTCATCCGCATCTATAAATACAAAATCAGGATTTTTTACCATCAGGGGGTACTTTTACACCCATAAGTCCAAGCAGATTGGAAGCTGGGCCAGGGAGGCCTTGTTGAGAAGAGTAGGAGTTAAGAAAGCTCTCAACAAGGTTGAGATCGACATCCACTGGAGCCATCTCATTAGTATCGGCAGTACCTGAAGGGCCCTGGAAGGAAAACATACGAAAATGCCGATTAGGATTACTGTCTCAATCAAATAGAACAAACGCTTTTTTAAAGAACCACATCATTATCATGTTTTTTAATTGAGAAATCAATATGGCAGAAGAAATATGCAAATATGATATTTTTGCTTTACTTAGGAAACACAGGGTCACTGTTCACTGTTCACGAGAAAGCCAGATGTCAATACAAACTTGGGTCAAACAAATTAGCAAAAAGTGGCTGTGGGGCACATCAATCCGTATAGATTTGTTATTAGAGTTGCCCACATGTTAGTAACAAGTGGAGTACTGGAGTATTCTACAGTGAAAAAAATGTAGTACTACCGCACCAATTTCCTCAACAAATTATTTACGTGAATAAGAAAAACAAGTGGGAGAAGTACCAACACGCCACTACAAAATTACAAAACTAATCTGCCAACGAACATTGACATGTATTTATCTGTATTGATTTATTCTTCAGTAGTTTGATTGTAAATGAAAAGTTTACAAACAAGTTTACGAACATCTAGCAAGTTTACAAACATGTCTTATTGACAATATGACATCCTTACTTGTTCAACAACAATACATAACTATTCATAAGGAAATTAGAACAATACGAATATGGGAACCATAATCACATTCACAATTTATCAAGCAGTTCGAGTGAGCAGACCTCATGGGAATACCCTACTCTGAACAAAAAATGAAATCTCGGAAGCATGTAGCACACAAGGTTACCTCATTGTTGGTGTCAGGACGTGGTTCTCTAGAAAAGCTTTTCTCAATAGTGGTCGTACTTAGCTCTTTATTCAAAACATCTGAATATGATTCCATGAAAGAATCATCCATATCCTTGTGACCAGGTTCTTCAGTAAAATCACTATCATCATCCGAATCATCTGTGCCATAGAGAGGGTTATTAATAAACTTCCAGTGAACACCAAAAATGCATTCTTAATTATCGTCCAGTGCATGCCAAACCAGACTCCAGACACCAAAGTGTCAGCTGACAACAATAAAGAAGTTGACTAGAAATTACATCGAAGCACCAAGAGAGCAACTAGTACCAATAAAGGGATAGAAGGTTTCCATAGCACCTTGCATTAAAAAAGATTAACTTCGTTGGCCCTTGCCAGCTTCACATTTGTTCAGTTGCCAGTTAAGTGATCAAGGCATAAAACATTTTAGTATGCCAGATAATTTTAATAATTCTAATCTGTAAGTTGCTCGAAAATAATTCTATTCAGTAAAATATGCACAAGAAAGTAACACAAGATTACAATGTGCAAGACCACCAAGCACCAAAAAAGAAAATGAATATAAAAGATGCAGCCGATTTCTCTTATTAGACTAGTTTGTTTATGCAATCAATTATATTTCTTGAATCATACAGAACCTGCAACTATGCATGAAGTCCAGACTCCAGAACACTAATACTTACGATTCAATACTAATAGTTAACCATGTGAGATTCATCAAATTAAGGCAGGACAAGAAGAATTTTTTTTTTTTGCGTGATTTGGAGAAGAAAACATGTACCGAAGTCCATGTCAGACATTGGGGAATTCCTACAAAATTCATCATCACTGCCAGCTTCCTCCTGTGAATTTCTGCCCAACACTGACTCCATGGCCTTGAAAAACTGGTTAACATCTAGGTTCACCGATTCCATGTTTCTCCTACATGGACAAAATGAGTTAATGATAAATATAACAAACCAATCTAATAGAACAGGCGCATAATAAAATAGTTGCAGAAAGAAAGTCTAATTGTATGCCGATATTTACGCAGCACAAGCCCTAGCAAAATAATCGAATTGTCATCTCCAATGCAGTAGAAAAATAACAATGTCCATACTTGGTTCTATTTTCTCTAATAAAATGCTTGATGATTAAGTTTCTGTCAAACCCAAAGGGTATACAGTGGACTCATGGTGTCGGGTTACAAATGCAGTCTTAAAGCATATACCCTTTTTTCACTTTTAATTGGAAAAACGCCTAGATCAGATATCAATTTTTGAGAATATGCATGCCCCTTTTACTTTGCCGAAGAGGTCATCTATCCAGAGCAACGGGTATCATTTTTAATAGCTACCTCATTTAGGGCACAATAGTCCACCCTCCACAGTCTCATATCTCCATCCTTCATTTTAACAAATAAGACTCTGCCACACATGGTGATACTTACTGTGTTACAATTTTTGCAATTGTTGTTTTAATTCCTTCAAATCTTCAGCAGACATAAGATATGCTCTTCTTCTGGATATGGACGCCGTCCCAAGAACCAAGTCAATTGCAAACTAACTTAATGCAGACTTTAAGTTATCCTCAGTTCCTCATCATCAAATGCTAAGGCCAATGCTCCTCTTTTTCTAAAATGGCAGGGTTGTCTGAATGGACCATATCCAATGTACACAGATTACATATTACAAGACAGCACTACAGTACTTGGGTTTATTTGATGTCCAGCCAAAAATGGAAATTTGACATTTTGCTATCAAGTCTCTACTTAGTTTGAAGTTCACCTTTTCTTCAAATTCCTCTTCTTTATTCTGTTGTTCAATGTTTATAGATGACACACATTTTAGTAAATCAATAGAAAGGGACATGAGACACTATATTAGTGCATTTTTATTTATATTTGGCAAAGGAATCTGCATCTAAAAATGTTCACCATGCTTGTTACGACACATTGGCATACAATCGAGTTCCATCCAGCAAGATTTAAGTGATAAGTATAAAACTAAAATTACATATGAATCATAGTCTCAAAGAAAAACAGAAAATTGATGTGCATCACTACATAGATATTTGAACAAGCAAAAGTAAATCATTGAAGTACATGAACATTGATCAACTCACAACAAAGCATGGAATAGAGTCCACAATTGAGTCTAGAAGAAAACCTGTTTGCAGGAACTTCAGCTCCCTCAAAGCTCGACATTTTGCTAACAAATTCTTGCATGGACTCGGTGATCTCTCCAAGATTAAATGTGTTTGGCTGTGAGCTAGAACTGCCAGGGGCATTTTGTTTTTGACTCTTTCTATGCTTCTTTGCAGCCTCATACTCTTCCATTTCCTTCTGCCTATCATGAAGTTCTGTGCTCAGCTCGTCCTCCCCGTTATACAACCAAGAGTCATCATCACTAGGAGGAAGGTCAATGCCTTCAAAGTCCTCAGCGGAGTATGGTATCGACAGGATTTCATCGATTCGATGCACAGGGGCACTTAGCATCTCCCTGCGAAATACCACACGAGTATTATAACACCCAAGAATTCACACTACATGGCCTATTGAGTTCGTGAACAATTATCCACATTGTCAAACATGTTTACGATACAATAATGTAATTATGTAAACCACGTAGCCTCAGAAATTACATATTAGATGGCATTCGCTACTATTTTTCTTTCATTACAGAAAAGTGTTCAAACAATCGTCAAGCTAGACAGAACTATTCAAGGGTTGAAAGTGAAACTAAGGCCCTGTTCTTTTGAGCTGATCTGAACAGATGAACGGCTGAACGGCTGAAATGACTGAACTTCGAGAGCTTCTCGAGATAGTCTCGAGATTCGGATACATTTCGTTTGACTTGCTTTTTAAAGCGTTAGAACCCACCTTTGATACAGCGAAAAAACGGACTAAAAAAACTCAAAGCATATGTGTTTTCAAACGTAGATAAGTCGTTAAGACATTAAGCTGTTAAGCTGAAAAGAACTGGGCCTAAATAATTTATGATTTAAATAGCCACATAATCAAATGCTCAGCTTATCGATTAAATAGGTAGCTATATCCACAAGACTAGAAAGAAGCAATAAAAACTACCTCGTTCGTGTGAACAAACTCGAGCTCTTATAATACTGCATCGCCTCCTCCATGACCCTCTTATACTCCTTTGATCCAGGAAGCAGCCCCTCGAAGCACCCACTCGCCTCCAAGCTCTTCCTGTAGACCTCCCAAGTGCTTCCCTTCCCTTCTTCCCCCTCACGGCGCCTCTCCTGGTACATCATCTCGAACCCACATGCTATTTTCATCCCCAGCTCTGCCTCCATCCACTTCTCTGGCCCTTCCTCCCTTCTTGGCATTGGATAACCCCTTGGTGCTTGGAAGTTCTGCTGCACAAGCTGCGCATACATTGCACGAGTCATACGCACCGACGTCCTCACCATCTCAACCTCCCCGCCGGGACCCTTCAG
The DNA here is from genome assembly GCA_036346415.1 of Raddia guianensis. Classification (NCBI taxonomy): domain Eukaryota; kingdom Viridiplantae; phylum Streptophyta; class Magnoliopsida; order Poales; family Poaceae; genus Raddia; species Raddia guianensis. The sequence continues at coordinate 13,462,001 of CM070541.1, read as the reverse complement.
GAACCTCTCCATCCTCGCCGCGTGCTTCATGGTGTCTATGTCCCGGTCATAGAACCCCTCGACGGCGCGTGCGATCAGGCAGGGCTCCTCCTTCAGCACCTTCGCCACGGGGGCCGGGACAATGACGCGCGCCGTGTGGAGGTTCTCCGCCGCCCCCTCTGGTAGCCCGGCGATGCGCCGCTGTATGGCGGCCTGGACGGCGTCCGAGGCCCGGGTATCCACAGAGTCATCGTAGACGGCAGCGAGCGCGGCCTCGAGGGAGGGCGTCTCAGGGAAGAGGGAGGGCGGCAGGATGTGGAGCTCGCCGCGGAAGATGAAGACGCGGTTGGGGGCGGTGTCCGGGTCGAGCCAGCGCGGGAGCGCGAAGGCGGCCTCGATGAGGAGGAACTCCCCGTCGGAGTCCCAGGAGCGCGCGGCAAGGCCAGGGAAGGCGCGGGTGAGCGCGAAGAGGAGGGAGACGGCGAGCCACTCGTCGGAGAGGGAGTCGCCGAAGCGGAGAGCGCCGTGGAGGTGCGGGGCTGGGGGCGAGGCGCAGAGCGCGCAGGGGGAGGCGGGGTCGGGGGGGAGGGAGAGGGTGAAGGGGTCGCGGTGGAAGAGGTGGGAGGAGAGGAAGGGGGCGAGGTGGGAGAGGAGGGAGAGGTGGAGGGAGCGGAGCGAGGCGAGGAGCTCGTGCGGCGGGAGGCCGACGGGGAGCGGGAGCGGGTAGACGGCGTAGAAGAGCGTGTCGTCCGGCGGGCGGCGCGGCGGGAATGGGAAGGGGTTGGCGGCGGCGGCCGCCGCCATGGAGACTGGAGGAGAGGCGCGGCTGCAGGCTGGACGCTGCGGATGAACGAGAACGACGGTGTGATGAGTGATGACTCGTTTGGTTCATGCGCGTGGGCCTGGTTTGTCTGATGGGACGATGGGCTCAATTCGAACTTGAAGGCGAGTTCGGAAAGATCAGGAAGATGCTTGAGATTCTAGAACGTTTAACAGGTCCCTAATGAAATATATATATATTTTTTCGGAAACACTTGTGCGAGGCCGTCCGGCCGTCCGGACCTGCCCAAGGCAGTGGGCCTTTAGCCCAAGGCCGGCCCATTCATGCAACTCACGCGAAATCCAGCATACGCAGGAACATAAAAAGTGATGACGTAAGCTGACGTCAGCAGATTCCGTTTTTTGTATTTTTCTTTCGACGACCATAATTTTTAACTGGGTGCTCCAATCCAAAAACCGTTTGCACCAACGTGTTCCTCGTAATTTTTCAAACAAAACAAGATGTTCGTTGCCATATAAATATTTAAACTTATCTGACGAAACTTGGGGTTTGCCTACTGAAACTTGGGTTTCATCTACTGAAACTTGGATTTTCATATTCGTAAAACTCGCTGAACTGTCAAGTTTTATCAGGTTTAATGCAAGTTTCATCAAGTTTTAACAGGTTTCATTCAAGTTTCTTCAAGTTTCATCGTTCCAATCCAAGTTTCATCAAGTTTCAACAGATTACATCCAAGTTTCATCAGGTTTCAACAGAACACGGCCAAGTTTCATCAGAACACGGCCAAGTTTCGCTTGTATATATGTAAGTTTCATAAGTGTTTTCTCCTGGTTCACATCAAAAATCGAAAAGTGAAAAAAATCAAAAAATTCAAAAAGTATTTAAAATGGGTTGCTCTCAATTTTATAAGAATTATGAAATTTATTCCACGAATTTTGAACACTGTTTGAGTTTTGTACAAAAATCAGAAGTTAAATTGGAAATTTGATCTAATGCATTGCCATTTATCTAGTCATTGCCTTGTTTATCTAGTCATTTGGGAGGCGAGACGATGGCGCTGCAGATCGCTAGGATTGGCTCGGTAGCGGTGATCCGACGGCGCGGGCTGGTCTGGACCGAGCGCCAGGCGTCGGACGTCCGACGCCTGGCGCTGCCCATATATTTTTTATTAAAAAAAGTCTATATTACACTCTGAACTACGAAAAATTGACGATTTGCCACTCTCAACATTGGTTCTCGCTAAGACCAGAGTGGCATTTTAGCGAGAACCAATGTTGAGAGTGGCAAATCGTCAAAACCCCTGAACTATAGGGCTACGTCTGTTTACCCCTGAACTACGAAACCAGGTATTCTACCCTGCAAAACCGTGAAAAAGTTACAGATAATCCCCTGAAGGTGGTTTTAACTGTGGTTTTGCCACACAAGCTATACACATGTGCAATATTTGCCACATCATCACCACGTGGGCACACATCACTTTCTTTCTCTCTCTCTCCCTCCCTCCTCTCTCTCTCTACACTTGCGCGGCAGTAGAGGCCGACGGTGGCCCGGGCGGCACTGGGAGGAGGCGGGGAGGCGGTTTTGCGGGGTAGGATACCTGGTTTTGTAGTTCAGGAGGGGTAAACAGACCCATAAGGTGTAATATAAACTTTTTCCTTTTTTATTTAGTATATCTGAGTTGTTTGAGTCGCACCCTTTACTCTTTCCAGTGTTTTGCAATTAACCGCGTCAGCGCACTCTCTAAATCAAGAGTCTAGCGCGTTTCATTCGAAGTTTTTTTTTACGACTTTGACGCATCTTGGAAAAAAAAAGAACCAACTAAAATTCCAGAAAATTCACATTTTCAAACTTAAAAATAGAAAATAAGTACATAAAAATGATAAAATAAATCAAAAAATACAACTCACACCCTCACTCTTTCGCACTCGACCATCTCCTACTTTCCCACCATCTAATTTTGTGCTCACTTTATTCATTTTTGTTTGACGCTTTTGACTTTTGGGCACGTCTTTGACCATTCGTCTTATTCAAAAAACTATGTAAATATTATTTATTTTATTGTGATTTGTTTTATCATTAAAGTTACTTTAAACATGATTTATTATTTTACATCTTTATAACAAATTTTTAATAAGACGAATGGTCAAAAATGTGTCTAAAAGTCAAAGCTGTCAAATAAAAAAACAAAGGGAGTATATCTTAAGATGGTCATAAGTTTTTTACAATACAACAGGCTAGGCTCTTTTTCTTTGGGCGTGATGTTTTAGCAGCGGTGGCTTTTTCACCATGCTGCGTTTACTCAACGCGCCAGCAAAAGTCGACCAGTCTGATAGGGCTTCGGGGTTGCCGTGTAGACTCGATCTATTTCTATTGTACTCCTCTCCCACCTCCCCCATAATTGACGCCGATATGCATTTCTCTACCCATGTCCGTCCTGGGGGGTCATCTTCCACAAAATCTCTAGAACCAAAAGCCACCGCAACCCTCGCCCTATGCGAGGTGGCTGTCGGCGACAGGGTTGCAGACTGGGTGAAGAGGAGTGGCACTCAGGCAGCTACACCAACATTGCTTGCTTCGTGTCTGTGCTATCATCGAAAGTCGATAGCCCATTGGTTGTTGTTGTGTCGCCACCCAGTGTTCGTGCAACCCCTTCCAGGTCATCACCGGAGAAAAAGGCTTTTCGCAGCCATCAGACATCTAGATCTAACACTCCGTCGCGCCCTCAACCGAAAGGTGAAGGTCACAACCCTCTCAGACCAGTGCAGCAGCAATCTGCATTACCCCAACGGCCCACCGCGTTTATGTGAAGCCGAACTCGATCCAAGTAGTTGTTATGTACCTAATAGCCCGTGTCAAACTTGAGTTGGCATCATCCATTTCCGTAGTGTGCTTGCAATCGTAGTTGGAGCAAACAACGATGTCCACCAAATGGACAACCGACCTTACTAATTTCTTCATTGATGCGTGCGTGGCTGAAACTCGCACGGGTTAAACCAAATGGTAATTTGAACAACACAGCGAATGGGAGGATTGTTGAATGCATGAAAGATTATACGGGTCGTCCTTTCAAATGGGAGACATGCAAGAATAAATGGGATCTCCTCAAGAAGAAGTGGAAATGTTGGAAACAGTTGAACATAATGACAAGATTGGGGGTTCTCCTGGTGTTAGGAGGGATCGATATGAAAAAAGACTAGTGGGATCATCAATGTGCGATAAGCACCTAAATCTGAACACCTCTCATGCCATTTCCATGAGTGCATTTTCTCTGTTTGTCCATATCAATTTTTCCAACCTTGTGCTCCACAGGTAAATAAGGAAGCATCCTCCTTTAGGAATGGTGACTCCCTAAAATTTGAACTGGAATTTGACGAGTTGTTCAGCAAGGTGCATCCGGTGAGGATAGGACCTACCACTGTTGGTGGTCATGAAGGTGGTTGGGTCAGCGTCCCTACGCATTATGTCCACTTCAATAGCGATGACGATGATGATGCCATTACAATTAGTACCCCTCCCGCTTGTCGTATTTCATCTTTTCTTATGAAGAAGCCATCATCGTCCTCGGGAAAGCATAAACAAAGCTCTAGCTCAAATATATCCACGGCTTTTTAGGGAGGATATGTGGCCGCCAAGAAGAGTGATGTGTGCGGATCATCGTCCCAGAATGTCGTGGATCAAACCAATACCATAGTCTGAAGAAAGAACTCTTGGATGGCAGTATAGAACTATAGCCATTGGTGTATGACATGGCCACAGAAATACTAATGGATCCTCAACGTCGTGGCACATATCTTCCCCTCCCTACCATTGAGGGCAAGGTTGCTTGGATCACATGGATGTGCAACAAACTAAACTCAGGAAAGGGAATGTTGCGGTGTCGTCTTCGTCTTAAAGTCAATTTTTATTTGCATGTTTGCTTTTGAACCATCATGTGTGTTTATTATGTGTGTTTGTTATCATCATGTGAGCATTCCTTCAGAGTGCATGCTTGTTTCGAAACCATTCTTTATTATGTTTGTATGCTATGAGCATTCCTTTGGAATATTGTAATGAGCAATTCTTATTTGAGCTATCCTATTATATTTATGCTACAATGATTTTAGTGTTGAGAAGCATACATCATTTTTTTGTGTTATGAACTTTACATGTCCCTAACCAAGATGGATCCTTAGGGACACATTTATGATGAGGAGGAGGATGACTTTGAGGAATTGTAAAAGTTTTGGTATATTTTCAACTACTTCCATGACTTCTTTGGCCATCGGCGATGACCTTACCGCAAAGTTGTCTATGCTGGGAATGCTTGGGTTCACGACCTTCTTCGCGATGACGAGCATTGCAATGACATCCTCTGCATGAGACCACGCCAGCTTAAGCAACTCCACCACATCCTCGTCATCAAATATGTTTGGAAGGTTCTTACAACAAAGGTTGTGAAGAGTGCTTGGGCATTTTTTTTTCTATATATTGTTGCTGGTTCACATAGCACGCATGGAGCTGTCATTAGGTTCTCACATTACAAGTCTACAACTAGTAGGAATTTTCCCCATGCTTATAGGAAAGTTTATAATCTAGGTGTTGACATCATTAGACCCAGGCCAGGTACTTTGACTACGTCACATCCTCGTGTTATGGAAGAACCCTATTATCCTCGATTTTCAAACTGTGTTGGAACACTAAATGGGACGCACATTAGGTTACACATAAGTGCCGAGAATAACATGACCTGTCGGGCGTCATAGGGTTCCAGCGTTTAATGTCCTCGGCGTTGTGGATTTTGATTGCCGGTTCATCTTTCTTTGTTCTGGTCACCTTGGGTCATAGCACGACGTCATAATTCTGTGGCAGGCAATGACACTATACAACACTTACTTCCTCCATCCACTAGTAGGTAAGAAATTGTCATTTGATTTTCGTACTTGATGTATCCTTCATTTCCATGTTTTGATTGATTGAACACAACGTTTGCCCAAATGTAGATCATTTTTTTCTAGTGGATGTTGCATACTCAAACTCTCCGGGACTCATGACACCTTACAGAAATGCAAGGTACTAGGTGGACCTACAACTATATAGGAACTCTTCAACCTTCGACATGCCTAATTGAGGTACACGCAATTGAGCGAGCCTTTGGACAGCTCAAGAACAAATTCAATATTTTGAAGGGCAGTGCATATAGGCGTCTTAAACGGGCACACCACATAGTGGTTGCTTGTGTTGCTTTGCACAATTTCATTAAGAACATAGAAGGGGATAATTGAGGGGATTATGCAGTGGGGGGAAATGGCGTTGGGAGGGAACGATAGTGATGGAGAAGAGGATCTTCCGGACTTGCATGAGGAGGCGCCGACTGTATATGACAACATTTACACGGCACAGGCGCATGATATGTTGGCCTCCAAGATGGCTGATGAAAACTTAATATGGTGGTGATGCTGAGTTCACTAATCAGGGCTCGTACTGCCGAATTTATGCATTGCAGCATTTATGTGTGTTGAACTATGTTATCGGTTTTGGACATCACCAAATATGTTATGTGTTGGACTGCTTGTTGATGTGGCTGGAACATATTGTGAGCCTGTGTGTACGTCCTATTATGGAGGGTGGCTATGCTGTTATGTGTTATGTTATGAACCTCTGAACTGATTAATGAGCTATGAACCTGAACCATTGTTCTGTTGTATTCCGTTATGTTGCACAACAATGTTATTGCTGATGTTGTGATGATAATTGTGATGTTGTGTACACATCTTCTTTCCTGACTTCTCCTGATGACTTCTCCTGGGTGTGTCCATTTGGTCATCAGTGTTGAAATTGATGCTCTGTTAGCCGTCATTTTATTGTAGCTATGCAAGGTTCGTTTCTTCTGTTGACGGCAGCAAATTACACAGAGGAGATCAGCTTGCAAGTGTAACTAAAATGAATGGATTTTTCAAATGTGTTCAGCAATTTTCCTGCTAGAATCTCTAAAGAAGACAGCTCGATGAACTGTTCAGACGAGGGTGATCAGAAGGGTGCAAAACTGCTCAAACTATTGGACAATGAAGCTACCTAATGTGCATGGGCAACTTGGCAGTAACGCAACCTCAAAAGCACACCGCGCAAAGAAACGGAGCTTAAAACAAAGAAGCTAGACAAACATGGTGAATATCATATATTAAGCTCATTAAAACTTCGTAAAATACAAATACATGGAAACAAAAAATAAAAAGCGAGCCAATGTCTCAATCTTTTAATGAGTATGGATGGTGGCATGGATTATATACCACCATTCACCCATTGTGACTTTTTAATAATAAATATACTGCTAGGCACAAGGGATCAGTTTTTATATTTATTTTTAAAAAAAAAAAACTGTTTTGAAATTCCTGCAAACCTCAATGTGATCTTTTACGGGGAAAAAAACTGTTTCATAAACACCTGAGAATTCCTACAATCCAAACAAGACAAAGTGCAAGGTAGTCAATCACGAACTTGCGCATCTATTAATCCGGTGTTTAGGCCCCATTGGACATTACAAGGAGCGGGCAGATTATAGTATGTATTACACTCTGGAGGTGATAACCTTGTTGATCACTTGATTGGAGGGGGTGAAATGAGGATCAGAAGCACTTGGTTTGGATTCTGCTCTGGGTCTGCAGCACACGGAACCGAAAGAATCAATTGCATCATCTGGGGTTGGATTGGGATGGAAACTAACCTACAATGAAAAATTCCCTACACAAAATTGAGCTGTCACTTGTCAACAAGATGTGACACGAATATCAGGGCAGTGTACACTGGAGCTCATGGACTAGACGAGGAAATTATCCATCATGTGGTTGATCACATCCGCACCGTCCGAGTTTAGCCAGTAGCTCTTCACCTGACGTTGATTGGAGTAAAGGGAAGTATGACCAGAAATTCAGAATGTTAGTAATTTTCCATTTGACTGTTCTACTATGCAACAACGAATTGGAAAACACTGCCAATCCAAAATAAAAATAGAGAAAAACCATGAGACACTAAAGTCTGAATTAACATAGCGATAGCTGCTTCAAGAATAATATAATAATAATAAATTCCCAGGATTTATCTTTAGAACAGCAGCTTCAAATTTTCATTGATGATCCCAGAATTAAGACATCTTTAGTAATGTTGATGAATGGCAAGAATTTAATATATAGAAACGACTAACCAAATTTATTTATTAAGCTTGTAGATTCAACTAAGTTAGTATAAGGGTATATCTTTAAGCAATAGGAGTAAGTTATAGCAGTGTCTTTTTCCGTTCACTTCTTTTTTCCCCCATCCTTGTTGAAGATATAAAAATGTGGTCATTGATACTAACATATTATAGGATCACAATTTGGGCTCATAAAATTGACCACTCCATGCTAGTTCCTTTTAGTATGGTTATATCAGGGAAAATTTCAAGAGACAGTAGATAAAACCCACAAAACACAAACACCAGTTAATAGCATCTACACCCCCAGCTTAGGAGATAAGTTCAGATGTCACTAGATGAAAGCAGAACTTCACCCAGAATACACAGTTCACAAAACAAAATCACACCTGGATGGTATTGTGTGCAACCAATCTTTGAGTACTTTTTTGGAAGCTCACATCAACACGCTCCCACGGTACTTGTGTAAGGCCTCTTATCATCACCTCTGCACATAGAAGGGATTGTTGTCAGCTATTGATAAACAATTGATTTTGCCAATTTAGCTTTAAATTGGACGTGCAGGAAATTGACAAACACATAACAATCATCCCTCATATCAGCAAACCTACACTAAAATGGCTGGACAAATCCGAAAAAGGACGATTTTAAACAATTTAATTAAGAAACCCAGAACTACAAGGTACTTCAGACATGGGGGAAAAATCCGATGATAAAACAGCTCTTCTTACTCCTTATTTTATATATTTTATAAATAGGGAGACAACATACCTTCTGGGTCATGCATGTCAGCATGAACTTCTGATTCATTGTTGTCTGTAACTCCTTTATCAACATGGACAATATGAGGATACTTCTCATCACGAACAAGAAGTCGAAGCTGCAGAAGGTATTGAAGAAAGAGAAAATAAATCAGTATGTTTCTTTACAAACAAGAAGTATTACTAACACATACTTTTGGTAACTCATGTTGACGCCGAATAGATGATGTTCTCCACCCAACCATATCTTGTCAGCTAGTTAAGTGAATATCTTGTCAGAAGAAACAAGTGTAATTAAGAATAAATAATTAATACAGACATGTAAATTAGGCAGCTAAAGGATACGGTCAAAATTCGCATTAGCATATGCCACACGTCTTTTGAAGGAGCGCAGCGCTGATCTGCACAACAGAACATATTGTATTTAGACATGAAGCCCTAATGTCATTTTGGAACTACTTTCAACAACTGAAGAAAACCCAAACAGAATGAATTTAGTTTCTACATAATTGCATTCAAAGTAGAAACATACAGAAAATAACCTGAATTTTATATCATCGCAGTCATCAACCATTCGAAGGAGGAGTGGACGCCTGCCATTATCATTGTCTGTAAGGAATAAATGTTTTCCGGTTCTCCCAACAATCAGATGTGCAGTTTCTGATGCTCTTCGTTCCAGGAAAGGCAGGCCACATAAAAAAGGGAGCTGGTGGAAGAATCTGAACATGAGACTAACATTACTGAAGCATTTGGATATTCTTGTTCTACTTCAACTGAAATCGAAGTCCTCACAATACATTTTCAGATATGCACTATACGATAATAATAAAATTAATAGAAGTAACGCAAGTAAAAACATATATTATCTCTATGAAGTTGTATGAGTCATTGACTACTTTCGAAATTCCTGTCTCCATATAAGTTTGTCATAGCTTGAGGTTGGAACTCAAATGTATCACTCCAATAATTACGTTAAGTAATGGTTGTAGTGAATTAAGTGTGGCAATTAATCCTTTCTTCTAATGATAACTTAAGCGGGTAGCCATGTGAAATTAACTGGCAAAAGAGACAGTTGAATGATCTATCAACAGTTTATAAAACAGAGAGAGATCAGTCTTACCTGCTTGTTTCCACTTGAGCCCAGATGTGGTGATGCAAAGGTTATAAAATTCATAGGTTTCAAACCAGCAATGAGACCCTCCAAGCGCTCACCTTCATCTCTACTCTTCTCAGCAGAAGATTTAGTGTTGGTATTTGGTTTGTAAAGTCTTCCTGCTGCGTATCTGGCAACGAGACCACCTAGAGAGTGTGCCACAAATGAGATCTTCTTCACACCTCTTCTTTGTTCTACAACTGATAGAACCTACAATAGTTCAGTTAGGTTCCAATATGCGTGATGTTGAGGGCACATGGCTTCCAAACATTAAAACTCTTAAGAACATCAATGTAGATCGAGCCTTAGATTTATACCAGATGATACTCATGAATCTCACAGGATTAAGTTTGATGAGGAACAACTCTATCACGTTTATCACCATACATTTTGACCTAATGGCCAACATTAGTTTATGGCCAATCTGTTTAAAAAGTAATGTCATCCACTGGAGACAAACTAAGACAAAACAAACAAAGTCTGTTTCAACAAGTCTTGTAAACAACAAAAAGCAATCAAGTATACCATGGATGAAAAATGTGGTTATTTAACTTTAAAAGGAACACATACAACAAAAAGCTTTCAAACAGTGGACAGTATTTGGTCAATACAAAAAGTACCTCATCCGCTAACCTTTCGCCCATCAGGTCAACCCCATCAAATGTCTGGGTAGCAGAGTTGCATTGACTCCCTGCATAAAAAGGAGCAGTTGAAGGAAAACAATAATAGTAGGTGACTGAGCATCTATCAATTTTAGCTGCCTGATTTTTGTATGCAAAATGATATACATGCCTGTTTAGTCCAATATTTTCAAGCATAATGAAACTATTTAGCACCTGGTGAAGTCAACTAAGAATTCTAAAATTGATATAGCTAGTCTGGATGATGCAGGGTATACAAAAAGGAGATACAACTTGCATAATATTTGACATGGAACTGAATTATGACACAACCGCAGAAAAGCATCTAACAAGTTGCGAGCCACAACTACATAAAATAGAAGCAAGCAAATAATACCAGCAAATAATAGCATTGGCTTGGCCTGATGCAGCCTTTGTCATATCAGACTTTAGAATTGTTCTTTAGGGTGGTCTTTGGTGAATACTGTTACTTAATCTCCATGTATTGCCAATGTAAATCACTGTCTTCCAACAGATTTGTCATAAGCTTGTGGTCACTTTGATTGGTGGTTCCATTCACTGTGTTATCTAAATATATTTCGTGTTTCTCTCAAACAGAAAGCATGCAACAAATAGGATGAGAAATTGAAAACTACCTAATCTCTCATGCTACTTGAAAATCATTTCCATATTGCCAAAAGAACTTAACCGTAGCTCCAAGCATTTCTTTAGCACCAATCTAGAATCTAGTATCAACGCATTACCTATAAAAATTAAGTTTTAGTCATTAAAACTTGATTTTCTTTCATGAAGCAGGCATACGCCAATACTCCACAATATCCCCCAAAAGGCATGTGCAGAGTAGCAAAGGTGCTAGCATATAATGAAAATATCTTATTTAGCACTATAATTCACAACACAGAGAGCTAGCAAGGTTCTTACGGTGCACGATTACTTTGTCTGGCATCCGCCTCACGAACTGCTCCGCCGCAAACTTCCAGTCGTCCGCACTGTAAAACAATCGATCAAATTCAGCCGCTGCGAAACCAATGCGAATACCCGCAAGCTGCAGGAGCGGACGGCAACGACGATTAAAACAAGGCAACAGTGTGCGCGGATCCACCTCCCCACGAGGCCATTGACCATGACGACGAGGTGCTCGGGGAATCCCCCGCCCTGCGCCACCTCCGCGTCGGCCTGGGCGCTCCACACGTCCTCCCCTCCGCCGCGCGCCGGCTCCTCTTCCACCTCCACCTCCGGCCGCTTCCCCTTCGCCTCCTTCGCCGCCGCCGCCGACGGCGCTGGGCGGAAGCAGCTAATCCAGCGCCCGGTGCTGCCCCTCGCCGCGTCCGGGGAGCGGAGCGCCAGGCGGAGCCGCGTGACGGCGCGTGGCCAGCGGGACTGGGCCCCGGGGGGTGGAGTGGTGGCGCGGCCCATCGAGGCGGCGTCGGCGGCGATCATCCGGCGAGGAGGCGCGGCGGGTGGGGTCGGCCTGGCAACCCAGATGCGGCAGTGGCGGGTGAGAGGTTGCTTCGGAGACCAAGGTGGGGCTGAGAGAACGTGGAGCTGCTGTGCTGAGGAGGGAGAAGCTTCGGGCCTTCGGGGTCGGGGCGAGCAGGGAAGACGACAATTAATGATTGTACCGTGCAATGACGGCGACGAAAGGGCAAAACACAAAAAGCTTCAAAATAATAATAAAAAACTGCATGGACGTCATTGGGCCATTGGCTGCAGGGAGTTATCTCCTCGTACAATTTTTCTCCCCGCTATTTTATTTGTTTACATCATTTAAACATCCTAAGCTACGCTGCGCCCCATTAAACGTGCTCTTATACACAAACAAAAAAGCTTTGACATAGTTTGCAAAATCATCATTTATTTATAAAACTCACTAAAAATTAGTGAAGATACTTTTTGAGATGAAGGTATGTATAAGACTTTTGTTTTCATGCGTTCAACCTAAATAGTTTCGAAGATGTTTATAATTCAATTTTAGAAATCTGATTTGCGCATACTTCAAACGATACGTATTTATGACAGAAGGGAGTAAGATTGTCTTAATAACTAGAAATTCTAATATTTTACATTATTTGTTGCCTCAATTTATGTTTAGCAATCTAACTAGGACAAATTAATGATATGACCCAAAGTTAAGGGATGTGTAATGGTGGCAACAAATGTTGGTTCTAGACGAAATTTCAGGATGTGAATAGTAAAATTTGGAGCAAGGGTAGAATAGGGCCAGCATTGAGCATGCTTTGAGGTACAATTACTTATCTTGGCAGCGATGTGCCCCAAATTTGATGAAATATGCTCCTTTTAAATTTTTTAGCAAGTTTTGCAACGCCTCCGACGATAAATGACCAATATACTCCTCTAGCACCACGTTTACAACATTGCTCGCTCAAATAGTTCAAGATTTGTAAACAACATTTTTGACAATTTGAGGTTGCTGGTTGTCGGACTCCGCCTTAAGACAAAGTTTTCTATTGGTCATACTTCTCCATAAGACAAAGAGAAAATTCAAGAAAAAAGTGCTTTCTGAAAATAAAAAAGTACCAGTTTGGTCTCTCAACTATGCTCGCAGTACCAAATTGGTCCCTAAACCCAAATACCGGGCTTGATTGGTTACGGAAACTGGGCTTGACTGGTCCTTTGACTCGTCAACTAAGTGGTTTTGAAGAGGTTTCACAGACATGGCCAATTTTTGTTGATGTGGCAGCCACCTCACCTTCCTCTCTCTCATCACTCCCTCTCCCTAAAATCTCTCTCTTTTAGGGCGCGCCCGAGACGGCTTATTAGAGTTGCGCCGATGCCGGCCATCGGCCCGCAGCCGTCTTCACCTCCCCACCAACGCGATCACCTTCTTCCCCACCAACACTGGCCACCTTCCACCCCACTGGTGTGACCTTCACCCCAATTGCGGCAACTCGAATGCGTCGGGTCCGCAGCGAGCTTAGGGAGGACGAGTGTAGCGGACTGAGGAAGGTGGTGGTGGGATTGGGAAGGGTAGCGGCGAGCGCGGCGACGGCGCGTCAGCAGCAAGCTCGGGGAGGATAGCGGTGCGTCAATAGGATCCACGACAAGGAGCTGAGGATGAGGAAGGCGGCGCCGGGATCCACATCGAGGGAGGAGGACAATGCTGATAGCGAAGATCACGATAGAGAAAGACGGTGTCGGGGTCGGGGAAGAAGGGCGGTGCAAGCGGTGGAGAGCACGGGGGAGAAGGACGAGGAGAGCGGCACCGGGATCCACGCAAAGGAGGGTGAGGAGGGTGGCGTTGGTATCCACGTTGAGGGAAGAGGGCAGCGCCAGCGGCGGGGAGCACATGGGAGGAAGGTAGTGACTGCGTCGGGAGAGAAGGGCGACCCCAATGGCGGAGAGCACGGGAGAGGACGAGGAAGGCAGCATCGAGATCCACGTCAGGGGAGGATGAGGAGGGCAGTGTCGGGATCTATGTCAAGTGAGGAGGGCAGCGCCGACAGAGAGAAAGCATGAGAGAGGAGGGCGGTGCCGATAGAGGAAAGCACGGGGGAGGAGGACGAGGAGGGCAGTGGGATCCATGTCGGGGGAGGATGAGGAGGGCGGCCTGGGATCCACATCGAGAGAGGAGGGCAGCGCCGGCGGTGGAGAGCACAAGGAAGGAGGGCGGTGCTAGCGTCGGTGGGAAAGGAGGTTGGCGCCGGTGTTGGTATAAGAAGGGAGTAGAGGAGAGAGAGATTTTAGAAAGGAGAGTGAGAGATGAGATGACATGGCAGCCATGTGGCTGCTACATCATCTAAACCACGACACGTTTACAAAAATCCCCTAAACCGCCCGCTAACTAATCAATGGACCTATCAAACCCCGTTTTGATACTCAGGGGACTAATCAAGGCTGGTATTGTCAGTATCTGGTTTTACCAAACCGAATATCTCTGCGTTAACATGTGTGCTAAGGATCAGTGCACATAACCACAGAAAACAGAGATATAATACCCAACTCGTTCTGCACTTAACTAGAAAAACATTATAGAGTGCCACGGATATACTTCTTGAGTCAAAATTAAAAGCATACATACCAAAAGTAGTATCCCATCTCAGCCACTGGCATGACTGATCGAGAAAACCATTAGTACTCCAAATTATCCTTTGGGAAAACATCGGCAATGTCCCGTGTGTCCTCAAACTCCTGTCTTGCTTGTTGGAATGAACAACACTTATAAAAAGCGAGTTAGCATATGACTGCTAGCAAGACTTTCCTAGAAAGGGCGAAGTTGAGGCTATCCTAGGAAAGTTGATGGTTTAGTTGCATAAAGCATTTTACTGAACAATATAAGAGCATTTACAAAAACTTAGATATAGACAACATATTCTCATCATTAACTAATATGGACAACAATGATTCTCAAAGTCTTGACCTAGGATCACAATATCCATTTCTCAACAACCAAGCTTGTCTAGCGGTGGATCACAGTCGGAACAATCTTACCCATGTCCATTTAATTAAGGTGAAGCTACGTTGTGAAAGGCCAGCAAGTCGCTCTTTAACCGAGAGCACAGCCATTCGAATGGTTTTACACTCTGCAAAAGTTGGTACATTGTACCCACAAGATACAATACTACTCCCCCATTGAGGAATATCATAATCCATCCTTCTGGAAGACTAACCTCAGTATCATTGCTCTGCCGCCGCCATTGCGACTCGCGACCGGCTCCGCCCCCTTCGTCACTCGCTGCATCGTCTAACCGTCGCGTGACCTCAGACCGCTACCGCGGTGTCCTCGTCCTTCGTCCATCGCTTCGCCTCCGCCACCACTTGCCACATGCTCCTCCTCCACCGTCCCACCGCCGCTCGGCCTCCGCCACCGTTGCTCGCTGCTCACCGGAGAAGGAACAAAGAGTAAGGAGAGGAAGAAGGAAGAAGGAAGAAGGAAGAAGAAGATGAGGGCACTGGAGTCATTTCGTAGTGGAAAAAAGGGCAAAAGTGATTTTATGTGCCCAAAATGGCAATGAAACAAGAGACTGATTAGGGAAGCGATTTCATTTACTCCTAGTTCTGTATAGCTTATCTTATTTGACTTATTTACTTATCTAGCTTATCTCCTAACTTT
Source organism: Raddia guianensis (assembly GCA_036346415.1). NCBI lineage: Eukaryota > Viridiplantae > Streptophyta > Magnoliopsida > Poales > Poaceae > Raddia > Raddia guianensis. The sequence goes on along the minus strand of CM070541.1, from coordinate 13,446,450 downwards.
GAGAGCTTTTTGAGGTGGATTTGAGAGTTGGGTCTCCATTGTTTGACTTGTTTTTAGACCTGACTTCAAGATAGAAAAAAGTCGAATTGACACAACTAAATCATTTATATTTTAAACATATATACATAAATAATTAGATAAATCAAATAAATTGTACATACTATGGTCTTAAGAAGTAAATAGTGGTATTTCAATGAAGCCCGCTTTGTTTTTTTAGGAAGTGAAGAAACCTTCACTCAGATGCAGCCGTGCAAATCGGCTGCCAGGTTCTGAGCAGAGACTAAAAAATCATCCAGCCACAAAATTGGGTTCTCCTGGTGAGAGGAAGATCCCAACCTAGCCAGCTTGTTCGCCATAGAATTGCAATTTCGAGAGCAGAACGTCACTTACTTGGTTGAAACTCAAAATCATTCTAATCATTATCTCTTCAACAATCACAACATCATGTCCTCTATACTCATCCTCCACCGTCAAGGCAAGATTCTTCGCATCGGTTTCGAGGACCATTCTGTTTAAACCCACGTCTTGAGCCGCTTGGAGACCCATAAGGCAAGCCATAGCTTCAGCTTAAGAGGCACTCTAGATATTTTGCAAGTGACCAACAACCATAAACAAAGATTGCCCATGCTCATCTCTAGCCATAGCACCCCATCCACCCAAGTGATTTTTAGCCATGAAAGTTGCATTCGTGTTGATTTTGACACAACCTTCATTTGGAGGCTTTCATCTTACTTCCGGCGCCTTAATTTTACTGCCAAAAACATCATCTCTAAGACTTTCGCAATCTACGTGCACCACCTGACTAAAAGATATGCTCATGTTACCTTAAAACATATAATTTCTGACAAACAACCATACCGACTGTTAGATGTGTATTGGGCTTGTATATTGGGCTGTGTATATGGGCCTGGTCTGTCCTTTATTGTATTAGGGTTTCCTAGCCTTCTTTCCGTTTTGCCCTTGTACTCTGTATATATACTGGCCCTTTGGCTTCTAGATGAATACAAGTGCTATTCCTAATATGGTATCAGAGCATAGGTTAGGGTTTTGTTTTCCTCTCTAACCGATCCAATCTGTGCGTTGCACTTGCGCACTCTCCCCGCTGGATCTACTGCACGATCGGGTCTGATTGCAGTGGTTCTTCCTTGCCACCGCCGGATCTTCTACGTCGCGCCGCCATCAGATCCTCTACGCCGCCCACCGGATCTGCTTCGGGGCTCCGCTCCTGCTCGTCGTTGGGGGGGCGCCACCGCCGCTGTTCCTCGTCAGGGGGGCGCCGCCGCGCCACCGCCTCTCTGCCAGGCGCCGCGCCCGCTCATCATCGGGGCGCCGCCGCCGCCGTATTCCTCGTCGGCGCCGCCGCCCTGCTCCTCGTCGGCGCCGCCTTCCTCTCTGCCTCTCGCTTGAAGCGCCGCCTCTTTGCTTCGGGGGGCCGCCAGAGACCGTCGCCGTAGCGCTGCCCGACGCCACCGCTGTCCGCCGTGCTGCTCGTCGTTGTCGCCATCTTCGGCGAGATGTGCAGCTGGACGCCGCTGGCTTCCTTCGTGTGACCGGCTCGGGCTCGGTCGGGTGTGACCGGCTCGGGTCCGGTCGGGTGTGGGTAAAAGTCTTTCAGGTTGAGTAAAAAAAAATCAAAAAAAAATGTCGTCAGGCAACGTCTCTGTTCCTCGGTGCGCCGTGCTTTTTGATGGTCTCAATTATCAGGATTGGGCCCACCACATGCGCATTCACATGCGTGGACAACGCCTCTGGGATTTTCTGCCTTCTTCGACGTCTACATGTGTTACTGATGCTAATAAGAAGGTCTCCGATGACTATAAGGAGGCTTTGGAGTCTTATAAATCTCAGTACACCGTCTACAAGTTTTGGTCTGATGAGGATGCTCGTGCCTCTGCTATTTTGATTGCTAGCATGGAAGTGCATCTTACTGGTGAAGTGGTCCCTTTGGCATCTGCACAGCTGATGTGGTCACATCTTCGAGATCGTTATGAGCCTTCGGGTGATTCTCAGTACCTTGCTGCTCTTCGTCATGAGAAGTCTTTACAGCAAGGTGATTATACAGTGGATGAGTTTTATGCTCAGCTTGCTGGAGTATGGCGTTAGTTGGACTCTCTGGATGCGGCTCTTGATACTGCAGCCGATCATGACTCTCGGACTTGTGCCTGCTGTCTGCGTCAGCGATCTCGACTGGAGCTCCGTCGTGTCTACGACTTCGTCATACGCCTTCGGCTCGAGTTTGAGCAAGTTCGTGCTCAGCTTCTTGCCTGTCACCCTCGTGTCACTATGCTGGAGGCTCTCTCTGCTCTTCGTACTGAGGAGGTTCGTCTTCGTGGTGCTGGTCTACTGACTTCTCCGTCAGTTCTTACTCTTCGACCACCAGCTTCGACTTCTACGGGTTCTCGGTCGTCCTCTTTCCCAATCTCGTAGTCTTCTGGAGTGACGACGAAGGCTGGTCTTCACTGCACCTATTGTGACAAGGACGGTCATGTGGAGCAGTTCTACTACAGGAAGAAGAAGGATATTGATCGTCGTCGTTCGCCCAAGGGTTTTGCAGCACCAGTCACAGAAGACTCAGATTCCCAGCGCAATCCAGATGCCTCTACTGAGATTCTTATGCTATTGCGTCGCATGGCTGTCTCTTCACCCTCGGGTTCTGCTGCATCTGCTTCGCAATCTTCTACTGAGGCACCAGGTACATCACCATGGATTCTTAACTCAGGTGCTTCTTTTCACATGACACCTGATTCCACCTGTCTTACTTCTCTTCATCCCTTAACCACACCATTGACTGTTCAGACGGCAGATGGTACCTCTCTTCCTGTCACAGGACGAGGCACTCTTTTGTCCTCTTCTTTTCATATGCCATCTGTTTCTCATGTTCCTAACCTAAACATGCAGCTTATTTCTGTCGGCCAGCTTACTGATTTAGGTTGTCGTGTGATTTTCGATACTGACTCATGCTGTGTTCAGGATCGTCGCACGGGTCTCCTGGTTGGTACTGGCCCCCGGCGTCGTGTTTCTCATCGTCTCTGGGAGCTTGACTGGCTTCGTCCTTCTTCCGCTGCACTTGCCAGTCTCTCTGTCTGCGCTGCTTCCTCCACGGCGTCTTTTGCTCAATGGCATCATCGTTTAGGTTATCTTTATGGTTCTCGCTTATCGTCTTTGGTTCGTCGTGGTCTTTTAGGGTCTGTGTCTGGTCCTGTACACCTCGATTGTGCGGGTTGCAACCTTGGCAAACAGGTGCAACTCCTTTATCCTTCTAGTGAGTCTGTGTCAGCTCGTTCATTTGATCTTGTTCATTTTGATGTCTGGGGTCTAGCCCCTTTTGTGTCAAAAGGTGGTCATAAATATTACATCATTTTTATAGATGATTTTTCTCGCCACACTTGGATATATTTTATGTCTTCTAGTAGTGAGGTTTTGTTTATCTATAAAAATTTTGCCACCATGATTCGTACTCAGTTTGACTCTGCTATTCGTGTTTTTCGAACTGACTCTGTAGGGGAGTATCTTTCTGGGCATCTTCGTAGTTTTCTCGCAGAACAGGGAACTCTGTCTCAGTTCTCCTGTCCTAGTGCCCATGCTCAAAATGGTGTGGCTGAGCATAAACATCGTCATCTTCTTGAAACCGCTCGTGCACTCATGATTGCTTTTTCTGTTCCATCTCACTTTTGGGCTGACGCTGTCTTTTCTGCTTGTCATCTCATCAATCTTCAGCCCTCTTCTGCTCTTCAAGGTGGTATTTCTATAGAGCGTCTTTCTGGACACCCAGCAGACTACTCTGATCTTCGATCTTTCGGGTGTGTCTGCTATGTTCTTCTTGCTACTCGTGAACGCACTAAACTGACCGTCCAGTCAGTTGAGTGTGTTTTTCTAGGATATAGTTGTAAGATCAAGCCTCTCTTGGGCTTAATGTTTTGGTAATTGATGCCAACTGGGCCTCGACGGATCGCATCAAGGCTAAGGATATTATTTTCTAGTTCTTCTATTTTCCTTGTGTGCGTATGCGCTTACGGCCCATCGGCCCATTGATGTCTGCAAGATCACCTCTCTGGTTGTAGGTCCCATGAGCACAAGTTCGAGTTCATCTGAGTGAGTTCGGCGGGTTCTAGAGATGCCAGTGTCGAGGTTCGAGAGAGTTCTGAGTGGGATAGTTTGTCAAGATTCGGGTTTCTTAGCGCCTAACTCATATGGGTTCCCGCCTAAGCCTATTTCAAATATTCCGCCGATTCCACAAGTCGACAAGATAGGCCAACAACCCTAGGTGTGACGTCGGACAAAGTCGGTATAGCCAAAACTTCGAGTGGGAAAAATTTCAGCCCACCGGACGGCGTCGATCGCCATCGGACGGCGTCCGTGAGCTAAGCCAAAATCGCTAAGTCCCCAATACAACGTCTCTGTCGGACGGCGTCCGACTGTCTTCGACGGGTCCGACGGCGAGATTCCCAACGAGTGAGCTCGAAATTTGGCTAAGTCCCAACGCCTGATCCTGTCGGACGGCGTCCGTCGAGACCGGACGGCGTCCGGTGAAGAAAAATTTGAGCGCGAGATCTTGGACGGCGTCGTAGCGTCCGACGACGGGCCACCCTCACTGCCGGACGCGTCCGATAGTTTACGGACGCGTCCGATGGCGGCTAAACCAGAGACCGAACACTGGCGGCGCCTGTTCCTGCTGCGGCCCTCGTCGGACGCATCCGGTAAACCACGGACGGCGTCCGGCAAACTAAATCAGCAAGACCAGCTGTCGGACGGCGTCCGACGGAATCGAGACGGCGTCCGACCGAGTGATCTGAAACTTCGCGATTTAATCTGGCCGTCCATTTCTAGGGTTTCGCCTTGGGCCTATAAATAGAGGCTTGGTGTCGGAGAAAATTGAGAGAGCCATCATTAGCGACCACCCTTGCCTTAGCCACCCATGAGAGCTCCTCCCATGGCACCCACCTCCACCTAGGGTTCCATGTGCTTGAGAGATTGAGAGGGAGAAGAAGAGAGGAAGGAGAAGAAGAAGGTGATCCCTACCTCCTCCCATCATCTCCAAGGCTTCCCCATCTCCCATGGTGTTTTGCCCTAGTTTTCATGGGGAGAGAGAAGGGGTAGTGGTGAGAGACGATCTTGATCTTGTGCTCTTGGGACTTCGCCACGGAGAGATCGTAAATCACGCCACGGGCTTCGTCAACCGTCGACTACATCCGCTCCATCCGTTGGAGGCACAAGTCCGCCGTGTGTGGCGGCCATCTCCGTGTCGGGGTGCCACGGTTTCCGTGTGTCGAGCCAAATCCTCCATGTGTTGGGGTGTCTCATGTGTTGAGGCGAAACCCACCGTGTGTCGGTGGTCGGTGCCGTGTGTCGGTGCGGTGGGTGTGAGTGCTCTCGCTTGTGAGAGAACTTCGCCTCAATGTGTGAAGGCTTGGAGCTCGCCCACCATGTGTTGGTGAAGAGCTACATGAGTGGATTGAGGGCTAGGGGCGAGAGAGTCCCGACTTCTCTGTGAGAAGTTTCCTCAGCGGAGGCGTAGGTGCTCATGTGTTGAGCACCGAACTTCGGTAAACACCTCGGTTTGCGTCTCCTCATCTCACTTGTTTAATTACGCATATTGTCTTGATCGCTTGCATGTGAGTGCCATCGAGCCTCCTAGTAGTCGCTTGTGCATTATTGTGATCACTTCCGGAACTAGACTCTAGGTCAATCGATAGCTTGGGATCTTAATTTGACTAAGTAAATCAAACGAATCGAGAGAAGTAAAATTTGAAAAGTGCCGATTCACCCCCCCTCTCGGCCTAGGATCCTTACAATAGTGATGAGCACAAGGGCTATCGTTGTTGGGATCATACTGGTCGTCGGATGCTGATTTTTCGAGACGTTATCTTTGACGAGTCTCGTTCTTTCTATCCGCGTCCTTCTTTTCCATCCTCTACCGTCGAATCCCTCTCTTTTCTAACTTTTTCAGGTACTCCCATTTCTTCTCTTCCTATTCCACCTCCTCCAATGTCTCATACGTCTTCTCAGCCTCCTGAGTCCACTGATTCTCGTCCTCCTGAGTCTAGTGTTCCTTCTTCTACCGAGCCAACTATCTCTTCTCCGTCAGTTTCACCTGACTTTGTTCCTCATCCTTTCTTTACACTCGCCATCCTCATCCGGTTGAGATTTCTCCTGTTGCCTCATCCTCTGAGGAGTCAGCCTCTGAGGAGTCAGCTTCTACCTCTCAGCCATATGCTCTTCGTGATCGTCGCTCCATTCGACCTCCTGAGCGTTTTGGTTTTGCCGGTGCTGCCTCTGCTGAGCCAGTGTCTTATCGTGATGCTGTCATTCATCCTGAGTGGCAGCATGCGATGGCTGAAAAGATTTCTGCGCTTGAGCGTAATGGCATTTGGAAAATTGTCTCTCTTCCATCCCATGTTCGTCCCATTACTTGCAAGTGGGTTTACAAGATCAAGACTCGCTCTGATGGTTCTCTTGAGCGTTATAAGGCTCGTCTTGTGGCTCGTGGTTTTCAGCAGGAGTCTGGTGTTGATTATGATGACACCTATGCTCCTGTGGCTCACATGACCACTATCAAGGCGCTTGTTCTTTGTGGCTTCGTTAAATGCGTGGCCTATCTATCAGCTTGATGTTCAAAATGCCTTTCTTAATGGAGAACTGCACAAAGAGGTTTTTATACGGCCTCCACCTGGGTATTTTGTTTCTGATGACAAGGTTCTTCGTCTTCGTCGTGCTTTATATGGGCTTAAACAAGCTCCCAGGGTTTGGTTTCAGCGCTTTTCTACAGTAGTTACTGCTGCTGGCTTTTCTATCAGCGATTATGATCCTGCGCTGTTTGTCCACACCTCATCTCGTGGGCGCACTCTTCTTCTGCTCTATGTCGATGACATGATCATTACTGGTGATGATTATTAGTTTATTGATTTTATCAAGGCTCGTCTCAATGAGCAGTTTCGCATGTCTGATTTGGGTCCTATTCGTTATTTTCTTGGGATTGAGGTTACCTCTACGTCGCAGGGTATCTTTCTATCTCAAGAGAAGTATATTGAGGATCTTTTTGATCGGGCTTCTCTCACAGATGATCGTGTGGTTGAGACTCCTATGGAGCTCAATCTTCAGCTTCGATCCACCGATGGCGAGTCTATCTCGGATCCTACTCGGTATCATCACCTCGTTGGTAGTCTTGTCTATCTTGTTTTCACACGTCCTAATATTTCTTATGCTATTTACATTCTGAGTCAGTTTGTCTCTGTTCCGCCACAGCAACACACATGCAGTCGTCCGTGACTTGAGGTCAAGTTCAACGCCTCTTCGAGGCAGTGTAATCTCAATTTCCACTTTGTCGAGGGAGTGTAATTGTAATCTTGTTCCTCCATGGCAGTCTGCACCTGTTGTTGTGAGGTCTTGGCTATGTGGGCCTATATGTCCGTGACACAGCTGCCCTGCGTAGGATGCGTTTCCGAGTCGATGCCGAGGACAGCAGCTAGCCAGCGTGCCACACCATACAAGCCAGGAGGCCGAAGCCCGAAGAAGAAGAAGCGGCGGCGAGGCGAGAACGAATTGCAGAGGAAAGGAAGGGGAGAGCGCTGCGCAGGCACACGCGCTCCGTCGTAGCGTCGTTTCGCCTCGCCGATCGGGGGAGGAAGCCTCGAGAAGGTTCGAGGAAGAAGGCTGGTGGGGGGGACGGGCGCGTGCGCAGGCGTGGGCGGGATGGGGAGGGACGAGCTGCTGCGGCGGAGCCTCGTGGCCCTGGCGGCGGCCGTGGTGGTGACGGGGGTGGCGACGGCGTCGCTGCGGAAGGCGGCGGCCACGTACGGGTTCGGCATCCTTGCCGTCGCCGGCGTGCTGCTCCCCGACTGGGAGTTCTTCGACCGAGACTTCTCCCAGTGGCTCACCCCCATGCCCGCCTCCCGCCGCACGGCCGCCGCCGCAGCCGCCGAGCGCGAGCACGACGTCTGGAAGTAAGCCCTGCTACCTCCCTCTCCTGTTGTTCGATCTTCAGTTTGATACTATGGTCTGCCTGCGAATTGGAATAAGCGTTCTTGGTGGTGCTCAGGCAGTGGCGGAGATCGCTGCGGTGTGACATTTCTTGCGGCGAATTTGCTCGATTTGTGCTACCTGGGGTAAATATTGCCCCTTTTCAGATTTTTTTAACGGCCGCTTCGAATTCAGAGATAAAATTTTGGTGCGTTATTGTTTGCGCCAGCGACATTGGGTTTTGGACACGCTAGAGCAAAGTTTCTGTGATGTAGCTTGCGGTTTCGGTGTTCCCTAGGCTTGGAGGAAGTTCGAAACGATACTCCTTTCTTGAGAGCTTCGTAGCGGCTTCGTGAACAATAATTTGTGAGTACTCATAATTTGTCGTATAGCTTTGAATTCGTGAAGGAAATGGCAAAATGGTCGTCCTTTTTTAATTATGATGGATTTTTCAGATGTTTTCTTGATCTGGCTGGGTTTGAAGAGAAAGGAGATCAAGTGCTTTTTGATCTCTGCATAATTTACAAATCTGAACTTCTCACACTTTACGCATGATCTGAAATTCACAAGAACTTATGGGTGCAGAGGACGTAGTGTGTGATCGTGAAAAGAAAGGAAAAAAAATTGCCTGAATTCTCTGCAGAAATATTGTCTCCCAGAAGGCCAGAAGCAATGCCATTTACGGTAGGGACACAAACACTGGCAACTCTTACTAGGTTTTAGTTGCCGACTTATAGGACAAGTGATGGAATGTGGAAATAAATCGGAGTCCTCACAACAGTGGGGTCGCTAGTGCTTCCAATACTGGATTAGGAAGATTTTCCTGTATGTGTACACTTCCACATGTTTGTGTAGAATTATCCACATGTCCTAGGCTATATGAGGGTTTCTTTGCCTGGAAAAAAAAATAAGTGAATTGATAGGCTGAATTGCACGTGGGTTCCCTGCTGGTGCTGGTGAGCTGGGGTCCTATGATTAGGATTTAGGGGGATTGCGGCAAAGAGCCGAAGACAATAGAAACTCTAATTTAGCTAGTATGAAGTATCAACTTTAAACTGCTTTTGGATTAGTTGCTGACATCTGCAAGATGAATCTAATTCCTTGCCATAGTTTTCTCAATAAAGAATTTTACCTTAATGAGTGCATGCCTGAGTTCACTGGATTAATTCTGTGCATTGTTTACTCTAGCTTGTTATTTTGATTCCATTTTTCATTTGTCATTCAAACCTGCAAGGTCTTACAGCATTATAGTGTTAGTATCCAGGAGAATTGAGGCTATAAAAAAGCTGTGATGTGGAATTTGAGCATGCCTTTTAATTTTGGTCTGTGATGTGGAATTTGAGTGTGCCTTTTAATTCTGGTTCAAGGCTAAAGTCGTTATAGTCGGTTTGCTTTATGTGTTAATCCTATCTTTGAACATCTGAAATGTGACTAACAAAATGAATCATGCTGCCAGTTGTTAACATCAGTCGGTAACGGTTTTTAGTTAGCAGCCACTAATGAATAGACCAAACTTGTCCTAATCTTTAATACCATGAGAAACTTTAAACTTATAGAGTTCTCCCTTTTGAATCTCTGAAGGCTAAAGAATCTGGAAGCCATATTTTTATTTAGTGTTCTGTTGTTGACTAGAAGTAGATAGTAAATAGGACTTGCAATAGATAATAAACATCTCCTTAACAGATATTACTTACATCAATTTAGTTTCAAAAGTTTTGCTTTCAGCAGAAATAATATGTTCTGCTTTATCCATATAGTATGATACCCCATAGGCCCAGAATGCCTTGACCCTCTTCAAAATATGGCAATAACCTGTCTAAGATTGTAGCTTCTTTATAATGTCATTTAGCTAATGGAAATTTGTCAAATTTTCAGCATCGGTTGGCCTTACTTCCTAGTTGTGTTATACTCTAGAATTTTACTTCACTTGATTGTTGAGCTTTCGTGTATTGTTTTCAAAAAAATTATGAAAGTCTCTATAGAATTAGTTGTGGCCTTGTGGGTGATAAGCCCATAATTCTATTCATCATCGGGATAACTGCTAGCAACCTAACTGTGAATATCTAGTCTATTGATTTAATCGATCGTGAAACAATACATAGGCACTAACATTGTGTCACTATGCCATCTATTTGAATTTCACACAATCTGGTGAGTTGCCAGACCACAACTAGAAAACTAGGTCTCACATTTTATTTGAAATAATGAAAAAAAGGAATGTTTCTTTAGTGAAGTATGGTATGTGTAATTATAACCATAATGACGAATGTATAATTTTGGATTGTTAAATACTTTTATTCAATTAGAATATTTTCACAATTTCACTATCCTTGTTCTTCTATCAGAAGCTTTAACGTGCTACTAGAAACTTAAATTGGCAAGTCCTAGTTTAGCTGTTCTTGATGTGCTTTTAAGTTTTAACACGGCTGACATTTTTTTTGTTCCTCCACCCCACAGATTTAGGCCATATCCACTCAGGATGGCTATGCTGACGACGATCTATGGTTTTGGCCTTTACAAGTGGTGGATGTACGTATCTAGCTAGTCAATCGAACTCATCCTTGACTCCCCGGCCAATTATATTTCCTGGTTGTACACTGCCAATAGAAAAATGACTAGTGGGGAACACCCAACGTAAGCTGATGTCTCTAACTAATGGGCTTTGCCATGGCCAAATATCATTCTTAATTCAAAGATGTTGTGTTTAGATTCTTCTCTTTCTCCCTCTCACCCCTTATCGGCTAGCCATTCATTATGCCTTCTCTTCCCCCTGTTAATCTTGTTCGGCTTATGCATTTTCCCCCTTTTTTTTAGCTTTGCACAGAATGGATATTCGGGAAAATTATCCTCATGCCACTAAATTCGTATACCAATTCCTATGTGGGTATGACATGTGGGAGCACCTGAGTCATTGAACGTGAGCCTGAGTGGCATGGAAGAAAATGCAAATTGACTGGCATGGGGGAAGTTGTAATCTCATGCTGCATCACAGATTCACAGTCAGTGTCAACGCCTTCACAGATTCACTCCAGTGAGTTGTGCTAAAGTTGTCATCGTTCCGAAGAAGAATGCGGAACTCCATGTGTTGATGTTTACGCTTCTCTTCAATGGAAATGATCATGTGCTTATTCCCCCTGCTTCGCATGATCTCACTCATGCCTCGGTGAGGCCGAACTGTATGCTTCTGCGTCTGGAGTCTGGACGAATGGACTTATAGGAGAAGAGAGGCGGGAGGGCAGAGCAGCAGAGCAGGTGAGCCATGAGGCGGCGATACCTCGCATCCAAGGTTCAGGAAATCGTTAATATCTCTAATCGATGAACATTAACTGGCCTAATCTCCTCTCATCTCACAAATAGAAGAGCTATTTGGCAGTGAAGAGCAAGTTGCACACAAGCCAAGCCATTGGATCAAGATACCATTGTACCGAGGTTTTTAACCTGGCCCATCGAAGCCCACTACCCCGGGAAGGCGGGAACCCTCCCTCCTGGTGAAAGGTTCCTAACGCCAAGAACGGGGTTGAGTATTCGGGCTAAACAATTTTTTTTGTTTTTTAAGGTTTTCTTCAAATTAAATGAAGATTAAAGTTTTCCTACTAAGTGAGGGAAATTAAATAACAAAGCAAAAGAGTGGGTTTCAGGATTTTCACCGAGGTTAGGAATATGCTTTTTCTTTCCCCGCTCCTTATTGGAGCACCATTCACGCTCGAGGTGATCCTTCACCGCTCTGCTAGGTAGACTCTCGCCTTTATAACTACTTGGGTCTCTCACAAGCTTCATATCTATGAACAAGAGACTTGAGTAATAAGCCTTAGATGACTTTGTCTTACTGGATCAAGCCTCCATAAAGTATCATGAAGGCCTATCACTCTCTCTAGCTCGCCTGTCTCTCTTCCTCTAACCCTAACTCTAGATGCCTCTACACAATAGGTGCTCAAATGGTGGTTGAAATGAAGCAATAGCTCAGTTAAGAGGTACCCTCGGGCTTTAAATATGTCAACCCTAAAAACTAACCCTTGGGCACATGCACCATTCTCCCCTAAATTGTTCGATGTCCCTAGACTGTCTGGACATAAGACTCGCATTGGACGATTCGACGATCCCCAAACCATCCGATGCAACTTAGGCCTCCAAGCACACACTCATTGGACACAAACTCTAGAACCCTAGACGACTTGTCGGATTGTTCAAGCAGAAGGGCTTGCTCTAACATCCTCCCTAGATGCAACCGTTTAGGGAATCTTCCGTCGAACACGAACCCTTCATATGCCACAAGCATATTCACCAACCTATACAACCCCGGACGACCCGCTGAATAGGAACCCCGATGTTCTTGATCTCGGTCTTCGTGGTGAATTGCAAGATGATATAGATAATATGGAAAATCACAAACCTCCTAGATCAACAAGTTCTCCGCATGTAGGAGAGAAAGAAACTAGTTGCAAAAAAATAAAATAGATCAAACACGAACAAAACACTTGATCCAAAAAAAAGCGCAAGTTCAGACTAGTTTGGTAGTTCTAACTAACACTTAAAATATCATTTCCCCTAGGCACGGAGTAATTATCGACAACAAGATCTCTCCATCAATAGGGTCTAGTTTAGACTAACCAAATATTATACTAAATTAAAATAGAAAAAATAAAATCATAGATGAATAGTGATAAGGTGTAAAAAATGTACGAGCTAAATTAGATTCCATTGAAAATAGCCTAAGGTTTGCAATTCTGCATCTAAGAGGCAACTTCCAATCACTTGGCTTCCTGGTGCCACCTGTCAATGAAATATAATAATTTCTAGTAATTTTGACCGAACATAGATCAAAGACAATATTGTCTATGACTGCCCTAATGGATTCCAAGAACCAGATCGAACGAATTCTTTCATCCAACTCCAGTTGGAAATTGAAAGCTCGGTGGTTGTGCATATAATTGAAAGTTTGTAAAATATTTTTTTTCTTAATTTTTTGAACTCGTTAAAACGTATTTTAAGGGGGCCACAAATTTGCTACAGTAGAACACAACTCTATATTAATCTGAAACAAACAAGGCCACAAATATGGAGAGGATGATAATAATTGGTACTCCTTCCGTTCCAAATTATAGGTCGTTTGACTTTTTTGACACGTACTTTGACCACTCGTCTTATTCAAATAATTAGTGAAAATATGAAAAACTCAAGTCATTATTAAAGTACCTTTTATGATAAGCTAAATCATAACAAAAATAAATTATAATTATAAATTTTTTTGAATAAGATGAGTGGTCAAAGTACGTGTCAAAAAAGTCAAACGACCTATAATTTGGAACGGAGGGAGTACCGGTAAGGTAAGAAAAACTGCCGCGCTGCAACTCTGCAAGCAACATGGCATCGCAAGGTCAAGAGGCAAGAGTACAGGAAAGGCACATGATTTCTGCTGCAAGCAACATGACATCGTGAGAGACGATGTTCTAAGGTAAAAAACAAAAAACACACAAAAAAAAAAGCAGTATGAGTAATCTTGACATAAACAATCCCAATAAAGAAACAGGACTGATGGAACAGCTCGTTTTTCTATGCATTTTTTACAGGCCGGCAATTGCTACATACACGTGCACGTCAAAAACACGACCCGCGCCTCAATTCGGCAGCAAGATAAAAAAACTAAGCCGAATTGGAACGAGGATCTGCTGCTCTACAAACCAATGCAACGACGTAAAACAGAAAATTGCTAAAATCCTCAGCTGATTGTTGTATTGATGTAAAGATCACATGTTCCGTTGGAAAACCGGGTTGTTCCTTCCTCACCAGTCGCCACACAATTTTACTCCGGGAGATATCTGCTGTGGTTCTGCAGTCAAAAGGGTGGGAACTGGAGCGCCATCAACAGTCTGTCTTGGCAGATGTTAACAAATGACAAATTGTTGCTGTGGGCTTCATGACTTGGAATGATCCACAGGCTTATCGGGGACTGAAAGTTCATCTTTGAGCATAAAAGACAGATCATGCATCTGAGACAACAATTTGTCTACATCTCCATCAACAGGTTCTGGTTTTGAAGCGGAGAGATTATCACGACTTGTAGTTGTCCACATTGTCGACAGCGCATCGACATTACCCATCTGATCCATTCCATTCGACCTGCAGATGATGGAAATATGTAATTTGTGATAAAATATTACCAAGGGATTCGATGAGATACTAAACACTACACAAGATGAACCACTATATATCTTGCAAACAATAATCCCCTATTTCTGAAAATTTGGTAATGTAAGGCTGTAAGCATGATTGACCAAAAAAGGAAAAGGCAACAAAGAATACAAATGTTACTAAGTGGGGTACTGGGTGAAGATGAGGTTTTAGAGTACCACCAATTCACCACTAACTAGAGCTTACTAGTGCCATGTATTTAAATATAGTCTACGTTTGAGAAATAGCACAAATTTTAAAGCTATGGCTCAGTTATAACATGTATAGAGCCTCACAAAACCACCAAACTTCAGGTACGCAGGAAAAAAAAAGAATAAATGTGGTTAATATCAGGAAACAAGCATGGTTTATTGTACTACTTACAAGAGTTTAAGGATCTTTCAGCAAAACAATACTGCTTAGTAAATAAATACATGTCAAATTTAAAGAAGTTATCAGTGACTAGATGCAAGACTCCATGAAAATTTGATCCGTCAAAAATAGGTGCTCAGGGTGTTGCAGCCACAGAAGCCAAACATAGGCTCATCAACGTCAAGGGTGCACTGCTACTAATAAAAACTGTACAAACAAGTAGCCTAAACTGTTCTGAACATAGGCTGATCAAATTCAATATGATGGATACACATGTGAAACAATTAAGTGCAGAGGACAAGCTTAATTTGGATTAATTGTTGGCTACCTCAGTTGAACCTTAGGCTTTGCCAAAAAATGACAGACTGTGTTCCTATTCTTTGCATATCACACATATTTGTATGATACATTTGTCTACTATGATTCATGTACGACCAAATGCATATATATTTCTTTAAAGTGATCCCCCACACTAAAGCTGCACAAAATATGAATTTGGGTATGCCTAGCTCAGGACTCAAGTTAAACCATACCGTTAGAAGCACAATTAATCAATTATCAAGTTCTTCCCTGACCATGAACAACAAAATATCATCTTGCAGAAAGAAAGACAACATCAACATCATATATAAAACACTAACCTTTCTAAGTGTTCAACAGATGGAGCCACATTAGCTTCACTACAAGTCTCCTTTATATCTTTTTGGCTTTTGGATGGAAATGACTGTGCAAAGCTCCCAAATTCCAGCCCTACATGAGTATTAGGCCTCAATAACGAGAGATCATCAAGCAATGAAGAGTCTGATGGAGCTTGTAAGCTTGTTTCCGCTGGGCAGGAGTTTTTGAAACCTTGCCACTCATCGAATGGATCATTATTCTCATTTATCTGTTCTTGATTCCTGGATTCCTTCTTATGACTCAAGGACCACAGGTCCAGAGATTCATCTCTTGAAGGATCTTTTATGGAGTGTCCTTCCCTAGGAATTTGCGTGTTTCCCAGTTCTTGACCAAAACTAGCAAAA
This sequence comes from Raddia guianensis, assembly GCA_036346415.1. NCBI lineage: Eukaryota > Viridiplantae > Streptophyta > Magnoliopsida > Poales > Poaceae > Raddia > Raddia guianensis. The sequence goes on along the minus strand of CM070541.1, from coordinate 13,430,932 downwards.
TTTTGCCATCCATCAGATGAATCATCGATTCTATTGACTTCTTTGCTACTGTAAGATTCCTTGACATTGCTGGTCAGCCACAAACGCATGGAATCAATTTCCTTAGCTGGCTCAGATGACACATTGGTTTCTCTCCCAAAATCAAACAATTTTTCTTCTTGGTGACCAGATGCTGTAAAATCTTGCCAATAATCAATTGAGTTATCTTCTATATTTGTTGAAACAGTGTTCACAGCATCCTTATTATTGGCATTTACTGATTGAACAGAATCAATTCCTTTATGCTGCTCAAATGAAATACCTGTCACTTCACCAATAATAGATGAACTTTGCTGTGCTTGATCTGAACCAGTCAAACCTTGCCTATTGTCCAACATCACACTATTTCCATTAACTAAATCAGCGCGTGCTTCCATAGTATTTCCTGTGAACCATGAGTCCACATCTATTTCTCTGTGGCTAACATGTGAATCTTCTGTCATGTCTCCAGCTTGGTTCAATGAAGCACCCTGTGCTTGACCAGAGGTGGTAAAATTTTGCCAATCATCAAAAGAATCATCAGTTTGCTTCACAGTTTTTGTAGTGTCATGTTCTTTAAAATTGCCCGCGGGCCATAAATTAACAGGATTAGCTTCTGAGGAATGGTCGAATGAGATGGATGTTGTTCCTCCGATTGGTTTCACCAAACCTCCTCCTTCACCACTCGCTGATCCTTCCACTGGTTTCATCAGATCCCCTCCCCCTTGAGCAGAACTAGAGGCAAAAGCTTGCCAATCATTAGAGGAGTCACCAGCAACATTATTGGATGATTCCATGCTACTTATTGGCCAGGAATCTATTCCTTTTATTTCAGATGGGCCTGTCTCTACAGGCCCCTCTATATGTTCTCCAACATTTGATAGAGTGTCTTGATTTTTGCCTCCTGTAAATTCTTGCCAGTCATCAAAAGCTTCATCAATACTGGCTCCAATATCACCCCTTCCAGGCAATTGATTGCTCTCTACCAAATTCTTGTTACGGGATGATCCACTGAACTCAACACTGTTTTCAGTAATGATTCCACTGTTGCTTTCAACTATAGGCAGGGCAACCTTTTGATTACAAAGGTTGTCTTTATTTATTGTGCCGCTTGTTGAAGCCAAATCTTCTGATTGTTCTACACAGGTACTTTTCATATTTGGTTCATTTCCAGTACCTGCTATCGGGGTAGTGGCAATCTCAGATGCTGGAAAATTAGAAGACTCAGAAACTGAAGCGCTCTTAAATAGGTCCAGTTGCTTGGTGTCTCCGACAGCACTTTCTGAGCCAGCAGACTGAAAATCAGCATCCCAATTTGCGAATGCTGCATTAGCTTCTAGTTGGTTTGTCCTTTGAGAACTTGTTTTCATGGTTGAGTTGAAGCCTTTAGATGTGACATGCATCTCTGAGCTAGAAGACTCATGGCTTCTGCTATTTTTGTTTAGTTCTTCCTGCCCAGCAGTATGAGTTCGAGGAAGAACAGTAGCAGCAGTTTTCTCCTCTTTTCTTTCAATGAAAAATGAGTCTAGGTTAACACCAGACAAATCTAGTGTATATGTAGCAGATGGTTGTTCCTTACTTTTCGAACTTCCAGATGCATCCCTATTCTCAGGGGGGCAAGAGAGTCTTAAGTCCAGCAGATCAGATAAGACAATCCCACTCTTTGGTGCTTCCTTCTTTTTATTTGAATTTGAGGGCTCACTATCAAACTCTACAGGCTCCTGAATGAAAAAGGGGGAAAGAGCGAGATAAAAGAATACATCAGCAACTAATAGCACCAGGATTAAAATTTAGATACCACTATGTATCCTGTATACCTTGCAATTTAAAGAGCACTGGAATCTAGTAAATCTTACAGAGTAGTTTAAAGACAAACGACAGATATGCCTCAAGTACTCAGCTTCTACTGGTCTAGAAGATCAATCAAGTTTGTTTCGAGATTCAAGTTTACTGAAATTAATCCAGAACTGAAATGCTAAAAATGTCCACATTCTCTATCGCATATGGAGCTCATGTTCTACAGATGGTTTTAGTTCATTCATATGGTGAGTGAGCAAATATAAAGACAACTACCTGGATAGTCAATGGTCAAATTAAACACAACTACATAAGCATATTTACTTGCAAAAAAGTCCATTTTAGGTACCCAAACTTTCACGAAGGTCAAAAAAACCCCCTAAACTATGATTTGGTCCATTTTACATCCCCAAACTTGCGATACCGGCTTAAAACACATCACAGGCTGGTTTTCCGAGTGGTTTTGCACAGGTGACTGCCACATGTCCCCTCACTTTGAGATTGTCTCCATCGTGGCTGCCACATCAGTAAGAGTTATGTGGCTGCCAAGTCAGCAAAACCACCTCTATGTGGCGCCACATCAGCAAAACCACGGAGCAAAACCGGATTGTGATGTGTTTTGAGCCGGTTTTAAAAGTTCAAGGGGAAAAGTAGACCAAATCATAGTTTAGGGGTTTTTCCAGACTTTGGCGATAGTAGAGGTACCTAAAATGGACTTTTCCTATTTACTTTAAATATATAATAATCATCCCTTCCCGCAAAACATCTAAACATAGAGTTGCACTTGTCATAAAACTCTAATTCTTATCGTAGGAATACAGTTGCATAAAACTATATTCGTTGTACAATTGTAACACATCTCCAATATTTACACCTATTCAATCTGCAATGTTATAATCTGGAACCATCACCACCCACTTGTAGATTCTTCTATTTTTTCTCTGATTAATGTGGGAATTCACATCATTATTTCTTCTAAGATGGTTTGGCCATGTGCAACGAAGACCTCCAGAGGCACCAGTGCATAGCGGAATCATGAGGTGGAATAATGATGTGAAGAGAGGTAGGGGTCGGCCAAACTTGACCTGGGAGGAGGCGGTTAAGAGGGACCTAAAAGATTGGAATATAGCAAGAGAGTTAGCCTTGGATAGAAGTGCTTGGAAAGCAGCTATCCACGTGCCTGAGCCCTGACTAGGCTCTTCCTTGTGCTTCTTTTCAAAAAACTTTTTAAACCCTTGTCCTTGTTTCTTTTCCCCTTCCCCTTTTTAGCGGTTTGTTTTGGGTTTCAACTCTAGCCTACCCCAACTTGCTTGGGATTTAAAGGCTTTGTTGTTGTTGTTGTTGAATGTGGGAATTGACTCTTAAAGAATGAACAAGGTGGCTTCCTTTGCCTTTGTTTTTTTATAACATAATAAATATGAATCATTTTTTATAACAACATTCCAGTTATCGAATGCATGTTCTCTAGTCAGTTCACATCAACATTAACATAACATAAAAAATTGCTTCTAATCGAAATATATTATATGCATGAAAATTTGATTCCCCAATGTGTTAAATCTTGTCATACATCAAAGATAAATGTGGCAAGAACACCACACAGAGACAGGTGTGCTTAGGTTAGCCCCACATAATCAGTTGTCTAAAGAGTTTCAGTATCTCGGTCACAAAATATGTACCCTAAAGGACCATTTGGTCGAGCTTGTCAAGCAGCTTCTCCACTCAACAAGCATAAGTCAGAAACAAGGCAGGATGTAATGGTCAAGTAATCATCATCATATATAAAAAGGACATGTCCCCATGGAGAAGCTTTGAGTGTTACAGACTATAGGTGAGAATAAAACACATTCCAGGTTAGTAAGGACAGAAAGAATTCAGATGGTAAGGTATTAGACACTCTTCTCTCATAGCAAATTGTGAGAACCTGAGCCAAACAATTTACTGAGAAGTAAGAATTTTGAAGGAAAATTACTTCGGAATCTATTAGATAATGTTTAAGTTGCATCTTATTAATAGTCTTCCAACTTCCAAATCTCCCTACTCGATTGTAAGTGAACTTTCTCATGTCCTCTAAAATATGCTTCTGTGAGGTAATTGTTGCCAAACAGCTAGATGATTTATATCATAAGCTGAATTGTTAAGTTTCTACCTCAAGTATTCATCTAAGTAGTTTAGTAGTCTTCCACGAGAGCAGGCCCCAAGAAAGAAAGTTGTTCCTTTTTAGAAAGACAAGCAATAAATTTATACGAAGGCTATTGAAGAACTACACAAAAACGATACTAAAGTATTAAACTCACATGAGTGATATCTTTTGGGAGGCTCACAAGCAATGTCATAACCAACCAACACAGGGAAAGGATTGATGATAGAATATTACCCCATTGCTAAATCCTTGTGAGGAAGCCAGTTATTCCATTGTATGATATGTCTTCCTTTTTTATTCCAATCACCTCATAATATGGTATCCTAGTCAAGTATTTCTATCATGATAATTCTATAGTCTTGAGAAATCCAAATGTCAACAAACATGGGGGATTAGGCACATTTTCTACTACCGATACAGGCCCATTTGCAGTTCGAAATTTGCTATTCTTAACTTCATATATCTCCTGGAACAACACTGCATGTTGCCCAATTGCAATCCATCACATTGTTTTGCTAAATATCTATCTCATACAATCCACTTAAAGATAATTCCTAATTTTCTCCATTTTCACCAAACGTCTTTGCTTTAGATTTATTAGAAAGAATATCTTTTCTCCAATTATCTGCTTTCCAAATTCACCATAACTCATCCATGACACACCAACTTAAGTAATTGATTTAGAACCCAATCCTTATGTGCGGAGACCCAAATGCCAATCTACAGCTTTACGCCTCCCTGACATTGGGAAACAAAAGGCATTCTACTGGAATCACCAAGTACAGCACGCACAGATCAGCCGAGACAAATGGCATAAGAACAAGAAGATGAAGCGCTCACAGATCCGTCGAGCCCGAGCGAGCCGAGGAGCCACCGGTACGCCGCGCTACCGCGGAAGGCGACCCCGCCGCCCTCCTCCCGCCTGGGGGTCCCGCAGTAGATGCAGACGGCGGACCGCGCGCCGCGGAGGAGCCCGCCCGCGGCGCCGCAGCGCGCGCACCGGAGCTCCGGCGGGGCGCCGGGGTCGAGGGCGGCGACGGCGTCGGCGACGGAGGGGAAGGGAGGAGGAGGAGGAGTAGCGGGCGAGGGCGCGGACGCCGCCTCGCGGAGGGAGGACTGGAGGCGGCGGATGGCGGCGGTGGGGACCTCCATCGCCGGAGAGGGAGCAGGGCGAAGCGTGTCAGATCTCTCTCGGCGGCGGGCAGGCCTGGCCTCTCTTCGGCCGAGCGTTCTAGCGGCAGTTGGGTTGGCAGGTGGCTCTCTGCTTCTCGAGTTGCCCTGTTTCCTGTGAACGATCACCCGCCCGACGACGGGTGTAGCTTTGCTCGGATGCAGCACTGATGAAAGTGTGGTTTAAAAAAAGTGTACTGTCTAGCGTGGTGTCCACACGATGCTATCCACAGGTGGGGGAAAAAATGCCGGTACCGAAAAACCGAATTAAAAAATACCAAAAAAGGTTTTTTCGGCACTCGGTATTCTGTTCGGAATCTGTAAAAAACCGAATAGTTTGGTTCAGTTTTGATACGGAGAAGCTCAAAAAACCAAAAAAAACCTACTACGTGTGCATCTCGTCAGCCGGCCATCTCGTAAGGATAAAGGCCCATCAGGTCCAAATAACTATCTACCTCCAAACCCTAAACTCTCCACTCCATAACTACCCATCCCACCATACACACAGACCGCAACCGCCGCTCCTTTTTCTCTCACTCACAGTGCCTCACCGCAGATGCAGCGGCAGGCGGCGACACACCCTCTCTCCTACGCGGCGGTGCCGCCTGCATGGTCACGTCGCTGGCCATGCTACTCCCTTTCGACGTCTCCCAGGTCTTTGATTTGCTTCTCATTTTCTTGCTCCATTAGTTTAGATTTTCCCCCACGATTTGGATTCGTATGTATCTTGTTGAAAAAATTGGTATATACTGAAATGCCGAAACATCGAACTAAATTATTTCGGTATTTTGGTTTCGGTAGGAGATTTTTTCTGTATATTTTTGGTACCTAGATCTCAAATACCAAAATTCATAAATACCCAAATTACCGAATCAAAAATATTGTATGTACCGAATGCCCACCCCTAATACCATACCATCTAATATTCATCCACTACTACTCAGTCATTAATTTTTTTTTGTTAAAACCTGCTGCGATTATATCATTTCATAACCCAACAATTATCCGACTCCCTCAAAACCAATATTTGATCTTGAGCCTAGGTCTTCGGTATCCATTGGTCTAACCGGAGCCGCAACCAAGGTTCTGACTCAACAAAACCCAAAAGACTAGCTTGAAGGGTGAGGGACGTCTATCCTTTTTAAGTTGTGCTCTATTATAACCAATATCTGATATATGACTAAACCAAACAATCTCCTCCATCACACATCGAGGCCTGTCCGATAACCGTGTGATCTCTAGGAGGAGACGTTCTAGATTCAAACATGGAGTTCCGATACCACTTGATAGAACCCGTTGTGATCCTAGCATCTCATGGCCCAGCAACTATCCGGCTCCCCTTAGAAAAATACCTAATCTTGAGCCTAGGGCCTTGTTTGTTTCAGATTAAATTAAATTAAATGAAAATTTGTCATTTTAATATAAGCCAAATGATGTGTTATTTTGTAGTTATTTTTTCATAATTTTTAGAATTTTTTTAAATTGTCTTGAATCAAGTGGGTTATAAATTTGCTACAGTAAAACTCAACTCAACTTCAATCTAAAACAAGCAAGGCCTAGGTCTCCAACATCCATTGGCCCAACTAGAGCCATAGCTAAGGTTCTCACATATGAAGTTGCATGCATCGACTCATTTACCCAAAAGCCTAAATTGATGGAGAAGGGTGGACACCACACTTGTTCCAACACTCTCCCTCACGTGGAGCCTTCAGGCATCAAACACATAGAAAGCTATGATACCACTTTGTAAGGCCATGTGAAGATTACCCTTGTGCATTGAACATATTGACAACAGGTTTGTTGGTGAAAATGAATTTTGAAAGTTGTATTTGAATTTGTATATGAAGCGTACTTTTGAGCGTGTGGTCAGAAGTCCATCGAACTGGGTCTGTAGGCCGCCAGACTGGTCTAGTGAGGTCGGCTAAGGACTTGGTGACTCGATATAGCGACGACGGCGAGTACACCGGCACAACGATGACGTCATCGCCTTCAGCGCGTGGCATGGCACAACGATGCTGACAACCACAACACGCTGCGTGATGATCCCACTGATGACCACATCGATGAGCGGCAAAGTTAACCCGTGACATTGGCGCATGGTGTTGGAACCCATACAACGTGACGACGACACGTGGTGCAGCTACACTAGTGATGATGATGCACTGAGCGGTGACCCCGGGGACGACCTCGGGGACGGCGTAACGATCCTAGCAGCGACGCATTTGAGATTCTCTGCCGTTGCGTGGCAAAAGCAGTGGCGAACAGTAACCGTGCCTTTATAACTGGTGAACAGTACAAAACAGTGAAAATGAACAGTGTTTTCAACAGTGTTTTGCTACAGTACAATGAACAGTATTTTCTACCAGTGTTTTTGCTACAGTACCCGTGCCTTTTGACCTGTTTTTTCCTGCCTTTGCCACACAAAGGCAGAGGATTTGCACCGCCAACGACGACCTAACCGTACCCGTGGCAACGCGGCATGGCCTCGTCCCCGTCCTCGGTCTTCACTACTCCGCCAATTACCATCCTCTATTGCAACGTCGCAATCACCACACATGATCATGATCGTTCCCGACGACACTTAGATTTGTCGACATGCAATGACTGGAGATTTTTTTTGAGAATTTTATATAGTTTTGTACTTATAAAAATATTGTTTTTGCATGTGCATGTTCTAATATAATTTTTACTACACACGAACCAAAAGGAGGAAGATACGAAAAACTGAAATTGTAATGTCAATGGAAGGTTACATAATATATATGGAAATATATTACAGTCGAATTATCCCGGCCATAGTAAATTTATAAGTTAGTAAAAATTGAGTCACAATAACATATGCAAAGAAAACTATAATTTCAAAGAAAGGCGCGGAGCCGTTTAACCTGCAGTTTCGTACGATTTTGGATCTAAAAGGTTCAGTGAAATTTGACGACGGTCGGCCCGGTTAGCGAGAGATATCAGGCATAGGAGGAGAAGTGTGATGGTGCATGAATCTTGACACATGATACGTGATCGCTAACGGTGTATCTAGAACTTGTCTTTATGCATGATAAGTGATAACAAATTGTGTATATAACTTTAGAAAATTGGCTTTTCACCGATGAAGTTTTTGTATGCTGAAACGGTTCAAAATTGTAAACTTGGTGTGTCAACATATACTTGCATTTAAGGCCAAATACATCGATCCACCCACTTATGGATGTGTATATATGTGAGTGGATGGTCCATTAGGCACACACGCATGGATGGATAACGAGGGTATGCTAGCGAGTGTCGCTATGTGAGCGTGCCATGAGAGCATGAGAACAGGGTTGTACGCAAGTGTGGGAAATGATTCATGCGAAGCGAGAGCAGAAAACAGGAGTGCACGATCTTGTATACTGTCGTAAGACGAATGGTCAAAGATATGTTCAAAAATCAACTGCAACTTATTTTTGTAATCAGAGAGTTCCTTTCGTCTAAACCAGACTCAAGCAGGAGGTTTTTAAATATATTTATTTTAAAGAAAAATCTAAAAAGGCCTTGTTTGAAAAAGCTTCTCTGCTTTGTCCGAGGCACGGACGGTTCTCTCTGCGCCGCTTCCGCCATTTCCTCCCTTCCCAAAGAACCAGTCATCCCTCCATTCTTGCTCTCCCCCGCTCGCATCGTCCCCTCTCCCCAATGCCCATCCATCCTTCCGCTCCTCCCGTCCCTAGTGACTTCCCGCGCGCCGCACGGACGCTATGGAGGATGCCCTGGTCGGCAGGCTCGAGGCCGCCGTGTCCCGGCTTGAGGCCCTCAGCTCGGGGGCTCACCCGTCGGCCGTGCCGCGCGGCCTGGTCGACCATGCGCCGACGCAGGACCCGGCGATCCTCGCCTTCGACGAGCTCGTCGCCGGCGCCGTCGCGAGGGTTTCCGCGGCGGCCGGCAAGATCGGCGGGGAGGTCGCCGAGGTGACCAATCTGTTGGAGAAGGCGTTCTTGGCTGCCAAGGACCTTCTTGTCAGGACCAAGCAAACCCAGGTCTTCTCTTTTCCATTGCCGATTCACGATGAACTCGTAACAAATAGCATACTGGAATATTTAATCAATTGTTTCACTCAAAGATGTGCAAATTGATTACTTGTCACTGATGTGTCAATGACAAATCATCAATTATTTGAATTCGATTAGGCATTGTTAGATACATTACCATTGATCTGATCATTTGTGTTCTTTTATGTGTATGCTGGTTCGATTCGGTAGAAGCCATCCATGGATTCCGTGGCAGCGTTCGTGGGGCCTTTGAACGAAATAGTATTGGAGGCGAATGCATTGGCTGAAGGGACGAGATCGAACCATGCCAACCATCTGAAAGCAGCCGCCGGTAGCCTCGCCGCCTTGGCTTGGATTGGGTATACGGGAAAAGACTGTGGTTAGTATCATGTTCCAACATTTTGATAGATTAAATTGATTGGTCATACTCCAACTTTTCCCTAGGGATAAAATATCATTGGATAGTTGGATCAAATATATCAAATGCGTAAGATATTTATGTATTTATTTGTAGAGACCACTGGGTCGTTGGATCAAATGAAATGAACCGTTATATTTTGGACTGTCTTTAAAAGGTTTTTTTCTTTTTTTTTTCAGAGAGCGTTTTGATAGGGTGAAAATAAATTTTTTATTACTTTGTAAGATTGGGGGGCGGAATTAATTGTTCTGTAACCTCTTTTCCAGGCATGCCCCTTCCAATTGCACATGTAGAAGAGAGTTGGCAGATGGCAGAGTTCTACAGCAATAAGGTAAGTCACTGGAATTGGCAACTTTGTTTCTTGTTCAGAACATAAAATTTCAAGCAAAAGAGACAAGACCAAAGTCAAGTCATGGGAGCAAATGAACAACATGGTAGCGTGACACTACCGACATTCGTCACCATATTTTTTTGGACAATGAGTCAATGACATTCATCACCACATTTTTTTGGACAATGACACCCATCACCACATTTTCTGGGCAATGACATTCACTCTGCTTAAACCCGCACTAACCTTAATGACAGGTTAATTTTAGTAGAGTTGTTTTTCTTAAAAACAACATTTTATTCTAAAGTATGACTAGGCTTACTCAGAGTAAAAAAACAATTTTCCAGGTGCTTGTGGAGTATAAAAACAAGGATCCTGATCATGCGGAGTGGGCTAAAGCTCTTAAAGAGCTTTACGTGCCCAATTTACGAGACTATGTAAAGAGGTTTTACCCATTGGGTCCCGTTTGGCAACCACCTGGATGTGCAACAACCAAGACTCCTGCTCCCTGCCCTCCTTCTGCATCTCCTTTCAGCTCTTTAGCCCAATCATCCCAGCCAAAATCTGGAATGTCTGCTGTTTTTGCAGAAATCAGCTCAGGGAAAGCGGTGACACAAGGTCATCTTCTTGTGAATTTTCATTTGACTTTCAGTCAATGAGATTTTGCAGCTCCCAGTTTATCCTAAAACTACGCAATGTTTTATTCTTTTAGGTGGAACTATGTGATGGTTATGGATCTATCTTCTTGATAAACAGGCCTTAGGAAGGTGACAGACGATATGAAGAGCAAGAATAGAACAGATAGAACTGGTGTTGTAGCTGTTGAAGGAAAAGAAACCCATGATGCCCCTCCCTCTAGCTTAACCAAAGGTTCAGCCAAATTGGAGCTTCAAATGGGTCGCAAGTAACTACCAGTTTCCTTTCTATCCAGAAACATGCAAATGAGATCCCATAATTACATCTTTTTTTGGAAACCTGCTTAATTTGCATCTGACAAACATTATATCACACAATTTGCAACGTTTGTCTATTAGATGGGTGGTTGAGCATCATATTGGGAACAAGAGCCTAATTATTGAAGATTGTGATTGCAAGCAATCGGTATATGTGTTTGGATGCAAGGATTGTGTGCTGCAAGTCAAAGGTGCTACCTATCAAAGTGCTACTAAATGCAAATCCTTTTTGTAGGAGCTAAAAGTAACAAACTAATTGTCAATATTATGCAGGGAAAGTGAACAACATAACTATTGATAAGTGCAGAAAAATGGGAGTATTATTCAAGGTAGAATTGTCAAAAGCAAATACCTTTAATGCATATGGACTTCTTTGTTAACTCTCATCCTACGTTGTGTCCAGGGTGTTGTTGCTGCTTGTGAAGTTGTGAACTGCAACAGTGTAGAGGTTCAATGTGAGGTAATTCTCCTTTCATCACGCTTAACAATTATCCTCCACATGACACTGGATTTTGGTCGATTGATGCAACTTCATCTTTATGTTTTTACTAACATTTTAGGGCTCGGCACCGACTATATCAATAGATAACACATCTGGCTGCCAGCTGTATTTAAGCAAGGAATCTTTGGAGACATCTATAACAACTGCTAAATCAAGTGAAATCAATGCTCTTGTTCCAGATGCAAACAGCGACGGTGATTGGGTAATTACTTGTCTAAAATTCTTTTATTTACCTTTTGAACATTGTTTATTTCATTTTTATAGACTACAATAGAGGAGAGTGGATTGAATAGAAGTCGCTTGAAATTGAGACGAATGTAAATGAGGTGGTTTCAGTTTTTGCTTGGTCTTGAGGTTCTCAGAATTGCTAGCTTAACATTTCACTCTAAAAATTACCATAATAATGCTTTTTAAGACGATTGCCACAGTAATATATAATATAATACTGTTGGAACAAATAAAAGAGTTGGTTTTCTAGAAACATGCAGTTAATGCTCCCTTACATCACACAGGTAGAAAACATGCAGAAAATCTGACCTGTTTTTTTCACCTGAACTTTGCAGGCTGAGCATTCCTTACCCCAGCAGTTCATCCATGCTTTCAAAGATGGGCAATTTACAACATCACCAGCATCACACTCTGGCGGTTGACCAGCTTCCTGACTTCCACCATTGACGCCTGTTTTTATCTTGTTTTGCTCATTGTTTAGATATACCATTATGGTTTTTACGATGTAAAGGCCATGGTACAAAGCACAAGTCAGTTTCTGTTGGTTTGGCTTTGACATTGCGCAGCTATTTTCACACCCTATATATCTAACTAGGAAAGAGTTGGAATAATGACACATCTGGTTTTCATATCGGACGATATGTATGTAGTGTCAACACAATACAATCTCATTCTTTGACATTTATATATGCAGTGACCGTGATCCGTGTTTGCTTACACATTTCTGTATATCCCTATAGAATGATTAAAAAAAAAAAAGCAGAATGGAAACAGGGTATCTCATACAAACAGCTCAGAGGTCAGGACCATCGATCATCAGCAGGACCCAGACGCCAGCTTCGCTCTGAGATCCTTCCTCAGGATCTTCCCCGAGGGAGCCTTCGGAATGGAGCTCACGAAGAAGATCCTGTGCAGCCTCTTGTAGAACACCACCTGCTTCGCGACGAACTGCTTCACCTCGTCCTCCGCGATCTCCGCGCCGGCCGACGGCACGACGAACGCCACCGGGATCTCGCCGCAGGCGTCGTCCTTCATCCTGAGATCATTCAGGCAGCGGCGCCGCCATGTTCAGAATCAGAGCTCATACAGCTTATAAAAATTCTTGCCAGAATACGGTGAAGTAATGTTGCTCAATCCATATCACAAAAAAATTGATATTTTAAACTTATCGTATTCTAAATCTTAAAACTTTATCTATAAAAATCTTTTAATTATCTGGCTTGGGCACATGAAAATCATACTTATATATATTTGTCTTGAAAATCATTTCTATAATATTATATTTTTTGTGAATTTTATAAATAAATTGTATTGGTAATGAGCAGTTAAAATTGTATGAAGTGTCGATGTTTAAAACGAGTTTTTATATGATACGCAGGAGTGAGGACTAGTCTGCTTCGACTTACGAGACGACGGCGGCGTCGGCAATGGCGGAGTGGGCGATGAGCATGGCCTCGAGCTCGGCGGGGGCGACCTGGAAGCCCTTGTACTTGATGAGCTCCTTGAGGCGGTCGACGATGAAGACCTCGTCGTCGTCGTCGACGAGCCCGATGTCGCCGGTGTGCAGCCACCCGTCCTTGTCGATGGTCTCCTCCGTCGCCTCCGGGTTGTTGAGGTACCCTGCACGCACCAGCACCGGCAACCTCGTCATGTCAGCTTCTTCAAGCTCTTGTCAGCAACGGGCTCGTCTTTGCTCGATTGTTCGTTTCTGCTAGGATGAATGGATGATTAAGCAATCACGGAATCACCTTTCATGATCTGGTTTCCCCTGATGCAAATCTCCCCGGGCTGGTTGCGGCGGAGGGACGCGCCGGAGTCCGGGTCGACGATCTTGAGCTCGGCGTTCCGCACCACCGTGCCGCAGGCGCCGGACTTCACCGGCGACGGATGCTTGGCGAACGCCATGCACATCGACAGCACTGGCCCAGCCTCCGTCATGCCGTAACCCTGCTCGAACAAAATCATCCATCGCGTGTTCCACTTAATATCACTCGATAAATGAATTACAATCGTAGTTTGGAACAAGCATGATTGAACTTTGAAGTGGCAAACTGATCGAGCATGGAAGAGAGTTGCATGTTAAACTGAAAATGTTTAAACTTTAAAGTGGCAGACTGATCGAGCGTTGAAGTGAGTTGCATGTTAAGCTAAACTTTAATTTAAAAATTTGATTGTTGTCGTGGTCGCGCGTGGTAATTGTGGTGGTTGTCGGTGACGGGTGGCGGTCATCTATGGGAGCTGAGGGGATGGACATGAATCTCCGCACACGATCAACAGCCATGAATATATTGGAAAATTCATAGCCGCGTGGAAACAGTTTTTTAAAAACTAAATTATTTTTGTTTGATTAAGCTTAAGCCGGCTCAGTGGGTACCTGTCCGAGCACGGCGTTGGGGAGCTTGGCGTGGATGATGTCCTGCAGCTCCTTGCCCATGGGCGCGGCGCCGGAGATGACCATGCGCACGGAGGTGAGGTCGTGGAGGTCGAGGGCGTCGCTTTTGGCCATCTCCACGACTATGGGCGGCACGAGCGGCGCGACGGTGACGCGGTGGCGCTCCACCAGCTCCAGCATCTTTACGGTGTCGAAGCGCTTCATGACGACGATGGCGGAGCCGGCGCGCATCCCGCACAGCAGAATGGAGTGCAGCGAGTAGACGTGGAACATGGGGAGCACGCAGAGCAGCACGTCATCTTCCCGGAGATGCAGGTTCGGGTTCTCGCCGTCGACGAGCTGCGCCACGCTTGTTACCAGCCCGCGGTGCGTCAGCATCACCCCCTTGGGGAGCCCCGTCGTGCCCGACGAGTACGGCAGCGCCACCACGTCCCTGGCGACGTCGATGGGAGCCTCCGGCAGGGCGGCGTCGTCGGCGGCCGCGAGGTCGGCGAACGAGGAGCAGCCCTCGGCGCCGGCGCCGGTGGCGACGATGGCGGCGACGCCGGCGAGCTCCCGCACCTTGGAGACGAACGCCGGCTCGGTGACTACGACGGCGGCGCCGGAGGCGGCGACCTGCTTGGCGATCTCCGGCGGGGTGTGCAGCGGGTTCGCCGTGGTGGTGACCGCGCCGAGGCGGGTCGCCGCGAGGAAGGCGAGCGCGAACTCGACGGAGTTGGGCAGGAGCAGCATCACCGTGCTGCCATGGCGGACGCCGAGCGCCCGCAGCCCCGCCGCCACTCTCCGGGACAGGGCGTGCACGTGGCCGAAGGTGAGCGAGGCGCCGGTGGCGCCGTCGATGATGCAGGCGCGGTCGCGGCGGTCGGCGAGGCGCTCGAAGACGTAGTCGTGGAGCGGGAGGTGGTCGGGGATAGCGATGTCGGGGAGCCGCGAGCGGAAGACGACGGCCGTCCCGCCCTTCTGCTCCGTCGCCGGCGCGGCCATTTCCCGGCGTAGGTGAGGTGAAGACGAAGACTTCGCCGCCGTCGACGTCTCGTGCTGGGTTGGCGGATTGTGGTGTAGCTGTGGAATGGAAGTCTTGACAACTACCAACTCCCAAGTCGGAAGCAGCTGAAGGGCTCCTACTTATAGCAGAGGACTTCGGTGTTTGGTGCAAAATAGGGGTAGTTGTGTTGTGAGTTGTGACATGTTTGGTCAGAGAACTTTTAGAACAAAGCTGAGTACATATACTAGTCAACCAGCCGAGCAACATGACCAACGCATTTCACACTACACAAAAGCGTGTCGCCAAAATATGACATCTGCTTTCTTCGTTTTCAAGACGTCTTTGGTGGATCGACCATATACTTTTTCGGCTTTGCTATTTGGCAGACGCCTAGCCAAATCGCGCAGGCGCCTGCCCTCCATGCATGCTGCAGCCATATATGCAGGCGCATCAGGCTGATAATTGTATAGGTACATATGTTTTCTATTTAAATTTCTCTTTTTCATATCTATTTCATATGGAGTCCAAATTGCGTAGAAAAAATTTCATAATTTTTCTAAAATCCTAATCAACCCATTTTAAATATTTTTTTTATTTTTTTTATTTTTTTTATTTTTTTGATTTAATTAGCACTCAATTAGTGAAAATTCTACTAAATTTCTACTGTTTTTCTATATTTTCATTTATTGGAAAAAATATTTTGTGATAGTGGAATTTTTTACGCGAGGTTTAATCTATTATAGATTTATTTTGTTTTCCGTTTATTATAGATTATTTTGTTTTATATTTATTATAAATCTTATTTTGTTTTCTATTTTTCACGTCGAGAGATTTTTTGGTCGTATAATTTGCGAAATCGTGCAGACGCAAAAAATTCCACAAAATTTCTACTTTTTTTCTCCATATTTTCATTTATTGGAAAAAATGTTTTGTGATATTGGAATTTTTGACAGCGCCTGCAAATTGGGGATTTTGACAGGCGCCTGCACAAAAACGCTTATTGCAGGCGCCTGTCAAATATTTGGTCCCATATTTTTTATGGTTGATTTTTTTCGGACATTTTTTTATGGTTGATTGACCGTGCTAAAATGATATCGTTAGATTTTGTGCAAGCAATATTTCTGCAATGATATACAAAACTAATACAAATAATGAAAATAATGGCCCTTTTAATTCGCAGTTTTTTTATAGTTGAAAAAGTTGAGAGTATGAAAAGGTTAGATTTAAAAAAAAACACTAAATTTTTTTAAAAAATATTACAACGAATGGTTTATAATTTTTTTAATTAACCTCACCAGAATCAAACCAATCAAAAAGAGCCAAAGTCAATAATACCATGCAGTCAAAGGTGGACCCAGGCACAAGGCCGTCTAGGCCATGGCCCAGGGTGTGGCCCATATACGAAGCATACCCCACATGAGGACAATTGAGACATTGAGTTAGGTCTGCTCCCTGCCTCCAATTCCCAGTGCCAGCTCCCACGCGTGCGCCTCCTCTCCTGACTCCCATTGGTTTGCCTCGCTAGGTCGCCATTGGCCCGTCGCTGCTCCGACTGCCTCCGCCGCCCTCTTGCTCCTGCCTCCTTAGCTCCTCTGACGTGCGACGAACGACGGGACCGACCAGCCGTGGCGGTGCGGCGCTGAGACCCAACGTCTCGTCCTCGCCTCTCAGCCTCTAGGCTCTGACCGGTGGCCGCCAGCATGTTCGCGCCTAACACCCCAGCGGTTGGCCTACACCGCTCCGCCAGGTGGCATGTATTGTTTTACTTCAATTTCGTCCACCCAGCTTTATATTGTTTATTTGTGCTTAATTTTAGTTGTTCCATCTATTTTCTCTAATCTCATAAATCTGATAAGGCTAGATCATTGGCATATCCTCAATATGAGGAAGATTTTCAGAGAGAGAATGGACCTGGTTTTGTGTGACATGGCGCAATTTCTATATAACATCACCATAAATTTGTATGTTACTTTTCATTATATATTAGTATGAGCATCATTTATCGTTTAATCTTGGCTCGAGTCTTAGTGAAATTCTGGGTCCGCCACTGCATAAAGTCAATAACCTAAGGAGGGGGGAGGGTTGTTATGTGAAACTGAAAGTGTGGTATTGTAGCCATAACTGCAAAATGAATTTAGGCTCATAGCATGAGCTGTATGAGCAATTAGCCGTAGGAAGAACCACCCGAGATGAAACCAAACAAGAAGATGTGGCACGAGCTCAACCCGACACTCGCTCTCACGGGCCTCAATGACTCGCATGAGCTAGACTGAGCTGGGAACCAAATAGCAATAGGCCGGCCAACCAAGGCTATATTCTTTTAATCTAAAAATTGCTAGAAAATTGAATCTGATAAAATTATGAGCCCACGACAGAGGTCTCCGAGGATTCGAATCTAAATACACTAAACGTGCCCTTTTCATTAAGAGCCCATTTCACAACATCTTTATCCTCTGTTAGATGAATCGATCTGGCTAATTCCAGGATTTTTAACCAATCCTTATCTTGGTCTCTGTCCAGCCATCTTCTGAAACTCAAATTCCAGTTTTTTTTAACACACTGAGCCACTGAAATTTTTTGATCAAAGCAAATATCATAAATTTCAGGGAGCTTTTCAGCTAAAGATTTGTCATAAATCCATTTGTCATGCCAAAAGCTTGTATTTAAACCATTCTCCACTTTTTTTTTTTTTACAAATGTTCTCTTTATAAATCTCTCTAGCTTTCAAAAGATCTGCCCAAACTATTTGCTAAAAAATTGATTTTGAAAAAATTATGAGCCCACGACAGAGGTCTTCGAGAATTCAAATCTAAATATAAAGATGATTCAACCCCGCTACCAATGCTCAAGTTTTAAATATCGTGGAACCGCCATGATTGGCACCCGTTAAATTCACGGCTGGTATATTATTAAAGGGGCACTCACTTTGTATGCCGAGATTTTGTTGCGCACGATGGCACGAGCACGAGCACAACAAAAAGTGCGACCGGTGGCCCGGTGTTATAGCCTGTCTACAGACGATGCACCAGTTCTGCTGGAACGAGGAGGACTCGGACTCAGTGACGGTTGGTGAGGTTTTGACCGGAGCAGTGCAGTAACAACTCTCGGTCAGCCAGACCAGTGCTCCTCTCACCAACCGTGTGTGTGTGTGCCTGCGTGGGAACTGGAAGCATCTGCGGGCTCCGCTTCGGTGCTCCGGTGGCCTCCGCACCATATCGGGGCGGGGAAAACGAGATGAATGACACCAAATTAGATCTCCTGAAGCAATATGATATGGAAAATGCTTCTGGTCGGGCGTCCGATCCGTCGGTCGGACGCCCGGCCCAGCAGCGCGCGCGTACGAGAGGCACCCAGCGCACTCCGTCGGTCCACATGCTCTAAGGCCCAATGTTGCATGCAATGAGCACAGTTGCACTCACATGCTCTCACGTGCAGACTAGGTAAGCTAGCAAGTCACGGTACGCAATGCATCACATAGTGATTTGGTTAATTTAGCAAATCACGTCACATCAGAAGTACTAATCATCTGGCCAAATAATCACAAATCATAAGCTTAATAACTTTGCCACTAATAACATGCCCAACTAGCTAAGCTAGATATCAAACCATGAGACATGCATCACGCACTAGTAACCTGGTTGGCTAATCACAAACTTAATCAATCGGCCACTAATAACATGCTTGTGCATGCATGCACGTGCTTGTTCCAGAAGATAAAATATATTGTTTCAATAGATATACAGATTGTTCCAACAAACTAGACACATTTTTGTTCCAATTGGTTTTAGTCTATTGTTTTAGAAGACCAAATACATTGTTTCAATAGATATACGAATTGTTCCATCATAATAGACATATTTTTGTTCCGATTGGGTTAGCATATTGTTTCAGCAGACCAAATACATTGTCTCAATAGATTTACAAGTTGTTCCATAAGGCTAGACATATTTGTTCCAATAGGATAAAACCAGCTGTTCTAGCATATAAGATATATTGTTCCAGCAGGCTAGACTCATTGTTCCCGCAGACAAAATACATTGTTCCAATCAATGTTAGACTACAAAGCCCGTAACACGCTACCTCCTGGATAGGCCACGTTGCTGGCTCGACGGTACGCAGGCCACGTCGGCTGAGAAACGTCGGCCGTCCGATCTTCTGACGAAATGAAATACGACCGTCCATACTGAATCAACCTTTAAAACAAAATGCTTCGAGCTATCCGGAACAATGTATTTGGTCTGCTGAAACATGGGTCTAGTAAAATTAGTAGGGCAAACCTTATCGTTCCAGTAGGCAACTTTTATTGTTTCAGTAGGCAAACTTTATTGTTCCGGTAGTCAAAACCTTTATTTGTTCCAGAAGGCAAACTTTATTGTTTCAAAAGACAGATTTATTGTTCCATAAGACAAAAGTTATTGTTCCAGTAGGCAAAGTTCAACTGTTCCAGTAGAGCAAACCTTATTGTTCTAGTAGGCAAACTTTATTGTTCCAGTAGGCAAACTTTATTGTTCCAGTAGACAAAACCTTATTTGTTCCAAAAGGCAAAAGTTATTGTTCCAGAAGGCAAAAGTTGTTGTTCCAGTAGACAAAATTCAACTGTTCCAGTAGAGCAAATTTTATTGTTTCAGTAGACAAACTTTATTGTTCTAGTAGGCAAACTTTATTGTTCCAGTAGGCAAAACTTTATTTGTTCCATAAGACAAAAGTTATTGTTTCAGAAGGCAAAAGTTATTGTTCCAGAAGACAATAGTTATTGTTCCAGTAGGTAAAGTTCAACTGGTCCAGTAGGGCAAACCTTATCGTTCCAGTAGGCAACTTTTATTGTCCCAGTAGGCAAACGTTGTTGTTCCATCAAGCAAAAATTATTGTTCCAATAGGCAAACCTTGTTGTTCTAGTAGGCATTTCTATTATTGTTCCAGCAGGCCAAATACATTGTTTCAATAGGTATGCTAGTTGTTCCATCAGACCAATTACATTGTTCCAATCGGGTTTAGCCTATTGTTCCAGTAGACCAAATATCAAGTTGTTCCGCCAGACTAGACGTATTGTTCCAATAGATTAAATTAATTGTTCCACATGTATAACCTGTTGTTCCATCATTATTTTTTTCAGCAGTGTGTGTTTTTTGTCCCCAAATGTTCCATTAGATTAGACGTACTGTTCCAATAGGATATTTTAATTGTTCCGACAATCCTACATTTCTGTTTCAATAGCATACTTTTCTTGGTCCAACATGTCAGCATATTTGTTCGATGGCTAACATTTACATTTGATAGTCAAAATTTTTTGTTTCAACATGTCAACATATTGTTCCATACATATGTTCCAATAGTCAATTGATTTCAGAAATTTTTTTTGATATGAACAGAAAATTTTAAGGTACACTAGTTTGCTCCATCAGACTAGACGTATTTTTGTTCCAAATGGCTTTAGTACATTTGTTCCAGCAGACCAAATACCAAAACGTTCCATCAGATTAGACGTATTGTTTCAACAGGCCAAAATAATTGTTCCATAGTATATGCAAATTGTTCCAAGAAATTTTTATATAGCAACAAGGATCTTGTTTTGTTCGTAAAAATGTCAGGAACACGTTGGTGAAAATGGTTTGTCGATTGGAGCTACCAGTCAAACGTAATCGCTGTTTAAAGAAAAACGAAAAGAAGGAATCTTTGCTGACGTCATCATGCATGCATGCAGGTTGGAGGGAGAGAGAGCGCCCCGCGTTTTTGTGCTGCGCCATGCATGCATGCAGGTTGGAGGGAGAGAGAGCGCGCGTTTTTGTACTGCGCCATGCATGCATGCAGTTGGAGGAGAGAGCAAGCGCTACGTTTTGTCTTCTTGGCAGGTGGCTGGGCGGTGTCCGATCCAGATTTTTTTGGTCGGACGTCCGACCCTAAGTCGCGCCCATATGACATTAAATTGGATAGCCTTGACATATATGACACCGTGCACACGAATTTTTCCCACCAATGACATTTCAGGCATTTTTTTTTATCATTTTTCCTCCTTTTTATGTATTTTCCCTTTTTTTGGCATTTTCTCTCTCCTTCAAACGCCGTGGACCCACATGTCAGTCTCCAACACATGAAATTTATATTGAACGTAAACAAAACTTAAATTCAAAATTCAAACCAAAATTTGAAATTCAAACTCAAATTGGGTTTTCAGTTTAAGATTCAAAATAATTTCAAACCAAATTTTAAATTTTCAAACCAAATTTTTTCAAACCGAATTTTAAATTGTTCCTACTAGATTGAATCCTAAATTGAAAATCCAATTTGAGTTTGAATTTCAAATTTTGGTTTGAATTTTGAATTTAATTTTTGTTTGCGTTTGATATAAATTTCAAATGTCAACTCAAGTTTGAATTTAATATCTAATTTGATTGTTGAAATTAAAATTCAGTTTGAATGTTAAACTTAAAACTAAATATTCACTGTATGACTACAATTTCATATGTTGGAGGCTAACATGTGGGTCCACGGTGTTTGGAGGAGAGAGAAAATGCAAAAAAGAATGGAAAAATGCAAAAAGAGAAAAAATGATATAAAAAATGCCCGAAATGTTACTGATGGAAGAAATTCGTGTGTACGGTGTCATACATGTCAAGGCTATCCAATTTAATGTCATATTGCTCTAGACAGTCGAATTGGGTGCCATTCATCGTATTTTCTCAAGACGGGGACGCCGGCGACCCTGCGCATGTCTGAACCAAGGTCGAAGATGAGCGGATCCTGGAATTTTGACCGTTGGTGTCACTTGTAAACATAACAACCCTTTATATCTCCCGTCTTAAATAGCATTGATGTCACCTCTATCCATTCAATTTAAAATTCCTTCACAATTTTACACTACACCACAATATTTTCACAATTTTACACTACACCGCAATATTATAGAAGGTCTTCGACTCTTCGGCAGCCTCTCTATATCTGCTATAGTATTACAATGAGCATGTTGAAGATGCTCTTAGCAAGATACTGGTGTATACCCTTTCTCTTATTCATTCAAGCCGTGGCTATTAAAAAGCAATTTCAAACCATTATAAACAAGAAACAATTTCAAACAAAGGGCTTTTACAAAGACAATGATAAATTAGTAGTTCTCACCCCTTTTATGAAGATAGGAAACCAATTACTCTCTCTATTCGCATAATCTTCTGTTTTAGGCTATATGCAAGGTAACTTGTCAAACTCTGTCCATTTTACATATTTTGAAAATATTTTGGTTGGATCATGCTCCATAGAACTGTAGGTCGGATACATATAGATCTGTTAGATTTGTATAAGAACCTTTTATAATATTATTTTTTATTGGACATAAAAAATCGATTGGTCTCAAAACTATAATTTCGGGAAAAAAATTGCTACAGTTTCCGGTGATTTGCTTGAACAAATAAATGCTAGCTTCGATAAGATGGATAGATATTAGATAATGTTCAGTCGATTCGATAGCATTAACTGAAAAGTGGTTTGAGATATTTGACAAACATTTTCGACAAGTTTTTAAAATATTTTGTTTTTTGATAAGTTCAAGTGTCTTGTTTGGAGAAGTTCAAGTGTTTTTTGATAAGACATTTTTTTTTACATTTGAAGTACTACAACATTTTGATTTAACGTACTGCAATATTGTTTGATTTAGTGCAACCGCAACATCTTGTCTATTTTGGTGCAATTTTGGGTTCCAATATGCAACATTTTGGCTTTAATATACTGAAACATTATGTTTACCTTACTGTAACATTGGTTTTTACCTTATTACAATAATATCGATTTTTTTTTAAAAAAATAGGACGTCCGATTTGTAACAAGTGTGGAAAAAGGAATATGGTGCTATATAGAACGCACATAATTTCATAAATTATAGCGTCACGGTATCAAATCAATCCGTACATCATAAGAGCAGATGATGCTAAAAATAATAAAAGTTGAATCTAATAATTATCTTTTGTTTTAGACTTTTGCCTTACTCTTCCCGTCTGACTTTTGAGGTACCATCGCCTTCGCCGCATCGCTGGATGCCTGGATCGCCTGCCTTGCCACCGGCGTGCAGCGTGCTGAACTGCCGCGCGGTCGTGCGCCTCGCTCCTAGGCGGCTAGCGCGGCACGGCCGTAGCGGCCTCAACTCCGGCGGTCTCAACTCCGGTGATGTGGTTGTTGAGGTGCCCAGTAGCCGTAGTACTTGGTTGAGTTGAAGATCGCTGGCTCCTAGATATATACTCCTAGATGCATAGATCAAAAATCAGAAAAAAGGTAGAATCCGCACAGTCGAAGTGCTGAGTCCACGACGGCCATGCCGAGTCCACACGGTCTGCGCATCGTGGGCTCGTGTCATGAGCTTCGACCTGCTGCGGTGCTGTGGATGGCTCGTATGCTGTATGGCCTGGGGGTGGGGGTTGTGCCGCCAAGCTTGGCCCGGTCTTTGTTAGAGCCCGCTATCATTCGGCCCATCTCATGAACCACAAAGATTCGGCTCCTCCTAAGACCAACATTTGGTATCGGGTCCAGGCACCCACATCTATTGGTTCAACTGGAAGCATAATTCAGGTTCTTTTCCAACTCAGCCCAAAGGACTAGCCTGGTGGGAGAGGGATGACTTCACCTTTTAATTTGTGCTCCCCCATCTCCAATATTTGTTGTGGGACTAAACCCAACAATCTCCCCATCACACATCGGGCCATTTGTCCTACACCTTACAATCTCCTAAAAACATTATGGGTTACCGGCCATGGCTCTGATACCACTTGTTAGAGCCCGCTGTCATCGGGCCCATCTCATGGCCCACAGCGATTCGGCTCCCCCAAGACCAACACCTGGTATCGGGCCCAGGCCCTCACATCTATTGACCCAACTAGAAGCACAACCCAAGTCCTGGCCCAACTCAGCCCAATATCCGATGTGGGACTAAACCCAACAGCCTTCACCGCTGGATGGCACGATGGCGGCGAACAGGGAAGACGGTGGGCTCGAATCTATGCTGGTGATGACGGTGTGACTAGATCCGAGGAGAGACAACTAGAAGATCAGCGGCATGTTTGGATCCGACCAACGACGAATCCTCGAGGCTCTGCGTCGTCAGCACACAACTTAGATTTCCCTCCACCCCTCGACCCTTGGACCTAACCGTTCGAGCATATCATATGACACCCAATACCATATGGTGACAAGACATGCATATATCGGACTCAATCATCGGGCATGCCATCTGGTACCCCATTCCATACAAAGTGCCAGGGACACCCGTCTGGTTTGGTTTAGGAAGTCTGTTTGACGTCCCTGGCACGTTGTATGGAACGTCTAGTTACTCATACCATATGTCACATATAGCTCCATCAAAAACAACTTAAAGAACCTGCTAGATAAAATGATACGGATGTCCTCTAGTACCCCATATCATACATGTCCACAGCTCCACAACATCAGCACTCCACTCTTGAGACCTTCTGGAACAAATCGGATGGGTGTCGTTTGGTAATATCTCGCAAGGCACCAAATTCCCAACTCAGCTAAAAACTGACGAAAATTTAGAAAACTTTCTAAACTTAATCCAAGTGTGCTTCATCCAAAGAACTGAATAGAAATACTTCAAGCTCACTTCAAACCACTCAAAAAACAAAATAACAAATAAAGAGCCTAGAATCTAGAGGAACTTTTCTTGACATCAAAAAGTTCGTTCTAGTTTATCCTTATCCTTGATGCCATCACAACCTTGCTAAAGGTCATCATCACGAAAAGCATCCCAAACCACATATGGGGGTCTTGATCCTTACAACGGGATAGGAAAAGGACATAATACTTGTGTCTTCTTCAATCTTCCTCCTCTGCTCTACTTCCTTCTTACTCCTATAAGGATAGGCGTGTTCCTCATCTCCTCCTCATGTCATGTCCCCGAAGCACATGCACTTAATCGGTATCTCTCGCGGCCTCACTATAGTTTGGATTAGGGTTTAGGATGCACTAGTGCTCTCCAGTCTTAGAAGAAGGACAAGGCCACGGGAAGTCAATGGCACAGGTGGGAGGGGATTGTGGTAGGACGATGAAGTGGCAAGACACCGTCAACGGTCGCTAAACCTGCGAAGAAGGTGGTGAACAGAGTGGCAGGGGGATTGATGTTGCTAGTTAGAGTTAGGGTGGGCAGGTTGACGTGGCAATAGGAGGACAAGGGAGGAGTGGCGATGCAGCGATGGCACCTGCAGGCTATGGGCAGTGCTAGAAGTGTTCGGAGCATGACGTAGAGGGAGGAGAAGGGGGATGATGAGGAAGGTGAGATCGTGCGTAGAAAGGCGAGACCGTGTGGAAGAGGAGTGCGCTATCTTGTCGCATTGCATAGCTGGGTAGCATGCGCTTGCTAGCCTCACCCATACCTTGGCAACACATCGATTCATCATAAACCATTTCAATAGCACTAGTCACTTTTAGCGCACACAACCAATTCAAAGCTACACCATTAATTGGTTCATACCATGCATGAAGTACTATTCAACACTCCGTCACGTTTTATTTGTCAATGCAACGTGTTTTCTTATTCATGGCAGCGCATCACTTAGCACGTTTTGATCCACACACCCTAGTTTAATTTGCTTGACAAAAAAAAAAAGTTAAGGCCGCGAGATTCAAAGTCAACAGGCTTCCATGCATATGAATCGGTATACTCAATCCCTAGTTGACAGCTCGGGCCTTCGGTGGGCCCTGCATTGTGCGCTAGTAGGACAGGTCTTGGGTGAAAGCCCTGCCCTTTCGGGCTGGTGTTGGCGTCACCTTTCGTGTCGTTCCCTCGTTGGAGGCATCACCTTTCGGACCTTCCCTACTCTGGGTGAAAACCCTAGCGGTTCTGCGACGGCGGCGGGTTCTCTGCGTCGCTACCTTGTTGGAGGCGTCGTGATCGCCGTTTCGCGCATTGGTTTTCGCTGGGTCTACTGCTTCAGGTGTCGCTCGTCGTTGTGTGAGTGTTGGTGGTGTTTCCCCTTCTCCCCTTTGTATCTCTCTCCTCTTCGGCATTTGGCCTTGGTGGCAGCAGTGTGGCTGCATTTCTTCTTTCCCCTCTGTAGTTGGTTGTCCGGCGGTGGCGGTGTGTCAACTGGCCGCCGGGGTTGCAATGAGTCTTTGTGGTTGTACCCCTTGTTTGCACGGGTTTTGTATTTTATTTTCTCCTTCTATTCAATGAAATAGGACGGCAGTTCTTCTGCCCCTCTTTCAAAAAATAAGATTCAATCAATTTTTATTGTTTTAGCTGGTTAATTTCGCGACGAGCATGGATGGACAAGCTGGGTTAGGCCAAAATTTGAAGAACCCGAAATGTCTAAACGTGTTGTTTTGACCGGACTAATCGACGGTCTCGCGTGTGCTTGCAAGGGGCGGCTTGTTGGCTCGTCGCCCGCGCAACGCAGCCCAATCGCCGCGGACTGGCCTGTTTGGTTGCTGACTAATATTGTCTAAGCTAACCTTAGTAAAGTGTGGCAAGCCACAAAAGTGTGGCGCAGAAATTCCGCGCCACACTTGTGGCAAACTGTGGCAAAAATTGCCGTCTACGACATGTGGGTCCAGTGACTAAGAAAGTGTGGCAAGCCACAGTTGTGGCACGAACCAAACACATGCTAAACAAACTGTGGCGCGCCTAACGTTAGGTGTGGTAGACTTGGGGCTGTTTGGTTTGTAGCCACACTTGGCCACACCTAAGCTTAGGCAGGCCACAAGAGCTTAGGCATCTGTTTGGATGACAGCTAAGTTGAGGCAAGCCGCAACACTTGAGGCACCTTGTGGTGGGTTTTCTTCGTTATTTTCGCCGTAGATTGTGGCGCTCGAATCGAGCGCCACATCAGTCTCTGGCTTCGCTTCATGAAGCTCTCTCTCCCCATCTCTCATGTGACGGAGATGGGCTCGAGCGACAACCCTCCCGTGGCGGGCTTGAGCGACAACCTCTCGGTAGTTCAGGCTCGAGCGGCAACCTCCCATTGCGGGCTCAGTGGCCAGGCTCGAGGCGACAGGCGGCGGCCTCCTCGGCGGCAAGCTCCAGGGCGACGGCCTCCCCGGCGGCGACCTCCAGGCGACGGCCTCCCCGACGGCGGTGCTCTGATTTGTAGGATTCCTCTCTAATTTGAGCGAATTTGCTCTAATTTCATATGATTTCTCTGTAATGTGCTTGGATTTGTTCTGATTTGGTATGAGGCTAAGGTTAGACGTGGGAGTCAACCAAACAAGTGCTAATGTTAGCCAAATTAGGCTTGCCACACCTGTGGCAAGGTGCTAATCTTAGGCTTGGCATGTATAGGCACGAAGCAAACAGACCCGGCGAACCAAACAGGCGGAATCGGCGAGGTGGCGGCAGCCACCATGGCAGGATTGGGCGCTTGGCACGACGCCAGGACGGCAAAATCAGCAGAATTCCTCGGGCGCGTCGTCACTCGCGGCGCTGCGAACCTTAGCGCCGAAGCATCTCTCCGTACGGGACCAGCCGCGGCGCGTGGTGGTGTCGTGAGCGGCAGTGCTGTTGATTTTTGACCCCGTAGCTAGTGTTCGTCCAGCCATGTCCCCGCTGGCCGCTGTCACGGCTCCTCCTGCGGCACAAACCGAGATCGTCTCAAAAACAAAATCTACTATAGAATGTCGGCTAGTCCAAGAAACCGATTAGCTAGCTAGCCGAAACCTGCGTCGATTCTATTTAGATTTAATTTTTTTTCTGTTTGAAAAAGTACCTTTAGAGCATTGCCCTATCCTCGTGCTCCAATATTATAATAAATAGTGATGCAGGGTACGAAATAGGGCATATAAAAGTAGAAATAGCGACGAGGCTGATGTTGTGGAAGATAAATAATGGAGTACTAGAACAACCTGTCTCGTTTTGTTTCAGCTTAAATAAAAAATATTGTTATTTCTGCATAAAAAAATGATGTAATACTTTACAATCATTTTGTGAGTTTTAAATAGTCTTTTTAAAGTCATAAAATATTTTTTCATAATTTTTTGAAATCTTTAAGACGTATTTGACGGGTCATATCTTTTTTATTAGAATTTTTTTAACTTTTAACTCAAACAAACAAGGCATTAACAGTGTCGGAGCGACAGAGCATTTCGAGCAACCGTCGGGGATATCCGGAGCTAGCTGTTTCTTCGATCGTAAACCCTGCTCGTGCCTCGTCACGCACTGGTCGCACTGGCACCATCCATCGTGCTGGATCGAGGTGTGCGTGTAACCGGTCACATGCATGTGACTGAGCATACCTAGCTGCTGGCCTGCTGCTAGCTAAGATAATCTTGTTTATGCCAGACGCAAACGGCTGCGATTCCTTTCGACGTCAGCAATGATTGCTGCTGCGGCCGGTGCTGCGGCAGCTGTGCTCCGTGCCGCCGTCACACGCTCACCTCCTCTGGCACTCTACGTGCTACATTCCCTGAACTTTCTTATTAACCGAGTAGAGTTAGCGTCCGGCATCGACCAAACTGCGTGTCAGACCTTTCCAAGCCTCGTCGTGCCATATATACGCTCCTGCACGCAGGACACGGCCTTCTGCTGTTCACCTCGACATCAACTGCATCTTCGAAGAGGTCGGAGACTCGTTGGAGAAGAAAAGACGCGCTTTTTAACGCACGCCGCGCCGCCGCCGCCGCCCATGGAGTCCCCGTCCGGGAGGAGCCGGCCGTCGTCGCTGCTCGGGAGCCTCCGCACGGCGGTGAAGAAGGTGCGGTTCCTGCTCTCCTTCAGCGCGACGCGGTGGATCCTCTCCTCCATCGCCGGCGGCCGCGCCCGCCCCGGGGCGCCGCCGCGCCGCGTCAGCTTCAACTCGCGGCCGAGCCTGCTCGACGCCGACGAGAGCATCGCGTCGCCCGCCAGGCCGGCGGCCGCGCCGGCCAGGGCGGCGAGCCTCGGGGCGAGGCCCGTGTCGCGGACGAGCAGCGCGGCGGCGTCGGAGCTCTCTCGGACGTCGAGCGGCGGGTCGCCGGCGCGGTCGCCGACGCCGCCGGGGGACGACGACGTCGACCGCCGCGCCGAGCTGTTCATCGCCAACTTCTACAGGCACATACAGATGGAGCGGCAGGTGTCGCTTCAGCTGCGCTACTGCCGGCCGGAGAGCAGCCCGGAGAGGACGCCTTCCCGGTGATGGCCGCCGGATCCATGGATGCAAAGCTGCAAACGCCGTGATAAGATTGCCAATAAGAAGCGTATACGCATCTCCCGGAAAGAGTGGAAGATAAGAAAAAGAAAGTGTGTATGGATTTTAGATGGGTGTTTTTTTGGTTCCATCACTCCAGCCAGCACTTTTTTTACAGAGTCTTATGATTTGTTTTGCATTAAAAAATACTCCATTTGTTTGTTTCACAGCGAATGTACATACTGCATAATGGTTTTTTTTAGTATTGTATAAAAACCTCAATTTTGAATCTCACTACATGCATCCCATCTGAAACAAAAGAAATTTCCTTTGTACTTTTGGCAGAAATGCAGAAATTTGATGTGAAATCTATTTTTTTCCCCGTAAAGATCAGGAGGACTTGAAACATTTGGGCATCACCAATTGTGTCTTATTTTCTCTCAAATTTTTTTCGCAATTGCTATTTTGCAAGTACCTGCAATTAGGCCAAACGTGTAGGTGCAAAAAATATCACATTCTTTCTACTGTTTTTCCACATTTGCATTTATGGAAGAAACGCTTCGCGATAGTGGATTTTTTTGCGCGAGGTCGATTTTTGTATTGATATATTTTGTTTTATGTTTATTATAGATTTATTTTGTTTTATGTTTATTATAGATTTTGTCGGGGATTAGATTATGGCCCATTGCCATGGCCCACTCCCTGACGGCCCAATTGAACAGCCTGCCAGGGCCCAGCTCCCTGGAAGGTTCTATCTGGCCCATATGCATCCTGCCGAACAGCTTCCTAGCTGGTGTGGTGCGTAATGGCCAAGAAATCGTGTTTGAGTCCGACTCGAACAAGAGTTCTGCACGGCTACGTGAAGACCCGGACGTGGTTTCCCGGATTGGAACAAGACGTCGTGATCCCCAAGATTAGGAGTATGCCTTATCTACCGTAGGTCATATTTGGCATGTATGAGTTCGTTACGATCTCGTAGTTAGTCCGGCCCGATAATCCCTCGGTAGGTCGGTTTGCTCCGCACTATATAAACAGGGGCCCTTTGGCGTTTAGGGGGGCCCTGGCATTGAGTTTTACATCTTAGCATCTAGCTTAGAGTTTTGGCACTTGTACGCGCATAATCTCGCCGAGACTTGTTCGTCTCGTCGAGCCACCTCTTGTATTCATCTCGATATATAAGAAAGGTTTGGGCGTGGGGCTATTATCTCTCGAGAGGCTGAACCAGGATAAAACCCCGCCTCCTGCTCGTTCTTTGTTACGTGGTTGTTCGGCGTGTCTCCTATCTCCTCCTTGAAGAACCTTGGTTGACTTGGGTCAATATCCCAACCGTCGGCAATGGCGCCGTCCGTGGGGACACGCAGAGCGAGCATGTCGAACTCGATCGGTGATCTGGAGATTCTTCACGAGGGCTATGACTCGGAAGGGCGGATGTCTCATCCTGTCGATTCAGATCGATCTGTTCGGTCTCGAACACTTTCCATATCCGAGGCAGAAGTCTGCGCCTATATGGCGAAAATAGCCTCGGATCGTACTCCGTCATTGGCGATGACTACGGAACCGATGATCTTTACGACGGTATAGATCTATCGGATTCAAAACTATGTCGGTAGATTCTACCGTGGAACACAATGATGACACCGTCTAGCATACCTTCGCATGGCCCCGCAAAGCATTAACATGGCGATGTAGGAACCTCGAGAATCTCGCGCGGTACGTGGCGGTGGGCGGTCGAGCGAGTTAACTCTACTCGGCACCAAGATGAGGTCGCTACCGGGTCGCTGCGAGCAAGGCGTCGTTCGCCGCACCTCAACGATTCCATCAATCGGACCTTGCACGGTTTCGCGATCGGTGTAGCGGCGGCGTCGCGACCCACCTCGCGTCTGCGGCGCTAAGTCTCCCTACGAGCTTCCTGTTGGGTCAATTCCCGCGTGACCGGACTCGATCGGGCAAAAGCGGATGGTTCGAGATCCGGGACCCATAGATCAGAGTCGGGAACGGCTCGAAGCTATAGCAACGGTACTTAGATCCACCAATCAAGCTGATCTCGCCCGCATGGGCGATGCTGTTGCGTCTAACCTAGAGCGATTGGCTGAAGGCCTAAAGACTCTAGGAGAAGTCAACAATTCCTCCAGGCAGCGCAGTCAAACTGCCCGGAATGATTCGGACAGCTCTGATCAATCGCGTGACCCTCGTCACCGTCGAAGGATCATTGTCCATGAGCAGGCTACCCGTGGTCGCCGTCGCTCGCCGAGTCCTCGTAGTCATCGCGACCACAAGGGCAAGCGCGCGCGCGATGACCACGGACGGTCCCCTCGTGAGGAGCGCATCGTCGCGATCACGAGGAAGGAGCGTGGTGGATTGTCCCGGAGAGAGTTTCTCCAGGCCGAATCATCCTGTTCAGCGGGAGTTCCTCCGCCGCAATGTAACCAACGTCTTCTCAAGACTAGGTTACGCCGGAAGGTGGCGGTCATATGCTTTGGGTGCGGGGCTTTCTCTAACGAGCTTGAGTCGCGTCCGGTGGCCCTCAAAGTTCAAGCCGGTCACATGGAGAGGTACAATGGGACTCGAACCCAAAGGAATTCCTTTCCATCTACGCTCTGACCATCATGGCGGCCGGGAGACGAGCTCGTTATGGCTAATTACCTCCCGACCGCCCTTGAGGTCTTTGCTCGGACGTGGTATTCAATCGATAAGAGGTTCCATCTGCTCTTGGAACCCGCTTTGTGGCGCTCGATCGCCAATTTCGGAGAGTCATTACGTGCGTCTGGGCAAGGAGGATGATCTGCACGGATGATCCGGATGAGCGGGAGAGCCTCCGCAACCGTGAAGCGTTTCATTAAGATCCATAACACGATCCCGAACATCTCGGACGAATCTGTTGTCCGCGCCTTCAAAAGCGGAGTCCGCGACGAGCGTATCACCCAGATCTCTAGATCAATGAGACTGGACCGCCAATGACTGTTCAAAGGCGGTGATCGCTATGCCAATCTGGCAGAGCGCGTTCATCTGAAGAAGGCGTTTGACAAGGGCGAGCTGCCCGCCCAACCTGGTGTCGATGAGAAGAAGAAGAGCAGCAGCAATATTCCTGGTGACAAGAAGTCGCAGAAGAAGAAGAATAAAGGTGGTGCGAACAATACCGTCGCTGGTATAGATCGCACACCTCCTTCCAAGGATGGGCAGAAGAAGCCCAATAATAACTACAAGGGTAAAAAGCCTGCTCAGGGAGGCGGACAAGGCAAGAAAGGTCCAAGCGACCGATTTTGCAAATTCCACCAGCACTACGGGCACGACATACGCCATTGCAGAACTTGGGCCGCAATGCTCGAAGACTTCTACAACGGCAAGGGCCCAATGCCCACCCTGCCCGAACAAGGTGATGCCGGTAGGCTGCGCCAAACCGGCGATGGTGATCGGGAAGATGATGATGAATATTAAGAGCCCGTGAACCATATCGCTGTCATCTTCGGCGGCTCCTCGGCTTATACCTCTCGGCGCAGCCTCAAGGAAGCTGCTCGGGAGGTCCACAACGTTGAAAAAGGCAAACCACAGCCTGAATCGATGAAGTGGACCGAGGTCTCCATCTCCTTCTCTCAGGAGGATTGCCCCACTGGGATGACCAAGCCTCAGCGGCTCCCTCTGGTGGTCGCCCCGACCATCCGCAATGCGAGAGTTGGCCGTGTACTCGTAGACGGCGGGGCGCTTTGGACTTGCTTTCGCTAAGGTCTTGGGCGAGATGCGATTCCTCGTTCTAAGTGAAGGAAGTCGCAATGCCCTTCTACGGAATTGTTCCGGAGAAGGCATCAAGCCGTTAGGGCGGTTGTCTGCCGATTACCTTCGCAACCCAAGCAACTTCCGGACGAGTTGATCACTTTCGGCGTGGTCGACTTCCGTCTCACAGATAACGCGATCTTGGGCAGGCCATCTCTTGGTAAGTTCATGGCCGTAACCCACCATGGATACCATTGCGTCAAGATACCAGGCCCTAACGGTGTAATCACGGTCAAGGGCAATTACAAAGCTGCTCTGGATTGCGACGAGCAGTCCCTCGTCCTGGTCGACCAGCTTCGCCCATGATCTCAAGTTCCGCAGACCAAGTCTCAGACGCCCTAGGGTCTCCCTTCACCAGGGGAGAAACCAAGGAAGTTCCACTGTCCCTTGATGATAATTCCAAGGCATATTCACTTGGGGCCAATCTGGACCCCAAATAAGCGAGCTCATTGCCTTCCTCCAAGCTAATGCAGATGTGTTTGCACAGGAGCCATCGACATGCCCGAGTCCCAAGGAGGTCATCGAGCACAAACGGTTGTCCGTGGGACAAAAAGCCTGTCGCCCGAAGCTTGGCGCTTTTGGAGTTCAGCGGGGATCATCAAGGATCGACTTGCAAGTCGCTCATTCTTTGGCTTCATCTGCGAGGTTGATCACACCGAGTGGTATGCAACCTGTCATTGTAAAGAAGAAAGGCGGCAAGTGGAGGATGTGTGTCGATCACACAGATCTGAACGCCGCTTGTCCTAAGGACAATTTCATTGTCTCGCATAGACCGGTGGTCGATCGATTGCGGATGCCCACTCTTGAGTTTTTAGATGCTTACTCGGTTATCACCAAATAAGCATCTCCCGAGGATGAAGAAGAAGATCGCCTTCATCACCCCTTCGCACTTTTCGCTGCTCGACCATGTCTTTCGGTCTGCGCAATCTTGGTGCCACGTTCGGTAACAATGGAGAAGACCTTCCCGAGCAATGTGAAAAAACCTAGAGGTCTATGTCGGCGACATAGTTGTAAAAAGCAAGTTTGCTCGGATCATGTAAAAGACACGGCGAGACTTTTCGTAATCTCACGGGCATCGAATAAAATTAAATCGAGAGAAGTGTACCTTTGGTGTTCGATCCGAATGTTGCTCGTTATGTTATTGGTTACTTAAGGTATTTCCGCCAACCACGAAAAAATCGAGGCCATTGAAAATATCACGAGCTCCAACTACCGTAAAGGAAGTCTGAGCCTCATCATGGGATGGCTGCTCTAAGCGGTTTATTTCCGTCAAAGCGACGCGGCCGCCCTTCTTCAAGGCCTGCGCAAGCACAATGGTTTCGAGTGGATGTAGAAGCCGATAGATCCTTCCAAGATCTGAGCGATACTGTCCAATCCTCCCATCTTGACTACCCACGGCATGGCGGCGACTCTGTTGTACCTAGGTTGCACGCCTGGCGGTGGCGGGTCTTGACGGTCGAAAGGAAGGCATCTGATGACCAATCTATTACGTGGCGAGGTACTTCACGGATCAAAGGAACGTTACTCACGAGGTCCGTGCTGCTCTCGCCTTGCTCATGTCCTCTGAGAAGCTTCGCCACTATTTCCGTGCACTTCAAATATCTGGTCGACCACGTTCCCTCCGGGAGAAATCCTACGGAACAAGGAATCCGGCGGACGTATAGCTAAGTGGGCAATGGAACTAGCGAGTTTGATCTGTTATTTGTCGCCTTTGACCGCTATTAAATCACAGTCCTAGC
The DNA here is from genome assembly GCA_036346415.1 of Raddia guianensis. Classification (NCBI taxonomy): domain Eukaryota; kingdom Viridiplantae; phylum Streptophyta; class Magnoliopsida; order Poales; family Poaceae; genus Raddia; species Raddia guianensis. Next base: position 13,396,382 of record CM070541.1, on the reverse strand, counting down.
TGACTTTGTCATTGAATGGACTTGCCGCCCAAATCGAGAAGCTCCGAGCAACCCGATGAACCCCTTGGACCATATTTTTGATGGCTCGCGACTTTGAAACTTCGGGGCTGGTTTTGTTCTCATCTCCACTCAAGGAGAGCAACTCCAGTATTCTATCCAACTACACTTCGTGGCGACTAACAACGCCGCGGAGTACGAGACTCTCCTCGCGGGACTAAGAGCGTGCAAGTCGCTCGGCGTCCAACGACTGACTGTGAAGGGAGATTCACAGCTGGTCATCAACCAGGTGAATAAGGAGTATCGATCTTTGCGATGACTCAATGGCGCGATACGGTTGAAGTGAGGAAGTTGGGCGGCACTTTTGATTTTTCGAGGTGCTCTTCGTGCCGGGAAGGACAACTTCTGGCGGATCAACTATCAAGTATGGATCCTCACGAGAATCTGCTTTCGCGGGGTGCTCGTAGAGCACCTTCACAAGCCCTCAATCACGTCTCGGACGAGGCAACAGAGAAGCAGTGGTCTTGTCTCCGTTATCGGCAGTGCCAATTGGACAACGCCATTTGTCCGGTACCTTGCGAATAGGACCCTACCGGACGACGGCCGAAGCGTTCCGGCTTAAAAGGCGTCTTTGCTCCATACAAGCTTGTGGATGGCATCCTTTACCGTCGAGGTGCTCGGGAGTTCTCTCCAAGTGCATCTCGCGGCGAGGGTGTGTTCCTCCTTAGGGACATACGAGGGTGCTGTGGCAACCACGCCTCCTTCGTAACTCGGTCGGCAAAGCGTTTACAAAGGGCTATTATTGGCCCACGTTACAAGATGCCGGGATATCGTGACTAAGTGCAAGGCTTGCCAATTTCACGCCGGAAGGCACACAAGCCCGCCAAGAGCTCCAAACAATCCCCCATCTTGGCCTTTTTCCACATGGGGTGCGGATCTGCTTTCGGCCCATTCCCTAAGGGGTATAAGGGCTATACACACCGCTGTCGCCATAGACACTTTTACAAAGTGGATTGAGGCGAGCACGTGTCGCCTCTTCACGCCAAAACGGCCGTTACGCTTTTCAAAAGCAACGTGGTCACGCCGCTTTGGGATCCCCATAAGGCGATCACGGATAACGGTATCCGATTTGAGCGAGCTATTCGTGAATCTCGCGAGCAATTTGGGCACCAAGGTTCGTTTAGCCTCGTGGCACATCCACGAGCAATGGAGCGATCGGCGAGCTAACAGACAGATAGTCCGGTATTAAGCGGCGGGTATTTGCTGCTCTCGGCGAGCACAACAAGGCTTGGGTTGACGGTTCCTTCCGTCCTCAGGCGATTCGCTTACTGACTAGCCGCAACCTGGGAAACTCCTTTCCAAGCGGTCTCACGGTGCGAAGCTATCACGCTCACGAAATAGTACTCGGTTAGCCTCGCCGACGAGCTCGGTCAACTTAGTTGGCGATGAGTAAGCGCCTCCTCGATCTCGACCTCCTCGAAGGCACACGCGACCGGGCACAAGTCGAATGGCGCGCTACCGGCAAGATCTTCGCGCAAACGCGCTGCCAAGTCGGGCCGACCAAGGGTTTTGAAGGCGGGCGACCTGCTTACGCGCCGTGTCGAGAACATGTCCAATGCCAACAAGTTAACTCCTCGTTGGGAGGGCCCGTTCACGGTCGTTTCTTCTGCTTTCGCCGGGCCGTTCGCTTTGGCTATGGAGGGCGGAGAGAGCTGACCAGCACTTGGAACATCGACCAGCTTCGTAAGTTCTTTGTGTAGGTCTTCGTTTGTTTGCTTAGCCTCGCGTTTTTTTGTCAAACTTCGCGCCTTAGTTCGTCCAAGTCTTTCGGGCACCATGTAAAGTTCAATCCAATTCTTAAGTGAATTCTCGCGGCCTCTGCGCCTTTTCACTTCTTGTCTTTTGAAGACTACCTCTTTCTCTCTGGTAACACTTGATGGCTGCCCGGTCTTGCGAACTCTTGGCCCCGCAATCTTAAGGATCGTTCCCTGCACGTATCACCTTCGATAAGTTCCTAAACTCAGGGTTGCGTAACACGGCCTTTCCACCTTGCAGCTACGTCTACTCTCATAAGCCCTCCGCGCAGGCACTTCTTGTTTGGCGCGACCACTTGGCAAAGCTCGCTCTAAATAAGCCCCATGGCGGAGGCACTTTCCTTGTTCGGTTACTCTCGGAACTGCCTAATTTACGTCAACGAGCAGACTATGGAATACATCGAGCGCGGTACGGGTGTCGCTCTTTCTCTCTACGCACGTGCTCGAGTTCGCAAGCTTAGGTTCTCGAGCATCGTCCGTATCGGGGGCTAGGGTGTCGCTCTTTCTCTTGTGCACCTGTTCGGGTTCGTAAACTTAGGTTCTCGAGCAGCTGCACAACGGGGGCTGGGAGTTAGGCAAAGCGCTCTACCGGTTTTCTTAACACTTCCTAGCGCTGTCCGCTTTTCTCTTAGTTTCTGTTCGTTCTTGTCTTTTTGCTGCTCTTTTTTGTAGGGAAAAAGGTAAGTACTTTACTTCGTTAATCAAAAGTTTCAGGTACAAGGCCCTTTTCGATTCTGTTGCTGGCCTTACTTAGGAGCAAGCTGCTCCTTCAGCTCCTCAACTTCTAACTTGAGGCGCACGACTTCGCCCTGAGCCTTGATTCCTTCCCGGGCTTCAGCTCGGAGGCGTTCGATCTCCTCCTTGCTCCGCTTGGCTTGCGCCACAGCCTCTGCCCGGATGGCCTCGACCTCCTCGGTCTTGGCGCTTGCTGATCGGTCGAGCCTCGCTCTGGTGACTCGGCTTTCGGCCGTCTTGAGCTGTTCGTCCGGCTCCTTGACCTTCTTCTCTGCGGTGATCGCCCTCACGTCATCCTCACAGATCTGCTCGATCTCTTCCTGTGAAGCCCACAGGGTTGAGATTTTCGCTTGGAGATCCGCGGAAGTCTGCTCTTCCTTGGCGAGCTGGGCCTTGAGTCTCTTGGCTTCCGCCGCAAGCTGGTCCCGCCGTTGGGAAACGTCAGCAAGCTGCTCTTCGAGCCACTTCGTGCGGCCCGGCTTCTCCTCCGCAGTGCTCGCCTTAACGGCTTGCGCGCGAAGCTCTTCGGCCTCTCCTAGGAGAGACTCGCAGGAACGCCTCTCTTCGGCCAGTTGGACTTTGAGCTTCTTCACCTTCGCCTTGGTAAAGCCGACTTTGGGGTTGGTGCGGAGGGCTCGACCTCGGACTCCCTCGTCCGAGGTGCTCACGGAGGGGCCTTGATCTGGCGCTCCGCTCGATGGTGATGCCGTCCTCGAGTTCCTCCATGGTGTCCTTCAAGACACGAGAGAAGACTAGTTAGCGCTTTGCGGTGAAGCTTCTGGCCGAGCTAGGCATGGTCTTGGTGTTTACCTTCCCAAGTCGTTGCTTGATCCATGGCCTTGGCGGTCCTCGAGCCATCGTCCACGAAGCCCGCTTCGTTCGGGATGAGGCAGGTGCGTTGTTCCGTCGCCGCCTTTGTTCGCTCCTTCTTCCCGTATGCGCATCTGCTCGGGAGCGAGGCACGGTGAAGCGCTTTCATCTCCGCTCCCTTCCCTTCCTCTTCCGCCCGAACTTCTTGGGCAAAGTGAACCACTCCGTGGTGGCGCGGTACTTCTGACAACATGACTTGCGCGACCGCTCGGTGGCTTTTTCTTGCCCCGGGCGGCGAGGATTTCACCGCCGTCGAGAATCCCGTCGCCTCGGGGTGAGCTGCCCTGCGACGAAGTGCTGGCGAGACCGGCTGCTCGGTCCCACCTGGGCAACTCCGGGCCGTCGTTTTGGCTCACGTCCGTGGCGCCCGCGCGCCTCTCTCTCCGCCTCCAGCCGCTCCACGCGCTTTTGGCGCGTCGAGTCGCTCGGCTGAACTGGCGGGAGCAGCTCCACGCCGCCAGCTTGTCCTTGAGGCACGCCACCCTCACGCCCGCGATCGCCCGTCACGGATGCTTTCGGCAAGCGGCGACCGCTCAGCGCCTCCTCGGCGCCGTCGTGGCGATCTCTTCTTGGGCGGTGATGAAAAGAGATGATCGTTAAGTCTAATCTGGTCGATGGGTGAGAGATCTAAAGATCGGTTTCTACATACCCGCCGTGAGAGGCTTAATCCGATCTTCTTCATTGGAACTTTCCGCCTCTTCCTCGGGGCTCCTTGGCGGCTTCTCGCCTTGGCCCTTGGGTGTTTATGGCGACGAGCTCAGCTCCTGTAAGCCGTGGCGCTCCTCTCAGCAGCGCAAGAAGTTTTTCCTTGCGTCGACTTCTTCTTGAGCCTCCTCTGCTCGGCGACTGTTGTAGCCGCCTAAATGGCCCGGTGAGCTGCGAGAGTAACGCTTAAGCCGAGGGTCATGTTCTTTACCTCTTCGTCGCTTTGCTCGGCGAGGAGGGAGAAGCTTGATCTCTTCCCGCTGGGCTGACCGCGAGCCCGCTTGGTCTGTTCGGCGCCCTCCGTCGCCGCGGGTGGTCTCTTCGATGTCTGGCGGCCGCCGTGTCGCGGCGAGCTCCGCGTAGGCTCGGCCGCCACCTTGGGCTTTGTGGCCGCCTTGGCCTTGCCCTTCTTCGCCTTCTCCTTCTCAGGCTCAGAAAGTTCTTCCACGATCCCGCCAAGGATCAGCTCATCCTCATATGCGTTTGAGAAGCGAAGGTTAGTTTGAATAAGCGGTGCAAATCCTGCGACGCAGACGAGGGTTTGAGCAACTCACCTCTACTGCGGACGAAAGCACGTTCCTCGGACAGTATAGGCTACCTCGCGGTGACCTCGCTGTCCTTCTTCGCCGCCTTGAAGATGGCGTCAACCCGCTTCGGTCACCCATGCGTCGGTGGGTTTCTCCGCCAATGAAGGATCGTCGGTTCTGCTCGGATGGAAATCATCAAGTAAAGGTTGAGTCTTAAAGGCACTTACCGTGCTCTCCCTAGAGATGTCTTCCCATCCCTCTATCTTGTAGAAGGATAGGGCCTTCTCAATGGCAGACGGACCACATTATTGCTTAGTCCCGGATGATCTCCGCCCGTGAGCCCGAGGCTCACGAGGAGGCGATCTTCCTTGTCAAAACCAGTCCTCGGCGGTCATCTCCGCCGAGGCATTGGCGCCCCTTCACGGTGCCTTCCGGTGAAGATGAGCTTCTTGTCATTGCTTTGCTTGTTTGTAGAACCACCTCACCCACCACGCGCCCATCGAGTCGAGCAAATGGGGCGAGGGTGGCGTCGTCGGCGGTGGTCCGGAGCTTGAGATAGTAGCACCCAGCGCCCGCGGCGGAGCTGCTCCTCGTCCATCAGATAATAGTGGAGGAACAGCCCACCGGTGGATCGATTCGAGATAGCCCTCACACAAGTGTGCGAAGACGGCCATCCGGAGGATGGAGTTCGGATTGAGGTTCGCCACCTCCAATCTGCGATGTTCAAGAAGGCCTCGGCGGTCGCTCTCGGAGATCTCAACCCAGCAGTCGAATCGCTCGAATCGACAAACTCTCCTCGGCGGCTCGGAGTATCCTCCTCTCCGGCAGACCTCCACCTACGGTGTCTCGTGGCCCTCCTTCTCCCGGACCTTCAGTCCTCCTCGGTCGGTGGTGCCGTGAATTTAGCCATGGCGCTTCTGTATCGGACGAACAGCCGAGGGTGGAGTTCGGCTCTTTGATCTTTGGGCGAGGTTGGAGTCGAGGCTTGGAGAGGAAAGGCTTGTGCAGAAGTGGCTGGCCGCGGGCAGCTTGGGTACTTTTATAGACCCGTATGGACAGCTCTGCAACGGTTTTTGTCACAAACGGCTAGTTTTTACCGCAACGGCTAGGTAAAACGGTCGCTGTTTTTCATCTGCAGCGATAGGAAGTTACTGTTGGAGTTCATAGCGGCTATTTTTCCAAAGTCCGCCTTGAAGGTTGAGTGCTCTGCTTTCGGACGGATGTCGTTCCTGTTCGACGCAACAGAGTTGCTTTCGATCTTGGTCGGTTCGCTTTCGGTCCCGAACAAGTCTTGTTCGGTGAACCATGACCTTCGATTAAGCTTGTTACACATCTTTGTAGCAGCAAAATTTCCCTCTTCGTGACTTGGAGTCTCAAGAGGAAGACCCCACTCTAGTGAGTCCTTCCACTTGAGTCTCGGGGGCTAGCTGTCGGGGATTAGATCATGGCCCATTGCCATGGCCCACTCCCTGACGGCCCAATCGAACAACTTTGCCAGGCCCGGCTCCTGAAGGTTCTATCTGGCCCATATGCATCCTGCCGAACAGTTTCCTAGCTGGCGTGGTGCGTAATGGCCAAGAAATCGTGTTTGAGTCCGACTCGAACAAGAGTTCTGCACGGCTACGTGAAGACCCGGACGTGGTTTCCCGGATTGGAACAAGATGTCGTGATCCCCAAGACTAGGAGTATGCCTTATCTACCGTAAGTCATATTTGGCATCTAACTTAGAGTTTTGGCACTTGTACGCGCATAATCTCGCCGAGACTTGTTCGTCTCGTCGAGCCACCTCTTGTATTCATCTCTGATATATAAGAAAGGCTGGACGTAGGGCTATTATCTCTCCCGAGAGGCCTAAACCAGGATAAAAACCTCTGTCTCCTATTCGTTGCTGTTCGTGGTTGTTCGGCGTGTCTCCTATCTGCTCCTTGAAGAACCTTGGTTGACTTGGGTCAATATCCCAACCGTCGACAGATTTATTTTATTTTTTGTACTAAAATTTATTTTGTTTTCTGTTTTTCACGTCGAGAGATTTTTTGCTCGTATAATTTGTGAAATCGTGCAGGTGAAAAAAATTCCACTAAATTTCTACTGTTTTTCCACATTTCCATTTATTGGAATTTTTTTGCGATAGTGAATTTTTTTTGCGCGAGGTCTACATGCTTGTACGCGGCATGTGCCTGCACAAATGCTGAAATTGCAGGCGCCTGCCTAATAATGCCTCCCTTTTTTTTTGCTCTTATTAAGGTTGACTCGGACACCTGTTGCTCCTTCAAAAAAATTTTAAGATGGCTTTGATGATCTTCAGCTCCATAGCATTCGCAAAAGAGTACGACATCGTCGGCAAAGAGGGAGACTCTAATCAAGCTAGCTTGTGTGGAAGGAGTGCTAGGATCGGCGGCGGTGGCAAGGTCACACATCTTGGTTAGGGGTTCCATAACTATGGCCTTATTTGTTTCAGCTGAAAGTTTTAATCTAGAAAAGTTATGACCACTCGAAAAACGTTTTAAAGAGTTCAAAAAATAGAAAAAATATTTTAAAAACTCTAATAAAAATTATTTAAAACCCCACAAAATTAAATACAAAATATTATATCATTTGTATTGTAGGAAAATAACAAATTTTAATTAATTTAATTTAAGCCGAAAAATAAGGTCTAAGATAAAGAGGAATGAGGATAGTGGCCCCTTTGCCGAAGTCCTCTCCAGTAGTCTAGTGTTTGATCCAAGGGCCTAGGGGTGAAAATGAGCCTAGGGCCTAGGGTCTGATCCGGTTGCCCCGGCTCAGTCAGAGGCGAGCCAAGCCAGGCTTCGGTTGCTTTGACGGGCTCTCTGGCTCAGCTCGACTTATCCTAGCTGGCGAACCGTACCGTTGGCTTGCCGGGCCTGTCTGTAGCACAAACTCACAACTGCAAACCAACGATGCAGCGTCTGACTAAACGGACTAATTGCATGCCTAAATCCTAATTGAATGATTTTAATCGATTTAGATGGAATCGATTATGCATAGAGTTGATTCCAGCTGATGGTTGTCTCTCTGAAATCTGAATGCTGAAAACCAATGCCGACTCTCAACTGTTTTGACGCATGGCACGACAACAACAATATTACAATATACATGATCCATCTGAATATTTGATAGCAACAAACACCACTTCCAGATAACCATGCGATGCCTCGGCAATAAAAAAAATAGAACAGAAATGCTCCAACACACATTTAAGAAAAAACAAGATGAACAAATCAGCCATAATTTCTCCTATAATAGGAAAACAGTAAGGCAAAACGAACGAGAAGCAAGCAAGCAAACTTCAGGAAGCTGAGTCACGATGCTGAAGAGATTTGCCTCCCCCTCGCCCTCGCTGCTGTTGCTGCAGTGTTGCCTACTAACTCAAGAACCTTTGCAAGATTCGCGACACCACATGCAGATTTGTTTCAATGCTTGAAACAAGTCGGCTTGCCATTGGCATTGCCTTACCTTGAAAGAAATCTGCGGCCAGCAGTAGAATCGCGAGGTCGTCGTGGCAAACCGCGAGCAGCAAGCCTAGCCAAGAGGGCGGCGGCTAGCTGGCGGGAGGTAGGCAGGAGGAACGGCGGAGGGAAGTCAGGTTGCTGGAAGAGACCGGACGGCGGGCGGGTCGGTGCCGCCGACGGCCGCCACCGCGGTTAGGGCACGGGAGGATTTTTTTTTTTTTGAAGTTGGAAGAAACACACTTCCAATCAATTGCAACCCGCCTGTGCTGCGGTTGCCGAATCATCCACCGAAATAGGGAAATCTTCCGGCCACAAACTTGGATTTCTCATCGCCCTGGAGGCTCCAAGCTTAGCCAACCTATCAGCCAAGGAGTTATAGTTCCTTGGACAAAACAACACCTTTGACCCATTAAACGAGTTCTTCATAGCATCTTTTATCTCCTGAATAATCACCGATTCCACACACTTAGTGATATCCTTGCAATTCAACTCCAGAGTCAAATTCTTAGCATCCGTTTCCAAAATAACCTTACTGAACCCCAAGCTTTCAGCCAATTGAACAGCTTTCCCAATAGGCTTGAATTTCAGCATGAAAAGGTGAGAGTAAATTATCCAACCTCCCTGCTGCCATGATGACCACTTGCGCATTGCCATCTCTAGCAACAGCACCCCACCCTCCTCTCGCATGCATCCGATTAAAAGAGGCATCAAAATTTACGTTCACAAAATCTTCATCTTGAGGTAACCACTGTTGGGAATTTTGATCAGAACTTGAATTTCGTTCTTTCACCCCCGCAGCCTCACAATCCATTACCTTACTTGCAATTAGGTGGGTTATATCATGAGGAGACTTGAACAGCTTCGACTGAACCACTTTTTTCCTTGCGAACCACCACGACCATAGCAAGACTGATACCACAACTTGAGTTTTTCGATCTAAATTCTAAATCTCCTCCATGACATGGAACGGTGAACAGCAACGAGCTAGGTCCATTCTAATTTGTTCCAAGCACATCAATCTCCAAATTTCCTTAACTTCCTTGCATTTAAAGAAGAGATGACCACCGTCCTCACCAAATCTTAAGCACAAAAGGCAAATTGTGTTGATCTGAATGCCCCTTCTTTGCAAGTTCAAGCTCACCGGGAGAGAATTATGGATGAATCACCATAAGAAGTGCTTAACTTTGGGAATCAGATTCATACCCCACAAATTTTTCCACTTGAAGGTGCTCCCTCTGCCGGAAGATTGTTCTTGCTGCCCCTGCTCAATATCTTTGAGTTTCATCTGCTCAATATCTTTGAGTTTCATGTGAAGGTGGTAAGCTGAACAAATAGAAAAAATTCCACGCTTGTCCGGATGCCAAGCCCTAAAATCCTCCCACTGCTCTTGAACCGAAATGTACTTGATAATTTAAGCTTCTTCTTCGCAGAATATATCGTCAATCAGATCAAAGTCCCATCTCCCAGTAGTTGTATCAATTAAATCACTGACTTTTCACACTATACTTTCTCTTCTTTCAGATTTCACAAACCTATTCTCAGGTCTAGGAATCCAAGGATCATTCCAGATGTTAATGCTCTTCCCACCTCCTACCCTCCATATAACCCCTTCCTTGACTAGCTCAATACCTTTCAAGATGCTTGACTAGGAATAAGACATCCCTTTCTTGGATTTAGCATGGAGAACATTATTGTTTGGAAAATAAAGGCCTTTCAGAACATGACCACATAAGGAATCAGGATGTTGTAATAGTCTCCACCCCTGTTTTGCAAGCATAGATAGGTTGAATGCGTGCAAGTCCTTGAAACCCAAACCTCCTTGATTTTTGGACTTCAAAGTTTTTTCTCTGCCAACCCAATGAATCTTATTATCCTTGTTGCTCTGGCCCCACCAGAACCTCAGATTTTGGGCAGTTAAATTATCACAAAGAGACTTTGTTAAGTGGAAGCAAGACATAGCATAGCTTGGCATAGCTTTAGCAGTAATTTTGATCAAAATTTCCTTCCCTACTTTAGAGAGAAACCTTTCTTTCCACCCTTGAATATTTCTCCACACCCTCTCTTTAATATACTCAAAAGCTTGTTTGTTGGATCTGCCCATAATGGTTGGAAGCCCCAGATATTTATCATTGAAATTCTCTGTCTCAATTCCTAAACACCGCATGAAGCTCAATTTGTTGTTTTCCACCATTTTCAAACTGAAGAGAATGTTAGACTTATCCATGTTTACAGGCTGCTCCGAATTGTCCTCATAATCTTGAAGGATTTTCTTTATATTTCTTGCCTCTATTACTGTTGCTTCAAGCAACAAGAGAGAATCATCAGCAAAAAACATGTAAGCATAGGGGTATTCAGGTTTAGGCTTAGACCCTTAATTTTCCCTTGAGTCTGTGCGGCTTGGATTGCTGACGACAATGCTTCAGCACGAATCACAAATAGATAGGGGGACAAAGGATCCCCTTGTCTTAGGCCTCGGCTTGGCTTAATTGCCTCCGTAAGCAAAGAATTCACCTTAATCTTGCATGTCATCGAAGACACACTTCATGACCAAATTTATCCATGCTTGGTATAAACCCATTCTTCTCATCATTCCTCTTAGGAAGGCCCATTCCACTCGATCATAAGCCTTGGGCATATCTAAAACTTGATAGATGCATAGCTCTTTTTCCCACTTTTCTTGTTCTGAACGCTTTAGAAGCCACTAGAATGTTATCAGTGATCAACCTCCCTCGAACAAAAGCACTCTGGGTGCAAGAGATAATGTTAGGGAGAATGCTTTTAAATCTATTGGCCATCACCTAAGCCACTATCTTGTACACCACATTGTGGAGTCTAATTGGTCTGAAATCCTTAACTTTTCTTGGGCATTTCACCTTCGGAATCAACACAATCTCGGTTTCATTCCATGACCTTGGCATCTGACCTTCATTCAGAACTTCTAGCACCTCCTTCGCAACTTTTTCACCCACAATGTCCCAATACTTGTAGAAAATGACGGCACGAGAGGATTTTAGAGGAACTGAACACACACACGCGCATGGCGAACGAGAGTTCTTTTGACCGTGGGCTGGAGCGTTTTGGGCCTAGGTAGGATTGCACCTCCATGGGCCTGTGTCCTACCGTTGTTGGCTAGTCTGCTGGACTCGCCGAGCAGTGTCGAACCGATATGGCTCGTTGAAAACCCAAGCTGGTACGTAGGCTTCGCTCGGGCACATTTCTACCTTCGAGCCGAGCCGGGCTGAACCAAACTCGTCCATCCTCAAACCGAGCAGCGATCCATGAGTTTTTTTCCCATCCCTACGAGGGATTGAGAAGAACCTAGGAGTCAGAGGAGGACGAGGAGAGTGAAGCGGCTATCCAATTGCACCATCTTTGCCATCGCCCTTACCTTGGAGGGATCAACTACTAATTCACTTAGGCCTAATCCCTGCTACTTGAGAGGTCGAGGAGAAATTCCTAGCTCACGAAGTAAAAGGCCTTCTCAAAGTCCAACTTAACTAAGAGAGACGGACTTGTGCAACTCGGTGACCAAGTTATTTTAGTAGAGAAAGTTGTCATGTATGCAACGACCCTTGATGAAGGCGTTCTGGTTTGGAGAAACAAGCTTAGGGAGCCATGGCGCTAACCTGTTGACAAGAACCTTGGAGAATATCTTGCCAAAGCTATGAGTGAGGCTAATCGGCTTGTAATTATTGATCCTTGTGAGGCCTGTTTCTTAAGGATAAAAATTATATGCGCTGAGTTAAGTAGGTACAAGCCACCACCATTTTTGTCCTAGAGCTGATGATAGGCTACCAGAAGGTCCTGCTTAATGAGGTTCCAGCAAGTCCGAAAGAAGATGTTGATGAACCCGTCAGGCTCGAGTGCTTTCCCTAGGGGTAAATGGAAGACCACATTTCGGATTTCTTCCTCAGAGAACAGGGCCTCCAGGGAGCTTAGGTCAAGCCACGTACAAAAAGCCTTGGCTAGACCAATGGAGACTGTGTTCCCTGTTCATCTTGGTCCATGGAGCTGCTAGAAGAAGTTGGAGATTTCATGTTGTATATCCCCTTGAGTGGAGGCAACTCCGTCCTCAATATGCAAAGCAGAGATGAAATTTTGGCGTCTCCTGGGGCACACTTTCGCATGAAAGTAGTTGGTGTTTGCGTCGCCCTCCCTAATGTCTCGAATTCACACTTGATGACGAAGGCGTATACGTCGAACCATGGAGATGCCTAGGATTGTTCTTGAGACTGGTGTAGAGGTTTCTTTCGTCACCTATGAGCTTATGGCCTTTTGAAGCTTTATTGAACTTGATGGTCATTTTGGAGTCAACATCGAATTGCAACCGGAGACTAGCAATTTTGGTGTTGCTCAAAGGCTTAAGGGCTTTGGAGGTCCGAGGGAGCTTAATGTGGAGCCGACATAGGGCATTGGATCCCAAAACCAGGTAGTCCCATGTTTGATTGGACCACTTCAAGGAAGTTACAAAAAACATGGTCATAAGCACTCGAAATTGAAACATGTGAAGCACATAGAAGGTCCTTGGTCAGTTAGAAGCATGGAATGGCCTAATCTTTCACTGCACACTTAGCTACAACAGAGAGCTAGAATTGGTAGCTTGATACCGAAACCTTCTAGTCCCACACACATGACAATATGTGATTCAAGAAGAATGAACCTTGCGGTTTAGAGAACAAGAACTAGCACCACAACTAGAACCGAAACTCCGAGATGAAATCCTTGTCTAGAATTTTCAAAGACGCACACACAAACATGGCCGCATCAAAACATGTTACAGAGACCTAATATGGGCTTATATACCCATGCTAAGACTCTAGAACAAGAAACAAACTATCAAAATGATCCTTAGAACAAGAAAAGAACTATGAATGTGACTTAGGCCCTGTTGTTTTCATCTTAACAGCTTAACGACTTATCTACGTTTTGAAAAGACACGTGCTTTGACTTTTTTAATCTGTTTTTCATTGTCTCGAAGGTGGGTCTTAACGTTTTGAAAAGAAAGTCAAACGAAATGGATCTAAGTCTCGAGACTATCTCGAGAAGCTCTCGAAATTTAGTCATTTCAATCATTTAGCAGTTCAGATCAGCCTAAAAGTACACGACCTTAGACTAGAATACAGATAAGAAAAGAAAACCCTAAAGTATTGATGCCGACTTCTCTGGCTTAGCGCAATAAATATTTATGCAAATAGAAGCTGAGACCTTATTATTTGCATAAGGCTAGAAGTTATCTTTCCAATGGATTTGAGAACTTCAATTTTTTCTTTTTTCAACAAGGGTAACCCCAATTTCCATTATCAACAAGACAGCGGAAACAACAATACGTAGCAGTACCACCTGACCCATAAAGGTCACCAACAAAGCACAATACAATACCAAAACATTGATAAAAGATTACGCTAAACAGAGCGTTCAATTCTACCACTTAGCACGACAATTTTAGTCTACCAGACTTAACCAAAATTACAGCTAAACTTTCCAACTGGATGACAATCTTCAGGAAACAGCAGACCACCATCATGCTTTTTCTAAGAAATTCCTCATTTTGTGCCATCTCTCATCTGTTGACTCAACGTCATCGTTGGAATCTCCCCATATGGCTTCTTCCCCAGACCTGCAACATACAAACCCAAACAAATCACACCATCCTTTAAAACTTGTCTCAGCTCTTGTTTCTGAATATCTGCCCAATATTCTAAAGTTGCGCACACCATGTACGGAATTGATATTGGTGATTTAATTAGGGATCCATCAAAAGTAGCTTTATTCCTATACGCCCAAATTGACCAGCGGAAAGCCGCAAGACACACATAACGTAACTTAGCCGCCCTTGGCCAAATGCCATTCATCCAGCTAAAGAATTGTTCAAAATTTCTAGGCCTACCGTTTGACTGAACACAAGTTGAAATAATGCCCCACAAGGATTTAGCAACAACACAGGAAAATAAAAGGTGGTTAGTAGTTTCTATTTCATTGCAAAAAACAGCATCTAGGGTCTCCACCCCAATTTCTATTCTTGAAGTTCTCTCTAGTAAGGATAGAATTCCTAAGAACTAGCCACATAAAGATCTTAATTTTAAGTGGCATTCTAGCACCCCATATCAACCTATACTCATTATTCGCAACACCAGAATACATATAATTGTATAGGGACTTAACAGTGAACACCTTATTCTTTTCTAGTTTCCATTTAGCAATATTAGGGCCTCTACCCAACTGTATGTGCTCAAATTTCCGAATTAAGCCTCTCCAGGCACATTCTTCTGTAGATGTCAACCATCTCCTAAATGTAAGTCTCCAGTTTTGTAATTTGCATTGAGCAACCGTAATATCTTTGTCCATACAAACATTATAAATAGCAGGCATTACATCTTTGAGAGGAATATTCCCAAACCAACAATCCCCCCAAAAATCAGTTTTCCTCCCATCACCAATACAATATTCTCTATTCTGAATATAAATTTTATTGCATCTCAGAATGTCCCCCCACCCATGGGAATTCCCTATCCTGTGGTTGATCTAAAAAATGGTCTTACCTCTCAAATATTTATTGGAAACAATTTTCTGCCAAATCCCTATATTGTTATCTAGTCTCCACCACCATTTGCATAAAAACTAATGTTCATATCTCTCAAATTTTTTATGCCCAAACCTCCTTTACTTTTAGGTTTAATTAAATAATCCCATTTAGAAAGATGATACTTCTTTTTGTTACCATTCCCTTTCCAAAAGAAATCTCTTCTTATTTTATCAATTTGTTTAATCACCATTTTAGGCATCAAGAACATTGACATGCAGTAGATTGGTATACTAGAAAGGCATGAATTAATAAGCACAATTCTCCCACATAAGACAAAGATCTCCCTTTCCACCCCTCTAATTTTTTCCTTATTTTATCAACAACTCTACTCAATGGCCATTCCCTATCTTGTTACCTCCCACAGGCATACCTAAATATCAAACTGAAGAATAGCTAACCCCTCCTTCTATCAAATTAGGGATCAAGCCCAACACAACTTTGTTATTTTGTGCTATTCTAATCATTCTCGCAATACAGTCAGCAACCAAATTAAAAAGTGGGGACAAGGGGTCCCCCTGTCTAACCCCTTGACTACTCTGGAAATAAGCTCCAAAAATGTTGTTTGCTCTGACGGGGCCAAAATCTACATACCTTTGAAACCCGTCCTGTGGAACAGCACTAGTCCCTGGATCAGTACACTAGTGCCACACATCACATAGCTGGATCATCACATACAATATTGAATAAGATATATATTACAAAATGATCATAGTTTCCATGTATTGGTACTAAATACACCGATATGTCTGGTGGACAGTTGTATCACAACAAGGATGTTATTCAGGCGGAAGCTACGCTATGATTTTAAGTGAAGATCCTAGCCTATGTATGTGATCTCCGGACTGTAGGAGAGCCTATATCTGGCCGGCATCAAACACTGCATCTCCATCTTCACGATACGCGTATTCTTCATCTTCATGGTCTCCATAATCTAAAAGAGTGAGTGTGTGCGAGGGTTAGTGTGCAATCAAACCGCACTAGCAAGTTAACACCGTCCTTAATGCAGAATAGTGATAAAGCTTTATGGTGGAGTTTTGGTTATTTTATTTGCAGAAATGTCAGTTTTCGAAATAAACATATTAGTAAAATCCTATACCTAGCCATTTTCAAAAGGACATCTCCAAAAAGATGTCGAGGAAAGAGTATATCAGTATTCAACAAATCATAACCCTTGCCCAAAGACACCATACTCAAGCCACCCAGGCACCCTCAATCATAAAACCACCCAATTCTTACACCCGGCAGTTTCAGCACTCTGCCAAACCCTTCCTTCATACCCCTGGTAGTTTCCTAGGCGGTTTCGGCACTCCGCCAAATGCTACATTTCCTAGGTGGTTTCGGCACTCCGCCAAACGCTACATTTCCTTGACAGTTTCGGTACTCTGCCAAACGCTACAATTCCTAGGCAGTTTCGATACTCTGCCAAATGCTACTTCCCCGATCATCAATCTCACCACACCACACATTTGGACTTTCCCAACCGACCAAGCAAAACTGACCAAGTCCCCACATACCCAGACAATACACCCCACAACAGCAATTCAATCATGCAACTTACAAAGCTCTCATCATGATCAAGGTATGTAATGTATCGTGTCCACCGGTAAGTTTTGGCTTACCAGTGCAGGATTGGTTACCCGATTAAATAAGTAGGCCTAAGCATGTCTAAACAGTTTTTATACCAGACTAGGAAGTCTAAATATTTCATATTTTATGTGGACAATCAAGTAAGCATGATAACAAGGAATCATGTTGGGGGAAACACATTTATCAATATCAGGGCATGATAAATCATGATTAACAAACAGGCATTATCAAATCATATCAAGCATGCATTTTATACATTTTAAACAATATATGTTTGAAAAACTGGGTAAAAGCATGAACTATAGTGTTAACTCGCCTCGAGGATCGGATGAGTGCACTTGGCTGGCTTCGGGATAATCCTCTTCTGGAACCGGGTCTTCTATAAGAGCAAATATCCCGAGTTATAAAATATCCTTAATGAATTACGAATGCAAATGCAAGGCTGGGCGTCGATCGTAGACGAAAATGCTAAGCTCGAGGTCTGGGCAGCTAAGAGTAAAATTACCAAAATACCCCTAGGTGATGTTTAACTGGGAACGGTGATAAATGTTTGTATTTAGCTCTTCTTTAATATATTGAGGGCCTCTTCTATGGACCAAATCCTAATTTTATAATCTTCCTAGGGTGTGGAGAATTCCTAATATTTACTAGAAAATAGCTGGAACAGCAATGGGCCAAGCCCATTATTGCGCGAGGTGTGGGAGGACTGAGTGGCCCAAACCAACGCAGCGCGGCAAGTCGAAACGGCCCATTTGGCCAAGCGGCCCAGCCGCGGCACGAGCGCTTTAGGTGATCACACCGAAGACACATAAGAGAAGTGTGCCTTCATATAACCCGACGTGTGGGGCCAAGGGCCCGCTGAACAGCGACTTAATATCAAACGGAGAGGAACAGAGCAGAGATGGAGAGAGATTGGCAAGTGGGTCCCAGCGGTCAGTGATCCTTGTTTACACAGCGCTGGAGCCGATGACATCATGATGATGTCATCACCATCAACCTCTCGCTGGCGTACGAACCCGAAAAGAGAACTGAGGTTCACCGGTGCTAGAGGCTAGGTCATTGGGGTGTAGGTGCTACCTAGAGACTTAGAGAGATCGCATGCGTCTAGTGATGCCAATGGCATGATCAAAGGCAATCAGACGCGACGACAGCAAAGCGGCTCGGCATTGAACAACAACTGTGCTCGGCATCAATCGACAACTTTGCTAACGTACGGCTCCGGTCAAGACAACTACATATATTCTACCTCGTGTTTTAAAAGGACATATTGCATATTTTCTAAAATACTCTTAATTTGCATTTTAAATTAATAAGTAAGGCCTTTAAATACCTACTTTAATTTGTTTATAGAAAATCCTATTAATTGGTGGCAAAATTATATTTTTAATGGGTTCTAAACAGCGTCTAGTATTTTACATAATTTTTTCATGATTTTTGGATGTCTCTTTCTATTTTTAATAAATAGAAAGCATAAATCAAAATCTATAATTAACTGTTTCTAGTTGCTGACGTCATGCTGACGTCAGCCGTCTTCAAGCTCCGGACAGCACGCAGCCCGTTGAGAGACGGCGATTGCCAGAGCTACGGTCCACCGTTTTGGACGTTCTTGGGCTCTACTGGTTCGCCTCGACGGCGCGGTTCTAATGGTATCAAATGCACGGTCGGCGGCGGCCGGACATGCCGGCGCGACGAGCTACAGAGGCGGCGCTACACGAGGTGCACGGCGGCGGCTCTACGATAAGGCTACGGCCAAATTGGATGTCGGGAGAGCATTAGGGAGGGAAGTGGGTGCTTGCCTCGGGTTTACTGAGGCCGTAACAGGCTCGGCGGCGTGGCGGTAGCGTGACTCGAGATTCGCCGCGAGTCGAGCAATGGCGACGGCGAGCTCCGACGACGAACATGTCAAATCAAGTGAGGGGAAATGCTCATGAGGTGGAGGAGATACTACCAGCGCGAGGAATCGGATTAACTCATACCGCAGAAGGAGAAATCGATGAAGTAGGGTTCGGCACTGCTTCGGTCCGACGAGGAATTCGCGACGTGTTAGCTCGGGGCGACGCAAAGGCGGTCGGGGGCTCGGTATGTGTCGCGAATGAAGGAGAGGAGATGGAGGCGACCAGGAGCGAAGCAAATGAGGAAAAGAAGAAACGAGGCGGCGGAGACTTTTATACCGGCGAGGAGGATAAGCACAGCAACGCCGGCGTGGCACGATAAGCGGTGGAGAGCTACGTGGCGATAGTGGCTTGATCCACCGCTGTTTGATGCAGGAGCAAAGCGACACCGAGGCAGGGGCGAGAGCGGTGAGCGGCGGCGGCGCAGGAGCGGGTGGAGAGAGAGAGAGAGAGAGAGAGAGAGAGAGTGAGTGAAACAGAGAGATGAGAGAGGGATGGGCCGAGACTCGGCCCAAGTTCGGCCCAACCGGAGCCCAATCCGAGAGCTTTAGTGATTTTCACCTATTTCCATTAAAATTTTTGAATTCCAGCGATTTTCGATAATTTTGAATTTGAATTTAAATCCTAGTTTGGATGGATTTCAAACTGGGCCAATTTTGGGGTGTTACATGCTCTCACACTCAAAGTGCCCCCAACGACTATCTGCTTGAGCCATCTAACCACCATTGAATGAAAACCTCTGATAGTGAGCATTTGGAAAAGAAAATCTCAATCTACTTTATCATACACCTTTTCAAAGTCGAGCTTTATAAAAATTCCACATTCACCACTATGATTGACAGAATGCATGATTTCATGTAAAGACATGATCCCTTCAACAATATATATATTTTTTTTAAGGAAGCACTCTGTGTATCTGACACAATCCTATTAAGAACATTTTTAACTCTACTAGTAAGTACTTTTGTGAAGATTTTGTATAAGCAATTCAAAAGACAAATTAGCCTAAAGTGTTGAACCATCACAGCATCGATTTTTTTAGGTAAAAGAATAATTTTTTTTAATTTGGACTTTGTTTGTAAGATTTATGGCTGTTTTAGTCAACCTCGGTCCGCCAGCCTAAATTTAACTCGAATTTGAATTCAAACCTTTCCATCTTCAAATTCTTTGATTGATCTCGATCTCTAGTTGAGCCCCCCCACCCCCCTAAACCCCCAAACCACATAAGAAAAGCCTCAATATCATGGGGATGGCATGTTGAATACAAATTTGGCTATGAACGAGTGGACGACCAAAGCAAATTTGAACCAAGTCATTCCTTTATTATCTTCTGGCCAAATCCGGTGCAAATATTCTCCTATATTGCACAAAATCAACGGGTCCCACTTTTTTCTCTTTTCCTTGTGCGGCATTGCAACAGAAGTTTGTTCTTATTCTTACATGCCAGCCAAATCGATTCTAATTTATTCTATATGTTCAAAAATTAATTCTTGACTAGTAGTCATGTCCTTACCGTTCTCTCCTTTTTCAAGCGAAATCGTCATCATTTCGATTTCATGTCTAAAATAGCATTTTATTGGAAAAATTGGTTGAATAATACATATTAAAATATAAATTGGGAATCTATGCGGCAGTGAGGTGGAATTATTGAAATACGCACGGCTTCCGCCACCCGGGATGGCTAGAAGCTGCTTCCGCCACCCAAGGTGGCTTCCGCCGTCCCAGACGGCAAAGTCGCTGGTTTGTGCCACCGGGTGGCGGAAGCCACTCGTGCCGCCATGTGGCCGAGCAGCTCCTTCATGCAGCAAGGCCAAGGCGTCTTTCGCACTCACTCGACGCAGAACGGTAATTTCCTCCCAAAACCGAGCTCATTTAATTTATAGGTTCTTAAGTTGATAATGCATCATTTTATGTAAATTATATAGAGATAGCTGCACTAATAATATAGTTAGAAATATTATATTTGCATTGAAGAAATATTATGGGTTGAAAATATAATATTTGGACGAATTAGATTAAACGTGATTGATAAATTTTTCCTAAAATTTGAACAAGTTCTGAGACGACTTAGGTGTTCAAGACGCTATTATTTGATTTATTTGTGCACTCGGTTGAATGAAGTACAAAACTAAAAATAAGTAAGCAATTCTAAAATTAGAAACGGTGATTAGTTCGTTGTGTCGGAGCAAATAAACGGTTTATGGTTATAGAGAACCGGAGATTAAATGGTAAAAGTTCGGATTAATCATACAAGCAATGGCACGCGTGATGCATAAAACAATCTACCATAGTAATGTATCAATAGACATTTAATACTTTGGCAATCTACCATAGTAATGTATCTACGCCCTCAGGGAAGAAAATAGACATTTAATACTTTCGCAATTTTCATCTAAATGTGTCTGAATACTCGTGGCAGACAGAAAAAGACGGGTACGTGATAGACAACGAATGACCGGACAGCAGGTGCGTCTTTTTGCAGCTCACGCCAGCCCATGAATGATTTGCAGCGAGCCGGAATCGGGGCAATCAGGAACACGGTTCAATGGTGCACAGTCTGCAGTGGCACGCAGTCCAACGCAGCAGCGAGCGGGAATCCGATGTAGTTAGCACGGTTTTCTCCACGTCGTATGGCGGAAGCCAGCGGGCACGGCTTAAGCCATTTCCAGACGGCGGAAGCATGATTCATTTAACTTGTTAATGTAGAGAACCGGAGATTACATAATAAAAATTCAGATTACAACATACAAGCAATGGCACGCGTGATGCATAAGACAATCTACCGTAGTAGTGCATCATATCTAAACCTACATGCCTTAGGAGATTTAAAAACATAGTTGTCATAAACGATAACCATACTCTTCGGGTGCGGCGGGGTATTTCCCCGCAAACGCTGCTTAGGTCTGCATCCTCGGCTCTAGCAGCCCTCTCGCTTTCGCATGGTCTGCGCCTCACGCTCATTGAATCTGGCGCTGCGGTCGACCTCATGCTGTGTCTCAAACTCTTCTCTCGACGCTTGTTTCTTTCTTTCCTCGTATGTCTTGCCACTGTTCCTCGGCCTGCCTCCTGGCCACGGCCGCCTCAGATTGCATCTGCCGCTCCATTTCGGGAGTCTGCTCCGCGTCCAAAAATTGCACAAACTCGCATAATGGAGGCTAAAAAGATTGAGGTTAGCATGTGCGTGTATATGTTCTTTAGGGAAGAAATAAGTAAGAAGTGACTTACAGGGTACTTTGCCCTCCTCTCCATCTCGGCAGTTCGGTCGTACGCATAGTTAGCGCACTTCCAATACCTTCTCCCGTAAGTATAGCCCATGGCTTGGGACAGCCTCAAAACGCAAAGACTGCCGCATAGACACATGGGCGGCTGAACACCTTGTGGGACGGATTCGTGGAGAGACTCCCTTGGTGGCGATGGGAACTCCATATGACTGTCTTGATCCTGAGAGATTTGCGAAGTGAAGTGCTTAGAATGCTCTTGTTGGTGGTGCTGTTTGTAGTGAGAACGCATGGGTTTAAATAGGTGATATTGCGCAACGTGGTCGAATTGAATAAGACATACGCAACGCACAGTTCGAGATGATTTAATGTGTCACGGCAGCACTTTGCAGTGATAGGTCACTTCAACAGGGACCGCTGGACCGCACAGTTCAAGATGATTTAATGTGTCACTGCAGACCTTTGCAGTGATAGATCATTTCAACAGGGCCAGCTGGACCACACAGTTCTGCATGATGTGATGTGTCACCGCAGAACTTTTCAGTGATAGATCACTTCAACATTGTGGTCAGAGATTAGCAGTGATCGGTCATGTCGTGCACAGAGTACGACACTTTACCAGCGATGAGTCCCGTCGCACAGACTGTAAGACACTTTGGCAGTGCGGGGTGAAGTTGCACAGACGATAGGGCACTTTGGCAGACGTGTTGCTGGCAACATATCACATGAAAAAAACACAGAGTCCGATGCTCTGCATGTCTACATTGCCAGTACGAAAAAACACACCAGACAATAGCATGACATACATAAACAGTGGCATGCATGATTTAGCGGAATATAAAAGTACGTAACATGTGGGTGCCAGCGGTTTACACACGACGCCTCCGACATGCAGGGCACAAGCGTTCCATGCGGACTTGCATCTCTAGTGTACGGCTTGTCATTTCGAGACGTTGTTCGAGATCTGCGATCCTTGCGTGGAGAACCGTGATGTATGCATCTGCTGCCATTGGAAAAGGATCATCCATCCATAATGTCATACGACAATCGTTTATCTATTTTGCAAAGGATAAAAGGTTAGGTTACCTACGAAAATCATTTCGTTATATATGAATGTAAGTAAACTCATCATGTATAGAGGACATCGGTAGAATCTCATCGGTCCAACCAGATACTAGCCTATCGAATGTCTCGCACCATCGCATCAATTCCACATGCACACTTGGGCGATCCCGATGGATGTGAGGGCCGGCCGCAAGATGGTTGACTGCATGCGGTAGTCCTGTTTCATTTTGATCGGAATGTCCTCCGAAGGGTAATGGGCCTGGCCTCCCGGACCGGACGATTCCCACCAACTTGGCCTAATCCATGCATTGCTGGAACGTTGTTCGGCCATCGTACTACGATGGTAAATGCAATTAGTGTCCGTAATTCTCATAATGGTAAATGCTTGTACGGTGAAATTTTGTACAAGTGGTTGCTCCGTTCCAAAAAATAACATACAAGTCCCAGGAACCTCGGTTCCGAAGCTCCCACAGGTTGCATACTACATGCGAAGTGTTGGGGACGTAACGGGGCCGAACCGCCTGTAGGCGCACTTTGAAGTTCCGCCGATCTATGGCAAGTGTTCTGGCAACCACCCCTATTAAGTCTTTAGGTCCTATAGGAAGATCAATTGCGGCTTGTGTGTGCATGCAACTGTGCATGCTAACAAAAGCACCCTGCACTTGTGTTGGAGCATCCCCATAGAAAATATGCAAGGTTGTTGCCATAAAGATCTGTCCATGTGTCATTAAAAAATTTTATCACTCGTCTATATGTATGTAAGCTCGCATTCAGTACTATAAATTTTAATATTTTCACACAAACAGGCACATGCAGACACCTTCGACAATAATTGTTATTTTTATTCCGTCGGTCTACAATTGTTCAGCAGACTTTCTATAATTTTTAGGAGTTTTCATTCAATATATCATTTTTTTAGGACTTTTTATTCAATATATCATTTTTTTATAATCATGTGTTTGAACGTGTAGGTTTTATATAGATTAATAAGTATGAACATAAAAATGTGGTCAAATTATTTTATTTATTTCAAATTGAACTAACTTTAAATGTTACATTCATAGTCTGCGTTAACGTTTTGTTAGCACCGCAACTATTTTATTTATTTTAAATTTAACTTACTTTACATGTTACATGCACGGTCTACGTTAATGTTTTCTTACCACCGTTATAAATTACTCAGTACTATAGTCATAACATGTACGACATCATGCTAAATTTCATTGCTTACAAAATCTACATTAATGTATATTTGATTCTACTGTATGATACAAGTCCACGAACGCGAGCTTATTGAAATACATACCTAGTAATAATATGTCGAAAAAACAGTCTGCTCACGAGGTACCAACACCTGCGCATTCAAACACATAGAATAATGAATGAAAATTTCAAACTGTTACATTACCTTAGAACTGGTACAAAGTAAAAAAATAGATCACCTTGATGAAGACAATGACAATATTCTACCAGCTCAAACGTATGTGAGTACTGCGTAGCAAGCTGAGCACCGAGCAGCAAGATGACCACCGAGCACCAGGCTAAGCACCGAGCAAAGGGAAGTCGAGAGCAACGAAGCAAAGCTAAGCATCGAGCAAATAAATGATTAAATCATCCTAAGCATGCAATTTATTAATAGCTAATTACCTTTTAATAAATTAAACGCAGGTTTAACAGCTAATCGGGACACATGAAATGACGTCGCACCAGCCGACCCGCGTGCAGCTGCTGGCCGCAATAATTCGGCACGCAATTTAATAAATCGGCACGCAGTTTGAGGCGGAAATATAAATTGGTTCCTATTCTTACCGCAGTAAGCTGAAACATGAGACATCTCCCAGCTATATGTGACCACGCGGTAAGATTTTCATTTTCCCGCACAAATACATATTATCACATATTAAGTTTTGAATAGTAGTTACTTAAATTAATAATGTAACACTTCTAGTCTCGGTTATCTCGGTTATAATTAATATATAATTTCTCATTATTCCATACAAATTCTACATATCTAGTCATGGCAATATTACCATTTCACTTATTTCTAACATGAAATTAAAACTGTTGTTCTATAATATGTGTTGTGCGAGTTAATAAAACATTCACGTTAATTAATCAATACTTGCTTCTACTACATTATATAAGTCTACTAGCAATGTTTATTAAAATGCATACCTTCTAATAATGTCTCCAATGGACAGTATACTCCTGAGGTAGCAACGCCGTGCATGAAAAATAATGCTTTGTCTCTGGACAACTATTTTGTACTTACGCTAAATAACTACCTGACTTTATTAAACATAAAGCATAACATACTTTCAGTTGGTACGAGTTAATATCACATGCATATTTGATCTTAATAGTTTTTTACCTCTATATGAACATATAAATGTTGTAAAAAAATATTTTTTTTCAAATTCAACTAACTTGAAATGTTACATTTACAGTCTGCGTTAACGTTTTCTTAGCACCGCAAATATTGTATTTATTTTAAATTTAACTTACTTTAAATGGTACATGCACGGTCTGCGTTATTGTTTTCTTACCACCGTTAGAAATTAGTTAGTACTATAGTCATTACATCTACGACGTAATGCTACATTTCACTCCTCATAAAATCTACATTAATCTGTATTTGATTCTACAGTAATATACAAGTCCACGAACGAGAGTTTATTAAAATGCATATCTACTAATAATATGTCGAATAAACAGTCTGATCACGAGGTACCAACACCTGTGCATTCAAGCACATGAAATAATGAATGAAAGTTTTCAAATTATGTCTTCATCTATATTCAAACTGGTACAAAGTAAAAAAAGATCACCTTGATGAAGACAGTGAGAAAACGCTAACAGCACAAACGTATGTGAGTATTGCGCAGCAAGCTGAGCACCGAGCAGCAAGATGAACACCGAGTAGCACGCTTAGCACCGAGCAGCAGGAAGCTAAGCAACGAGCAGCAAACTGAGCACCAGGCAGCAAAGATGGTTTGCGGAGGACTTAGCACCAGGCAGAGAACCGAGGACACCTCTCCTTATATAGCCGTCCGTGCGTCATTAAACCATCCTAAGCATACAATTTATTAATGGCTAATTACTATTTTAATTAATTAAACGCATGGTTAACAGATAATCGGGGACATGAAATGACGTCGTACCAAAGAATCTTGTTTTCCGCGTGCGCTTCGACCTCGGGCAAATAATTACGCACGCATTTCAACAAAGCGCACGCAATTCGAGGGCACCGACGCGGGATTCAAGGCGCGCGGAGGAGCGGGGTCGGGCGAGCCAGCGCGAGAGCCCGCGTGGCGCAGTTACCACAGCTTCCGCCACCGGGGGTGGCAAAAACTGCCTTCCGGCGCGCGGGGTGGCGGAAGCCAGCTTCCGGCGCGCGGCGTGGCGGAAGCCAGGCTTCCGACGTGCCCGGTGGCGGAAACGCCGTATTTGACGCGCGGCGTGGCGGATAGTAGCTCATTTCTGTAATTCCCCCCATATACCGTATAGTTTCCCAATTACCATTTATCTGTGTATTATTCAACCAATTTTTCCCATTTTATTACCCGTAGCCGTATTAATCGTGTTCGCATCAGGTAAGTTACTGCTGGTGTTGAACGATCAATAGTGATGCCGATATCGCAGGGGTGTTCTCTCGCGGCGTACATAGGGGATAGGGCTAACAAATGCCACATGTTTTTTCCTTCCAGAATTCTGCAAAGAAGACATGCGAGGGAGTTCGGCCAACCTCTTCGTGCTAAATTCTCCCCCGTACGTAAGGATTTTATTTCACACTGCCAACGATCCAAAAACAAACTGCATTGGGCTCTGTATTTGCCTTCCAATTGGTGCGGTGGATTCCTTTTACTGTGGGTCTGCGACGTCCCAAAGCGTGGCATACGAGAGAACATGGGAGGGATTTATTTCACGCGGCGACGGATCGACCTCGGATGGGAGGGCATAAATCTGGCTTCCCCAGCAGCCAGCACCTCACATGCCGCGGCTGCGGCCGGCCGATTCGTTTCCAGGGAGGGTTCCTGCTTCCGATGGCGACGTCGAGCGGCGCCCACCCAACCCAACCGAACCGGCGCGAGCGCAACGGTGCATGGTGGCAGTAGCTAGTGTGCGCGAGCGAGTGCGTGCGAGGAACAGCGCCGCGCGGCAGCTCGCAACGCAAGGCATTCTCGCATGCGTGTGTTCGATGCTGTCGTCGCTGCAGCGATCTGGTGTCGGTGAGGCGGTCTCCACCGCGCGGGGGTATGACCCTGGTCTTTACGGCTACAAGTCTACGACAGTTTTTAGAGAAGGTAGTCAAGTTTAGATAAGAGACTCTAAGAGCATCCCCATCTCACCCCCCAAATGCACCTCTATTTCAAAAATTTTCAAATGCAGCAGGAGGGAATTTGATGCATGTGAGAGGAATTTGACTTCAGTAGCGACATCGTAGAAGCGATCTTTGTAGCGATAGAGGAAATTTAAAGCGCCTCTTTGGGATCTTGGAGGTTGCAGAAGTCACAAGAAGAAAGGATATTTTGGCTTCAAAAATTACCTTCATACACATTAAATATTGTGTATTGCCTAGTAAAAAAAGTGTTTACTTTTACGAAACATTTGTTTTTTACTTATGGAACATTGGTTTTGCTCTCTGAAATATTGTTTTTGCTCTTGCGAAACATTTGCTCGTGCAGGGTGAAACATTTTTTGGAACATTCTTTCGATGATGTCATCAGTATTTTTGCCATGTTTCATTATTGTCCCAACCATATTCCAATAATGTTTCACCAGTGCTTTATATGCTGATAAATGAGTGATAAGAGTACATTATAAGTAAAGCATCCCTATGATGTATGAACCGATAGAAGGGGGGAATGCGGATAGGAATGGCAATTGGACCGTTCAGATACAAGTATGCTAGTTGTGGGCCCCATACCCGAGATAAAAAGTTCAACCCATACCCATACGCATATTTGTCCATGGGTACAAAACTGTACCCATACCTATACCGTTGAGTTTCAGGATGTGCACTGCATCCACAGATGTTGCATCTCCGTCACTATGGGTGCGTGCATCCACACTGCTGTCGAGGTGGGGCGGAGCGGTGTTGCCAGGCCTAGAGGATGGCTAGGAGGGAAGGAGCGGTGTCGATTGGTCTGGTGGACGGCGAGGGCAGGAAGGTGCAGCATCGTCCGATCCATAAGGAAGCGGGGCGGCATCATCAGGCATGGAGGATGGCAGAGAGGTGTGGTCGGATCCCGAGGACAACACGACGGCGTGCGTGGGCCGTCGCTTGATCCGAGGGACGGTGGGACTGGTCAGCGTGAAGTGGCATCGCTGAATTTGGAGGACAACGAAGCGGGGTGTGCGATGTGGCATTGCTGAATCTGGAGGACGATAACAACGGTGACTAGTGGCATTCGGGGGGAATGCATCTAAACCTCCCCTAAATTTTGATCATGTAACTTTTCTACTGAACTAATACAAGGCAGTTCCCCTGTCTTTTCCTAAAAAAAACGACGGTGACTAGTGGTCATCAGAGGGACTAGAGGAGGTGGTGGTGCTGGTGGACTAAAAGAGAGGATATGTTGGGAGAATGTGAGGAAGAGAGAGGGATTGGGGAAGGGGATCAGGAGTCACGACCTAAGAGGCTAAAGGGGGATGACGGATCGTGATTTCTCCTACATAGATGGGTCCCACTTGTACCGTGGGTATCAGGCATGGACAATATTAAACCATGTATGCCTTAATTAATGCTCGCGGCCGGGTATCCAACTTTTATTATACCCATGCCCCTGGGTATTAAATATCACAATATCTATGTTTAACAGGTATTTACCTATATTTATACCCACTGTCATCCCTAATTGTGAAGGGTCCTAACCGATATATAATAGGGCATATCACTCAACTATCGGTATTCATCATAAAACACTTCTTAATACTCCCTCTGTTCCAAAATATAAGACGTATTTTGACTTCACAAAAGTTTTCAAAAATAGAGTTTGACCGTTAGATTACTCTATTATATATTATGAATTGTTACAATATAATATTGTATCAAAAAGCGCTTTGAAATATGAACAATTTGGTACAATTTTGGTATACTAACGATGCATATTATTTGATTTATTTATGGTCAAAATTTACTAAGTTTGACTTTTCTCTGGTCAAAATAAGTCTTATATTTTAGAACGAATGGAGTCGTATGGATAGAGAAGGGAAATAACCTGGTAAAGCATGCGGATTCCCTGCACTTGGCATCTGGCCTAATTCCAACGGCAATTTAAACCGGTCGGAAGAAGTGAAAAAAACCCATGAACCATTCTCATGGCACTATGGCTACCGAAACGTTTGGCGCTTTATACATGAACGTTCGGTCAATTTCTTACTCACGTAGCACTGCATCTGCATGCCTATCGATCGCTCCAGTTTGCTACAGTACTCCATTTTTCATTTTGGATTTGCACACCATATATGCATACAGTATATGTTTTTTCCCCCTCAGAAAACAGGCATGTAGTATGTAGACATGTAGCAGCATCGTGTTGCCCAACTGGAGCCGAGCATCGCCGGCTTGCTGGTCTCCACCACCGGCGAATCCACCACATGCAGCGCCGGCGACTCGGCGAGCGCACAAAGCACCATGCTTTTCCTGCACTTTACACGCAGAAACGCATGCAGAGCGGATGCGTACGCGGGCACACCCCATGCACCAGGCAAAGTCGCCGTCGATCCACCCTACTTCCTTCCCGTCGAAGGATCACTGGATCAATGGTGCATGTCTTAGAGCATCTCTAGAAGGCTCCCTGAACCGTTCCCTAAAATACTATCGCGAACAGTCTCAGCCTCTATACCCTTTCAACAGGGTCTCTATATCAGTCTCTAAATATACTCTCTAGAGACTCTTTATATCTTTTCGAAGATAGAGACTCTGCTGGAGATGATGAAAATATAGGGAACGAGTAGTGATTTAGAGAAGAGATATAGAGAACGAAATATAGAGATCCCACTGGTGATGCTCTTAGGTTATGTTCTTTTGAGCTGATCTAAACGGCTGAATAGCTAAAATGACTGAATTTGAAGAGTTTGTTGAGGTAGTCCCGAGATTCAGATTTATTTTGTTTGACTTGTTTTTAAAGCGTTAGGACCCACTTTCGAGACAACGAAAGAATAGACTAAAAAACTCAAATCATGTCTTTTTAAAACGTAGATAAACCGTTAAGCTCTTAAGCTATTAAGCTAAAAAGAACTGAGTCTTAATGCACTCTATCACAAAATATTTGACTTACATAACTTTAATCGCTAATTACTATTATAATTAATTTTAAAATCACACAAAAAATATAACATTAATGAAGTACATTCTGAGATAAATCTATATACACATAATTTTTCTGTACAAAATCTAATTATTTAAAAAAGAATTAATTAGATACATGCCACTGCAAAGTGCTCACTTTTGAGATATGCCGTTATAAATGTCCACTCCGACCCTTGCCACTACAAAGTAAGTAAACTTTTGAGACTAAAATGCCTTTGTTCTCGTCCTCTTTCTCTCAAACTTTCTCTGCCATGTATCTATTAGCATCGTCAGAATTAAGAGAAACATAGGGTCAAAAGGGGGAGGCAAGAGGGGGCATTCAAGCTCAAACGATGTCAGCAACTTGACTGTGAGCTCAAATGGCAGCGGCGTGGTCCGGAAGGAGAAATTAGCTCGTGGGTGGAGTGGTTTGCTGGAGGGCTCGCCGAAGTTCCGGTGGTGGTGCTAGGTCTCTGGCTGGGAAGAAGAAGGGAGGAAGATTGGAAAAAAGGGGTAGGGGTAGTTTCATCCATTTTGTATGATGGCATATATCGGAGTTTGATCATTTTATAGTGGCACGAGGCAAAGCAGACTTTTTATGACGGTGTATCTCAAAACTGAGCACTTTGTAATGGCAACGTTTTATGATGGCATATCTCAAAACTGGAAACTTTGCATTGGCATGTTGTCACAACCCTGGCTTCACCGGGATCCACTCACAATCCATTGCTAGTCCTAGAGATCAATGCTAGCAACTTGTGAGCGACAGTTTGTTGAACATCATCACACAGTCATAAATAACTAAGAGAAATTACATATTATGCAAAAATAATTGTTACACAACTACTTATTACAATCGTTTGAGTTATAGATGACATAATATAGTCAATAATATATCAGAGTGCGGAAATTCAAATATACAGCGGAACAAGTATGATGATGCTCCAATCCAACCCTTGAGCGCCAGCTAATCCTCATCAAAGTCCGGAACAAGATTCTCCTGATCCTGAAGATAGACCGGACCTAATCCTTCTCCTGAATACAAATTTATCTGTGGTTTTTGTATAGTGAGTACACGGCTATCCAGCAAGAGTCATTATAAATGATGCAAGGATAATAACAAGAACATGATGGTTAATTTGCATAAACACCTATTCTAGTCAATATTAATTAAAATGTTGTAAAATTATTTGTTGAACAATTGATAAGATGAACGACTCCCCAAGATAACAAACAGAGCTCGGCTTCGAAAGCCCCTCTGCAAAACTGCACAAGTCTCGAATACTCAAAACCAAAACCAACCCATCAGATTATTATTAAACACATGAGACTACCATGTACGGCCTACCTCCCCTCCCATAACCGTGGGAACGGCTATCATGATAGTTTTAACTCTGCAGAGTGTAGCACACTTTACCCATAAGCCGAGTGAAACTTTTGCATCTTAGCTCTTCCTTAGGAGCCCATACCAAGTAACAATATAAGGCGATTCATTAGTTCCCTCTGTTAACACCGATACCCCCTCTAAGGATTCGCACTCGGGCCCCCCTTGAGCCAACGGACCGCACCCGATCTTTTCAAAGTAAAGTGTGTTAATGCCTTCCCTAACTACTAAGCCAGACTAGCACATGTCAAGAACATGTTAATGCTAGCACTTATGGTTGCGCTTGTTCGGTTTGGCTGGATTGGCACACGCCCAAAGTCCTTAGACCAAGGTGACTACCTCCAACAATCCACGATCCACAAAACCACCCGACTATGCCACCTTTAGTCAACACACGCCACGTAGGTTTTAGTTGATTAGGTTAAAGTAACTCAGCATCTCCAATCATACCAAGTCACAAGAATAATTAAATGATGAACCTAAATCAACTACCAACCCACGAGCACTAGCATCTATGCACAAGGATAGGCTAGGAATAACAAATAAGGCAGCAATAAATGGCTAATTCACAGGGTCAATGACGCAGTGTGAATATTAGGTTTCTACCCTTCCCATCAATTTATGCATGAGAAAATAAATAGAAACAATAAACGGGTGAGTTTTGTAAATTGGGAAAGCAAGATGCAACTATCTTGCCTTGGTAGTACTCCGGGTCTTGGAATCCTCCTCCGATCGGCTCCTGGAAACCTCCCGAGCAACGAGAATACAGACGATCTACAAGTATATGCATATATGCAAGAAAAAGCAAAACAATCAACATAACATAGAGCTAAATAAAATATATAAAATTCTAGGGGATTTATGGAAAATAATGGCTCTGGAATCACCTAATTTGGAGTTCGGATGCTCCCGGAACAATTCATGGAAGTTTAGGATAAATCGGAAAAGTTGGAAAAGAATAAACCGTTAACGAAGAAAACCGCCCAACCGGCGGTTCACGCAGCGAAGCGGGGACGCAGACGCTGGGCGAAGGGGACACGCGGCGCAAGCTTACAGGCGCGCGACGCGGGCGACGGCCGCGAGTGACGCGCGGCGGCTTCAGTTCGGCCGACGGCGACGGCGAATCCGTCACCGACGCGCTGGCGGCGCGGACGCAGTAACGGCGCACGCGGGCGGGCGCGAGCCGGGCGGCGGGCGGGATAGGTGATGGGCTGGCTGGCGGCGGATCCGGGCGGCGGCGCGCGCTGACGCCGAGCCGCCGCGGCGCGGCGGCGGCGGAGCAGCGGCTAACTCCGGCGAGCTTTTCTGGACGCGTTTCTCCACCGATTTTGATGATCCGGGTATGCAACTGGACCGTCTCGACGAGATCTACGCAATGGCGCCATCTAATCTTGAGTTTGGTTAAGGCACAGAGGGGGATCTGTAGAAAAGGGTTTCGGTGGGAGAGATTTTGACGGCTAGGGTTTGGGACTTGAGGGATTTCATGATGAGGTGTTGGGACAGGGGTCTTGGGGTGTTTATATAGTGATTGGGTCGACCATGGGCAGGCCTCCAATAGGTAGAAGTTGAATTGGGCTCTAATTCTACACCGAGTAGGTTTAGGACTCCCTAATTTTGGTATTTTTGCAAATAAACGAATTTGGACTTGGGCTTCTGGATCTATGCAGGTTTAGGCCTCAAATATGTCTCCACCAAGTTTGGGCTTGGGTCTAGTACGTTCGCT
This sequence comes from Raddia guianensis, assembly GCA_036346415.1. Classification (NCBI taxonomy): domain Eukaryota; kingdom Viridiplantae; phylum Streptophyta; class Magnoliopsida; order Poales; family Poaceae; genus Raddia; species Raddia guianensis. The sequence goes on along the minus strand of CM070541.1, from coordinate 13,363,518 downwards.
CGTCAATTCATTGGGCCGACGAACTCCCGGCAGACAGGCGTCGCACTACGGAAACACAGGCTCGCCTTGGGATTTGGTCATGAAAATTGGAGGGTGGCTAATTCATGGCATTTAGGATTTTTGGGAATTTTTCCAGAATTTTTCAAAAAGGTCTTCTAGGGTTTTGGCTTAAACCTTAGTTTAAAGTAATTAAAACAGGGTTTTGTATATAACAATTCCCTTTTAATTTACTTTTTGGTTTTCGAAAATACAAGTGACATACGACAAAATAGAGGATGTCACACATGTATCCAATTGACCTTTTAAAAATACAGTTATGGGTTATCAAATTTTGAAATTTTGACTGGCATGCATCTCAAATGTCAATTTTTTGTAATTGGAGGGAGTACTATATTTTTGTTAACCCATCACTATTTCTTTGATATATTTCTTGTTGAAAATATCCCTTTCCCACTGTTCTTAATTTTGGATCATTAACACATGAGTCATGGTCAACAACTGTTTTAAAGTTAAAAGAGTTACGTCGCCCACGGATACGTGCTAGCCCACGGTCCAAGAGCAGGGAGCATCAGAACGAAGGAATGATCGGAAGGAGCAGTGGTACCGGAATTAAGTGGCCGACGGCCCCTAAGAGCAAACCGTTACGGACACTCACCTTGCCAAATTTGATCATTTTATTTGACTTCAATTCAAACAACACAAAATCATCAATGAATTGATCATGCCCTCAATAAATCACGACCAATTTATTATCATGGCAAATGCGGGTCAGCGTGTCACCAACCAAACATACCCAATTACCCATTGTGCCAACCGGCATTGTGCTAATTGCACACGTCCTCGTGTTAAACATGTTAGACAACCACGAGGTTGCCTAGCAGTGCGTAGATTGTAGACGACGAAGAACAATCACAAAGGAACACAGAGATGTAGGAGAGGAAGTATTCTTTATTGCTTTTCTTTTTGGGTACATAATAGATTGAAACCTCTCCTATTTATGCTTGGGTGCTAGGGTTTCGGCTTGGTCCATACAAGTGGGTCCTACCCCTTAGCCGTGCCGGGCCTAAGGCCGGCCTGTGCTTGGGCGTGGTTCCTCAACACTCCCTCTTGGACCTTGCCGCGTGATGCATATGCCCCAAAAACTCCACAAAAACCCAGTGGAAAAGATGTTGGAGAAAGAGTATATAGCATATGCTTGCTGTGCGCACGGATTTGCCTCGTTAAAAACCTCACGTGAGAAACTTTATTGAAAACTCACTTAAGGGAAAAAGAGTATAGATCCACCCAACGTTTCTTTATAATTCATACATTCATTCATTCAAGTTGGGTACTCGAATTTTATGTTCAAGATTTCAATTCATAATATGTGAAGTTTCTCCCTCTGAATTCTGCACTTCTCTAAGTCTTCTCATTTCAATTCCTTTCACACATCTTTCAAAGGTAGATGTAAGGTGTGACTTAATGTGCAGAAAACTGATTCTTTACTTGGGGTCCGTATACTTAATAAATTTTTCTTCACATATCCAGTCTACACTTGTGCAACACATACTACATTATTTTCATAAATGATACTAGGGGTTCATTCAGCATACAATCCACATGACTGAAAATGTGGAATGACCTTCTTCAAAACCATGCATATTCATAATAAGCTTCATTCAATACTATAATTTCTGAGTGGTTTGTCGACATTGACATAAAAGTCTGCATTGACGACTTCTACTTAATTCTAATTCTTACTACATAGGAAACATATTCATATCCATATCTTGGTTCTTTCATTCTAAGATTTCTCTTTCTTTGGAGGTATCGAGAGATGTCGTTGATTCTTTCAAATGTCTTTCTTGTGCTCTGCATTATACCAAGTCGATGAAATTAACGTCAACTGCAACGTACATCCGACAAATGCATTGTACTGCCGTATGCTATTCACGAGGTATATGAGCCATTCAAATCCTAATACAGAATTCATGTTCCTAGACATCCCCTCCTCATCCCTAGGTCTGTACAGGTCTAGGTCCATAAGAAATGACCGACCAACCATTGAGTTTTCATAGATACACCTTCTCAAAATCAAACCTTTACAACACGATCAACGTGTAGGTTGACTGGTGTAGCGAGATTCATTTGGCATATGCTCAAGGTGTTAACCCAAGCTGCAATGGCCAATTCATTCATCTCTTTCTCATACGTCAAGTATGCGCTTTATTCTTTTGTTCAGTCTGTATGGTAATGCAAAGGATTACACTATACAGATTTCTATTTGCTCTATTTTGGTTTAGGACAATGATACTCATGTATCTTCATATAAAAGTCCATCCAAGTCTCTTTCTAGTTACAACATCCTTTCAATTCATTTTCTTTCTCAAGTTTCAGTTGAGTACTGCCATTGAGATTAAAGGTATCTAAAGGTTACATCACCCATGACCGGGGAATAAGTTTCTTCATAATCAACGCAAAGACGCTGAGTGAAACGTTTTCTACCAGCCTTGTTTTGTACCATACCACTTTATTTTCTTTACTTCTCATTTCGAACAAAGGCCCACGGGGCATACACGAGGGAGTGTGCGGCGAAGAGGCCTAAGCACTTATCCTTTGTTCAGAGAAAATAGTTCCGCAGTAATTGCCTTCTTCCATTCTTTTCGGTCCAGTCGTGTCTTACACTCAAAAAGAGATGCAGACTCAGGATCGAGTTCAATTGTTTTGACAATATTCTTTACAAAGTATATGTCGACATTGGCTGTGATTCTATTCATATACCCCGGAGTGCACAGAGTTTATGGCCATTTCTTCATGGGGTGATTCGTGCACTTGTGCTTCTTGCACCATCACTTGCTCTGCACCGCTATTTCCCAATCGCGGAAGCAAAGACCTTTAGATGGTTGCCGATGTGCGCATTCACATGCTCGTCTGCACGCCCTTCGGTACGCTCGTTTGCATGTCTTTCGGCTTCTTCTTTAATTCTTTATTCTTGTACCGGTAAATTCAAAACTGGGAGTGCCTCGCTAGCAGGCTCACCAGCGCCAGGTCTCAACTGGCTCCCCTTCTATTTTCTTTGGGGCATTTTTGTGATCGGTTGTGGCAAGCTCTCTCATCCGTTTTTCTCCAGGCGTCCCCGGATACTTGGGATTCGAGTAACCAGATTTTCTGTCCTTTTCATTGAGGCCTCGGAACAGAATGAGGGATACCTTCTATGGTATTTCGACCCTCTCTGATGCATTATTGTCAGTAATGCGACTTGATCACATCCTTCAAATCACAAAAATGATTAGGCAGATCATTAATTTCTTAAATGCTTTTAAATTCATACTAGTGCGGCTAATACGTGGGAATGCATTAGTGGTGTCTGAGCTTAGCCACATAATTTTTCGGCATTCTTCTTTTCAGGGTTCTATTCCTCCCCTAATGACGGGAAATGATCCTCAGTCATTGTTAAAATTCATTGCAAGTGTGGTATAGATACATAAAACTTGCATTCAAATTTGAGAAATTTCTTTTCTTTACACTAGTCGGATGTTGTGGGATTACATGTCCCTTGCATTAATAGATGAGGGCTGCTTATCGAGCTTCTATTTCTTTATTCAATATATGACAACTCAGCAAGTGCGGCCGAGCATCTCTAGTCCATGACGCTCGGACATGAGATATATAGTGCTCTTCATTGGTATTCAGTACAGTTAAATGATTATCGATCAGCTAGCATTGTCTTTCTTATTTTGGACTTCATAGTAATGATCAGATAATTTATTCTTTAATTATTATGATCTACGAGATCAGCTTCACAAACATGTGGTTTATGTAGAGAATAAACTCATGCCTTACCACAAGGAAGCAATTGTGAGCACTAAAATGTCGTTAAGTGCCCTTGGCAAGGGCTGCATACGGCCGCGAATCTCTCCTAGATGCATTCTAGGAAAGGAGAAAACTTGACTTAACCTTTAATAGGAGAGTGTCCAGTTCAAGATTCAGAAAATTCTTATATTAATGCTACGTCCTTGCGAGTTGATTGCACCTCATCTTTTCTATAATTTAAATGGCAATTCTACGATGCCAGATAGAAGAGATTAGAGCTTCTAAATACATTCTAATGTAGTATAGCCCAAATTCAAATAGAGGGGGATTCTAATATTCTTTATTCACATCCATCATGCTTCACAATGCATAATAATTCTTTTACCATTCTTCATTGGTCCCAACGCAGAAACCATCGGCATGGATGTCTTTCAAATTTAAGAGAGTTCAAATGGGTTCCGGGTAAAACAATGCTTCTTTAAAGTGCTGATATAAGACCCATAGAATTTATGTCGTCTCTTAAAATTCTATTAGTGTTATTAGTGTTGCTAAACTACCAACAATTCATATCTTCATAGGGCACTACACTAGTTCTATTCATAGTTGCAATCAGGCAATGACAATATTCATAATTCATATAATTCAAATATTGACTGCAACTTCAGAGTATATATTGGAATATATGATAAATTCATAATGAACATGAGAATTAAGGTTTGCTCTTCGAGAGTTTCAATTCTTTCATTCAAAATAGTATGCTCTTCGAGAGTTTCAAATTCTTCGTACTAAAATTCATAAATGTCTATTAACGACCACAATCTGCAGGGAGAAAACTAATAGTGCAACTCTTGCATAATTAAATGCTACAATTATACATTTTCTCTTAGCATCAATTCTATTTGCCGAGATCTTCTCTTCTTTATTCACTTCTTATGACTTCAATATGATTAAGAGACGGTGCAAAGTGTCTCTTAATAGGTGTATTCTATCAAAAGGTTTCTTTTCTAACCACAGTGAGACACCTCTACTCCTTTGAAATTCTTTTCGGTCTAATAAGCCGCAATTTCATCAATAGGTTTGCGTTGAATATTCGACCAATGCCCCTAAATGTCACATTTATAGCACATCTTGACCTAGTGGTCATGTGGCTTGCATTATGTGACTTTATTATTATATTCTATGTCACTTGGACAATGGACTTTCTTTTCTAGACCAATTTCTATAATTTCCCTTCATTCCATTCTTTCGACGAATGGGCTTTTCACCCCTAATAACTGCTCTAATTGCACTGAGGTGAAAAGTGGGAGGTACAATCTCCTCGTTTGTGATCTTGTCACATAGAGAGGGATCGTATAAATTCTATGCATATTGAGTTGTACTCAGTCATAATTCTATAGTCTGCAAACCTTATGTGCACCAAATCCTGTTATACTTATGGCAGGATAGCATGCTTAAGCTTCATAAGCCACTTCTAAAGTGCAGCACATAGCATTAGTGTGCTCCCCCTCAACCATGCATGCAAAATATGGTAAGGGGGTGGTGTCTAAGAAAGTGCAGTGTTTTCGTTCTGCTTATCGGTAGGTTTCTTTCCCTTGCAGGGACCTAAACCGATTGACAGTGTTGGGTTTCTAGGGACCGAATACAACCATCACGTCCTATGTCCAAGTGAGATAATTCAGGCCACAAGGGGCCAGTTTCTTAAATTCATAAATTATGATACTCGACAATTTCATATTTCAAAATTCATTCAAAAGATTACTCATAGTAATCTAGTGGGGAGAGCGGTGCTAGATAGACTTTAAATAGTAAATTCTCATGTAAATCCAATATTCCTACATATATGCCATTACCAATTCATATAATATTCTACGTAAATATACATTGCGTGGTGTAATGTAGGAGTCTTTCTTTACGCCACTACTCTTCTTTTTCTTTTCCTTTTTTTTTAGGAAAGGCCCCCTACTTTTCTACTTCCATCCTATGTGACTATGTCCACCTCCGACGCCAACGGACTCAAGTTTGAAAACTTGTGTGCCTTAGAACATGTATAGCAGATGCTCTATAACATTATCGTAGATAATCACAGTCTTTATAACCCATCTAGCAGTCTCTATGTCGATCTCTAAACTTGGACAACCCCAGCCCTATATTTAGGGCTTGTTCTTTTCAGCGTATCGTTGCGTTGGCGTATTATTGTAGCAAAATCTGAAAGCATTAGAAAAGAGGTCTAAAGATTAAAAAATAATTTAAATTTTTTTTAGGATCTTTGGAAGGACTACTAAAAATCACAAAAAACTGTTACAAATTATCACAACATATAAGCTATATAAAAATAACAAAATTTGCTACAGTAATACGCAACGGTATGTAACGCCGAAAAGAGCAAGGCCTTAGACACTTCCTATCCGATCTTTATTATCTTTTTCGTGATAGAGCCTTTGTTGGAAAGTATGGAAATATAGGAAGTGAATAGTGTTTTGGAGTTGGCATATAGTGATCAAAATTTAGGGACCTACGAGTGATGCTTTTAAGAGTATCCCAAATTCTCAATAGCTCCTCTATAATTTCATATTCTGTAACACTTCTCTAAAATATTTCCTCAAGGGAGCACATCCAACCCAAGTGACTGCCACACACGCGTGAGCCCGTCGGGGCCACTCATCGGCGAGCGTGTAGCGAGGCCTAGTCGTTTGGGTTATAGCAAAATCGTTTCGTCAATCCTCGAAAAAATTCACACTTTACACTGCATCTTAGAAAGATTTGTTCCTTCAAAAAAATTTTTCTAAATGCATGTCTGGCAGATACTCTATAACACTATTGTGGACAATCTCAGTCCTCCAAATTTTATTCTTTGGATCCGCCGGTGCAAATGACACCATCAATGTCCCTGTCCAAACTCCAGAGTCCAGAGTGTCCTTCACCATCCACCCATCATCGTCTTCCCATAACTAACCTTTCGATTAGAGCGAAATGGAGCGGCTTAACACTTATATAAACCCATGCATCAGTCCACTCCCCAAACCAAACAAGCAAACCCAAGCAGCTACACTCACTACTCACTAGATAAGCTCGCTAGTGCAAACCATGGCGTCGACGTCTCCGAACCCGAGCTCCCCAGCCTGGCAACTCGTCGTCCTCTTCTTTGGCCTCCTCCTCCTCGCCAATGCGCAACCGCTCGCCCCTTCGCCGTCGGCGCGGCAGCCGGGGCCCATGCCTCCGGGGGCGGCCGGCATTTCGCCGGGGCTCGTCACCACGCTGCGCGAGACGCTGGAAGCGATCAAGGACGTCGCGTCCATCATCTCGTCGTTCCCCATCGGCGGCATCCTCGGCGGCGGCGACCTCCGCCTATCCTCCGCCATCGCTGACTGCCTCGACCTGCTCGACCTCTCCTCCGACGAGCTGTCGTGGTCGATGACGTCGTCCGCCTCGGCGGCGGCGGCCTCCCACCCCGCCAACGCAGGCTGCGGCGGCCCCGCCGCCCGCCTCGGCACCGGCGACGCCCACGCTGACCTCCGGTCGTGGCTGAGCGGCGCGCTCGGGAACCAGGACACCTGCAAGGAGGGCCTGGACGAGACCGGCTCCGTGCTCGGCTCGCTCGTCGCCACCGGTCTCCAAGCGGTCACGTCGCTCCTCTCTGACGGCCTCGGCCAGGTCGCCGCCGGCGACACTGCCGCCGCCGCCGGGCCGTCCGGCCGGCGGGGCCTCCCGCATTGGCTGGGGCCCAGGGAGCGGCGGCTGCTGCAGATGCCGGTGGGGCCGGGGGGCATGGCGGTGGACGCCGTGGTGGCGCAGGACGGGAGCGGCAACTACACGACGGTGACCGCGGCGGTGGCGGCGGCGCCGGCGGAGAGCGCGGCCCGGTACGTGATCTACGTGAAGAAGGGCGTGTACAACGAGACGGTGGACATCAAGAAGAAGAAGTGGAACCTGATGCTCGTCGGCGACGGCATGGCCGTCACCGTCATCTCCAGCCACCGGAACTACGTCGACGGCTACACCACGTACCGGAGCGCCACCGTCGGTGAGTCTATACATCCCCATCCCCTCCTGTCGGTCGCTCCTTCAATAAATTCGCGGAAAGCTGGTCCTGTCGGAGCCGCAAAGCCTGAAGCTCTGAACCGTCCGATCGGCTCCCGTTGCTGGACGGCCTACCACGGCCATTTGATTGTGAAGAAATAACTCTCGTAGATCGATCTTTAAAGTGGTCGGCGAGTCCGCAAGTGCATGGTCAAGGTCAGAGTCCGGCATGAACTTCACTCACTGCACTGCACTGCACTGATCTGTTTCTAGGTGTGCATGCATGCTAGATTGGTGGTGCGTGAGCCAGAAGGCTAGCTATGCTTTGGCACCCTGACCTACTTGAGGGCCACACTTTGTTGCGCGTGGCAAATCATGGCAAGCCACACTTTTTGTGGCTATAAACCAAACGGAGATCAAATCTGATCAAACTTGATTACTAATCTTAGTAAGTAAATTAATGTGGCATTGTTTAGCAATAAACTACACGGCCACTAATTAAGCTTGTCAACAAGCACCGCATTTTATCATACCTTACAATTATTAAGAAAAAAAATGTTAAAAGTTATGCACAATTGGCTTCCAACTAGACCGGTATCAAGATGCCATGATTGGAGCGTGTTCCGTGGTTCCGCTACATGCATGCATATGTATGCATGGCCTTTGCGGCTTTGCGAACGTATGCGACTGTGCACGTACTGTGCAGAGCGGGAGCACGGGAATTGAAGTGATACCGAGTCACCGACGCGGTGCAGATCAATTCGGCTAGGCCCAACGCCAAGCTGGGGCAGCAGGCATGGAGGAGACTGCGTGTCAGGAGCCGTGCATGCAGTGGTATGGTTCGGTGCACGTAGCACCGTGTTATTCTTAAAGCCCTCGCTTCGGGCGTATGATGAGTGGCTACCAGCTGGCTCCAAGACACCAGCTGTGTAGCTGAGATGGGATTGAGCTCAAAAGCCGCTCTTAAATCCAGGCCGAGTTTGAGTTTAATTTAGCTCGTGCTCGGTCCTAAACACTTGTCAAGCTCAACCGACAAGTTCAACTAATTCGAGTAGAAGTCAAGTTTAAAGTCGAGGCTTTTGACTTATGCAACCTATGGCGTGGCTAACGTCGGCTGACAGAATATGGGTGGGTGACGTTGGTAACAATCTAACACACAGCGGCCGCGGACGGGAGGGCGGCATCGCAGCGGCGGCAGACCATAGGGCGGCATCTCACGACGGCATCGAGGCTAGGGCACACCCACACGCGGGGGTGAGCGGAAGAGAGAGACGCAGAGATAGAGAGAGAGAGGTATGGCTACGGCCTAAGTTTGAATTCAAATTTTTTTAAAATTTTTTGTTGATTGTTGGGTGTTACAAATCCTTTTTCTAAAAGAAAATCTCGACCACGAGATTGCTCCTCTGGCTCTCAAGTGAACTACTTTTCGGTTTGATTGCTTCATTACACCTTGCATATCTTGACTCTCTTACGTCTCATCTACCTTTCTATGGTGTTTAGAATCGGTATCGAACGTACGTCATAAGAGAGATTGCGGGCAATAGGTTCTTCTAAGGATTGGAGTCGTTGGACCTAGTTCTTCTTCCGATACTCTTAGGCATTTCTAAAGTTGAGAGATGTGAAACACATTATGCATGCACATCTATGAGCTCCACATGTAGCTCCAAGTGATAAGTCACTTGACTTCTTGTGGCAATGATGCGATTAGGTTCCACATACCATGGTGCCAATTTGCCTTTCTATTGAAATTTTTTATTGCCTCTCAATGGTGACACCCTTAAATATACCGAGTCTCCTACTTGGAAGGTGAAATACTTGCGATGATTATCTGCATAGCTCTTTTGTCTTGATTGAGCATCAGCCTCTCTCGTATGACCTTAACCATTTCTCAAGGTCGACGGCGGAGCAAAGATGGTGCGGGCCTCGCCCCTTCGGGGGGAGGCAAAGGCGGATCAGAGACAGTGATCACCCGGAGGATTCCTCGGGCGAGGAAAAGGTAGCTTGGAGATGGTGCTTACCCTGAGGGGGCTTCGCCCCTTTGGGACGAGGCCACAGTGGGCCGAAGAGACGCCGACGTGGAGGGGTTGACCCGCAGGAGCCCGAAAGGAGGCTGAACATGCTAAGTCCAAGCCGTGAGGGAAGGAAGGTTTCGTTTGCAGCAAGGAGGCTAGGTGATAGAAAGTACGGTCTGCAATAGGTGTCAGGAATCATATCGCGTGGCAGAAGGATATGCAAGCTGGCCATAACAACCGGGTTCCCCTGTAATCCCCTTTGTAACCCTTTTTTAGCTGAGGCAGTAAGGTTACTTCGGGTCCGAGGGTGTTTTTCCCTTGGCACCCTCGTCAAAGGGCTTTTCCTAGAAAATACTTGTCTGCCCTTCCTTTGTCCCCAAATAGAGGGGTTGTATCGTAAGATGTAAAAATGCCCCCCCCTCCCCCCACTATAAATAGGGGGACCCCAAAATAATAAAAGGGAGGCTACAATTCGCAGGATAGCTACTCTGTCTAAGCTTTTTTTCCTCGAGCTGTTTCACGAGCTACGCATAGTTGCTCCATGAGGCAGCCCCTTAGAAATATGTTGTCTGACTCGAGCCAACAATAGTCTTGATATCGAACACTTGGTTCTCCCCTGTCTCGGAGCATTGGGGCGGTGTTCTACACTTGCGTCTGTGCAAGGTCTCAAAGGGTGACATCTTCAGTCTTAATAGGTAGCTATTGTTGTATGCGAATTCCGTATAGGATAACCACTTTCCCGATCATTAGATCTAAGGTAATCATGACTCTAATGAGAGATATTGAAAGGTGCCAAGGATGGTAAAACAACCTATTGATTAAACCCATCATTCAAGCGCAAAAGTCGATTTCGAATCTAACCAAACTTTCGTCGAGTTTGATCTCAAGTTGAATGCCAAACTCAATGTTCATTCAAGGAACTTAAGAGTCTAAGACCATCTAAAATGGTATCTCTCCAGGATCATTTTTCTTTGCAAAGAGACTCTGGTCCCTTAAAATGCTCTAGCAGATTCTCTTCACGGTTCTCTTTAGAAGAAATTTCTTCGTGCATTTTTTTTAGAAAGAAATTATCTCTTCGTTCTCTTCATAAATCTCTCAAAGAGATGTTGTTGAGATGGTGAAGAATAAAGAGAAAGAATGTGAAAAAATAAGAAAAAATAGAATAAAGAGAAAATAGTTGAAAATGGTCTAACCGAGCTCGAACTTTTGATGGGACCGACTTGAATCCATCCATATTCCATAGTTAGCCTCCAAGCATGCATCCAAAATATATTCCTGTCATTGATACATCATAGACGTGCTGCCCGTGCAGCGCGCGCACATATTGAAGGCTAGCTAGTCCTGCCACCTTCCTCTCGATCGATCGATCTCGCCTTAAATAAGCAACGTGCAGCATTAACGCAGGTTCCGGTGGTTGCCACGCAACAACGGATTAAATGAACACAAACATGTATGTATGCATGCATGATGCATACATATACATGAATAACATGCATAATAACATAACTATGTGTGTATGCGGCCCTTTTTTATGGACGGTTTGGTTTGATTTAGTTTTGGTTGAGTCATACTTTTATTTATATATAGACTTTGCTTTTTCATTAAATACATGGGACACCAGGCTTTTTTCATTAGAATAAGGTGGTTTAATCGAAACGGGCCCTTCATATTTGTAACTAGGGCTGGAACTTGAGCTTGAGACTCCTGAGCAACTCGGGCTCGGCTCGGTCCCAGGCTTGGCATGGGCTTGGCTCGTTACAAAACGAGCCAGATCCGAGCTTTGTTTCTAGCTCGTGACATATTACGAGCTGAGCCGAACCTGAGTCCAGCTCGTTCATGAGTAGCTCGCGAGCTAGACAACAAAGTGCACGTTCCAGATCAACACAACCCACAACCCACAGGTCGACCCATTTTACACTACCTCAACCCATCACCCATCGGCCCCCTGCCTCACATAGCACCTAGTCACCTACCGGCCAAGCCACTGCTTGACCTAGCCGCCCCCATCCCAATCCTCCATTCCCCAAATCCCATGACCTAGCCGCCCGCCTCGGAGCTGTCGTGCCTCCACCCTGGCCTCGTCGCGCCTCCAACCCTACCCCGCCTCCACCCCCGACGGCTCCTTCCTCGGCGCACCTCCACCCCCACAACTCCGTGGCGTCTGCTCAATCCCGGACAAACTCAACTCGTTTCCAACCCAAATCGTAGCCACCTTGCTCCTGCCTCGGCATGCTATGGCCACCGCACGACACCTTGGCTCACTTTTGAACCTTGGCACCTCGTTTTTTTCTAGTTCACAACCAGTCTGGTTTGGTTTTAAAAACTATGACTAGGTTAGTTTAGCTGCAGTCTCAGGGAGTACACCACAAAAGGACCACGCAAAAAGTGGAAGATAGAGCACCACCTTATTCTAATGAAAAAGCAAGGTCTATACATAAATGAAAGAATATGGCTCAACCAAACTAAAGCTAACCTTGCTTTTTCCATTAGAATAAGGTGGTTTAGGCTAGATCTTATATTTTATATGCACTTCTTTTCTAACCACTTTTTTTAAATTGCTTTATTTTATTATTATAACTTTTAATCTAACCACAATAACCGATGGCGTATATCTTTTTTTTTCTTTCCAATCAGTGTGGGATTTTCTAGTATTTTAGGACTAATTGGTGACTCTATTTAACTCTATTTAATATGATAATAATCGATAGACGGGATTATCATATGAGTTTTAGAGGGATAACACCATTTCTCATTTTTAGCTAGATGCTAGATAAGGTAATGATGGATGAATTTATTTTCCTCAAACCTAACAAGTAATTGGTCAATTTATCGTCTAATTTCTCAAATCAAACAAGTCTGAAAGGAAGAACCTCAAGCAAGACTTCAATGAACTTTAGGGATTATCTTTGCAAACTCCTGTGAGACACAAAAAAAGGTGGGACGTATTTCAATGCAAAATCAGGTGATGGCTAGCACGATGCCACTAAGAGCATATCGGTAGTGGTCACTCGAAGATACTATAGATTTAGATAGAGTAACCGATGGAGGGGATAATTTTTTTAAAATGTAATGTAAAGTGTGAAGGAAATTTGAATAGAAGAATAAAGAGTTCAAATAGCTAACAGTGAAATATATCGTGCGAGGATAAAGATCTAGATACACAAAGCTCTAATGAAATTTGGTTGTGGCGGGGAAACACGTCGTTGTCCTTCCTTTTCTTCTTACGGGCAGAGAGAGAGAGATCTCACCGACACGACGATGGCCGGCGCTGGCTCTGCACTTCTACAGCGACTGACAGGAGCCCGTATGTTTTGCTTGTGGCTGTCCTCCTGGGCTACGTACTACTCGCATGTCATGCATGTGCTCATATTCTGAGCATATCTTCCTTTCTCGGGTTGGGCCCAGTCGATCGATCGGCCTCTAGAATGGTTCGTGACAGTTTCTGACTAATTAATCACAATCAGCACCTGCCATTAATCAAGTGACAATGCAGTCTTCAGCTATCTGCTATCCTCTGCCTCTACAGTCCTCTAATTTAATTCGTGTCCAAATATTGGGTTAACCCATAGCCATATATGTCAGAAGTACAGAAAGGCAAATGTCTTTCAGGTTACCGATTTGTTCGATCCATAAACAACGAGTACCTCTAATCTGGTCCGGTGGTTCATTGAATTGATCATGATTTTTTACGCCGGATCGAGGAGTAGCATTCTAACTCTGTTAGAAACTCTAAATACGCTATATAATACTATCCACTGTACATTATATCTATCTCTTTATTTCTTTTATATATTTTACATTACATTGTATAAGAGAATACCGCGCGAGTAAAGCCTCTGGTTTGGTAGCTGTAGGCTGACCGGACTGATCCGGGACATTGCTCTTGCCTCTCAGTGAAGTAGTACTAGACTGATGTGTGGGTCCTTAGTTCCATGATGATGCGAGCCTCACCTCACTGTCTCACTACCCCATACTCTAGGGGCACGATTGCACGAACAGAAGCAAAGCAACATCACATGCATGGGGCATCTTTTTGACCTGCCGACTATTGAAGTTAGACTGTTAGAGCATTCAGGAAGAAAACAATCAAAGCCCATCAATACAGATCTGCTCTGAGCTCAGCTCGGCCCACAGAGAAGTGCATGACTGCATGCTCTGGATGCTTGCCACGTGGCAGTTGAGGAGTGAAGATTGCCATGTGGCCATACGCTTGTTCTTTTCAGCGTTGAGTAAAGTTGAGTTTTACTGTAGAAAAAATTAAGGGTTCTTAAAAAGTGGTCTCATAATTTTTTAAAAATAATTAAAAAAATAGTATTACAATATTGAGAAAACTACTAAAAACTTGAAAAAAAATCATTACAAATTAGTACAACATGTAGGCTATATAAAAATAACAAAATTTGATACAATAAAACTCAACTCAACTTACTCTGAAAAAAAACATGGCCATAGTCTCGAAGGTGGCCTACAGGAGGCGTTTCTATTGATCGAAATTTACGTTGGCGATGTTATGTTACCTTCGTCGACGTTGATATTTTAGATATGCCCTTTAACTATTTATCTTATTTAAAAATTTAGTATCAATATGTAAAAATATAAGTTATTTTTAAAGTATTTTTTATGATAAAAGAAGGCATAACAAAATAAATGACATTTAAATACCTTTTTTTAATAAAACGAATGGTTAAAGGGTATATTTAAAAGTCAACGGTAACAAATAAAAAAGAACGGATAGAGTATATGATAAGACTGTGTAAATAAGAGAGAAGGATATGTAGAAAACTATTTCTCTTATGATATAGTTTGATTATGTACATTTCTAACATAGAGACCGGAATTATACTTCATTACCTAAAAAATTATAATATGGTCAGCTATAACAAGAAAACCAAGATATTTTGTGTTGAGAGAAGCTATCTAAAAAAGCCAGTGCATATATGTGTAATAGCAAAAATACCCGTGCGTTGCAACGGAAGAAATAAAATCCTCACACGCTCCTAGCCCGAGTAACACAATAAGCGTATTATCTCTACTAACTTGTATAAATGTCTAGCAGGTGCAGGTTGATTTATCTGTTACATAAAAAACTTAAAAAAAACTGAACTCCCGTGCGTTGCAAAGGAAGAAATAAAAATCCCACACATAAAATCGCTAATCTCTACATTCAAGACCACAAATGATACATCTTGCTTACAATGAAACTCACCACAACCACGACCTGCAATAATGTTTGTACATATGAAGATGAAACAAATGTGAGGATTTCACATAAAGAAAACTAAAAAAACAAATTCAATCCAACTACATTGATGAACAGAGTAAGCGGAACAAAGATAAATTTTAATTTGCACAAGTCAAACATCTAGTTTTTTCAAAACAACATGTCTTTTTAGATAAACTAAACATCTCAGAACGCCATGCATTTTAGGGAAAAAAAACTCAAACCATCTGATCTTTTCTTCGTAATGTCATATTTCAATCACAGAATGTGATATTCTGGCCCAACTTGATTAGAGGCCCGTTTGGCCCAAGTGGATTGGTAGTGGTGGAATAGTACCACCTTGCCAGTTGAGAGAGAGTTTGCTCAGTATATAATGCCTGTTAGGTCCAAACATAGCACCACGGGTTGACCTTTTTAGGCAAAGCGAGGACGAAAGCCTAAGTTGGTGCTATGCATGCGTGGGCCAGCCCGTAGGCACTATGCATGCGTGGGCCAGCCCGTAGGCAGGCTAGGCTCTAAGCGAATTTGGGTCAGGGTGTTACAAATGGTATCAGAGCCAGGTTAACCTCGCTGTGCGAGCTGTGTGGGCTAGTTGCGCGGGCATATAGCGCATGGGCGTGTGGGCCAGGATGGTCACACGACATGGCATATAGGTCGGCACTGGACACACGGGCGCATACCGAGGGAGATCCTAGGACATTTGCTGCATGTGCGGTGTGCTGTGCGCTGACGAGGACGTCAGCCGATTAAGTGGGGGGGGTGAATGTGATATTCTGGCCCAACTTGATTAGAGGCCCGTTTGGCCCAAGTGGATTGGTAGTGATGGAATAGTACCACCTTGCCAGTTGAGAGAGAGTTTGCTCAGTATATAATGCCTGTTAGGTCCAAACATAGCATCACGGGTTGACCTTTTTAGGCGAAGTGAGGACGAAAGCCTAAGTTGGTGCTATGCATGCGTGGGCCAGGCCGTAGGCAGGCTAGGCTTTAAGCGAATTTGGGCCAGGGTGTTACACAGAACATGCCGCGGTTAGCCTCTTTAAAAATATGGCTAACACAAAAATTGAAAAGGGTCTTGAGAATGAAGTCTAAATATTGACATGCATATCATATCATACGGTCTCTCACACCAATGACCAAGATAGCCGGTGTCGCCTTCTCATCCCCCAGTTGCGCCGCTGGCCTCTCGCTCCCTTGCCGCCGCGAGTGGGCCAGTGCAATATGGAACATACTCCATGGCAAGGTTCAGGAACAGCTCATCCCTGCTCGTGGTTGAGAAGAAGAAATGACGTTCGGGTGCTCCAAAGAGCGCATAAGCTGCAGCTCACGGTTCTTGTAACGCCGGTCCTGCAACACCTTCTTGATGGCCACCGTCTCCCCCGTTTCCAAGCACTTAGCCTTCATGTGAAAAATGATTCAATCCAACAAACACTGCATCCCATAATGTGCAGCACCACAAAAAAAACTAAAATACAAATGTAAGATCACACCGATGGGCACTGTACCCGGAACACAATCCCAAATGAACCAGTTCCTACGACTCGCTCAGCCATGTAACTGATCGTCTGCAATTAGAATTAAAGCGAATATGAGTAATCAAGTGCAAGCAGATAGCTAGCTCAGCTCTAATGACTTGCATCAGCCATCAGAGCTAAAGAGTACTTTATTATCAAACAGCCAACTAAAATTAAAATTTATCCACTTCAAACAATGAAAGGGAACACTAAACACGCAATATTGCCTTCAAATATTAGCAAACCAATCACTAATTTGAACAGTCACCACATAATTTAGCTGTCAGATATCAGAGGAAGAAGCTAAATCTACTCAAGCAAGCACACAAGAATCAGGTGCGGTACTACAATTCCTCCAAAAAAACAACGGCGAGTCACTAAATTTCATCAAAAAGCCACAGCGCAAGCTAAACACTACCAAGAAAACACTAACCCCCTAAGCAAACCAAAAGAATTTAGACCACGCTGCCACTAAGAACCGAGCAAGGAAACACTCTTGAGAGAGAGAAAAAAACAAGCACATTTAACCGTACACCCGCACTACAGAGTCCCAGCTCACCCGCTTCGGCTCACCGTTCTTGCCGCCGATGTTGGTGGAGATGATGTGGCGGGTCACCGCGTCACCCCCCTCCTCCTTCTTCTGCAGCTCCAAAAAAGAGAAAACACCAACATTAGCCAAACAAGCACCGGTAGCGGCAGATCGCCCGGACCCCACCTCAGATCGGGCCGGAGGCCCAGATCTTGATGGCACCGCTCTCACCTTCTCACCGCCCGCCGGGGCAGCGCCTCCTCCGCAGCCGCCGCCCGGCGCAGCCGCGTCCAAGACCATGGGCTCCGGCCGGTGGCGCCTCCATGGATCTTGGTGGCGCACAGCATATCTAGCGAGAGCGGGAGGGAGGGAGTAGCGTCGTACAGCTGCCGCAGCCGCTACCCGCTCGCTCTGCACGGCTCGCGTCGGGACGGTGGTGGCGGTGGCGCTTTTGACCAGTCAGGGTCTCAGGGAGGGAGCAGCTGCCGGTGAGGAGGAGGCCGCCGGCCTGCCGCTTCCAGCTAGAGGGGGCGGTGTTGGTGGCGGTGGGGGAGAGGAGAGGCGGCGTGAGAGAGAGAGAGAGAGAAGGTTGTGAGAGGGTTAGGGAGAGGGAGGGGGCGGCGGCCGCGCGGGTGAGGCAGGGGGCGGAGGGAGGCCGGGGATTAGGGTTGCGGTGTGGAGTGGGAGGGCTGGAAGCCATCGGATTGAAAATCAATGGTGGATATCTAATGGCGGATATGGAGGACTAGAGGAGCCGTGCGATCGTGATCGGACGGCTGAAAATTCTTGACGGACGAACGAAGATGGAAATGCTATTCTCTTTATTCTTAGGTAGAGATTTTAAGGGATGCTATATTGTGTGTTATTGCATTTGAGCATAATTCTTTCCACGCTATCACTTGGACGTGATTTATTCGTCCATGCCATTGCAATTGCTCGATTATTGCACTATGTGCATGCTAATGACAAAAAATATTAAGTACACAACAATTTACAATTTGAAAAAAAGGAAGACTTGAATAAAGTAAAAAAATGTCATTTTTTTTGTGTTAGTTGCTCTGATTCTGATTCCCCACGGACTCTCTCGTCCACAAATACCGTGGAACAAGGCTTGTTGATCCCCTTCTCAACGAGTAAACCTGTCACCTAGCAAGCTCTGTCCCTAAATACAGTAGCTAGTCTAGTCATTGCTGACACTAATTATTCAGGAAGTTTTTGTTCTTCTCACCTGCCCCGCTGCCGGCATGCATGTATGCAGCTGTGAACGGCAAAGGGTTCATGGCGCGGGACCTGACGTTCAAGAACACGGCGGGGCCGGCGAAGCACCAGGCGGTGGCGCTGCGGTGCGACTCGGACCTCTCCGTCTTCTACCGCTGCGGCTTCGAGGGCTACCAGGACACGCTCTACGCGCACTCGCTCCGCCAGTTCTACCGCGACTGCGTCGTCTCCGGCACCGTCGACTTCGTCTTCGGCAACGCCGCCGCTGTGTTCCAGAACTGCCTCCTCCTCCCGCGCCCCGCGCTCCCAGACCAGAAGAACTCCGTCACCGCGCAGGGCCGCCTCGACGCCAACATGACCACCGGCTTCGCCTTCCAGTTCTGCAACGTCTCCGCCCACCCCGACCTCGCCGCCGCCAGCGGCGGGGCCGGAGCCACGCAGACCTACCTCGGCCGGCCGTGGAAGCAGTACTCCCGGGTGGTGTTCATGCAGTCGTTCATCGGCGCCGTCGTGCGGCCCGAGGGGTGGCTCGCCTGGGACGGTGACTTCGCGCTCGACACGCTCTACTACGGCGAGTACATGAACGCCGGCCCCGGCTCCGGCGTCGCCGGCAGGATCAGGTGGCCGGGGTTCCACGTGATGACGAGCCCCGCCCAGGCCGCCAACTTCACCGTCGCGCAGTTCATCGAGGGCAACATGTGGCTCCCGCCCACCGGCGTCAAGTACACCGCCGGCCTCACCTCTTAGAATCTCGAATTTAAATCTGCGGTTTGTAACTGCGAGGGGTATCATATATTCATACTCGATATACATACTAGTAAAAATGAATCATATGTTATGGATTTTGGAGGGAAATATAAGAGAAATAGTGTACTCATCTTGAGCACTTTCTAATCGTTCAATTTTTAAGAATGGTTTAGTCTTTTGTTCCATTAATTATGGAGAGTAGGCCTAGTTCTTTTCAGCTTAACAGCTTAACGTCTTAACAGCTTAATTAACAACTTATCTACGTTTTAAAAACACATATGCTTTGAGTTTTTTGAGTCCGTTTTTCGCTGTTTTGAATGTGGGTTCTAACGCTTTAAAAAGCAAGTCAAACGAAAGAATCCGAATCTCGAGACTATCTCGAGAAGCTCTCGAAGTTCAGTCATTTCAGCCGTTCAACCGTTCATCCATTCGGATCAACTCAAAAGAACAGGGCCTAAATTTAAGTGTTTTCATCATGATACCGACCACAGGTTAGCTCGTCGATCGTCGCGGTGGTGGTTAGTTACTGATCACAACTCAGCATATACAATGGTACACATTAGTTGTCTCTAATCTATCTATAAGGTTTGCCGTATAAGATGGGTAATGATGTCGAATAGAGATAGTGTGTATAGGGAGTTAAGCCGTCTCCAATGCAAGAGATGACACTCGCGCAAATTAAGAAATCTTATGTGTGATTAAGTGTCATAAAAAATATGCAGTTGCCTTTAAGCCATCTCTACCATTGTATAAATTGTCTCTAAGTCATTTCTATAAGTGACATGGCAATAGTTAGAGATGATTGTTATCTCAACAATTTTACATGCTCTTAGCATGATAACACTAAAACACTATATCATTACAGTGTTGATGTATTTAATGTCGCAATCGATCAAGAGTTAGTTGAGTTGAATGATCATTTTAATTCTCAAGTAACAGAGCTTCTAACGTGTTGTGCATCTTTGGATCCAAGGCGTGATACATTCGATACGACGAATATATGCACTTTGGTGGACAAGTTCTACCACCAAAGATTTTTCTAGAAAAAAAAAGAGCTCAATTGGAATGTCAACTACCACACTTTCAATTTGATGAATGCAACCATCCTGCCATTTATACGGCTGCAGTACTTACCCTCTCTCGTTGATTTGATACATGGACTAGCTAAAACAGGCAAAGCTTTGATTTATCCAATGGTTGATAAGTTGATACGATTAGTCATCACTCTTCCGGTGTCAACTGCAACCACCGAGTGAGCATTTTTTGCCATGATACTTGTCAAGACCCGCCTTCGAAATAAAATGGAAGACGATTTTGTTTGACACTGCATAATAGTCTATATTGAAAAGGAATTGACTGCAAAGATCACCTCTCAGGAACTTAGAGACTTATATGATCTTCTCGGTAGTCGTAGAGCTAAGTTTAAATTAATACAAATGTAATTTTTCTTCGCTATATATATGTACATATATGGTTATGATATTTTTTTGATCATCGATATAAAAATTTTTTGTGTCCAATTGGCCCCTCTGTACTTAAATCCTGGCTCCGCCTCTGCTCATCGCCGATGTGCAATCTCATTGCTACCACTGTGATCTCGTTGCCACCGCTGGTTTGCTCGTTGCCACCATCCTTATTTGGTTGGTGCTGGCTCGATTTGCTGTTCTACCCAATCTTGTCGCTGCTGCCGACCTGCTCCTCATCGCCACTAGATCTGATCTAGTCGGTGTTGGCTCTCGATTTGTGGATGCCTCCTTGATCTCGTTGCTTTTGGTCTGAGTGGTCACCGCCATCATAATATTAGAGCTAGGTGGTGCTCGCGCAGTAGGATCATCGGCACATCCTACATTTTGATTTATTTTTTTTTGTTTGAGTTGTCCCTGCCTCCAAAATTCATAGGAGAACTGCTTGGCTCAAAGGGGCAAAACCGCTAGAGACGTACTAACCCTCAACTTTCAAAACTGTGCCGAATTATTTTTGTATTGGTCAAACCTAACTCGTGAGTGGTTTCATATTTTTTTAGCTGATGTGGACATCAAGTCGACCAAATTAAGTGACATGTCCGCGGTCCGCCTCATTAGATGACCGCATCAGGCGGACAAGATGATGGAGAACTTGTGAGAGCATTATTATGAAAATATTAGCACTTTAGGTTTACGTATTCTAGCCGATGAACATAAGGTTGTTGTTGACGTTGGGAACGACGTGGCGACGTTGTTGTTGTCGACAACGACGTTCGGGTTGGTGTTTTTGCCTATCGATGATCCTCGCCGGTGAAGAAATCGACACAGATCGATGTAGGCGAACATGCAATGAAGACGAGCAGTCGCGCTAGAGCGCAAGAGACCTGCAGGTGTCGTGCGCACGCGCACGCGCATGCCCCGCCCAGCTCGAGCATTCAGCGGACCATTCATGCTGGTGTCGTGCGCACTCGCATGCCCCGCCCAACCTAGGCCCTAGCTCGAGCATTCAGCGGACCATTCACGCTGGTGTCGTGCGCACTCGCATGCCCCGCCCAACCCGAGCCCGAGGGTTCGTTTTTAGCGGACTATTCACATAAGTGCCATGCACCCGCCCCACCCGAGGCCGGCATGGTGAGGCGAGCGAGGATGTGCATGTGTTTTTCTATTTGTCTCTCCCATCACATGATTTAGTTCAATGAAGTAAGATCCACTATTTAAGCTTGTCAACCACTCCTTCCGTTAGCAATATGGTGTTAAAAAAAGTTCACATGCCTCTATCAGGTGGGCCTTTGTAATTTTTCAGTAATTATATCTCATTTAAATAGGCCTTGGCTCAAATAATCTAACGTATTAATCTGTGACTTGGATGTTGTGTCGTTTGTTATTCGAGGGCAAGGGCAAGAACTCGGGAGATCCATAAGAAAGCACTTACAGTATTGTAGTTCTGTCATTGTTGACTAGCTCCGTGGCGTTGCGGATGTATGAGGCGGAGACATCATTTAGGCTGTGTTTCTTTCAGCCAGCGGCCAGCGGTCAGCGGCCAGCGGTCCCGCCACTTTCCCGCCTTGCTAATGGTTTGAATGAACTGAGCAGCGCCCAACAGCAGATCGCGCGGGAACTAGAAAACGCGGTGAGCCGCTGAAAGAAACACAGCCTTAGTATCTGCATCAACCAAATATATCCGAAACCACTCGCAAGTTGGGTCTGACCAATCAAAGGACCAATTTAACACGGATTCAAAACTTGAGGATCAGTCTACGATTTTGTATCTTAGGAATCAATTTGGCTCAAATGCTATAGTTGAGAGATCAAACAAACACTTTCCTCTTTTGAATTTGATTCTCAAAGCTGTTCCATTTCATTTATGTTATTTTTCTGCTGTCGTGACTATCATACATGAGATACTGGTGCTATCATAGCAGTAAAATATGTAATGGATTTGGAAGGAAATATAAGAGAGAAATTATGGCGTCTAATCTTTGGGAGATTAACTAGTTCGTTGTTGAATTAGACAATTAGTTGGTGTTTCCTTAATGGAACAAAGGTACAGCAAGTCAGCAAGTCTATGCAAATCATGGAGATTTTGATTTTTGTTGTTGCAGGTTTGTGTTGTGCTCAGCCTCGTCTTGTTCTTCTTTCTCACGCCCACATGCCGTACTTGACCGGGGTGCCGGTGGGCTTGATCCAGGGCTCGGCGTGGAGGAAGCTCTGGACGGTGAACTTGGAGGCCACGGCCTTGGAGATCACCTTCTTGTAGCCAGGCCATTTGACGCGGCCAGCGATGTCGGCGCCGGCGCCCGTGTTGCCGTACTCGGCGTACCAGAGCGTCTTGAGCGCGAAGTCGCCGCTCCACGGGAGGTAGCCGGCCTTGTCGACGAAGCCGGGGATGTCGGTGTCCATGATGACGGTGCGCGAGTACTCGCGCCACGGCCGCGCGAGGTAGCTACGGACAGCGGCGCCGCCGCCGCCGCGGGACGCGTCCTGGAGCGCCGTCTCGGCGGCAAAGCGACAGTGCTGGAGCACGAACCCCGTCGCCTCCCGGCCGTCGGCGCGGCCCTGCGCCGTCGCGATATTGTGCTGGCCGTCCATCGGCCGGCGGAGCATCAGCACGCAGTTCTGGAACACCGCCGCCGCGTCGCCGAAGATGAAGTCGACGGTGCCGGCGACGACGCAGTTGCGGTAGAACTGCGCCTTGGAGTGCGCGTACAGCGTGTCCTGGTACCCTTCCATCCGGCAGTTGAGGAAGATGGCCTTGTCCGACTGCACCAGCAGCGCCACCGCCTGGTGCTTCGCCGCCCTGGCCGTGTTCCGGAACCCTAGCCCGATGCCCAAGAATCCATCGCCGACCGCGTCTACGCCAACGAAGACGAAGACGTCATTAGCAAAAAAATCGGCAGTGAAGCCACTTCCGAACCGGCGACGGATCGACGATAGAGCGTTCTATACTATAATAGTGTAGTAGCGATGCTCACTGAAGGTTGCGGTTTTGAAGGTGGTGAGGCCGTCGGCGAAGCTCTTCTTGCCGGTGATGATCGTCTTCTTGCCGCCGTCGCCGTACATGGTGACGTTCACCATGGTTTTGCTGATGGTCACGTACTCCTCGTACACACCCTCCTTCACGTAGATCACGTACCTTGAGCCGGCATACTTCTTGGGCATGGCGGCGAGTGCGTCGTTGATCGTCTTGAACTTGCCGCTGCCATCCTTAGCGACGACAACGTCCGGCGTGAGGTTGTTCTCGAACTTTCCCTTGAGCAGCCGCCGCCTCACCTCCCCGTTCACCCACTCCGGCGACGATTCGTCTTCTTTCTCGGCGCCGGCGGTGTTGGGCTGGCTGTCATCTGTCTCATCCTCTGGGAGCTCGTCGTCGAGCAGCCGCCGGTGCCCGGGCGCCGCCGGGATGCCGAGCGCGGGGAGGAGCGACGAGGCCTTCTCGATGATGGCCAGTGCATTGCTCGTCAGCTCCCTGCCGGACTCCATGGCGTCCCTCGCCTTCGCCTTGAGGTCGCCGTCGGGGAACCCGTCGATGCACGTCTGCTGGTGCGCGATCACCGCGCTCAGCCACACCCGGAGCTGGAAGCCGCGCTTGGTGACCGCGTCCATGCCGCCGGCGTCGATGCCGTCGAGCGTGCGCGCGAGGTCGTCCCTCGCGTGCTCGTAGATCTCCTTGCAGTCGGCAACGGCGGCCTTCACGCGGGGGTCGTCGTTTCCGCCGGCGAGCTGCGCCGCCCGGTCGAACGCTTTGTCGATGGCCCCGCCGATCGCCGACACGGCGGCGCGGACCAGGTCCTTGGGAGACGACGCGCTGGCGTTCGCCGCCGCCTTGGCGAGGCTCTTCTCGCAGGCGTCCCGGTAGTCCGTCTGCGCGCACATAGCCTTGATGCTCTTCGACACGCCGCGCCCGCTGGACGACGGCGAGCCGCCGCCGCCGCCGGCGGCCGGTGACGACGACGAAGAGGACGAGCCGCCGCCATCCTTGGTGCTGGCGTTGTAGGCGACGGCAGCGCCGCCCATGACAATGATGATGAGGATGACCGACGCGGCGCCGGCGGCGACCATGAAGCGGCGGCGCTGCAGCCGCTGCTTCTCGGCGCGGCGGCGCTCTGTGAGCGGACCGAAGTCCGAGAAGGCCGTCGACATGGCCGGCAATCCGAGAGAGGAAAAAAAAAAAGGGAACTTCTTTGTGGCTTCTTCCTCGCTCCCTCTGCCCTCACCCCGCCAAAGGCAGCGAGGATGGAGGAAGAGCAAAGGAAACGGAGGAAAGATCTCGTCTTGTTTATTTGGGATTCCGGGGAAGCAAGGGAGGGGAGAGAATCCAGGAGGAACAGGTTAATTTTGGGGGTTCGTTCGTCGTCGTCGTCGTCGTCGTCCTGCCATGCAACGACGGCTGCCAGATCGTCTCGCCATGGCTGGCTAGCTATTCTTGCATCACTGTAATCTTGCAATTTTGTGCTTTTGTGCAGAGTGTCCGGTTCTTGTCGTTCATGGTCGATCAACCGCGAAGGCGTCAATTTGGAGCTGTTGGAATGTCAGGTGACATGTGAGGTTTTTATGGGCCATCGAGCACGTGGTGTTGGCTTATTGGGCCTTCCAGAAACTACTAGAGAAAAAAAATAACCGTGTAGTAGTTCAAGATGTTTGGGAGCGCATGCAGTCAACGATAAAAAAATCAGACCCACCACACCCTATAAATATGAAAAAAAACATTTACAAACATGCTGAAACATGGGCAAAAGATGATGAAACATGACAGACAAAACTGATAAAACATGCCATGTTCCAGCATGTTTCACTGTGTTTTCGAAAAAATCTCAGTAAGTATCCAACCACATGGTGTCGTGCACAAAAAATCAACAACTGCCCCCAACGTGGGCCCACCCACATACAGATGCCCCTTTTCTTCATGCCTCCAAACAGGGAGAGCGCAGCACATAGCTCTACCCCCTCATGTGGCCCCCTGCATGCAGAATCTCCATGTGGGTCCCACCCTACATTTGCGTCCAGTGCGCGTCGCCTCATGTGGGCCGCGGATGCCCGAGCCACAACAATTTTGTTTTAAAAAAAAGGTTCTCTCCTAACAGAAAATGCATTTTCTACTGTTTTGTTTTGTCTTGCCATCCACCCCATCCTCAAGGTGTTGATCATGATCCACACCTGGGGCACCACCTCTTGGTGAGGCATGGTGAACTCAAATCCTAACCCGATAGCCAAAGAAAATGACGGGAGGCGATGGTAAGGTTAGGAAATCAACTATTGTCTATCAAATTTGAAAAAGTAGTGTTTCAAAATTTGGGAAGTGATCGTGCCAAACCGTCACCATTTCACCATAAGGCTAGATTAGAGACGACCATAAGTGAGCTATCAAGCTCAATCTCCGCTAGAGGTCCAGCACAAATCAAATGCGAGCTTAGGGTCAGACTCAAGATTGAGCTTGATGTTGATGTAAACTTGGTTTAGTCTTGAGCTCTACTTAGATGAGTTCGAATGAATGGGGTAATGCTGGTATAAGGAAAGAGATAAGGCTATATGGGCTCGAGCTCGACTTGAAGTGGTTGGACTAGTTGCTTTGGAGAGGAATAGCAAGTATGCTGATGTTTGTCTAGGTATATGGGCTCGAGCTCAGCTTGAAGTGATTGGACTAGCTGCTCTAGAGAGGGATAGCAAGTATGCTGATGGTTTGTCTAGGCTCGAGGATAGCAGGTGTGCTGATGTTTGTCTGGGCTCGGTTATGCTTAGAATTGAGCTCAAGCTCGACTCAAATTAGCCGTGAGCTCGAAACTAAACTTGAGATCGACTCATTTAGTTTTTGGACTAGATCCGAGCTCAAACACAGATGTTAAGTACCTCATCGAGTCTCAGCTTTTGGCCGACCCATGCCCCCGCAATGCTGGTGCAGTCAGGAAGTCAAGCCTCGCCCTCTGCCTTGTGCTTTTCAACTTAAAATGGAACTAAAAGCTACCGCTAGAAGTATGTTATTTTTTGTACGGCTTGTACAAACAGGTGGCTTCTAATTTTAATTCAAACCGAAAAGAAAGTCAAACTTCTATTCGAGATGGATGCATCATACCAGTACTACGGGCGAGCGAATCGGATCATAAGCGAATCAAAGTTGCAGCTTGGGCCAAAAAGATATATTCTTGATTCCATGAACCTTTCAGGTCACCAATAAAAAACTTTTGACTTATTCCCTTTACTGACGAGCTACACATTTGATTTATACCAAAAATAAAACAAAATGGGCCAAAATGACATCCTTCAATTGGAGATGCACCTATTCCAGAGCTTTGGAGTAAACGGGACTAACTAAACCAAATAATCTCTCATCCACCAGCCTAAAGACAGAAGGGGAGACGGTTCCTAAAGGAGCTAATCCAAGTAGAACAGTGTTACGATCTTCCGGAGGTTCTTTGCCTCCTGGCAGGTTTCCATTAGCAACTTGCTGTCGTGGAATGCAAAGCATATCACCTGTTGGACCTTCGAGATGATGTCCATGTTGCATAACCTGAAGATAATAAGAGCTATTAAGCACCAATAGTCCAATAGCACACTCCAATCGTAATTGTAACGCTTCTTTTGTTACATGTGAGCAGCAGATTTAAATTGAGGTTCACTAAACTTGTAGGAATTTTATAATGGCACAACACAAATACTCGTAATCTAAAGCAGTTCCCTGAAATTAAAATGTATTAGCAAAATTTGATGATCTTCGTTGCAGTAATAGTGCAATATCATGCAAAATGAATGGACTTTTCTGAAGCTACTGACACAGTAACTTTTTAAGTGCAAGCAAGGTGAACCCAAAGATAAAACAATAGACCAATCAAGAATGTGTGAATATCCCTAATTTTGATTCCTATACAAGTTCTTTGCAAAGATAAATAACATACGCAATGGCACAGAATTGATGACACAAAATATAAGCAACTAGAAAAGTTAGCCGACAAACCTGCTCGCCTCAATTAGTGGTAGATGGTCATATTGAGGTTTCTCAATCAAGTTTTGCACCTACAAAATTTTTAAAAATGTCACTGCATCATATCCAACTTACCATATGGAAACATAGCATCAGAGATAAAGTTAAAGCAGAACACTGAAATACCTTCAGTGATACAAGTTGGCAAAATACATGCATGTTATTACTGAAAGAGTGAAAGTAAGGCCTGGTTAGCTACTCAGAATCATAGGATACTGCTAACGGTGTCTTAAATAATCACTGCTTTTTAGTTGTTATTTTGTTTATAATAAACTTAACTTATATGACCGATAAAAAATTCCTAACAGGGCAACTGTATCAGTTATCAAGCATATTGATGCTCATGCTTGACAAGGAGTCAAGGATAGCAATCAGACATCCCAAGGGTCCAAAATAATAAGTGTATCAGAGGTCAGAAATGCCACACATGGCAGAAGTTTGAAGTGACAATACAGAGTGGTAGGTGTATGGCTTACGCAACCTGGCAGTAATCGAAATGCAACTAAAGAAATGCATGCCTTGTAACAGGAGACATCAGTTAGCGCTCCCTAAATACCTGTCAGATTTGGCCTGACCTATTAGTGGCATAAGTGCACAGCAGGACCAGCCGACCCAGCCGCTGGTCCAGCTGCTCCAGCCGTGGCTGCACCTCTTTGATGCTCATCCTTTTTGTTAGTTGGTTAAGTTAGCTTAAGCTAGGAGTTGGTTGGTTTGTGAGCTGCACCCAGTTAAAGGGCTAAGACGGCAGCAGTTCAGATTAAGCAACAAACTTATCTTGTTGCTTCTCCTTCCTTCTACCTCTCCTCCCACAAGTCGGCAGCACCGCTGCCATCGTCCACCCTCTCCGGCGACTGTCAGGTTGCATATCTCGTGCAACCAACACGGTCGCAAACCTGAGCACCTAACAATACCAGTAATGGGAGCATGCAGACTCACAATCCAAGTCATTCAATCAGTTGTGGTGATGAATGATGATTATTCACATTGGCCATGGTATAGATTTGATAAAATTGGATCATTCACAAGTTGATTGAAGGGTTTGCCTCATGAGTTGATGAGTTCATGTCTGACCCATTTTACACGAAATCCCTTTGCCCATATTTTGTGCCCATTTTAACAATACAAAACCACATAGTAGCAATAACAAAAATACAGAGAACAAAAGTCAAAGTGGTGTGTGTAGGGCCCTTCAGTAAAGAATTTGGCACAAAATTATAGGCCACAAAATACCTATTCAGAATAGGAGCACCAAGAATTCTTACTTTAGATAACAGCTCTTGGCTTTCAGGAGGTTGCTTTTTTAAACTTTGAGGCAAAATTACAGTAAGCAACTCTGGCTTTTCAGCCCTTAATGCACCCCTGATAACAGCCGCATTAGTTCCAGAAGCACCAGATGTGAATATATGATTTTTCTGCAATTAACACAAAAGCATTAATAGTAGTAGAAGAATCAAATATCCAATAAACAAGCGAACAACTATAACATACAATTCAGTGACATACTGTTATGACCATAGCATAGCTCAGAATCTCAATAAGCTGTTGATGCATAAACCCCATGTTGCGTGTACCGAAAAAACCTATTGCTCGGGGTCCTTGCTGCTGAATAGCGAGCAACTCCTAAATTGCCACCAGTTAAATGAAACAGAACCATAAGACAAGTCAATTCGTACAGGCTAGATATGGTATGTATCAAGCATGGAAGATTTGAATTGCATGGAAAATCTGATGGTCCCAACAAACCTTCAGAGATTAATGGCCACAAATAACATCGGCTAAACTGAAAAATAAACAGTAGAAAACGGTAATAAAAGGCCACCTGAAGGTAATCTAGATCTGGAAGTGGCTTGTATTCTGGAGCAGCAACAGTTGCAGCACCTTTAACGAGAGTCTCAACCTGAGTAGGGATCTTTGAACCATTGTCATCATCTGGGCCAAACAAAATAGCATCATCACTTCCTTGACTCCTCAATTCACCTTTGTTCCCATCTCCGAGAATGTATCCGCAATGCAACTATACAAGCAAAATGACTGTACATTTTAAGCACAAACCAAATATATTAAAGCATTCTGACATCAAAGAACTAGAATTACAGTTTGTACCCTTGCCCACTTGTCAAAATGGACCATACTAGTCCAGTCGTCCTAGATATGAAACAACAAGCATATTCCAAAAGAAGAGTGGGCCACTGTTGTTTCCACCTAAATCCACCTGGTGGATGTCTATCAGGTGGTCTGTTTTACATCCAGAATCCACTGAATGGGGATTGCATAGTTCACCTCATTCTTTGAGCCTATGTGGGGAGTGCTCTAGAATGTATTTTTGACAAGACGTGTACAAAATTTATCTGCAAAAATGATCACTTTACAGATTTTCGGTTTTATCACCTAGCAGCCAGAAGACCAGTATCAGCAGCTACGCTAGGTGCTGTCAGATATTCAATTAAAATTGATAAGCAATCATCTGAGGTAACTTCTTTTGCGCCTTAATCTCAGCTCTAAAGTTAGGATTGAGGTGAGTGATAAAGGGATTAGGCACGTGGGGTACATGTCAAGCCATCATTATCTTTTTTAATATCAAAATGTGCATGCTTTGCTATGAATAAAATGCATATCAGATGACAAGAATCTGATAGCAGATTTTCACAATAATGTAACAATTCAATGTTCTCACTTCTTAAATAACTTAATTGCAGATAATCCAGATACCAAATACAGGAAGAACTTTACCAAGACAGACAATAGCATATAGAAAGAGCCATTCAACTGAACACAGTACAACAGAAAAACAAATGTTCCACCCAATTGACCTCTATTTCCACCAAGCTATGAATCTAAAGCCATTAAGTAAACACTTGAGAAAATGGGAGCTTTAATATGATCTGAACAAGTTAGCTTTGGCAAATATTTTGCACGATAAAGTTAATGCAAAATGATCAAAGGTCATATCATCACAAGGTTCAGCTTTACAATCGAGCAAGGAAATTGCTCCACGGTGATAACAAAATCACTCAATTATCAAGCTATTACAGCTCAGAAATGACCAAAATCCGTTTTTGATTTAACAATTGATAAGCAACAATAATTGAGAGGATTAGTCAAAAATTGGGCAACCGTGCACGGGGTGGCGCGGGAGCAGGCGGCACCATGGCATGTCTGTAAGTGTTTGATGAATTGCCTGCACGGGTGAAGAGTGAGCGATTTTGGGAAAAAATAATGCATGGATATTTTTTAGAAATAAAAAGAAAAATATTTTCATGTCCAATGTTTGAAACACACTATTAGTATTTTTAGGATTTTTGGTGGATTTTCCCCCATTTACCCATATGAATTTGAATTTAGGTTCTATGAAGTTTGCTCAGTTTGTATCACTGGTTTGCGGCATCAATTTTTTCTCGCGATAATCATTGATAGGTGAAACCCTGATCAACACTTGACTGATAGAAATGCACAAAGTTGTGTATTTTCTGAATCAGCAGTTTGTGGCATCAGAATTCAACTCTACTAGCTAATTTTCACCCTACAGTGTACAACATTAGGCCACTCGCAGTCTAATAACCCTTCCTACAAACTGGTAATTGTTTATCCACCGAAAACGACGAAGGAAACAGCGGAATTCACAGGAGCTACAGGCGGAGCACTCCGGGACGGAGATGCAAGCGCTCACCAGAGTCGACGTCTGCGCGGCATCGTCCGACTCGGTGGCCCCCAGCCGCCGCAGCCGGCTCGCAGCGCCGCCGGGGACGCTCCGAATCGGCAGCGGCTTCGCGAGGAGCGACCGCGCCGGCGCGCGCCGGGAGCAGGCGAGGGACGCGGCGGCGGACAGGCGGCATGGCTCCCTGGCAGGCGGGGGAGTGGGTGCGGGGGCGGCGGCCGAGCGGAGGACAGCCGCCATGGGAGCCACGGGGCGGAGAGATGGGGGTTTTGCTTGCTGCTCTATCGGATACAGCTCGGATGGATGGATCGATCCGGACGCTTGTGCGTGTGTGATTTTTCTTTTAATTTTTAAAAAAGAGTAACTGACTAACTGTGCGTTATATAATGGATTTTAAATAAATAAAATTCATATATTAGCCGTGTACAGGACTACAGGTGCTTTACTATGGATAAATAAATCCACGTTTTCTTTCCAGTTTCCACCGTATCATATATAACATATTTTTTTATACAACCTTTCGATTCATTAAGAAATGGTTGTTGTGCTGATGTGCTGATGTCTATAGAGGTACTTAGAAAAATGGTTGTTGAAATTTACGAACCCTACGGATGAAACTAGAAAAACCTATTATTAAAACTTGAGTACAACGTGGTTAAACTTGAGTATTTTCTTTTAAAACTTGAGGTAAATACCGATGAAAAGAACTTGCAAAAATATCCTGTTAAAACATGTAAACCCTAGTAATAAAAGTTGAAAAAACCTACCTGATGAAACTTGATGTAAAAAGGGTGAAGGTTGAATAATTTCTTTGAATCTTACAAAAAGCATCGATGAAGGAAACTTAGACAAATGTCTCTTGAAACTTAAGAACCCTACTAATAAAACTTGAAACGAGTGAAACTTGAATAATTTCTTTCGAAACTTGGAAAAATATCGATGAAACTTGACAATATGTTGTTGAGACTTGATGAAGTACCAATAAAAACTCAATTTCACCACTGTTCAAAAAATCACTTGATGCAAATGAGAAAGTTTCACAATAAAAAAAAGTTTCAATAGTTAAAATCCAAGTTTCGTATGTGCATGTTGAGATTGCATGATAAAACACGGGTGGATGTTATCATAGCCCTTCGTCTCCAGATCTGAGAGATTCAAAGAGCCTTGGTGTCGTATTCGCAGAATGATTCCAAGAGAAAGAGATATGAGATGAAGAGTTGAGAGAGAAATAGGGATGGGAAAGAGGGTGTGAGACGAGTGCGCAAGATGCTCCGACGGTGAGTACGTCCCACGGCAGCCGGTGAGCGCCATAGCAAAGAGAGTGCAACCTCCAGCGATGCAGCGAGCTACAACATAATCACAAGGATGGCGATGCTTGCGAGGATGGTGGATGCTCAATAGACGAAGCCACAAGCCCACAACGCGCAGGGAGAAAGGAAAAGGCAGCAACTGATGGGTCACACCCATGTGGGACGCTCATTGTGTGGCTGGGAAGTCGCTAGTTGCAGTGACTGACCTAACGGTCATAAGAGTATTAGCAATTTCCTTTTATTAAAGAGTAGGGTTATTCATTCATAAGGAAAGAACAAATATTCTACAACAAGGGTGTCCGTAACATAGCTTGATAGAGCGACAAGGCCCCACAAAGGCCACCACCGACCTTTAAAAGGCCGACTGGCCGAGCACCCTAGCAACCTCATCCGGGCAATGTTGCACGTGCTGGAATATTCTACTTTCAGTCTTTTCAAAGATAACCAAAACATGTTGATCCCGAGACCTCGGGACATGTTGTTTCATCAGGCTTCAATGGAACAGATGTCGGATGTTTTGCCTCCCTCGGCCTCACGGTGGTTTTTCGCGCCATGCTGCGACGAGCAAGCCCACCTAGCACTTGCACAATGGGTCAATCGCACCGCGTACCCCAGGCAGACAAGCATGTGTTCACAATGTGTTGGAAAATGGATTGTGCCGGGCCGGCACAGCTAGGCCCATCGTGCCTCGAGTCTCGAATTTTTTACTGGATTTATTTTAATTCGAAATTTAAAAAAATTCCCTTTTTAATTAATTTAAAAAATAGCCCTCCGGCGCAGGACAGTGTGGCGTTTTTTATAAAATGCCGGATAGACGGGCGGTATTTAGTCGACGCCCATTGTATGGGTGTTATATGAATGAACTGTGCCCCGCACCAGGTGTAGTCAAAAAAGCCCGTCGAGCGGGCGCTTTTTTTTTGGATAACGCCCGTCTAGAGGACGTTTTTTGGAAAACGCCCGATGGATGGGCGATTTTTTGTGGATGGGCGTTTTTTTATGAACGCCAAATGGACGAGCGATTTCTGTAGGTTTTTTTTTGTGTCTGTTTGCACTATTAGCCGATGCGAGCTACTAACCGTTGGCTCCGTTCGGCTATATAAGAACCGCATCGCCAAGACCCAAAGAAACTAGAAGGTAGAAGAAGTTATCGGTTTTAACCCTGTAAAAAAAGACTCCTAATAAATTTTTTATCCTTCCCGTACCGACAAAAACATCTTAAAGATTTATCGGTTTTAATCCTTGCGTACTATGCATTAAACTTACGTGCATTATGCTTCAAATGAATCGCGCCTACTATTACCCTAACGACAAACCCACACATGCCCTCTAAATTTCTAAACCCTTATCCTAAACTGGAAAAATAGAAACATACACACTAAATCTACGCATTATCTTCCCTTACAACCCTAGTTATAACCCTAAATATAATCTACAATCTACCCTAGATATTATCATACCTTAAATCCTAAAACTAATCTACATATGTCATACAAAAACCCAACCTAATTATTATCCTAATTTAAACCCATAAATCTAATGTACATATGTAATACAAAAAATGCACCTAATTATTATCAAAACCTAAACCCTATATCTAATCTAAAATCAGAATATTAGAATTACCTACCGTGTGCCATATTGCTAACCTATCTTGTTTTCATTCATTACAACTTAAAAAATACAGGGATGGTTACAAAATTACCTCCTTTTCTTTTTCTCTCCTCCTCCTCCTCCTTTTCTCCCCCTGCCTCTCGCCTCCCCCTACACGAATGAGCACTGTGCGGAGACAGCGCCGCGCGTGGGTCGCTTTAAAGGGATATAGCGCTCGTCCGTCGGGCGTGAAATTCCCACGGCCACGGCCCGTTGGTTCTATTGACCGCCCGTTGGTCCGACGATTAATACTGTTCTACTTCAAAAACGCTCATCCAACGGACGGTTTGTAAATGGCACAGGTTGGTCTGGCGCCGGAGAGCTATTTTTTAATTAATTAAAACCGGAATTTATTTTTTAAATTGCGAATTAAAATAAAGCCATAACAGTGAAAAAAATTCCTCGAGTCTCAACAAAACGAGCCACTGACGGACCGGGCTGGCACAGGCACGGCCTAGTGCTTTGTGCACCGTGCGCAGCGCGCTCTAGCATCCCAGCCCAGCCCATGCGGCACAGAAGAAACTTGGGGCCTCCGTTCACATGCTAGTCAAAAAGGCACAACTGTAAGCTTGCATTAAGAATTTAAAATGCTTTGTTTGCTGTCACATACTCACATGCGGGCGCTTGACCGAGGTAATCAATAACCCGCAGTGCAAATAGATGACAAAGACCGAGCTTTTTCGGCTTGAAATAATAGCAATGCAAATATGCAACCAGACAATCGGGCCGTACCAGATACCCGATCTGGAACGCCGTTGGAGCTGTGTCAGTCCAACCGGCCAACCGGGTCGTGCCAAACTCCAGAAAGAAACGTTTCACTGGTGTCTAGGGGTGGAAACGAATCGAGTCCTAGCAACATTCGTTAATTATCGAGTTGAGTCCGAGCCGAGCTGAGCAAAGGGTCCGAGCTAGAAAGCAGGCTCAGCTCGGCTCGGTAGTTGCTCGCGAGCTGACCAGAGAAAACATTGGTCTCCCAACCTTCTAAGTTATTAACCATTGGAAAATATAAGTTAGCATTGTACATACGAGTATTAAAATAACTTGTGCATGCATATGTGGGTTTTGAGCTATTTTATGTTCCTTTTGACAATAGGATATGTTATTTTCTAATGGTTAAAAGATGAAATAAATAGCATTAGTATGTAAATGAGTCAAAACGAGCCGAGCCTGAGCGAGCTGAGCCCCACAAGCTGGAAATGGAGCTCGGCTCGTGCTCATTTACAAATGAGCTGAGCCTCAGCAGCTCGCGAGCTTCAAGTTAAAGTTCCAGCCCCACTGGTGCTCAAAACTTGAGCCCGTTTCTTACTCTTAGCCCTTTGTTTATACAAAAAATTACATAAAACCGACTACAACTCTCTACATAGAAAATCTCTATGCAGAAAGACCACTCTAATTTTTTTTTACAAATTTCAGTATACTCTAGATGTTGTATGAATTATATCCAACTTATATGAATCGTATCCGACTCTGACATGAAATAAACTCAACAATACCCATACCAAGGTTAGACGTTGTCGTTTTCTCTATTGGGTCTCAAAGCATCGATGTTGATTCTGATATTATCTCCGGTATCGAGCAATCGCGACCTGTTGACGGAAATACTCAACTACTCTCTCTCTCTCTCCCTTGATTCAAAATATTGCACAAACACATTGGTTTTACATAGATCGATGTTTGCAATAAAAGTTGATATCGGCTAAATACATATCAGTTTAGGGCTTAGAATCCCCGTTAGGCTCCCTACAAGAGGAATCCCTAAATTTGGGCCTTGTTTGTTTCAAATTAAATTAAATTAAATTAAATGTAAATTTGTCATTTTTGTATAAGTCAAATGATGTGATATTTTGTAATCATTTTTGTGTGGTTTTAAATAGTTCTTTTTAGATATCGTAAAATATTTTTTTCATAATTTTTTGAAGTTTTCACAATGTTTTTCGAGGAGTCATAAATTTACTACGGTAAAACTCAACTCAACTTTAATCTGAAACAAACAAGGCCTTGATCCACTATAGCATTATATGCAGGCCACCTTTTAAAAAAATATCTTCTTATATTTCTCTCATCTCCAATGGCATTCCCTATATGAAAAATTATATAGGGGAAGGAAAGTGAATCCCTACATATAAGAGAATGGAGAGAAATTCTCTATTCGAGGGAACGGAACAGGGAATGTTGTTGGACCACATACGGGAAGAATCCGTCCGCAATTTTATGGTAGAGAGCTTGTTGGAGACTGCCTTAGTACCAGTGGCAAGGTTTAAAACCTGCTGGCCGATTTAACCCTACAATTGACAAAGAAATACATAATCAGTTTTAAATAGTCGATTGGATCCGGAATGTATTGAACCTGAAACGTGAGGAGAGAAATTCGAATTGGGGCAAAAGTTAACGGAAATAGATGTTCGAATCAGATCTAAACCAATAGATTTGAAGGGTAAATACTTCACTAACAACATGATCAATCAGCTTACCAGCAAAGCAGAGGTGATCGATCTACTGCCAAGCCGATGATCAACTAAGCAGCAGAGCGTGATAAACGTTCTATTAACTAGAACAATAGGTTGATCTAATCAACAAAGTGAAAAGGTAAACAAACTATTGGTAGCTTGTAAAGTTAAACCAACCAAATTAACGATGGTGAAATCTAACTTTCTGTTGAGACAACGATGTACATCAATATTAACCATGATAGTATTTCGAGCAAAAGTTGATGCAAGATCGTGAATCAAATGAAACCAAGACAATAATTACTTGCAAGCAACTCTTGTGCTGTACTTGAAGCCGATCGAAAAGACGGTGCATAACAAGCTGATCAGAATCAATTACTCAACCTTAAACGTAGTGCAAAGTTGATAAAAAGTAGAAGAAAAGGATAAATTGTGAGGAAATATATTTGATTTAATCGATGTGTGTCGATTTACATGACCAAGGCCAAGTATTTACGGTGCGATCCGACGCACTCATGGCACAACACCTTCTCTTCGTATTCGATATGGATTTATGCTAAACATCGCATCTTATATCTACCTTTTATATCATTTGGTACGAACTCCTCTTTTTCTTATCCATCCAAGCTGGTCCGGATTCCTCTTATCTTATCTACGCTAATCGAACTATACTCTTCCTTTCAATACTAATTTTGGCCCATATTTCATTCCTCCTATAATTGATTGAACTGTTGAGACAATACTTACTTACAAGTAACTTCTAGGGTGTAGTCCTAAAATTGATCGAGAAGATCCATGATCAAAGAGTCAAAAAACTGAGTCTATGACCAGTGGGACATATGGCTAAGAAAATATGACAAACCACAGTTGTGACATGAACCACACACTTAACAAAGAAACTGTCTTGTCTAATGCTTAACGAGACAAGGTTACACATCAACCAAATAGACCCTAAGTCCATCCGAACTCTACCTTCAATATTCAGCGACTGATCCAAATTTCGCCTTTCACATCTCACGAGCCTATTTTACATCATGCCAATACCGGTTACGGGATCTTTAGATGGTCGACTTATTTTCAAAATTAGATATCAACACCCCCTCTTAGTGGAATTTTCTAAATCTTTTTTTCGCCTCTAAGCAAGACAATCGTGAAAGCTATGCCTGTCCAAATGCAAAAGAGAAGGGAGATATCCACCACTAATCATGTGCGGTGTACGAGGCCAACTAATGAACCGATGAATAATGACCACAATTTTTTAAGTGCCTCTCAGAAAACTAATAAAATCCGGTCAAAACTTTTCAAAACCGCATCTTAAAATTCCCAAGACCCGATTATCATTATATTTATCTCAATTGTTCAGCCAAATTTCAGGCCGTAATCGCATGTACAATATAAAAAAAGTGGTCGCCGGTGTCGATGTTTGTTCAAGCCGCCGACTCGATCGTTTCCATCACGAGATTCATTTCCTAATCCTCCGAAAGCAAGCGATGAAGCGAACGTGTAGCAACGCAAGTCCTACCTGGACCGAGCCGTGACCTGAACCTCGTGCAATCTTGACTGTGTTTTCAGCGTATAATATGCGGTTCTAGTTATAATATGAAAAGTTAAGAGCTCTAAAAAAGGTAGACAGAAAGGATAAAAAATATACTTCAAATGTTTTTTAGATTTTTAAGAAAAACACACGAAGTCCATAGAAGTGATTACAGGTGTTGCCATGTATGATCAATAAAAAATAAAATAAAATTTCAATTTTCAAATTAAATTATACATCTAATTTGGTGGAAGCATGTTGGCTTGCTGCTACATCATTCTATATAACAACGCGCGCTAGCGTTCCAAGCCTCTGTGCGACGCGTGTCCATTTATTCTTTACATATAAAACAATTTCTTTTGCATAACCCTTGGACAAGGCAGGTGTCGACTTGCCTGGTTGGCTAGGTGAGCTAGCTCTCAACCTGGATACAATAGCTCAAATCCCATTCGCCGCATTGTTTTTTTTATTTTTTCAGTGCCCGCCTATTAAATATATATAAGTTACACATTCGCCGCATTCTTTTCTTATTTTTTGGGTGCCCGCCAATTAAATATATATAAGTTATTTGGCCCGCAAAACCGCGAGGCAGTTGTTTTTTTTTATTTTTTCGGTGCCCGCCTATTAAATATATATAAGTTACGCATTCGCCGCATTCTTTTCTTATTTTTTGGGTGCCCACCAATTAAATATATATAAGTTATTTGGCCCGCAAAACCACAAGGCAGTGCTCTTGCTCACCGTAGCTCGCCTGCTAATTTGTAACTCTTGAGAGACCAGTGTCAAGCCCAACGCCATTGATTGTTTGGCTATGCATTTTTTAACATTTTTTTTATTTTTTATAGGTTGCAAAAAATCATTAAAAATTAAAATTTTTAAAAAACTAAACCGTCTATGCACAGAGGACATTCATAAAAAATATGATATTATTCAAAAAATTTTAAAGTCCAAATTCACAAAAGTTATTTGCCTATACATTTTTTAACCCTTAATTACCAATTTTTTATACGTTGCAAAAAATCATTAAAAATAGATTCTTTTAAAAAATTAAACCGTGTCTGCACAGAAAACATTCATAAAAAGTTTGATGTTATTCAAAAAATTTGAAAGTCCAAATTCACAAAAGGTTGATTTTAGCATAAGATTTTTTTACAATGCAAAAAAAAAGGCCAAGATTTTATGGTCCAACACTATTATATTTTACTTGTTTTCCAGATTTTTTTACCGTTTTGTTTTTTCCAGATTTTTTTCCAAGCGATAAAACAATAAATAACTGAAAATAGACCAAGATTTTAGCATAAGATTCTTTTACAATGTGAAAAATAAAAACTAAAAATAGACCAAGATTTTATGGTCCAATCCTATTTTGTTTGACTTCTTTTTCAGTTTTTTACAATGCGAGAAAACAATAAAAAACAAAAAAATAGACCAAGATTTGACCATAAGATTTTTGGCCATGCGAAAAAACACTAAAAAAAGAAAAAATACCAAGATTTTGTAGTAACGCAGTTAATCCATTATTTCTTTCCTTTCGTTTCCAGTTTTTTAGGCCAGAAAAAGAAAAAATAAAAAATAGGTCATCTATCTTTCATTTATGTTAAAGCGCTATCGCTAAGAAGCTACCTCACGACACGTGTACTCGCTGCCGTGCCACTGTGTGCATTGGTACGTTCAACCACAGCTGATCAATCGTGACCCATGGTTAAATCCGGTCGTCCATTTAACACTTATAAATAAAACATTTTTTACCTACCAAGCCACAGCATCTCGGTGTGTTTTGCCTGGTGGTTTTCATCGTTCGGTTTAAGTTCATAGGTCGCGAGCTTAAGTCTCAACACCTCCCTTTTTCTAGCTTTTCTACTGCTCTCCAGCCTTTCCTCTTCTATCTACCTATTATGCCGCACACCTATGTCTCAACAACAAACGATGCTTAGCTTAGTTGGCATGTTAGTCTTAGTGCAGCGCATAGTTGTTGGTTCGATCCCTAGCTTTGGCCCCCTTTTAAACTTTTTATTACACTTTGGAGCCCTCCAAAAACAAATTGGATCATAATTTCATGGTAGGGGTTGCTAGAAAGGTATATTAGTTTTCAAAATTTGAAACAACCATAGAAAAAATCAAAGAAAAACCTATTCCATTCTTTCATTCCATTTTTTACTAGCAAACTTAAAAAATCAAAAAATTAAAAAATTTCCAAAATGCAGCCAAAATTTTATGGTAAGTGTGCATAAATGAATTTAACATTACAAATGTTAAATTATACAATATTAATTAGTAAATAATAGAAAATAAAAAACCTTTTAAATATATAACTATAGTTTAAAAGCATGTATTTATGAAGATGTCAAAAAAAAAGGATCTAGCTATTTTTAAAACATTTAGATTCACAAATAGTTGTATTACGAAATAGTAATTCATTCTTTTCTTTTATTCTAACTTTTGTGGCCACTTAAAAAATTCTGGAAAAAAACCTTTACAAAATGCACCGTGATGTCATGATAATGACCTACAAAAGATTTAAGCATTAAAAAATAATTGTAAAAAATAATGGGAAAAACAAACGAAAGGTGTAATGATTTCTTATTCGTTTGTTTTGTGATACATCTTTATTTTCTAATGTATAAAACAGTATGCAATGGCGTGTCATGTACGCTCTAACCCTGCCAGTGCTATACAAAGACGTCTAAAATGAAAAATCTCCAAGCCCTGGTTGGACCAGCAGCAGCTACCTATCCCATTCCCAAGCACGAACACTTCCGCGTGCTGCCGTCATCTTCCAGCCGAGCCGTTCAAGACATCATAATTTCATAGCACTGCAAGTGCCAAGTTTGTAATTCTTGCTAAGGAAAAAAAAGGAAAGGAAAACATGCGACGGCGACATATGCTGATATGCAGGCATGCTTGGCACTCTACTATGCAGGCACAGTGAATCCAGAAGGTTCCATGTGTGCCCTCGCATGCACGCATGGGCGCCACGTGTAGGGTGGAGATGAGCGGAGGGGGTCGAGATTATTTTCAGGCCGGCAAAATTATTGTTAGGGTTTTTATTTGGTGCAGGAGGTCGTTGTAAAATCGCTTGACTGCATGATCGATTGGCGTCAGGATCATAGAGATCGTTGGTCGGTCTGGGTGGCCCACCTGAAAGCGGCTCTCATGGAGCCCTTGCGCCGTACGAAAAAATGACGGCTGAAAATGTTTGTCAAGAGCAGGGATGCGCATCCATTTACCGATAGCGGTGTGCAGTGATAAAGGCTAAAAGAAGACTAAAAACAGTGGAAAAAAATTGTTTTGCTGAGTTAAAAGGTTGCACGGTTGTCGGGTCAAGCCATTTGGTCGTCGGATCGATTGATTCGATGGTTGATGGAGAGATTGTTGAGTCTAGTCTTATATCAGTAGTTCTCGGTGGTGAGAGAGCACGATTAAAAAGTGGATCGACCATCATTGCTTGGTTGAGTAAGACAATAGGTGCTAGACTTTGGTTGTAGTTTCGAGTAGGCGTATGGATGTAGCTCTAAGGGAACGTGGCGGGTAATGAGATGGGTCGGATCATAGTGTGTTCTAACATTTCAGTGTTTGTTTGGTTATGCATGTTTGTTTACACCTATTTCACAAATTTTATGTTTTGCCTTATCAGACTCATTTAAAAATCTCAAACCTCATTCGGAGAACTCTTAGAGTATCTCTGGCAGGTTTCCTAAGAGGGTCCCTAAAACATTATTGCGGATAGTATCAGTCTCTATACCTATTCAGCAGAGTCTCTAAATTTAGAGACTCCCTCTAAAAGAGAATCTCTATATTTTTTTAGGGATAGAGACTCTGATGAATATGATGGCAATATAATGAACGAATATTGCTTTAGAAAAAAAATATAAAGATCCCGTGGACAAATGCTCTTAATAGCAAGTGGGTCAGGTTCCGAAGTCTCATCCAAAAGCAATACAAGAATAAAACAAATCAAATCTTAGAATGATGTGATAGTTCAACAAATATTTTGCTCGGAGAAATAAACCATAATACATACATCATTCCATAATCCGCTAGATCCAAACAGATACTTGATCGTAAGTATGATTATATTTCATCCACGTTCAAAGTTTCTTGAGATCGATAATAACTGTGTTCAATTTCTTTCTCCAGTACTTCTTCCCCGCTATATTTTTCTGTTAGAAGAGTTGATTCTATTCGGGCTTTAGGAACCACCTAATGGCCGGTGTTTTCGGAGTTATTTTGAGCCATTGATTCATAGCACGGATTAGCTTCATAGCCCCCAATCATTCTGTCCTCTCTTTGCATAGGAACATGTGGCAATCAAACAGATCCTCGCTCTATTACGTACCAGTAATGTTGTGTTTAGATCTGAAGCAGGTAGAAGACTACAAACAGAATATTGCAAATGAGAAAGAGACCTGCAATTAATAAAAAGGATTAGCATGTGCTCCAGTGCAGACAGTGAAAACAAAAGGCTCACCATTGCACATAATGATTGAACATGACATTGCGACTTATTATGGTTTCGTTAGAATGCTGCCTAGATTTGTTACGTGTAACGTTAATCTACATGGTAATTAGCCAATTTTAAAAAAAAACTAGATGCGCGAGCGCCCGTGGCACGCCAAGGCTGGGGCGTGGGCCTCGGCGTGCGTGGGCGGCGTCCCAGCATCGGGGCAAACGATGCGCACGTGCGCCGCGCCGCACAGACGGACAGCGAAAAATGTGGTGCCTGCGGGATGCGGGATTCGAACGGTGGTCTCCTAGGTGAGATGTGTGGCTCAACTAGCCAACTCAGCAAACCATCTGAGTTGTTGATTTTTGTGGAGAAATTTTTTTTTTATACCTAAAAATCTAATGGACATACAGATCTCACTGGTGCGCGCGATCGGACGGCCGTGGTGGCGCTGAACGGGGAGGCCAGCCACGTGGCGAGCAACAGAAGCTCGTGGTCGGCTTTGTACTATTTAATGATGCTAAACTTATAAAGTCAATCTAAAAGCAGAATTTAATAACTTCAAAAATAATTTAGGGTTGCATAGGCTTGCACAAAAGTAACTATTATCTATAGCATTATGGAAAATATGGTTGTGATGGTCTCTGTACACACCGGAGAGCAAGAAGAAGAAAAAAATTATAGAAAGATTAGGGTGTATACTGTATAGCGCACACGCATAATTAACTTTGCTTTACTCGTTTCTCCTCGCACCCATGATTCCATGAATATACACTAGGAATTTTTTTTATGACAGTGAAGATTTTACTAATCCTTTTGTTATCATCACATTGACATTCTAACCTTGTATGACATTCCATTCTAGTTTTTTCCTTCTTGCTATGATTGTTAACTAGCTTTAACTGTTAGAATGTTTCGATCTCATTAATGCCCAAAGTGCCTTTTCACAATTTCTAGATTAAAACTTGCAAACAATAGTATCTCTAACATTTTATCTTCAAATTGAGTGGTTCAGAATTTTAAACTTATGCTTCATTTGATGCTAATTTTTTATTTCTTTTTCCTCTCTTGTTTTCACGAGACATGATACTATATTTTTTTAAAAAAATAAAATTTTACCCAAAGATCCAATTATACTTTCAAATTTGAGTATACATAATTATTTTGAATCCATATATTTTCATAATTTTGTGAATTTTATATATTTTTTAAATATTCAATTTTCTGACATATTAAAAAGTTATAGAATCATCCTAACATAGCTTTTGTTGGGATTATGCCGAACGATACTCATGGGGCACATATAATATGGGATCATGGATGGTGCAGACCACATATTATGTAGGTCTTCTGGACCATGTTCAGCATCAGCCTTGGATCTTACTATGCATTTAACGTAGAGATCCATTATGGAGTGCTATATAAAGGGAGGCGTGGAAACGTTAAGTGCGCGCATGTGACACTTTCCTCTCCATCAAACCCTAGCCGGCATCTGCCTCGT
Source organism: Raddia guianensis (assembly GCA_036346415.1). NCBI lineage: Eukaryota > Viridiplantae > Streptophyta > Magnoliopsida > Poales > Poaceae > Raddia > Raddia guianensis. The sequence goes on along the minus strand of CM070541.1, from coordinate 13,319,494 downwards.
TGACATGTTGGTGCAGCACACCATGTACAGATGGATTCTAATCCTATCTGTGTGGATACCGTATAGGTGATACGTTTGGGGCACTAGTCGAATTGAACTTGAGAAAGAGACACAATATGCTCATGGACATATTATGGGCATGATCTCATTTCATCCATTCCCGTCGATCCATAAAAAATTTCGAGATGAGACTGGATCCGTTGGAAAGCCTATCTCGTTAGCTTTCCGTTCAGAGCTAGAACGTTAAAGATGAAATCTGGATGTGGTCGGAGTGTCTATTTGAAGACAGGTTGCTCTGGGAGGTTGTGAATCCTGGTGAGGTGGAGCTTATCGTGAAGGTCGCTGTGATGTCCGACGAGGACGTCGGAGGTCATGAGGCAACAATATATTATAAAAATAAACTTATATACATTAAATCTTTTAGGAGAATAATTACACATATTTTAAAATGATAAGCAAAGAAAATAAATCGACCTATTCTTTGAAAAGGGCAATAACAATGACGTTGAAAGATCAAATAACAGAATGAAATTAAGGTACCAAGTAGGGGTGGGCGTTCGGTATATTCGGTTTATTCGGTTCGGTATTTATGGTATTTGAAAAGTTCGGTATTTAGAAACTGGATGCCGAAATTAAGCTTGAAAAAATCCCTACCGATACCGAAAATACCGAATTAGTTCGGTGCGGTATTTCGGTATTTTCGGTATTTAATGCTAGATGGCATATTAGTTACACACCAATTAGTTACACACCAATCAAGAAATAAAGAAAACAAGGAGAGAGGGCGAATGCATACATTGCAGATCCACACAGAGAGGAGAGCGAAGCAGCCTTGCAGTCTGTAGATCGGAGGAGAGCACGGCACCACGCAGGCACGCACCAGGCGGGACTAGAGAAGCCGTCAGCCAGCGTTCGCCTGCGAGAGACTCCGCGCCGGCCGCCGGGGAACGTCGAGCTGCGAGCCTGCGAGAGACTCCGCGAGGGCAGCCGGGAACGTCGAGTCGCGAGCTGCGAGACTCCGCGTCGGCCGCACGGGAATGTCGGGCGGTGGGTGGTCTGGCGCTTCATGTGATCGCGCCGCTTCGCCTAGGGTTTGTCTTGGGTGGGTGTGTGAGTCAAGTGGCGTGGGCGTGGGAGTGGAGTGGCCGAGTGGGCGTGGAAGTGTTGGCCTGCTGGCCTGCGGGCTGCGGGGGCCGACTCATGGGCTGGGCTGCGGCAGTGCGGCCTCTTTGCTCAGTGCTCACAGGCTCAGCAGTATAACACGGTATAAATGGTGTCGGTGCAATAAATACCAGGGTATGAAGAGACCTCAGGAGGTCAAGAGGACGACCAGGCCCCAGCGTGTGGGCGAGCTCCTCAGGAGGCCAAGCAAGGGCCCCACGCGTCAGGCGGGCGACCAAGCCCCAGCGCGTGGGCGAGCTCCTCAGGAGACCAGGCGAGGGTCCCATGCATCAGGTGGGGCCCGCGCGGCAAGGAGCGTTGCGGAAGGAGTCTTCTGGGCGAAGGCTCCCCCTGCTGCGAAGGATGAGCGCATTTAATGCGACATCACGCGCGGATAGACAACAAGAGATGATTACCGCTCTGATGACCCTGCAGTCGGCGGCGATCACACCGTGGCGCAGCCGAATTGACCGGCAGAGAGAGGTTTGCTTAAGATAGCCGCCCGCGTCGGGAGGCGGTGGCCCCGCCATGATCTCACCGGTGTGTGCATGCGGGTCGAGGCCACTTGCGGAGCGCTGAGCGCGCCGCTTCGGCGTGAAAGCAAAGAAGACGTTTTCGTCTCTCTGTCGTGTCTCGCATGTCTTGTCGATGTCTTGAAATCTTGTCTTGCCTACCCCTCGGCTCTCTCCGCTTGATTCAAGGCTTGTATAAAAGGAGCGGAGAGAGAGGGAGGGGACGTTTTAGACACACGTTCTGGCGTTACAGAACCACATTCCATTCAACCACAACAAGAAAAGAGCTAAGACTCGGCAGAGTAGGATTATTACCGCGAGGGTCCGAACTCGGTAATCTCTGCGAGTCGCTCCTTCTTTGCGTCCCACTCCAAATCGAATCGAAACGGTGATCGGCTAGCAGGATAGAAATCTGACTAGGGGTGTGATCCGCGGTGGTTGAGCGGAGAACACGCCGTCAGTGGCGCGCCAGGTAGGGGAGCGCTAGCATCAGTTCGTGCTCTTCGACTTCATCAATGGCGGAGCAGCGATCGCGATGGATCGAAGCGGCCGCGAGCAGCAGCCGCAGCGTCGGCGCGGCGATGGCGATTGATCGGCCGGGCGGTAGCCGCCCGCCTAGGGTTGGAACCCTGGCGAAGCGGCCGCCCCGGCCAAGCTAGGCGGCGCCTGGCCTTGGAAGAGTGCACTCCAGCGCAAAACCTCCATGCGGCCAGGGCCCTGCTGGACAACCCACCGGTGCGGTGACTCCGGACTCCGGCGGCTCCGTGGTGGCGATTTAGCCCTTCGTCGATCCGCCTTGGCGGTGATGCAAGTTCGGGGCGCGGAACCGGCGTTTCGCTTCTTCCGTTCTTTCTTGCCTCGCCTCCTCGCGCGATCTTGGCGGGAGGGCGGCGAACGCGGCAACGAGGAGCAGCAACTCTACGGGGTTCGACCGGCAGCGTCTGGTGGGCGGGATCTCCGGTCCAACTTGGAGGACCGCCATCTACGACAAGGAGAAGACCTGCGCGACAAACTCCGCAGGCGACATGATCGAGAGCGCGACCGCGCTGAAGCTGTCGTTCACGGGGACCAGCGAGAGGACTCCCGTGGAGCCGCGTCCGCCGAAGAGGGCGGCACCTCTTCCGCGCCGTCCGGACGGCGGGCACGGCGAAACGAAGGCCGCGTCCAGGAGCAGGAGGCTCCCGACGTCGGTTGCCGCGCCTTTTCTAAGGAGCTGCGCCGAGTCCAGTGGCCGGAGAGGTTCCGGCCCACTCCCGTCGAGAAGTTCGACCGCTCCACCAACCCCGACGAGTTCTTACAGATCTACACTACGGTGATGCAGCCGACTGGAGGGTCGGGGAAGGTTCTGGCGAACTACTTCCCTGCGGTCCTCACCGGCGGAGCCCGCTCTTGGCTCATGAACCTGCTCCCGGAGTTCGTGGGGTCGTGGAAGGAGCTCTCGGAACTTTTCATCACCAACTTCGAGGCACGCGTTCGAGCGGCCGGGGTCGAGGGCGACCTCCACAACGTGGAAGCGAAGAAGGAGAGTCGCCGCGACTACATCCGGCGCTTGATCAGTTCGCAATACCATCCCCGACATCTCCATCGACGCCGTTATCACGGCCTTGAGAGAGCGCCGAGACCCCAAGGTCAAGGAGAAGATGGCCACCGTAAGATCAAGACGACGGAAGAGCTCTTCACCTGGTGCACAAGTCGCCCTTGATGAGCTTCGCTTCGCCCGGCCGCAAGCGAGGGACAGCTGAGGGCGAGGCCGGACTTCAAAAATCCGGCGGCAAGGACAAGAAGAAGCGCAAAGCGGCCGAGACCGGCAGCTCATGGCACGCCGAAGCGCGACGACGATGACGACGACAACGGCAATGACGGCGCGCGATGGGGCGCGACAGCGCGAAGAAAGGAGGAGGTCACGGCGCGGCGGAGCGGTCCCGTAAAGGGTGGCGGCGGCGGCCATATGGCGATCGCCGTGGCGCGACGGCCCAGCGACGCTGACGAGGGCGAGACCGTCGTCCCCGTGAGTGGGATGGAAGGACTTACTGTCCCATTCACCACAACAACTCCCACGACTTGGGAGATTGCCATGTCGTCAGCAAGTTGGTGGACAAGCGCGTCCACGAGCAGCAGCAGGCGTCCGTCAGCGGCAAGGGCAAGGAAGCGGCTTCGCTTGGTTTCCAGCAGGCAGAGCGCGAAGTTGCCGTTATCCACGGTGGATCGGCCACCTATCCGTCCCACACTGGCTTTAAGCGGGCGATGAGTGAGGTGTGCGCCGCCTTGCCCGGCATTGGGTCAGCAAGGCAGCTGGCGTGGTCAGAGCAGCCGATCGCGTTCAGTCAGGCCGATCACCAGCCCGATCCGCCGCCGGACATCTCCGATCGTGGTTCGCCCATGGTCCGGAATGTAAAGTTAGGGCGAGTCTTTGGTAGACGGAGGAGTTCCTCAACCTCCGTCCGCCCGGGTCGCCAAGGCGCTCAGATCCAGCAGAGAGCCGTCCGGCGCTCCGTTCTTCGACATCGCGCAGGTGAGTCCGTCCCTCCGGGCGCGTCGACCTCCGGTGACGTTCGGGGCTCAGACAACTTCCGCGGGAGATGCTCGAGTTCGAGTGGCGGACTTGACCTCCGTACAACGCCATCTTGGCTCGGCGTGACCAAGTTCATGGCGGCTTGCCACTATCGTACATGGTGGTGAAGATCTCGAGGACACCGCCCCATCGTCTTGAAAGTGGACCGCCGGGGCGCTCCGTGCGACAAGGACGCTCTCGCTTTGGCGGGGCAAGTGAGGATGGTGGCGCTTTACGAGGCCTTGCGGTCGGTCGGCCGCCACGGTAGGAGCGGCAGCGGCCGCGGGAGCTTTGGCGGTCGTCGGGGACGGATCGCGGATCTGTAGTGGTCCCCGGGGCACTTGGACCGCAGGACCAGAGACCTCCATAGAGGCGGCGCACGCAGTATCTTGGTTGCGCTCCGTGGATCCCGATCGCAGAGAGGCGGATGGTCGCCGGCAAAGAGATGTCACCGGCGGGCGCGGTCAGGAGTCCCGCCAACCATTCGCCGAACACGTTCTCGGCACATTCCTGTGGTGGCGCAAGAGAGAAGAAGAAGCCATAAGTCACAAGGAGTCAAAAGAAAAGACATTCTGAAAAGACAAGAAACCCGAAAGACTGAAGGAACACTTACCTCCGGGGGCAATGCGGACTCCATCGTCATCGCCATAGTACTGCCAGACGGGGCGAACCCTCATCGCGGAGCGGGCGGGCGCCGCCAAAAAAACCGCCGCAACGTGGGTTCCGGTGAGCCCGTTCTTGGCGGAGCTCAGCGATCGCCCAAGCATCACCTCGGCTCGGCTGAGTTGTCGGCGAGACCCCTAGGCGGCAAGGGATTCCGCAGACCCTCGGGAGGTCAAGGTCGTCGCAGCCCGTGAGTCCTCCACATCTGACCATTGGCGGTGCCGATCCTTCGATTGGGCTTGACCGTGACCGGGATGAAGGCGGTGGCGTCGCGGGCGTAAAGTAGCAGCTTCCAACAGCCCGCTTCGGCGCGACCTCGCGTCTGGCGTGAAGAGCCGCGCCAGAGTGAAGGCTTGGCATCGTCCCCGAACATCTCGCATAGGTGGGCGAAGATGGTCGCCGCCACGGCGCAATTGGGCGGAAGGTGCGTCGCCTGGATCTCGTAGAAGGCAAGTACCCCCAAGAAGAACTCCGAGTATGGCGGGACGAGCCCCGCCAGCATCGCCCAGGTGAAGGTCACGATCTCCCCGTCGCGGGGGCTTGGTACTATGGTGCCAGCGCGGAACCGGACGGAGGTGGGCGGCACGAACCCTTGGAGCCGCGTCACCACATCCTCGTCGACGGCGGAGGCAGACAAAGCTGGCCCAGACGGTGGCGCGTCCCCACGACGACCCTTGCTGCGTTTGGGCGCCATGGAAAATGGTAGAAGAGTTGGCGAAAAAAAAAGAAGGTGGCGGCGGCAAAGAAGGCTCTGTGGCGGCGGCGAAGAAGGTGAAGGGCAGTTTGAGGACTTAGCGTGCGGAAGGATTAGTCGCGGCGCCAAGGGAAGTATTTATAAGCAAGGAGCGCGAGTGCGACGGTTTGGATTCCGTCCCCACGCGCGCGCGCGGCGCCATCATTGCCCCGCGCGTTTCGATTTTCTGCGAAAAGTGGCACGGTTCCCCAAGGAAGATCGTGCGCAGGTGGAGGATCAGGCGTACGGCCGCCGCAGGAGGTGGGCTCCCCACGATTCGTCTCCCGCCGCACGAGAAACGGAAAAAGTGTCTGCGCGACGGTTCGCGTATCATGGTAGACCCGGGGCTACTGTCGGTGCAATAAATACCAAGGTATGAAGAGACCTCAGGAGGTCAAGAGGGCAGGTGGGGCCCGCGCGGCAGGGAGCGTTGCGGAAGGAGTCTTCTGGGCGAAGGCTCCCCCTGCTGCGAAGGACGAGCGCATTGTCGCGACATCACGCGGATAGACGGTGAAGAGATGATTACCGCTTCTGATGACCCTGCAGTCTGGCGGCGATCACATCGTGGCGCAGCGGAATTGACCGGCAGAGAGAGGGTTTGCTTAAGATAGCCGCCCGCGTCAGGAGGAGCAGGCTGGGCCCCGCCCGCAGTCTCACCGGTGTATTTGTGCGGGTCAGAGGCCACTTGCGGAGCGCGCGAGGGCGGCGCCGCTCGGCGTGAGCAACAGCACGTTTTCGTCTCTCCTGTCGTGTCTCGCATGTCTTGTCAGTGTACTGAGGGTACTGTGCTGCCTACCTCCTCGGCTCTCTCCGCCAGTTCAAGACTTGTATAAAAGGAGCGGAGAGAGAAGGGAGGGGGGACGTTTTAGACACACAGTTCACAAGCGTTCTGTAACCACATTCCATTCAACCACAACAAGAAAAGAGCTAAGGCTCAGCAGGAGTAGGACTATTACCCGCGAGGGGGTCCGAACCTGGGTAATCTCTGCGAGTCGCTCCTTGCTGCGTCCCACGCTCAAATCGAACTGAGCACGGCTGATCGGCTAGCAGGATAGAAATCTGACTAGGGGTGTGATCCGCGGTGGTTGAGCGGAGAACACGCCGTCAAATGGTATTTCGGTATTCCAGAATCAAATACCGTACCGATACCATAATACTGAAGTTTGTAAAAACAGATACCGACCCAAATACCGTATACCGAAAATACCGAAAATTTCAGTATTTTCGGTTCGGTACGGTACGGTAATTCGGTATCGGGATTTTTATGCCCACCCCTAGTACCAAGTTGTACTCGAGTAAAAATCACGACAACAAGAAAAACAAACAACAAAAGAGAAGAAAATAAGAACAATAGAAATAGAAACGTCCATAAGCGTCGTATGCTTTTACCCATGCATAGCATAACACATTATAAAGTAGATAAATGAGGTTTAATCATAAACACGCGAACATATTTTAATTATGAAGGTAACTTCTGACAAAAATAATCTGGAAACAATTGTTTCATTCGCATAAAGGTAAACCGCTAAAGTGGACTTTATATATAGTACAATTAAATGAACAACGAACCCCAACAGAATATATATTGACAATTATATGAAAATGAAAAAAAAAGAGAAGAAATGCAAAACGAAGGGTGAAAAAAAAGTTACAATCCTTGTCGTTGATCATATGAGTTGAGGCATCTTTAGAATTTAAAAACAATTAGCAATGTTTTGTAGTCATATATGTTGCTTATTCCTTTTTTTACTGTCCTAAAAACCAAAAAATAATTCTAGCTAAAAATGAATTCCTACTCAACAACAAATTTTACAACCATGAGAAACTATAGATCTGGCCAAGTGTGAGGATGTGGAGGCGTGATGCAATATATCTAGCCCTGAATATGATATGATAGTTTTTTTTTGAAAACCATATAATAGTTTTCATCATAGCAAATTATATGGGTCACTGAAAATTTTCTCTTTCCTTCTATGCCACTGGAATCTTCTCTTCGCTTCTATGCCATTGGATTATTTGGATTATTTTTCACTCCACTGAGTGCCATGTCATTAGCTCCATTGGTGGGACAAGCCGTTCGACTGATTAAACCTCAAATATAGCCCAAATCACACCGTTAGGCTACCTAGCTCAAGGACCCTCATGACACCCCCTGCCCAGTGACTGCGACTTCGTTGCCGGCGACACCATCGGTGGCCCTGTTCCTCGCGACTACGTGCGAGAGGCAGCGCGATCACCCCAATGACGCTGCGATGACCTCGACCTCGAGGTGGGCCCTTCCCGGCTGTCCGGCATTGCGTTGCCCCTCCCCCGCGACTGTGGCCACCCATTGGCACCATCTCTTTGGCCACCACTATCCTTCGAGGCCCCATCAAATTTGGGGAGCGGAAGCCGATGAGGAGGGCGACGCCGTTTGGGTTGAGGATGACGCCATGGGTTACTGTGGAGGACGACACACTATCCAGGATAGCGGAGCTTGTCGGTGCCTTTATCTGGGGATGACAATACTGGATTTGGAGATGTCTTATTGAGCCAACATCTCAGACACTTTTGTGTTTGTTCATGTGAACTTTTCATTTTGTATCATGGGATCCATATCCATTTATGCATGGAACCCTCAACAATGTATATGTGAAACTTCTTTTGCCCATTGATACTTGGAGTTTTGCCTGCTAAATTTTTGTGTTGTTCTCATAAATCTTTTACTCATAAAGTTTCATCATTACGTAGCTAAGTTTCATCGATTCTTTTATCAAGTTTCATCGGTACATTTTCAAGTTTCATTTGTACCTTAGGTTTCATTACTAGTTAATCAAGTTTCACTGCACCCTCAAGTTTTATCATCACTTATCAAAAGTTCATCGGTCTTTTTTAAAGTTCATCGGTAGCTTTTTCAAGTTTTAAAGTTTTTTTCAAGGTTTATCCCGGTTCGTGAATGTTACACATGTAAATTCGTCTAAATTCATCGGTATATTTCGAAGGTTGTACAGTCACTTTTTTAAAAATTTTATATTAACATCAGCCGTCCGATCAACATATTCCTATGGGACATTCAGTCTACGACGCCCACCTAAAAATAATATTAATCGGTTTACCCTCGTCACTCGAGCACGAGTCAAAGCTCACGAGATCAACGGAATAGCTACAAAAGGAAACACGCGATATCAATTAAACCGATGGACGAAAGAAATCCCGAAATCAAAGGCGGAAAGCGCAATCGAAGGGAAAGCAAAATCGCGAAAGAAAACCATCCCCCACGTCTCCTTCGCACGCCCGAGGCACAAAAACAAAAAACGAAAAAGAACAAAGAGAAAGAAACAAACGGCGCCAATCAGAAAAGGAAGTAAAGAGGAAAACAAAATCCAAAATCCGAAATCCAGCCCCGAGAAAAAGATTTGAAAAAAGAAAAACCTTCTTGACGCGTCGGTTAATCGATCTCCCCCCTCCTCCCCTTCCCTTCCTTTCTATCCACCCCTCCTCCCTCCCCCCGTGAATCCTTCGCACTCCAGCCTCCCGTGTGTTGCTCCACTGGCGCCCTTCTGGAACCCTCTCGCGCGCCTCCTAATCCCACCCCAAAATCTCGCGCGGAGATCACTCCCTCCCCCCTCCCCGATTCCTTGCTGCTGCTCCCGTTCGATTTGGCGAGGCCGAGCTCGCGCTCCGTTCGGTGCTCCTGCTGCGCGATTCGCCCGGCGAGGCGGCGAGCTCGGGGTCGGCGGGTGATCTGGTGCCCGGGGCGGACTCGCGGCGGGGCGGCGGGAGCGGGGGGAGATATGTGGATTGAGGCGTCGCCGGATTGAGCATGAGGGGTTGGGCTGGTGGGAGTGGTGGTGGTGGTGGTGGTGTGGGGGATGGGATCACCGGAGGGGCGGCTCGTGGAGTTGTTCGGGGCGGTGAAGTCGTGGATGCCGCGGCGGGGTGAGCACTCCCCGCCGCCGCCGTCTGCCCCGCGGGCGGGCGCTGCTGCTGCTGCTGCGGCGGCGGCGGCTTCGGTGCCGCAGCAGCCGCATGACTTGTCGCGGGACTTCTGGATGCCGGACCAGAGCTGCCGCGTTTGCTACGACTGCGACGCGCAGTTCACGATACTGAACCGGCGCCACCACTGCCGGCACTGCGGCCGCGTGTTCTGCGCCCGGTGCACGGCCAACTCCGTGCCCCGCGCGCCGGGGGACGCCGCCCGGGAGGACGGCGAGCGGATCAGGGTCTGCAACTACTGCTTCCAGCGCTGGTTGGAGGAGGAGGTGGCCGCGCGGAGGGACGTCGCCGTCGCGCAGCCGTCCAGCCCGGTGCTGAGCGCGTCGCCGTCGGCCGCGAGCGTCGGGAGCGACAAGTCGAGCTCGACCGCGCATAGCAGCGGGACGAACGGCCAGATGTCGTCTTACGCGAATGTCAGCTACCCGGACTTCACGTCCGTGCCGGTCGACGGCCAGCGCGACCGCGGCAAGGGCGACGGATGCCCGGAGAAACAGCAATCTGTGATGGAGCAGGCTGTGGGAGTGGAGCCTGCGGCTTATTTGGAGAACACGTCGGATCCATTCAACTTTTGCTTGAATAGGTATTCCTTTTTGGGCATCGTGCGTGCTTTATTCCTTAAGAAAGTGAAATTAACACATTTTACAATGTTACGTGCAACGAAAGATTGTTTACACAAATTTGCGATTGGTAATCTGAGCCTATACTTTTGAGATTCTGTTACATGTTGTGTTAGAGTTGGCTAAAAGTATTGGACAAGAGCTAATTACTTAATTTGCCATAACATTTTCCATTCTGTATACTTGGGCTAAGCAAATTGAGCTTTTCTTTGGATATTACGCTGGTGAGTTTGCTTATTACTATCATCAGTTTGGTTTCTTGGCTAAATCTTTTTAGAATCGGTTACATTGCTAGATTGAGCTGCTATATTGTTTGAATAAGTACCTGTTCAAACTTTAAGTGCAATTATTTGTGAATGATCCATATGCAGTTCATTATAGTGTTCCATGAGAGTAATCTCAAATTTGTGCCTTGTGTTGTTTGTATTCAATTATTTATGGTAGTGTCATAAGCATACTTCCATTCATAAGCTGTTGACTGTTGGTTAATGGACAAAATTTGACTTTAATCAGTTACACTGTTCATCATCATCCCTGGACCAAGTAGATGTGTAGAAGATGCAAGGTGCTGATCGAGATATCACCATTACATGACCTCTTTTCTTCTCAATAATTTGCATGGTGCAATGAAATTGCTGGAACTCATTATGGTGACATTTCAATTTGCTTGTGCTGCTCTGGTGTGATGACAACTAGCAGAGTGTTCTCACTTGATATAATCTTTTTCATGTTCATTGACCTATACTGGCAACTTGCTACTGTTCATTTGTGCCAAAAAATAATTATTGCAAATTGCTTTCTTGTGATAAATCCAGCATCTAATTTGTTCTAGGAGCGACGATGAAGACGATGATGACTATGCAGTTTTTCACTCAGATTCAAAAGAACAACACCTACATACTAACAGTGAATACTATGGACCTATTTGTTTTGATGGCCAGCAAGTTGACTGTAGTGATGATGCAAAAGAATCTGTATCCTCAAGGCAAGAGACAATGACCTTTGTTGATTCTGTGGGAATAGATAAGATTGGAGATAATGGCATTGATAATAGTGAGGAGTGCAATGCTCGATCTTCTTCCATGTATAGCTTGGAAGTGCTGGAAAACGAACCTGTTGACTTTGAAAACAATAGCTCACTTTGGCTGCCTCCTGAACCCGAAGATGAAGAGGATGACCATGATGGTGCTTTATGTGATGATGATGAAGGGGAGGATGCCACGGGAGAGTGGGGATATCTACGCTCAAACAGCTTTGGCAGTGGACATTGTCGAAGTAGAGACAAATCAGCTGAGGAACACAAGAAAGCCATGAAGGACATTGTTGATGGGCATTTTCGAGCATTGGTTGCTCAACTTCTTGAGACTGAAAAGGTACAGATGGCTGATAGAACTGGCAAAGAGAGCTGGCTAGATATAATTACTTCTTTGTCTTGGGAAGCTGCATCTTTTCTGAAACCAGACACTAGCAAAGGAGGACGGATGGACCCTGGTGGCAATGTGAAGATTAAATGCTTGGCTTGTGGTACTCCAAGTGACAGGTAAACAAACAATATTGTTCCATGCCATCACATTCACATAGCCTGATGATTTTGCAGATATAAATGTTTGAATATTCATTTGCCTTATGGTTTATGCACTGCTAACATGAATCTCACATTGCTTTATAATTTAATTGTCCTGAGGTGTTGCTTGTTTGCAACCTTGGTTTTTCAGGTTACATAACTTTAAATTTCTTAGTTTTTTTACTTTGCTTGTATTTCTGTAGTGTTCCATCTAAGAACTTATTTGTTTATTTTTCTCTAAAACTTCTTTCATTTCCAGCTTTGTTGTAAGAGGAGTTGTTTGTAAGAAGAATGTTGCTCATCGACGTATGTCATCGAAAAAAGAAAAGCCACAGATACTAATTCTTGGTGGTGCACTTGAATATCAGCGTGTATCGAATTTGCTTTCAAGTTTTGATACTTTACTGCAGCAGGTATTACCCATGAATCTTGCCTTATACATTTGTTATAAAACCAAAGTGCACTGACAGGGTGGTATAGATTGAAATTTTCTATTAGTGATGCATAGCAATTCCTTTTTTAAATCCAGGAAACAGATTATTTGAAAATGGCAGTTGCTAAGATCAAAGCGCACCAACCAAGTGTCGTATTGGTAGAGAAATCTGTGTCTCGTTATGCTCAGGATTTATTTCTGGAGAAAAATATCTCACTTGTTCTGAATATTAAAAAGCCTCTCCTGGAAAGGGTATCCAGGTGCACTGGTGCTCACATAGTTCCCTCAATTGATTATTTGTCATCCCAAAAGCTTGGGCATTGTGAACTATTCCATGTGGAGAAGTATGTTGAAGAACATGGGACTGCTGGAGAAGGTGGGAAGAAAATGCTGAAGACACTTATGTTTTTTGAAGGCTGTCCAAAGCCTTTGGGTTGTACAGTAAGTGTTCAGTTTTTTTGACTTGGTTAGAAGTTTAGTTTTTTTGTTACATGTTGCAGTTCCATCACTTTATCTATCAGGCTACAATATAAAAAACATGATATTTTCGTAAATATGTCCCAATTAATTTTTTACTTAATTTGAAAAGTTTCTTAGAGTACAAGATTGGAAGGAAGAAGGTTTCAGAAAATCGATTAGAAGAGTTCAGTTTAGCATTGTGATTGAAAAATTTACATGGAAAAAGAGAAATAGAAACTGATTGTGTATTAGTTACTGTCCAATACTGGATGCTGCAATGAGTTGGTCAAAACTTATTACTGTGCTAACCAATGACATTTGATCCTGTTGCTGTGGATATATGCTCCTTGAAGGTTTATGGCCTCACTTTGTTACCTACAAATGGAAATTATTTATCATTCTAGTACCTCCTTTGTGAAAGGAATACATAATAAAAAATGAGGCAAACAACACATATCTAAGTACCTTCAATTCTGCAGATCTTACTCAAAGGAGCTAATGGTGATGAGTTGAAAAAAGTGAAGCATGTTATGCAATATGGAGTCTTTGCAGCTTATCACTTGGCCCTTGAAACATCTTTTCTTGTGGATGAAGGTGCAACACTTCCAGAACTTCCCCTCAAGTCACCAATTATTGTTGCCTTGCCGGATAAACCTTCGAGTGCTGATAGATCCATTTCTACAATACCTATTTTACAAATACCTACAACTCCAGCACCAAACAATAGCCTAGAGGCACTTGATATGCATAATGAAGATTTGACAATCAACAGCTTTAGAATATCGGACCAAACAATAGCAAACTACTCTCTTGAGAACAAAATATGTGAAAATGTGGAAGGTGGGATCAACAACCATAATGGAAACATTGCTTGTTTGCTGGGTATGATCCCTCGATCATCTACTGATCCCTTGGTTCAGCAGTCAAGAATTCCATTTTGCCATTGTCCTACTTGTACTAGAGAAGTAGATAGAAAAATGAAGTTTGAGGAACTCCAGCTTGAAAGCACTAGACATGCTCTGGTTAATGAATTTGGTGTATTGCCTGCTCATTCTACAACTTTTGTATCTGTTGAGAGTGATCCTTCATTTGCCCATAAATCTGATGTTGGTGAGAAGATAGAAGCCAAGCCATCTGTTCCTCTTAACGTACAAATTTCTCATGATGATGACAGTTCAAAGGATGATTCGGTTGTAAAGAAGGATGAAATTCCAGCATCTCCTGCTGACAACCAGAGTATATTGGTTTCTCTGTCCTCCCGCTGTGTTTGGAAAGAAACTGTCTGTGAGCGACCACATCTTCTTCGCATAAAATATTATGGCAACTTTGACAAACCTTTAGGCAGATTTCTGCGTGACCAGCTATTTGATCAGGTTAGGCTGATGTCTCTCATAAAGTTTATCTGTTCTTTATCTAAAAGTGGAGGATAATTTTTCTTAAAATTTTATATTCAATTTTGTCTTAACATTTTATATTCTGATTGCATTTCACATTTTGCTTTAGGACAACCATTGTCTCTCTTGTGAGCTGCCACCAGAGGCCCACGTTTATTGCTATGTTCACCCCCAAGGCAGCCTAACAATATCAGTGAGGAAACTTGCAGTGAAGTTGCCTGGTGACCATGATGGTAAAATCTGGATGTGGCATAGATGCTTACGTTGTCCTCGGGTTAATGACCTTCCTCCAGCAACTAAAAGAATAATGATGTCTGATGCGGCCTGGGGCTTATCTTTTGGTAAATTTTTGGAACTTAGTTTTTCAAATCATGCGGCGGCAAGTAGGGTTGCTAGCTGTGGTCATTCTCTTCACAGGGATTGCCTTCGTTTTTACGGGTATACCCTCCTCACTTTCCTATTTATCAAATTGGTAAAGAACGGGCAGTTCCTTAAATGTTTGTATTTCAGCTTTGGTGAAATGGTCGCTTGTTTTCGATATGCATCAATCAAGGTTCACTCTGTGTATTTACCACCTCCAAAACTTGATTTCACTTCCCAGCATCAAGAATGGGTAGAACAAGAAGCAAATGAGGTAGTTTGTTTAGTTTATGAGCTTGCTTATGTGATATTTTCTTTTTTTGAGCAAGAAGGCAGCTTATGTGATATTTTCTGGCTGATGCTAATAGTCAATGATTCAGGTGGTTGACTCTGCTGAACTTCTGTTCACTGAAGTGTTGAATGCACTCCATGAAATTTCAGAAGGAAAACCAATAACAGGTTCTTTCGATGGAAACATGAAGATCCTTGAGTTAAGAAGAAATATTATGGAGATGGAAGATATCCTGCAGGCAGAAAAGGCTGACTTTACGGTGAACTTGTTTTATTTTCTTTATTTAGTGCTTTATTAAGGAATTGTTTTCACACTTAAGCTCCGTATGAAAATAAAAGTTCGACTTAAAAGTTTGTAGTATTCTAATTATTATATTGTTCACCACTTCACCTTCAGGAGTCAATAAAGAATCTGTTGAAAAAGGACATCAGAAAGGGGCAGCCATTTATTGATATCCTTGAGGTTAACAAACTAGGGAGGCAGCTGCTGTTTCTGTGTTACTTATGGGATCAACGGCTAAACTTTATAGCAACTTCAGGTGGCAAGTACTGTGATGCATTAGGTGGTTTACGAGTTGGAAGTAGGAATTCGGACATTAATAATAGATTAGTTGATACCAATGCAACCACAAAGTTAGTGAAGAGTTCAAAGGTCACAGAAGTTCTTTCGAATGCTAAGGAAGGATCCTTAAAACAGAGCTCAAATCCACTGCATGCTGATGAGGGGCTGAACCATCCTGATAAATCAAATGAAAGTAGCTCTGGAAATGTTTCAGAGTTGAATGGTACTGTAGATGCAATAGCCAAAATAAACCATTCCAACAGTGCAGATGTTAAGGATCGCTTGGATCATCAAGAACCCAATATTGGTGTTCGAAGGGTTTTTTCTGCTGGTCAGTTTCCTGTAACTACTGACCTTTCGGACACGTTGGATGCAAAATGGAGAGGTGAGAATGGACTTGTTCCTGATGCAAGCATGGTGAAGCCATTAGCTCTGATAGAAGGTGCAGGTGTTGATATTAAAAATCAAGTTAAGCCACTACCACCCCATATTTCTGTTTTATCTGTCAGGTCTGGAGATACAACAGATGACTTGTTGAGTTTGCTTAAAATGCCATACATGACAATATATAATTCCTTAAATACAAACTCTGGTACCGCACAGAGGTTTGGGACCTTGGCTGACTACAATCCTATGCACATTTCGTTGTTTCGGGAGTTATCACAGAAAGGTGGAGGAAGGCTTTTTCTGCCTACTGGAGCTAATGATGTCGTCATCCCAGTCTTTGATGACGAGCCAACTAGTATTATTACTTATGCACTTGTTTCAACCATATACCGTAATCAAATGTCAGATGAGAACAGTAAAAATAAAGATGGTGCAGATTCTTCACATCAGTTGCCTGTATATGATTCAGGAAATTTTAATCCGTTTCATTTATTTGAGGATTTTGGACCCTCTGATGATTTTGCATCAATACCTGGAAGTAGGGGGACCTTTGTCCCTGATCTAGTCCATTCAAGAGTTTCTTTTGAAGATGGTGGTCCACTTGGGAAAGTTAAATACACTGTGACATGCTATTATGCAAGAAGCTTTGAAGACCTCAGAAGGTCTTGCTGTCCATCTGAACTTGATTTTTTAAGATCAGTTAGTCGATGCAAGAAATGGGGAGCACAAGGTGGCAAAAGCAATGTGTTCTTTGCAAAATCTCTGGATGATAGATTTATAATAAAGCAGGTCACAAAGACGGAGCTTGAATCATTCCTAAAGTTTGGGCCAGAATATTTCAAATATTTGTCAGAGTCCATAAGCACTGGAAGCCCTACATGCTTAGCAAAGATTTTAGGAATCTATCAGGTATTTTTTACGACTTTCAATCTCATGTTTTGTATTTTGATCTGCAGTGTTATCACACTTCAATTCTGAGAAAGAAACTTCATTCATCCATTTGATTTAAGAAAAATCCTACTACTGCCTAAATAATTGCTGGCTCCTTGTAAGAGAAATAGCTCTTGCTATCACATAAAACTTGGTTGAAAGAATATATATGTGTTGTCATGGCACAATTTTTTGAACAGTCATATCGTGTAGTTGGTGTGGTAGAAATAATAAAATGTATATTTGTTTATCCTTACAAGTGATGTGAGATTTAGTTTCCATAGCTAATGATAACTTTTTAGACATAAATATGATGTAATTTGTACTTTTAGACGAATTTATGTAAATTTGAGGGAAATCTTATTAAAATCCTGCAGTCTGTTAGATATAATCTTGACATCTACTAGAAAGTTGGTAGCTATATGGAGATGCTAGAAGCATGTAGAACATTCAATTCTACTTCGAGTTCATAGATGAAGTAGAAACTAGATGCTAGAAGCATCTAGCTATTAATAGGACTCAATAATTTGTACTTTTAGACGAATTTATGTAAATTTGAGGGAAATCTTATTAAAATCCTGCAGTCTGTTAGATATAATCTTGACATCTACTAGAAAGTTGGTAGCTATATGGAGATGCTAGAAGCATGTAGAACATTCAGTTCTACTTCGAGTTCATAGATGAAGTAGAAACTAGATACTAGAAGCATCTAGCTATTAATAGGACTCAAATATTAATAGTTAGATGTAGAATGTTCTGGATATATGGGCTGTGGTAAGGTCAGTTCAGCTTAGCCTATAAATAGAACATGGAGTACTTGTAAGCCAAGCTTGAGGACTAGTTCAAATAGAATATAGTGAGCCTCAATTGCTTTCTAAGTGAACATTAGTGTGACTTGTGAGAGTTTTACTTGCTGTTCGTGTGAGAACCTGAGCCAACAATTTGTATCAGAGCTAGGTTAGCTTCTGCATCATATGACGAAGGTCATGCCGTGGACTTCGGAAAGTGCAAAATCTTGTGGTGATGGTAGCAGCGACAGCGAGGTTGTCTCGGGGATTTCGACAAGAGAAGGCGTAGTAAGTCTTCAGTATCTGATGCTCACCGACAACAACTATAGGCCTTGGACGGTGAAGATGAAAATATTCATGCGCGCGCAAGTATTGTGGGAAGCAGTGGAGAGTGAGGAGGTTGTTGACGAGCACAAGGATCAGATGGCTCTTGCAGCTATCAAGCAAGCTATACCGGAGGACATAATGATGGTCTTGGCGGAGAAGACGACGGCAAAAGAGGTATGTGACACATTGCAAGAGTTGCATGTTGGTTCCGACCGCGTCATGGAACCTCGTGTTCTGACCTTGATGAGAGATTTTGAAGATCTGTACATGAAGGAGACGGAGTCGGTTAGTGACTTTGCCATGAAATTAACTACCATCGCCAATGAGATACGAGCACTTGGAGAAAAGATGGAGGAGCACACGGTTATCAAGAAGCTTCTTCGTGCAGTACCAGACAGGTTCTTGCCTTTTGTCTCGACTTTTGAGCAACTTGCTGATATAAAATAAGAAGCTGACGGAAGTGGTCGGTCATCTCAAGGCATATGAAAAGAGGAATAGAGGTCGCCGACGAGTCGAAGAAGGCAATGAGCTTCTACTCATGTTGAGTGGGAAGCACGGTTCAAGGGCAAGAACAATAAAGATTTTGGTTAGAATCGCAAATTTGACAAGGCAAATATTCGGTGCTTCAACCGTCTGAAGTTCAAGCATTTTGCTAAAGAATGCCACAACTGAAGGAGCAAGAGGCGATGAACGTCCTTATTGATGTTGATGATCAGTCAGCACTGCTATGAAGGAGTCGACGAGTTGAGTCCAGTATGTTGAGTAGTGGCGTCGCCATCCTGAAGTCGAGTCTGAGAGTAGATTCCGAGCGTAGGTTTTGTTGAGTGGTGTTCTGGATAAAGTAGTTGTGTTGCCATCCAGAAGTCGAAGCCGAAGGTAAAGCATAGGGTGTTGCGTTGTTGTGTCGCCATCCTATGCATTTTTAGTAAGTGTTGCGCATATTGTAGGAGTGTCTGAATGGGTCAACAAGTTAGAGCTAAGATGTCAAAATTAGGGGGAGATTGTTAGATATAATCTTGGCATCTACTAGATGATTGTAGAACTGGTAGATAGCTGGTAGCTATATGGAGATGCTAGAAGTATGTAGAACATTCAGTTCTACTTGTTACTAGGGTCTTTTCTTTTCAGCGTATCGTACCGTTGCGTATTACTGTAGCAAATTTAGTTATTTTTATATAATCTATATGTTGTGATAATTTGTAACGATTTTTTCGTGACTTTTAGTAGTTCTTCCAAAAATCCTAAAACTATTTTTAAATTATTTTTTTATATTTTTTAAACGTTATTTTAAGGGCTCTTAAATTTGCTACAGTAATACGCTAACGCAACGATACGCTGAAAAGTACAAGGCCTAGAAGCATCTAGCTATTACTAGGACTCAAATATTAATAGTTAGATGTAAAATGTTTTGGATATATGGGCTGAGCTAAGGTCAGTTCAGCTTAGCATATAAATAGAACATGTAGAAGCACTTGTAAGCCAAGCTTGAGGACTAGTTTAGCTACATATAATGAGTCTCAATTGCTTCCTAAGTGAACATTAGTGTGAGACTTGTGAGAGTTTTGCTTGCTGTTCGTATGAGCTCCTGGGCCAACACAGTCTACTGTCTATATATCTGATAATTTTGGTAATGGGTTGGAGCAGATTCTTATATCCATTAATACAACATATCTAGGTTTGCCATGGTATCGATTCAGCGGTTATAGCCTGAAGGGATACAGATGTGATAGATATGTAGAACCTCCTTTTCGCCATTCTCAAGTTTAAGATTTATGCTTTATTTATTAATTTATTGTTAAATAAGATTGAGTATTAACATTTTGATATGCAATTGCACAATATCACTTCTTATAAAGAAAATGCTTTACTTGGATTTGAAGGTCTTTCTATTTTTTGCAAAATATGTTATCTGGCCACTGCAATAACTTGATTTTGATCTAACATGTATTTTATTAAACATTCCTTAGTATATCTTGCAACCTATAAGGAAGTGTTGGAGCTTTGGATCTCTCCAAAGCTCTAGCAGATGTGCAATAACCACAGCTTATATGGTCATAGCATCTCTCTTACCCTGGAACAACCTTATTGAATATTTGATAGGTAGAATGTTCACTTTGGCATTTGATAATTTTTTCTTAGGTTACAATTAAGTATCTCAAGGGTGGGAAGGAGTCGAAAATGGATTTGCTTGTGATGGAAAATCTTATATTTGGGCGGAATATTACAAGACTTTATGATCTCAAGGGATCTTCAAGGTCAAGGTATAACGCAGACTCCAGCAACAACAAGGTCCTTCTGGATCAGAACTTAATTGAGGCGATGCCAACATCACCAATTTTTGTTGGGAACAAGGCAAAACGACTCCTAGAAAGAGCTGTTTGGAATGATACTTCTTTTCTTGCAGTAAGTTCAGATTCCAACAGTGAGAATTATTCATTTAATGCATTATTTCCTTGTGCTCATACTTACCAAAAATGTGGAAAATATCAGGGTTATTTTTAAACATATGTTCTTGTTTCTTCAAGTAAGATAATCTTCACCTTGATTATACATTTGAAGTTGGCTCCTCAAAATACTTTGAATTATACCACTGTAATGCATGGTCCCATGAATGAATTATACTTTTGGGCCTTATAGCAAATAGTGTAGTGCTATTCTTTGCATTGCAGTCATTCTTGCTTCAAAAATAGATCATGCCACGCTGAACAAATTTAATACAACTGCCACGATGAACAAATTTAATACAACATGTGAATGCTAATTAAACATAACATTCATAATTCATTTATGTCATTCTTGATTAGAATGTCTGGCTGTTGCACCCTGAAGCTAATGTTTATAATTCCTACTAGCAGGCATACAGTGCTAAATGCAATGCTTCTCACTATTGTAACTGGAGTATTTTTTTTAAATTTTTTTCCTTATGTTTTGGTTGCCTTCTTTTTGTATCAACTCTTATGGTAAACACCGATAAGGTCCATATGTGCAATACTTTCTGCTATTATATTTTTTTAATGTATTTTTCTTCTCTTTTGTCATTTGCTGTATTCTTTTTCTTCATCTCCGTCAAGTTTTTATGATAAAGACCAAGGTTATCAATACGTAATACGAGGTTAATACGACGGGCCACCGTATTACAGTATATACGATAATACGAGTATTAATACGACGTATTAAGCACATAATAATACGGCTAGGTCCAGAAATATTAGGTAAATAACATAGGTCCACATGAGTGACAAATTCACAAATAAGGAAATAACACAGGTCCACATAATCAGCGAGAGCAGAGGAGAGAGACCATAGCAGTGCAGAGCAGAGCACTATGGTGCAGTGCAGAGCAGAGGAGACCAGGAGGGGAGGGTAAGGGAGGGAGGACAATACCTAGAGGAGCTGGCGCCGGCACAGGAGGAGGGCGGCGCCAGCACAGCAGGACCGGAGGAGATCGCCGCAGCGCCGCCGGCAGAGGAGGAGAGCGGCGGCTGCGGCGCGGAGGAGAGCCGGGGGCGGCGGTGCGGAGAAGAGCCGCCGTAGCGCCGCCGGCAGAGGAGGAGAGCGGCGGCGCTAGATCGATGGCGGCGATGGAGGAACCCGCGCCGCCATGCTCTGTCGGGCTCTAGGGTTCGAGTCGATGCGCACAGACTGCAAGTACGGGACAAGAGCCCATGTACAGATGGACAAGAGCCCATGTACAGATGTACAAGTACGGCGCTAGTACGTCCAGTTCGCCTCTAATACGGGCTAATACGGACGTACTGCCGTATTAAGGACGTACTGACGTCCAATACGGATGTATTAGGCCATCTTCGCAATACGAGTTGGACGTATTGATCCCTGGTACCGTATTACCGTACGACGTATATACGACGTATTGATAACCATGATAAAGACTGATAAGGTCCATATATAAACATGAACAAGAGATGTGGAATACAATATAGGACTGATACTGAACTGATCTTAAATTTTAATGCACATATATTAATACATTAACAAACTAATGTTTTCTTTCAGGGAATTGATGTGATGGATTATTCCTTACTTGTGGGTGTTGATGAGGAGAAACATGAATTGGTCCTGGGAATAATTGATTTTATGAGGCAGTATACATGGGATAAGCACCTTGAAACATGGGTTAAATCTACTGGCATTCTTGGTGGGACGAGGAATGCCTCTCCTACTGTAATTTCACCAATGCAGTACAAGAAGCGGTTTAGGAAAGCCATGTCTGCTTATTTTATTGTGATTCCTGAGCAATGGATGCCTGCAATAATCAACCCGAGCAAATCATCATCGAATATGTGCCAAGAGAATTCTCAAAATCCTTCACAAGAGTAATCTGATATTTCTGTGCATTATGCCGGATAGACTGTGTCGGCCTACTCTAATCATGGTAGTGCTAAACTGATTGATCTGGCTATTCCTGGCTTCAGTGACCTTCAGATTCGGACTGGGTATTCTCCTGTGCTCATTTGCACAGATCCGATAGCATTCATAGAGTTCCATCTTAAGAATCATCGGGTGTATATATTCTTGCAACTGTAATTATGTCAGTTTTTTTTTCCCCTTCGGTCCTATATGCTAGTTTAAGTCCTATATGTTAGTTTAAAGTGTCGTTGCAGTAGTTTTCATTTAATTTTGGTCGAATGTAAAGAACAAGGAGCGCGTCATTTTTTCCTGCAACGGTTGTTTAATAAGTTTCTCTGATATTTATTTGGAGGGCTGTTGCTGTCTACAATAACAAAATAAAAGTAAGTCATGTTCATGTATATGTTTTCCATGTTTCTGCTAGATGTAACTACTAATACATTGAAACAATAAGCACTAATATTTTCTTTTTATTTCCACTAACCTCTACGGTTCGGTGCAGCAAGAACACTTGGCGTCTTGGCCACATGCCTCTCTCTCTCTATATTATTTATTTATTTGATCGAAGTACACACTCAAGATGAGTAACATTGGACATTTGATAATGGAGTTCGGAAGTCCAGGATAAAACATCTGTTGTTACTAGTCATGCTTGTTCTGATAAAAACACATCGGCTAAAAAAGTTTCATTTTTAAAAGAGTGTGAATCCATGAATAGAATTTTCATATATTAACAAGTCGGGAACTGTTGAACCAAGCAACACTGGAAAAAAGACCAGGTAAATTCAAACTTTGAGTTGAAATTCAACAATTGGAACCTCTCGGTGGAAAACCGGTTACAACAAGTAATACGCTATTCTTCCCATAATAGCCGTGCTTTGAATTATTGGTGAGTAGTTCTATTCAAGCGCACCATATCCATACAAATAGTGTCGGTGCTTAATAGGCTATTTGGTTGCCTTCTCAGTTGAACCAGACTGTATGAGCTGAGACAGGCTGGTTGGAGCCAGGCTGAGATGATGCAAATGGTTGTTGTTTGGTTAGATGCATGAGATTGTACAGGCTGCGTAGAGACGTTGTTTGGTTGACTGCACTAAGGAGAAAATGATATGAAGAAATTCAAAAGAGGGATAAAACATTTTAAAAAATAAATTCTAGAAAATCAAAATAACAAAAAATCAATTACGAAAATAAAAAATTTCAAAAGAAAGTCTCATAAATAAATAAATTCAAAAACAAAAATTTTAAACTTTTAAAATTTATATGGCAAGTGTGGTCTCGTTTTGTTCGAAAAAATATCAATAACCCATTTTTGAAATCGGTTTGGTAATAAAAAATACTAATCAAAAGATATAGCAAATAAATGAATCAAATGTGTCACGCATTTGGTTATTGTTGCATTCGCGGAGCCTGCCTCTGGGGAAACGCCCAATTTGATCGTATCTCCAGAGCCTGGTCCGAAGGGGTTAATTGCATCTATAGAGCCAGGTTCAGATAGCTGAGAAGACAACCAAACACCCTAATTTTGTATCTCAAGATGCAAAGCTCTTTGGATGCAGGCAACCAAACAGCCTATAAGTATCTTCCCCTTCTCTAAACATCTGCAGAAACACATGTAAATCCTATATATATAAAAATACGGTTTTGCTCTCTGCTGGCGCCGGCAGTTCTTCTCCCAATCGCCTCCGGCGCCGACCCGCCGCCACCCGGACATCTCCTCCTCGGCCGCCCGACCTCCGCCGTCCGCCAACGTCTTGACACCTTCCCCGCCGCCGCCGTCATGCCGTCGCCGTTCTAGAGTTTTTTCACTTTTTATACTGTTTTTTCAAGATTTACAGACGGTGAAATTTCTATACAATCGTACTGAAAAAAGGGTCGCCTGCACGAAACGCAAAACGCAGGCGCCTGCGTTCTAGTCGGTCCCATAAAAATATAAGCCAGCCTTTTTAGCTAAGCATGTCTACATTTCTATAAACACTTCGCAATTTGCATTGTGCATCGCCATACAAAGGAGGGTACTGTGCACGAACCGATCAATGGATGGAAAAATTGCACAGCCAGAAATATTGCTGCTGTATGCTAGCTATAGAACCAAGCTATGGCCCCATTTCTTTTTCACTACGGTTCTTTGGTGCATCTTGGCTATCCATGCTAAATGTGATTGTTGGCAGAGCATAGAGTGACGATACCTTAATGCGACCATCTCCAACCGAGTCTCTTCAGGGGCCAAAATCCCTTTGCGAAGAAATTCTGATGCTTCAACAGAATCTCGTCGTGGTTCTCGTCAGAAGAAATTTCTTCCTGCATTCCCTTTAGAACGAGATTCTCTCTCCGTTTTCTTCGTAAATTTCTTCAAAGGGATGCTGTTGAAGATGATAGAAAATGAAGGGAACGAATGTGGGGAAAAGAATGAGGAAGGGAATGAAATGAAGGGAATATGGTTGGAGAAGGTCTTAGGAGGTAGAGTATTTGCTTCCATGCATGTATAGGTAAGTTTATATTCCAATTTAGAATGAGAAAGGCATCTAGGGCCCGGAGACATATAATTAGATAAATTAGATTACAGTTAAAGCCCGTTGGCAATTGTTTTAGTTTACCTGCTTTTTCTTTTTTTTGGAGAAACTTTTACCTGCTTTTTCTTTCACAGTAAAAACCGTTAAACCACATGTTTTTCTGAGCCGTTTTTTTGCTTTTATGAGCGGCTTCTCAAAGCTCTTAAAATCTAACCAAACAAGCGTACCAATTTCGCGAAACTCTTGAAGCATATCGATCCGTCTGTTGTTTGTTGCTCATCTTGCGTATGGACGTCGGTTGTCGCTCGAATAAACCAAGTAAAATTTTAGAAAGAAGATTAAACTTTAAACGAAAACACTTGAGGCCGCTCGTCCGGACGCGCGCAGACGCGGCCCGGCCTGCGTGAAGCTGTGGAAGAGCATGCTGCAGCCATGCAAGGTGGGTCTCACAAGCATTTTTTTTCTTCTTTTGATGGCCATAAATTTTGACTAGGTGCTCTAATATACCAACCGTTTGCACAAACGTATTCCTCGTATTTTTACGAACAAAATAAGGCGTATGTTGCAATATAAATCTTCAAACTTACCTGGTGAAACTTAGGTTTTGCCTACTGAAATTTGGATTTTCATATTCGTTAAACTTGCCGAACTGTCAAGTTTCATCAAATTTCAACAGGTTTCATCCAAGTTTCTTCAAGTTTCATCAGGTCAATCAAAGTTTCATCAAGTTTCAATAGGTTTCATTCAAGTTTCATCAGGTTACATCCAAGTTTCATCAGATTTCATCTGGCGCTCGCCTTCATCAATACGTGAGCCAAGATTCATCAGCACACGACCAAGTTTCACTAGCATAATGTTAAGTTTCATAAGTAGGTTCTGCTAGGTTCACATCAAAAAAAATGAAAAAGTGAAAAAGTTCAAAAAAAATTTAAAAGTATTTAAAATGGTTGCTCTCGATTTTAAAAGAATTATGAAATTTATTCCAGGCATTTTGAACACTGTTTGAATTTTATACAAAAATCAAACGTTTAATTGAAAAATGATCAACTGCACATCTAACTGACTCCGCCTTCCTGCGTCTGGAGCACGCGGAGGCGCGGCCCACGCTCGGTTGCGCGCACTGCCTGCGATCCGAGGAACATCCGGACGCTGGCGCTCACCAACTTTAAAACTAGTTGTTCCTTTATCCAAATTAATAACTGGATTTTTTTTATACGCTTTTGCTAATCATCGAAAGTCGGGACTTAACTTAAAGTGATTTTTATCTAGCTTACTTATTTGAGGATGCAGTATTTCAATGAACTTTTGATTGGCCCCAAATATACGACGTGCAAACGCTAGGTAGATCTTTGAAATAGAATTGAGGTGATTAAACAGAAGGTGTGAAAATATAATGCAATGAAGTGCGAAAGTGATATATAGAGCGTAGTCATATAGACACGGTCAAATATGATAGATTAAAAAGGGAACTCTTTTTAATTGGAAAGCTAGCACATGGCCCTGTAATACAACGTGGATATGAAACCACATTACAAAGGGAGTGACTCGGCGGCAGTCGCCTGGGCTGCTTCATGCAACCCAGCGACGATTCCCACGCCCGCCTTCGCTCTGCCCGCCTCCGCCTCCTCGCCGCCCGCCTCCGCCGCCGCCCGCCTCCTTCCTCCTCCCGGCGGGCCCGCCTCTTGCTCAAGACACCTCGCCTCCTCCTCCTTCCGCCCGGCTGCGCTGCCGCCGCTCCGCCCACCGAGCCGACGCCGCCACCCTAACCCGAGGGGGTGGCGGTCCCTCCACCGCCGCCCACTCGCTTTTGCCCTCCCGCTCGCGCGCGCCACCGCCACCGCCACCGCCCCGACGAGCCCCACCCACCGCCGGTCGTCCGTCGCCTCGACCTCCCTCTATACCCCGAGGGAACCCACATATTCCCTAACCCGAACCCGAAGCGGCGGCGGCGAGCGCCGGCGAGGAGGAAGATGGCGGTGCGGCGAGGAGAAAGAAGGCGCAGGCGCGGTGAGGAGAAGTCGCCTGGGCGGCTTCGCTGCCGCCTAGGCGACTGCGAGGGAGCAAAACCGCATTACAAAATAAGGGCAAAATACATGTGTAGTCCTAAACAAAGTGAACGTAAATTCTAACAAAGCGGTCGTGCCTACACCATGGGCACCTACAAATTAAGCTACTATCACTGTCGAAGATCAGCCGCCGCTGCCGACGGCATTGGCACGACGGGTTGATGATGCTCGCCGCCGCTCTTCAAAGTCTTGTTAACCATGAGAATGTAGAGGGGGCTCTCGTCGAGCACGTTCACCCCGAACAATCGGAACTGCCGTTCTTGCAAGGCCCAGATCTCGTTCACGTCACCTTCCTCGAAGCCACACCCTCTGATGAAGTCCATGTATCCTGCCCCTTTGATGACGACGCCCCGGCTGCTCCCCCACCGCGACAGCAGCAGCTGCTTCCGGTCGCCGTTCATGTCTAGCGCCACCACGGGCAGCCCGCCGTGAACCTTCCCTTTCTTCCTCTGCTTCTCCTCTCCGGCCGCCGCGCCGTCGTCGTCGTCGTCGTCGGTCTTCGGCGGATTCAGGTCATTCAGGCTGGCGGCGACGCGCTCCTGCAGGGTGAGAATCTCGCAGAGGCGGCTGAGCGCGCCCTCTGTCGGGATGCGGAACCGGTTCTGATGCGCGTCCAGGTCGGTGTGCGTCATCACCTTCTCGTCGATGAAGTGCGCCGGCAAGTCCACCCGGAGATGTCAGATGCATCTTCTCCTGGATGAACCTGCTGAGCCACTCTGGCTTCTCCCTCTTGGGCGCCGGCGGCGCGGCCGTGGCGATTAATTTTGCCTTCTTCTTCTTCTTCTTCTTCTTCTTCCCCTGCGCGGTGGGCGTCGCCGGCGCATTTCTTTTCGCCGCCTCCTTCTTCTTTTCCGGCGCAAAGCCAGCCGCCGGAGCCGGAGGACGGACGAACAGCGGGATAACGTCCATCGGCTCTGCACCGACGAGCGGCCTCCGAACGCCGGCGACCTCCGCCGCCACGAAGCTTCCTGCTGGGCGCGCGGACAGGGGGACGGCGGCGTCGACGGGCTGCGCGACGTACTGAACCATGGCGCCGGCCTCCTCAACCTCGGACGAGCTAGGGCCGCACGCCGCCGGCGCAATCGCAACCGTAACCCCAAGCGCGAGCTGCAGCTCGTCGCTGGTGTTGAACGCATACGGCGACGCCATCTCGGCGATCGAGCGCAGATGTCTCGAATGCTGCGAGGAAACGCGAATTGCAGGTGGTGGGTTTGGCTTGGAGGCTAGGCGGCGTATTTATAGGCGGAGTAAAATGCACCGGCGGCCCTCAAACTTGGCAGGGGGTGTCATCCCGATCCCCGAACTTAGAAAACCAGTTGTTGGTCCTCGAACTTAAGACGGTGTCATCCCGGTCCCCGAACTTAGAAACCAGCTATTCGGATCCCTGAACTTGGCACGGGGTATCATCCAGGTCCCTAACTTGGCATGGGGTGTCATCCAGGTTCCTAAACTTAAAAAAATTAGAAAAAAATCATTAAAAATATAAAAAATAACAAAAACATATTTTAAGAGTATATTTGTATTTTTTAAAATTTTTTAAAATTTTCTAATGTTTTAAGAGTAAAAATCAAAATGATCTTTCATAAAAGATCATTTTAAAGAAAATGATCTTTTGAACTAATAACATTTTTATGAAAATCGTAGCAGGATTTGATGATTTTGAATGAAAAATCTTGAAAGATCATAAAAGATTTTTCATTCAATTTTTTTATGATTTTATGCTTTTATGTTCTTCCCATAGTTTTATAAGATTTTTCTGTTTTTATGATATTTGTAAATATTGTATACTTTTTTTGAATGTTTTAATGACTTTCTAAAATTTATATGTTTTTCTTTTTTTACATTTTTAATGATTTTTTCTAAATTTTTTTGAGTTTGGGGACCTGGATGACACCTCGTGCCAAGTTCAGGGACACGAATAGCTGGTTTCTGAGTTCGGAAACCGGGATGACAACCCGTGCCAACTTCAGGGACCCGAACAGCTGGTTTTCTAAGTTCGGGGACCGGGATGACACCCCCTGCCAAGTTCGAGGGCCGCCGGTGCATTTTACTCTTATAGGCGAATGCGGGAGTTCTGATCGGTGTCGGGCTTGGGGAGTTCTGATCGTTGTCGGTCTTGGGGAGTTGGAGCCGGAGACGCACACGCACGCGAGCCAATTAGCCAAACCGACTTACTGGAGATAAGCCGTATATATGTAGAATTGCATATCAGTTCTTACCAGAGAAAAATATTACTCCCTCCATAAAAAATTGATCATCATCTAAGCATTTGTCACCAAGACCAAGAAACACTTAACTCCCCCAAATTCCATTTACACTCCATATTAACTCCCCTAGTAATCCGTCTGCATGCAAATTGATCAACATGCAAAGCACTTATTGGCCTGCTTTGATTGGTGGATGCAGTAAAAGAGAGAGATTGAAGCGCGTCCATGCATGCAGAGCATTTATTCCCATAATTTAGACACTTATTAATTCTGGATTTTTATTTTTTGCTTATATGATGATCAATTCTGGACGGAGGGAGTATTGAGTTTCTACGTATAGAGAACTAAAAACTTTGGATTAGAGTTTTTACAGATAAAGAAAATGAACGCACGGACAGCGGGACAGATAGCCAACGGAATTTTAGCATGGTGGGAAGCCCAAGCCGCCAAGCGCCGGACGTTGGACGATGATCCGATTGCTGAGGTTGGATTCAAGATAAAAATCTGTTATTTTTATGTACGTGCATATAAATATTTAAAAAGTAAAGTAAAATACTATGTAATATGCTTTAGATTTTGACATGTATATTTTTCATTTTTTATGATTAATATTTGTTTAAGTGTTCTAAAGTATAAAGTGGACAAAAAATCGTAAAAATTATTAAAAAAAAATTATATGTCAAATTTGTAATTTGTGTACTTGCCATCTATTACATATGGGCCCACATGTAATTTTAGAGACAATGATATAACTAGTTTATTGAAAATTTGTCTACTTGCTATTTTTAGATGACATGCCCACTTCTTCTAACTAGTAGTTGACTATATCATTGAAATTGCTCTACACAGATTATACAAACCATTCAGTTCCTTGAGACAAATATGTGTCCATCCGTAGTTAGGGATACTCTCCTACCTGTTGCCACACGTGCGAATGAAACACGTGTATTCTTCGAAGGAGTCGTTGCCAGGTGAGCCATCGACCGGATCCAAGACCTTCGTAATAAATTGTAGAGCAAATTGCATTGTAACCATGTGAACATGCAGTACTTCTCACCTAATCCTCTACCTTCCCTAAACTTGTCTCCGTTTGCACAGTTACCCAAAACTGCTAAGGAATCGTGAAATGCTGATGTAGTTTCCTAGGTGTATATTAGGGCCTGTTTGGCAACAAAGTTTTTTAAAACCATGGTTTTGTAATACCATGGTTTGTGTTTTGCTATGACCATGAAATACTATGGTTTTTCAATACCATGGTTTGCTAGCATAAGTGAGAAAATTTTAGATTGGAGTGGAGTCTACAGTACTCCAAAAATACCATGGTTTTTAAAACAGAGCTTTTGGGGTTGCTTCTAAACACCTCATGGTCTAAAATACCATGGTATTTGAGAATACCATGGTTTTGCATAGAAACTACAAAAATACTCCACTTTCAAACATGGCCTTAACAGTTGAGGTGAATGCCCGTCGCTGTTAAACGCTAACGTTGCTAGCCACATGTGTAATAAATTTAAGGATGATATGAAATCCACTTTTTATTTTTTAAAACCAGCTTTGATTTTTTAATATGAATTTTAGAACTTCAACACGGAAAAGCTTTTGAGTTTGAATTATAAAAATTTCAAAGTTGATCAAACTTCGATTTTGTTAAATTTTAAAATTCATAATTTAAAACTCAAATTTTTTGAATTCAAATTTCCACGTTTCAAAATATCAATACATTGAAATTTAAAGTAACTTGAATATTAATTTTATTAGATATTTTAGATTTTGAGAAATCGTACTCCAAACTTGAGTTTTGAAATTATGAAATTCAAGTTTTGTATTGTAATTTCTGATATTTTTAAAGTTCAAAATTTGGGGTTTTGAAATTTTAAAATGGTTAATTTTTGGAAATTTGATGTTGGAACCTTTTGAAACATGACATTTGATTTTCCCCAAAAGTTTAAATATTTTAAGTGAATCTCACCTTATCCTTAAATTTATTGGACATGTGGCTAACCATGTTAGTTTTTAATGATTGATATAGAGTAAAATGCACCAGAGGTCCATTAACTTGTGCGGTGGTGTCACTTAGGTCCATCAACTTTGAAAGTGCATTTTTGTGACCAATAACTTGTTAAGTTGTTCACTGCAGGTCCAAACCGCTCAGTCAGCGCCTTCACGCTGACGTCGTGGTGTTTGGTCAGCACCTCCACGCTGATGTGGTAGTGAGGTGGCCACACAAAATCAAAAAAAAATTTAAAAAATCTGAAAAATCAAGAAAAAAATAAAAAAATCTAAAAAAAAGTAAAGAAATATGAAAATAATAAAACAAATCTGAAAAATTGTAAAAAATCTGAAAAATTCGGGAAAACCCAAAAAATGTGTGAAGAAATCCGAACAAATATAAAGAAATCCGAAAAAAATAAAAAAAATCTAAAACATCGGGAAACATTTAAAAAATCGAAAACATAACCATTTTTTTGCAATTTTTTGGTTATGCTTTCGGATTGTTTAATTCTTTTATTTTTTTCAGTTTTCATTACGAATTTTTATTTTTATGAGTTTTTTATTTTTTACAATTTTTTGATTTTTTTTACATTTTTTCATATTTTTTGAATTTTCCCTGAATTTTTTTTGGTTTTTTTACATTTTTTTAGATTTTGTGTGGCCACCTCACTGCCACGTCAGCGTGGGGCGCTGACTAAGCGGTTTGGACCTACGGTGAACAACTTAATAAGTTATTGGACAAAAAAATGCACTTTCAAAGTTGATGGACCTAAGTGACACCACTGCAGAAGTTAATGGACCTCTAGGGTATTTTACTCATTGATATAATATTCACCTTGGTGGTAAGAGACACATAGACAACCACATCGACATTTAATAGTTTCATAACGCTTTTAGGGATAATTGTGCAAAGGATACAAGTTTAGCAGGCGACAAAGTATAAGGCTAATTTGGGGGCTAAGTGAGAATCATTATAAATTTGGGAGTTACAGTGTAATTTTCTCTAAAATGTAATGTATGGCGAGTGACGATGAAAATGAGCATCTTCAATATAAGTAAGACTATCTCAGCCAACTATGAGAATTGTATATGAAAGATTGAAGATGAGGAGAGAAAGAGGACCAAAACGAGTGAGAGACTATCTATTTACTGTTTATTATAATGTGTAGTGATTTTTTACTTTAATGTTGGAGGTGCCGGCGGACCGATGTGTAGCAATAGCTAGTAGCATTCAGGGGCGATTTTACAGTGTTGGCACCGGGGTCAAGCGATCCCAATGCCTTTCGGACAAACACTTCTTGTTTGTTGCTACCCTATATATCAACCTAAGATTTGAAGCTTAAAAATAGTGATTTACTGTTAAATAACCCCGACGACCCCAACGACTTGTTTTCCTGTATCCGCGGCATTCACGGGTTAGATATGTGGGATGGGATCTGATGTGAATGCGCTAGCTGCGTCCCAATTTGATGCATACAACCATGGAGCTATGCAACGTGCAACGTGTGCACTTCGCTCAACACCGGTCAGGTCAGCTGACTTGTCTAAAAAAAGTGTGGATTTGAAATTGGAATGCGACGGAAGGGCCCAATTTGCGCACCAACGGATCGGCTCGGGCCTAGCCCAAGATGTCTTCTTTTCTCTGAGCCCTATCGACTATCGTAATGGGCTCCGAAATCCTAGCCACCTTCAGCGCCACCTAGCCACCACACCACCAGGGAACAGGGGAAGACATGGGCGACGTCCATGGTGCCTGGCCCGAGAGAAGGAGACACGAGGTTGCCGGAGCGGGGCGGCGCCGTTGGCAAAGGTAGAGATGCGCTTCTTCCAACCCAAGCTGCGCCACTATGCCCCTCCTCAATGATCGCCCCCCGCACCGTATTCAGATCCTCTGCCGTTGGGATTAAAAGGGAGAGGGGGAACAGTAAATGTGCATTATTTTGTACTGAAAATATACTGTTTGGTACTGTTTGAAAACACTGTTTAGCACTATTTGGCACTTTGTTACTCTGATTACAAGCAAGGATTTGCTCTGATGCTGTGCATTTACA
The DNA here is from genome assembly GCA_036346415.1 of Raddia guianensis. Classification (NCBI taxonomy): domain Eukaryota; kingdom Viridiplantae; phylum Streptophyta; class Magnoliopsida; order Poales; family Poaceae; genus Raddia; species Raddia guianensis. The sequence goes on along the minus strand of CM070541.1, from coordinate 13,286,590 downwards.
CCGCCCAGCTCTGAGTGCCCTCTCCTTTTGAGCTGCTGCGGCAGAGGATCCGGATTGCCCCGCACCACCTCCAGATGCACCGGCCATTGCGCCTGTCCTCCCTGGCCACGGCACCACACCGTCCTCCTGCTCAAGCTATGCGACCGTGCCCCCTTCTACCCGAATTTTCTATCTGGATTTGTTCATCTTCCCCTCTATTTGGATCCCCTCTCTGAATTCCTTCATCTCTCCTCTCTCTAACTTAGTCTTGGGCATGTTAATTCTTCATCTCAATTTGTATTATGGTATTTTAACTGCCTCTTGTTAATTTCTATCGATTGCGCTGGGGTTTTAGTAAATGTCTAATCATGCGGCAGTGGTGGATCCAGGATTTTGATAAGACCCAGGCCAACTATCGGCAAGTTAAATTGTTAGATCAAACAGTAAATGATGTTCGTAGTAATGTACGATGAAAATTTGTCCAATTACACACTCAATCTGTCTAATAGAAAAGTAACATACAAATGAAAGGCAAATTTACTAATTTGAAATAATATAGTAGCTTTTTTAGGCAGTTCGCTTATTTGAAGCTTATATCTTAATCAATAGTAACGATAGATCTCAAACCTAGATATTAAAATAAAAAATCAATATTAACGACATGAAATAGATAAATAAACAAGTTAATAGTAAGCAAAATTTAGAGCAAGCATTTTTAAATACCACTAGTGAAAGTTTTGACATAGTGACAGTTCAAAACACACATAAATGCAAGTCGAAGACAAACACTGAGTGCCGATGTTTCTTCAATAACCATCTCTTCATCATTTTCTCTCTATATATGTGTTAATGTGTCATGCATAACAACTTGAATTTCTCACTATGTGTATCTGTATAGGTCATTAGATGATTGCCTAAGCACAAGCTATTAGATCGGCAGAGGCGAACCAAGATTTGTAACACAGAACTAGAGGGCTCTACCTTCATTCCGAGGCCCGAGGCGAGGCGGCGCCAGTGGTGGCCGGGCGGGCAGAGTGGCGGGCGGCGGGGCTGGGGGGGCCGGCGGGCGCGAGGCGTGCCGGCGTCGGCAGTGGCGGCGACGCTTGTGACGAGGTGTCGGGCTGGCCGGTTGGGGTGGGGCGGCGCGTCAAGGCTGGGGTTGTGGACGGCGGGGCAGGCCGGCCCGCACGGGCCGGCAGCTGGAGGTTGGGGGGTATCGCGGGAGGGAGGAGCCGAGGAGGAGGGGGGGGGGGCGGCGGGCGGCCGGAGGTTGGGGACTGGGGCGCGGGCGGGCGGCCGTCTAGGGCTAGGCGGGTGGGCGTCTAGGGCGTCATGGGAGGGAGGAGCCGAGGAGGAGGGCGGGCGGGCGTCTAGGGTGGCGGCTGAGGTTGGGGACTGGGCGTCGGGCTCCTAGGCCGGCTGTGGCATGTGGCCAGTGGCCTTTGGGCCCAGGGGGTGGGGGGTGGGGGTTTTGCTATGGGCCACGCCCCGGGCCGTGGCCCGGGTGGCCCTAGGCCTGGATCCGCCCCCATGCGTGCAATGTTGGTTGCAGAGGGGGTGCGTCAGTAGATGAGCATGAACACAATGCTGCCATCAGGAGGTCAGCCATGCCATGGAGCTGTTGGGTGGACTGCTCATGTTCAATCGCCGAAGCTGCCCCCTCCTCAAATTGCAGTATAAATTTCAATGTACGAGAGAAGCAATTGATTTCAATGTACAAGTATGTTATCTGTTCAAGAGCAGGAATGTAATCTGCGCCATTGGAGAAGGAAAGCAAGGGCGGCAGCATGGTTACCAATTTATTACGAATGTATGATAGATGAGATTATATGGATACGGAGCCCCGTTCCTACGAACTTATGGAACGTTTCTGTTCGCTTGCATCTAGGAATTGAACCCACAAATTGGAGAAGGAATTCAGTGCTGAGTTGAAACAGAAAAATCATGCTGGAATACATATGTATCAGATGTTGCTCGCATTAATAATGTATCCTGTGTGCCTCTTGACATAATGTACGTTGTTGATTAAAAAATGTTGATGTATGCAGTTAAGTCCAAAGAGGGAAGGACAGGGAATAAGAAAAGAAAGTAATAACGTTTTTTGTAGGGAAGCTAGCACACAGATCAAGTAACACAATATGTGGCAGGTACTTATCTTATCATGTGACCAGAAATAGGAGAACGTATCGGGCTCCCCTGCGGCTAGGGTTTTTTCCTAGCCGCCGCCGCCGCCGCCGCCGTCCCAAGCGCCTCCCTGCCACCGCCGCCGGCCCGCACGTCTCCTCCTCCGGCGCGCTTGCCGCCCGCCGCCGTCCCCTCCTCCTTAGCCGCTCCACCGCCGCCCCCGTGCGCCTCGCCGCCCGCAGCGCACCGCCGCCGCCGTCCGGCGCCTCCTCCACCTCGCCGCCGCCGACCCGCCGTCGTCGACCCGAGCGTCTCCTCCACCTCGCCGCCCCGAGGACCTCCTCTACCTCAAGCGACTCCCTAGCCGCCGGCGTCGGCGCCGCCCCGCCGAGCACCTCCTCCTCCCGCCTTCGTCCACCTCGGCTTCCTTGCTGTAGCACCCTCGAGCTCGGCCCCTCCCGGCGGCGGCGGCGGCGGCGGCTGTGTTTTTGGCCTGCCGTTCCCGTGGCTGCCGCCGGGCCTTCTCGGCGCTGTCCGCCGGCGTCTCTCCATCGGGATGGAGTAGCAAGGCGGCTCCTCTCCAGATCCTCGTCGTTCTGGCGGCGGTGACTTCTGTGCAACTATTTCTCGCAACAGTTTCTTCTTGTCTAGTGGTCGTCCTGTTGGCTCGGTGACAGTTGTCACCTTGACTTCGACTTACGGCTTCGCTTATTTGGGCGACTCATATGCCTTCAGATGGTTCCGGCAGATTCAAGACGTGTGCCCTTTGGCTATCTCGCGTCTTTGTTGTTGTGGGATGCTTATCTGAAGAAGGTATGCTTGTCAACAAGTTTGTGGCCGCTTGCAGTTGGTCAAGAATGGGCGTTATGGCGGCGCTGGATTGGTTTGTAGGAGAAGGCAGCATTGGGGGACTTCGGTTTGGCGGTGCTTTTGGGTACCGGTTCGTTGACTCCGGAGAGAAATCTCTAGGTCTGACCTTAGCTGGTTGTACCTGGCAATGACGGCATCGTTGTCGTTCCCTTGTTGAAGGCATTGTCTGGAGTTCGATGAATTTGCTCTACAGGGTGAAAACCTATGGTCTGATCTTTACTGCTTGGACCATGGCAACGGCGGCATGCTTAGTGTCGTTCCCTTCTTGGAGGCGTTGCTTTTGGAGAGCCTTCATCGTGGTCTAAATGTTGTTTGGGTGGTGCTCGGTTCTAAAGATTTAGTTGTGTGTTGTAGCCTGCTGCGTCAGGATTGTTTTCGTCTTGGCGTTTTTCTTTTTTAGTTTTTTGGCTGTGTGCATCCTAACTATGCAGAGGCCGGTTGTGGTCTTGGATTGATTGTATCTTCTTGATATAATTGTCTAAGATCAGTAAAGCTTCCTTTATCCAAAAAGTAACACAATATGTATATATACAATGAAACCATGTTGCAAAATACTCCTATAAAAGAAAATACATGTGTAGTCCTAAACAAATGGATCGTAAATCCTAACAAAGCGGTAGTGCCTACACCAAGGGCTACTGTCACTGTTGAAGATCAGCCGCCGCTGCCGACGGCATTGGCACGACGGGTTGATGATGCTCGCCGCCGCTCTTCAAAGTCTTGTTAACCATGAGAATGTAGAGGGGGCTCTCGTCGAGCACGTTCACCCCGAACAATCGGAACTGCCGTTCTTGGAAAGCCCAGACCTCGATGACGTCACCTTCCTCGAAGCCACACCCTCTGATGAAGTCCATGTATCCTGCCCCTTTGATGACGACGCCCCGGCTGCTCCCCCACCGCGACAGCAGCAGCTGCTTCCGGCCGCCGTTCATGTCCAGCGCCACCACGGGCAGCCCGCCGTGAACCTTCCCTTTCTTCCTCTGCTTCTCCTCTCCGACCGCCGCGTCGTCGTCGGTCTTCGGCGGATTCAGGTCATTCAGGCTGGCGGCGACGCGCTCCTCCAGGGTGAGAATCTCGCGGAGGCGGCTGAGCGCGCCCTCTGTCGGGATGCGGAACCGGTTCTGATGCGCGTCCAGGTCGGTGTGCGTCATCACCTTCTCGTCGATGAAGTGCGCCGGCAAGTCCATCCGGAGATGCATCTTCTCCTGGATTAACCTGCTAAGCCACTCCGGCTTCTCCCTCTTCGGCGCCGGCGGCGCGGGCGAGGCGGCCGTGGCGATCAATTTCGCCTTCTTCTTCTTCCCCGGCGCGGTGGGCGTCGCCGGCGCACTTCTTTTCGCCGCCTTCTTCTTCTTCTTTTCCGGCGCAAAGCCAGCCGCCGGAGCCGGAGGACGGACGGACAGCGGGATAACGTCCATGGGCTCTGCACTGATGAGCGGGCTCCGAACGCCGGCGACCTCCGCCGCCACGAAGCTTCCTGCTGGGCGCGCGGACAGCGGGACGGCGGCGTCGACGGGCGGCGCGACGTACAGAACCATGGCGCCGGCCTCCTCAACCTCGGACGAGCTAGCGCCGCACGCCGCCGGCGCAATCGCAACCGTAACCCCAAGCGCGAGCTGCAGCTCGTCGCCGGCGTTGAACGCGTACGGCGGCGCCATCTCGGCGATCGAGCGCAGATGTCTCGAATGCTGCGAGGAAACGCGAATTGCAGGTGGTGGGTTTGGCTTGGCGGCTGGGCGCCGTATTTATAGGCGAATGCGGGAGAGGAGTTCTGAATTCTGGTCGGTCTCGGGGAGTTGGAGACTTGGAGCCGGACGCGCGCACGCACGCGAGCCAATTAGCCAAACCGATTTGTTGGAGATATGCCGTATGTAGATCAGTTCTTACCAGAGAAAAAGATAATAGAGTTTCTACAGATCGAGAACATGCACGGAAAATGTATACTGGTGCTCCCGATTTTTTCGCCCCCGCAAGGAAAATGTATACTTGTCCATATTTGAATTACGTTGCGAAATTGGTCGGCCTCTACATCGATCGGATTTTCGCTGCGGTTTAATTTGGGCAAGCAAAACCAAAATTTAGCAAAAAGTGAGTTATTTCAATAAAGAAAACAAGTAATCGATAGACATATATATGAACGGTGACTGACGAGCGGCAAGCCTCAGGTGGTGCAGTATGCCATTTACGCGTGACCAGGATTGTAGAGTTGTACGTTGAATACGGGTGCATAATTGATACGTGGACTCTAAATTATAATAGATAAAAAGTTAGGTGTCATACTCTTATCATGGTATTCTATGGAGATAACCATGGTGTAATTGGTTATGATTGAATGTGGCTATCAAGAGAGAGGAGCTAGCCCGCACAGTTGTGTGTGGGCCCTACTGGCTTTATCTCGTTCGGCTAAAGCGAGCCGTCGAGACATGTAATTGCTTTCTCTCGACGGTCCCCACATAGCCGTTGAGAGAGATATCGTCCAGCCCCTGATGACGGCAGCGCTACCTGTCTCAACCACCTTATATTTGGTCGTCGAGAGAAGCTTTCTCGACGGCCAAATCATAAGGACTATGTTTCTCTCCCGGCGGAGTTGTCTCGACGGTATTGTTTCGATGGCTGACCGTCAATACTGACTTCTCCTGATGGTTTTTCTTTTTGTCTCGACTGTTCGGACAATTGGGTTTAGACCCCTTTTTTCATCTTAAAGTTGCTGAAAGTTTTAATCTAAAAAAATTGTTATTCCTCGAGAGAGGTCTTGGAATGTCCAAAAAATAATAAAAATTATTTTAGTAATTAAAAAAATAAAACCTCATAAAAAACTACAATGTATTAGATAGTTTGGCTCGTAAAAAGTAAAAAATTTAATTTAATTTAATTTAACTTAAGTTGAAAAGAGCGGTGCCTAGTGTCATTTCCCGTGGTGAGTAGGTCTTGCCTCCAAAAGGGGGCCACCAGCCATCATCATATGACTTGTGCTATGTTGAGTTCAGTTGTGACAAACTGAAAAAAAATGACAGCCTCTGATAAGAAAGGCAACATATTTTGTGCAATCAAGTTTACGGTACAACTACCATGCAATCGAACTATCAAGAGTTGTATAAAATTATGAAAAAATCTGCCACGTCATTGGCATGACTAATTGCCGATTGGCTCTTTGAAGTTTTTATAACCATCAGAATGTGGAGGAGGCTATCTTTGAGCACGTTCACCCTAAGCAATTGGAACTGCTGTTCTTGGAAGGCCCAGACCTCGATGACGTCACCTTCCTTGAAGCCACACCCTCTGATGAAGTCCATGTATCCTGCCCCTTTGATGACGACGTCTTGGTTGCTCCCCCACCGAGACAGCAGCAATCGCTTCCGACCGCCGCTCATGTCCACCGCCACCACGGCCCATGGGCAACTCGCCATAAACCTTCCTCTTCTTCACCCCTTGCCCGGCCGCCGCGTTGTCGTCGGTCTTTGGTTGCTCCACGTCGTTGAAGTTGGCAGCGACGGGCTCCTCCGGGGTGAGGATGGGGTGGAGGCGGCTGAGAGCGCCGTTGGTCGGGAGGCGGAGCCAGTTCTTCAGGTCGGAGTTCGTCAGCACCTTCTCGTCGATGAAGTGCACCGGCACCTTTGGATCGTATGGATGGATAGCAAAATAACACGATCATATTGAAATCTAATCCATTGAACGTTTCCTAGCTCCTTCGGCCACAAACTCTTCAATGCTCCTATTAGCCTTTTGCGTATACCATCTAGGACAATGCCATTTGCTCTTTCAACAGCTATATTCGCTTGTGGGTGGCCCACTGAAGTGAAGTGTATTTTGATCCCCTTGCTCTCGCAAAAGTCCTTGAACCCGGTTCATATAAAGCACGCTCCATTATGTGCGACCACCTCAAATGGTACTCTAAATCAAATATCATGTTTTCTAGAGTAACTTTTGCGTTGCTATAGCTGTGAAATTCACCGGTGGCTCAGCTTCAATTCATCTAGAGAAGTACTCAATAGCCACTACAGCGAAGTGGAAACCTCCACACGCCATGGATAATGGGCCAACGTCGTCGATTCCCTATCTTGCGAACGACCACGCTAGAGCGTAAGCTTGCATTGGATGCTGAGGTGCTTTACTATGTTTTGTCGTTCATTGACAACCTTGGCACTACTTGATAATTAGCTCCACGTTGGCTAAAGTTGTTGATCAGTACACCCCTGTTCCGAATGCCTTTACTACCATGGTTCCTGGGGCTTGATGCGAAGCGCAAGACCCTTTGTGTACTTCAGGCAAGATCTTTCTCCCTTTAGTTTTTGAGACACATTTAAACCACGGGGCACAAACCCCTTGTATAGGTTACCATCACTGGTGCAAATTTCGTACGCGAAGCACACTCCCCTCTGCTTAGGTATGCTCTGATACGAAAAGACCAATCGTCTTGTTCTTTCGTGATGACGAGCACTTCAGTGCACACTGAGGGTTTTAAAATCACTTCGAAAGACACGGTCGAAGGTATTGCTTCTGCTCCCTCGTTAATTGCCCTTGGTATGTTCTATACAGTCACTCCTTTGAAGTGTTTTTCCATCGCCGACGCAGCTTCAAGGTACCTCATCATTTCTACATGCCCCGATATTAGTTTTAATTAGGATTCTTTGTGCCCCATGCCTTGGCCTTACGGAGACCAAATGGCATTGCTTCATACTTTGGTACATTGTTTGCTCCTTGAAAAAGCAGCCACGCTTGAGCCTGCGGCTCAAAACAACCCATCGGGCCACATTTGCCAGTATGTTTCGGTTTTGTTTTCTTGCAATGCAGGTGAGCTCCACTCAACCATGAAATCCGCCAGAACTTGCGACTTCACCGAAGTTGTGGGCTTGTAGGTCAGATTGAAGGGTGATAATTCTACTGGCCAATTAACAATTCTCCCCGTAGCTTCTTTGTATGCGAAGGTTGATCCCAATGGGTACTTTGAGATGACCACAATATTATACGCTTAGAAGTAATGACAAAGCTTTATAGATGTCATGACAATTGCACATGCAAGCTTGGCAAAGGAAAGTCGCTTTGGGCACGCTTTGTTGAGGTCCTTGAAATCAGCACATTCTCCAGGCTCCTCTACTTTTTTTCACGAGCACGACATTGACTAGCTATTCTGAATGCACTGCTTCTTTTATGACCATTGCTTCAAGCAGCTTTTTCACTTCAACTTTCTTTGCTCTCTGTCATTCTTCATACATCTTAACTTTTGTTTTCGCAAAATTTGGATTCACCTCTAATGCGTGTTCAATAATGCTTGGCGGGACTCCTCCGCCTCTTTGGGTGCCCATGCAAAGATATCATAATTTTTATCAATATTTGCACTAGGTTGACTTCTAGCTCTTCAAACAACTCAGCTCACAATGTTATATCCTTGTGGCCTGCCAATAATGTTAATGATGCTTTTTTTGTTTGACCCTCTGGCTTTGCCTTCGGAGCCTATGATTTTTCTCCAATTGCTTAGGGTGAACGTGCTCAAATATGGACAAGTATACATTTTCCGTGCATGTTCTCGATCTGTAGAAACTGTATTATCTTTTTCTCTGGTAAGAACTGATCTACATACGGCTTATCTCCAACAAATCGGTTTGGTTCATGGGCTCGCGTGCGTGTGCGTGTCCGGCTCCAAGTCTCCAACTCCCCGACACCGACACCGACACCGATCAGAACTCCTGTCGCATTCACCTATAAATACGCCGCCCAGCCGCCAAGCCAAACCCACCACCTGCAATTCGCGTTTCCTCGCAGCATTCGAGACATCTGCGCTCGATCGCCGAGATGGCGCCGCCGTACGCGTCCAACGCCGGCGACAAGCTGCAGCTAGCGCTTGGGGTTACGGTTGCGATTGCGCCGGCGGCTTGCGGCCCTAGCTCGTCCGAGGTTGAGGAGGCCGGCGCCATGGTTCTGTACGTCGCGCCGCCCGTCGACGCCGCCGTCCCGCTGTCCGCGCGCCCAGCAGGAAGCTTCGTGGCGGCGGAGGTCGCCGGCGTTCGGAGCCCGCTCATCGGTGCAGAGCCGATGGACGTTATCCCGCTGTCCGTCCGTCCTCCGGCTCCGGCGGCTGGCTTTGCGCCGGAAAAGAAGAAGGAGGCGGCGAAAAGAAATGCGCCGGCGACGCCCACCGCGCCGGGGAAGAAGAAGAAGAAGGCGAAATTAATCGCCACGGCCGCGCCGCCGGCGCCCAAGAGGGAGAAGCCAGAGTGGCTCAGCAGGTTCATCCAGGAGAAGATGCATCTCCGGGTGGACTTGCCGGCGCACTTCATCGACGAGAAGGTGATGACGCACACCGACCTGGACGCGCATCAGAACCGGTTCCGCATCCCGACAGAGGGCGCGCTCAGCCGCCTCCGCGAGATTCTCACCCTGGAGGAGCGCGTCGCCGCCAGCCTGAATGACCTGAATCCGCCGAAGACCGACGACGACGACGACGGCGCGGCGGTCGGAGAGGAGAAGCAGAGGAAGAAAGGGAAGGTTCACGGCGGGCTGCCCGTGGTAGCGCTGGACATGAACGGCGGCCGGAAGCAGCTGCTCCTGTCGCGGTGGGGGAGCAGCCGGGGCGTCGTCATCAAAGGGGCAGGATACATGGACTTCATCAGAGGGTGTGGCTTCGAGGAAGGTGACGTCATCGAGATCTGGGCCTTCCAAGAACGGCAGTTCCGATTGTTCGGGGTGAATGTGCTCAACGAGAGCCCCCTCTACATTCTCATGGTAAACAAGACTTCAAAGAGCGGCGGCGAGCAGCATCAGCCCGTCGTGCCAATGCCGTCGGCGGCACCGGCGGCTGATCTTCAACAGTGACAGTAGTTTAATTTGTAGGTGCCCATGGTGTAGGCACGACCGCTTTGTTAGGATTTACGATCGCTTTGTTTAGGACTACACATGTATTTTGTTTTATAGGAGTATTTTGCAACCTGGTTTCATCATATATACATAGTGTTACATGACCTGTGTGCTAGCTTCCCTACAAAAAACGTTATTACTTTCTTTTCTTATTCCCTGTCCTTCCCTCTTTGGACTTTTTCAAGAAGGGGGTACCCCCATTTCCATTATCAAAGACAACGGAAACATACAACATTCAACCAACAAACCACGCATCAGTTTAACTGTTAAACTAGAAGACTTTTCCAAAAGGAATTCGACACTACACCACGATTACTTTCACTAACAGTAAACACAAGGGAACAACAACCGCCACTAAGAATTAAGCTACAGACAACCAAAAACAAAACAGCACATCGTAGGCCGATGCACCATGACCCAGCTTTCATCAACAGCTCTCCTGCTTCTTTCCTGTGCCAGTTCAATCCTGCTCGCTTTTTTCTGAATCATCCTGACATTCTTCATCACTTAGTCAGGACGCTCCCCCCACATATTCTAAGTGATCATCAGAGTTGTACCACTTCCGTCTTTTTGCTTCTTCTCTAATCCTGCAACAAAAATTTTCAGCATTGTACAATCTTTATCTCCATCAGAATAGGCCCCAGCCCAGTAATCCAAAAGAGCACAACACACGTGTAAAATGTTTAAAGGAGACATGATCAGAGTTGATTCGAATGCAGCTTTGTTTCTACTTAACCAGATAGCCCAGCAAACTGCTGCCAAACACACAATGTGAAATTTTTTGCCCTCGGGCCAGATCTTACTCAACCATCTATAAAAATGCTTCAAATCACTTGGTCTAGAAGTCACTCCACAGCATGATATGACAACCCCCCATATGGATCTAGCAATGGGACAAGAGAAAAATAGATGATGACTTGTCTCAATGTTATCACAAAAAGAACATCTCGGATCTCCCATCCAATTCCTTTTCCTCAAGTATTCTTTAGTTTAAATAGAATTCTGATGCACCAACCACATGAAAATTTAATTTTCAGGGGTAATTTAGTTTTCCAAATAAGGAACAGATCCCTACAATTATGCCCTCTGTCAAAATTTTTGTAAAGAGATTTGATCGTAAAAATTTTATTCTTCTCTAAAACCCAAAAAGGTTTATCAGGGCCTCCACCCACATTAATCTCTGACAACTTATTTAAAATTTCTCCCCACATCTTCTGATCTGTTTCATTCAACCATCGTCTGAAAGGCAACCTCCAATCTAATCTATGACAATCAGCCACTGAAATGTTCTGTTTAGTACAAACTCCATAAATCAGTGGAACTTTATCTTTCAAAGGGCTCTATCCTAACCAGCAATCATTCCAGAAATCCACTGATTCTCCATCACCTAGCACATAACCTCTATGATTGATATAAGTGTCTTTACACTTCAGTAAACCCTTCCAACAAGGTGAACCCGAGGCTTTCTCCCTGACTTGATTCATAGTCATACCCCTCATGTACTTGGCTCTGACCAACTCTTGCCAGATACCCTTTCCATTATCTAATCTCCACCACCACTTACACAAAAGACTAATGTTCAGCTCTCTTAGATTCATGACCCCTAGGCCACCCTTTTTCCTAGACCTAATTATTTTGGCCCATTTAATCAAATGATATCTCTTCTTGTTACTGTTACCATTCCAGAAAAAACCTCTCCTAATCTGATCAATTTGTTTAATAATTGTTTTGGGCAGAAGAAACATTGACATGCTATATATAGGAATATTAGTCAGACAAGAATTTATTAAAACCAATCTACCACCATATGAAAGTGATCTACCTTTCCACCCATCAAGTCTTTTCTTAACTTTTTCAACCATTCCAGCCCAATGCCTAATTTTTAGACCACCACTCCCCACTTGTACCCCCAAGTACTGCATAGGAAGAGTTCCCATATTACAATTAAAAATCTCAGCAAAATTTATTTCAGTCCCACTATCCCCATTAATCACATATAATTCACTTTTATGAAAATTAATCCTCACCCCTGATAAATTTTCATATAGAAACAGAATAAATTTGAAATTTAGTGTAGAAATCACATCATTTTTTAAGAAAACAATCGTATCATCTGCATATTGTAGGATAGCTAAACCTTCTTCATACAGATCAGGCACCAAACCTTTTATCAACCCATTTCTTTGAGCCACCCTCACCATTTTAGAAATACAATCAGCTACTATATTAAAATAAGGGCCATTCTTACCATTTATATTCACATTCAAAGCACCACTTGTTACCACCTGTTTGATCCAATTAATCATTTTCTCATCAAAACCTCTAAATTTCAGCAGCAAAAATAAAAAATCCCACCTAACTTTGTCATAAGCTTTCTCAAAATCCAATTTTAGAAAAATCCCACAATCTTTACTAGTCTTAACTGAATGCATGACCTCATGCAGAGACATGACTCCTTCTACAATGTATCTGCCCTTTAGAAAAGCATTTTGATTTTTTAAAATGATTCTATTAAGCGCCAATTCTATCCTATTTGTCAGAACCTTAGTGAAAATCTTGTAACAACAATTAAGCAAACAGATAGGTCTAAAATGCTGAACCATTATAGCATCACTCTTCTTGGGGAGTAAAATTATTTGTCCATAATTAATCCTATCCATTCTCAAAACCCCTTCAAAAAAATCTTGAAACAAACCTAACAAATCTTCTTTGATAATATGCCAACTAGATTGATAAAACTCAATGGGGATACCATCTGGGCCAGTAGCCTTATTTTTTTCCATCGCAAAAATGGCAATTTTCACCTCCTCCTCTGAGAAAGGTCTACACAGCTCTATGTTTTCTATTTCTGAAACCTTTTCATCCTCTTCCCAAATGTCATTAAAGATAAACCCACATGCATTTTGTTCATACAAAAAAGATTTTTTTAATAGTCAGTGGCCATATTCAAAATTTCCTTCTCATCATTCACAACCATCTCCTTATTTTGCAATTCTAAAATTGTATTTTTTTCTTTTTCTACCATTGGCAATCCTATGAAAATACTTTGTATTTGCATCTCCCTTTAACAACCAATTCTCATGAGCTTTGGCATGCCAATATGCCTCCTCCTGCTCGTGAATTCGATGTAAATCAGCTAACAAATCAATTTTTATCTTTACTTCTGCTGTAGATAACCCTATTACTTCTTCTTTATCCTCCAGGTTTTTTAAAATCTGACCATTTGTTTCCTTTTTACTTTTCTCTTTACCAAACATATTAGCTCCCCAGCCTTTAAGGTATTTTTTAATCCTTTTGCATTTGATCATAAACACTTCTATCTTGGTATTAGCCACCACTGGCCTTTCCCAGACTGACTTCACAACCTCATGAAAATTATCCTCATGAATCCATCTTAAATTGAAATGAAATCTTGTGTTTTTCACATTCCCACCATAATCAGTTTTAAACAAAATGGGGTTATGATCAGAGAAGCATTTTTGGATTTTACTAACGTTTGAAAGAGGATAAATCTTCTCCTATTCCATATTAATGAAAACCATGTCTAACTTAGCCAACACCGGATTAATTTGATTATTAGACTAAGTAAAATAGCCACCTGACAGTATGAGCTCTCTCAACCCAAAGGTATTAATCACATAATTGAATAAGTTTGCATTTCTCTGATCTATATACCCGGTGTTTTTATCCATTAAAAATCTGGTCAAATTAAAATCTCCCTCAATGATAGCCGGGCAGCCATCTTTACCACAAAACTGAGCTAACTCTGTAATGAACTGAATCTTTTTATCAAAATGAGGAGCTCCATACACACACATTACTATGAACCTATGTTTATTCCTGATATTCCATAAATTCAAGCACAGAATGAACTCTCCCTTCTTAACGCCCAAAATATCAAATTTATCATTGTTGATCCCACAGATGATCCCACCAGATCTACCCATAGAACCAATCCAATGCCAAGTGTACTTATTATTACAATCAAGCTTTCTTAAAAGATCTGCATTATAATCTTTGACTTTTGTCTCCATCAAACCTATTATATCTAACTTGTGCAAGTATATCAGCTCCCTGATATAGTTGCCAGTACCCTTTTTATTTAACCCTCTACAATTCCAAAATAAAACGTTCATCATTTGATACCGGTATTATTATTATCATTCATTTTATCCCATGTTGACAAAACAGCTCTCTGTTTGTCAAATTTATCCACATCTTTGGGACCCATCCCTTTTCTGAATTTATTCTTTCTTTTTTTCCTAGATTTCTTCTGACTTCTACTAATCACTCTGGAGAATTCCTTTTCACTTTCAAAATGAAACTCATCAGACAATTCATCTCTATCTAAAAATAAAACCTTATCAGAATTATTTACATCCATTTCCTTGCCCCCCTGTTGCATGTTCTTAACACTGTTGTTTTTTTTAAAAAAGTTCTAATCTAGCCACTTCAAGTTCTTTAATCAGATCAAAACCATCCACATTCCCATTAGAAACCTCAACCCCTACTGTTTGAGCAATATGAACAAGAGTATCATTGTTTAAGACAGAAAAGGAATTAATAGAGGTAGACATCTTATTACCTTCCAGGTTTTGTTTCTTTGATAGAATCTCAGCTTTTTCCAGAATAGGAGTACCTCTACCCATAAGCCTTTTGCTTCTTCTAGTTGGCCTTTGAAAATTATCAGTTTTAGCTTCATTTGTATCCACTATCTTTCTTTTAATAGGAGACCCTAAGCACTCCCCAGGAGTCACTTCCTTAGAGACCTCATCCTTCTTCCCTTTTTCTGAAATTTCATTTATACCATGCTTATAGGCCACTGCCTCATCCTCCACATTTACTATTGTCAAATTTATTTTATCTTCTCTCATACTATCTGACGACCCCACATCATCTATAATTATATCACTATTTTCCAACTCTATCCCTCCGGATGGAGTGAAGATGTGATGTTCATTCTTTTTAATGTAAGGCTCGGGAGACTGTTCTATCTTCTCTTCACCCTCATCAATGATTTCCTCAATTCTTACTTTAGTAGCCCCTCCCTTATCTGATACAACAGTTTCAGCAAAATTATGTGAAGAACATGGAAGCATGGACAAACCCCTCTGGTCTCCTACATCATTAGACTGAATATGTTTGCCCAACACTCCATGCGCCCAACCCCAAGGAATATTTGCAGACCACTTGAAAAAACATGTGGGGAAACCCATATCCACACACAAAGAATTATACGATTGCACCTTGCTCTTGCCAACATAATGCGAAATCACATTAGAATACTGACCTTTCCTTGCAGTCATGTGTTCCTCCATTTCAGTTTGAAGTAAATCATCTTCCTCCATATTAATGTGGCCACCCCTCTGACTGTAACCACCACTGATTTCTTTTCCTGCAGCAGAACTCTTAAAGTTTTTGGAGGGAGGTTCACCACTGCTCTTTTTATAATTGGGATTTTCTAGAGTCATTTGTCTCTTAGATGATCCACTGTCTTTGGATGCATCAACTTGAATAGGCAACTTATCATTTGGATCAATGCTGTCAGACAATACCTCTTCAAGTTCCAAATAGAATTCATAAATTCCAGTTTTAATCACCCCTTCTACAATCTCAGGAACTGCAGCAACATCCCTAACTGCAATTTTGATTCTAAC
The DNA here is from genome assembly GCA_036346415.1 of Raddia guianensis. Lineage (NCBI taxonomy): Eukaryota > Viridiplantae > Streptophyta > Magnoliopsida > Poales > Poaceae > Raddia > Raddia guianensis. The sequence goes on along the minus strand of CM070541.1, from coordinate 13,271,108 downwards.
ATAATCCATCCCCTTGAGACTGCTCATATCTACCTCTGTGGTAATCCCTATCATAGAACCAATGTAACATGCCACCTGATATGTCCTTCTTCTAGGAATGTTTCTGATTTTAATCCACACCTCTTGCAAAAAACCAATAGCTTCATCCTCTTCATTCCAAGGTTCAAACTTCAGCAACGCTGTCCCTGACTTCATCAACATGTTTGGAAATCTAGAAATCTTCTCCACTTCTTTGACACTCGGGAACTGCACAATGAATTTTTCTTCCTTAAAACTAGAGACCTCACCCTGCCATTCATTTCCAAAATAATCCTTCAATTCTACAATAAGTTCCTCCAAACAAAATTGCCCTTTCTCCACCGAAACCATCAGAAAACAACCATTCAGTTTATCAAACTCTTCCACTTGAACATCCTCAATCAAAAAGAATCCCAAAGCCTCAGAATGAAAACCACATAAATTTGCAATAAACTCCCAAGGTTTTTTATCTGCACACCTCCTAGCCATATGTCCCTCTTGACCACATCTCAAGCATTTAACAGGGAAATTACACTCTGCAAGTTTATGCCCTTTCCTACCACAACGAAAACAGTTCCCTCCTTTATCTTCCTTCCTTCCAGCACTCATATCAGAAACCTCATGAGCATCATGTGTCATACCTGTGCCTTGCATATTTGTAGCTTTTGGCTTCCATCCTTGATGGTGTTGATCCCCTCCAAAGCTAGTCTGTTGCGATCCACCTCCTGCACCACCTTCTTGGAAGGATTGCCCTCCCTGGTTGCTAGAAGCTGGATTTCTCCAAGTAGACCACTCAGATGAACCACCAAGGCGACCCCCATTCCACACCTACGGAGGCCTCCATCCACCCCTCCAATTCTCTCCCTGAACCTCTCCTCCATGCCAGCGATCTCCCCATGAATCCTCTCTACCATACCAACCAAAACCCCCGCCTCGCAAAGGAACTCTCCCCTGAGGAGGGCGCCAACTTCCTTGAAATGGCCGACCACCCCGTCTACCATTCCCGCCTCTCCCTCCACGATCCATATCCAGAGTATCCCGAACCACCTCAGCGAAACTCCTATGATCCCTCGATCTGGTACCACTCCAACCCAACTGCGTATGAACCCTAGAACGAGAACACACGCGTTTTCCCCAAAGGTGAGCAAACCTCCGTCTCACACCATCGTGAGGAAAAAATCTCCTTCCTGTAGACCTCAGGCTCCCCCGAGTCCCAGGTAATCGAATCCACATCCGCTCCACCAACCCGCTATTCGCTGTCGAAACTCCATTCGGAGAATCAACAGGAGCCCCACGATGGTTTAGAGGACACGTACCTCCCTTCCTAGCCGTCCCTGGGGCTCCCCATGACGGAGATGTCGCCGGAGTTGACGCCGACGATAGGATCGCCGCCGTCGCCAGAGCGCCGGACACACACGACATCCAGAATTTTCTAAATGGGGTCAATCCTTCTAAATATCTTCTACAGTCGATTTCTGTATCTTGTTTCCCTCTTTGGACTTAACAGCATATATCAACAATGTACATTATGTCAAGCGGTACACAGGATACATTATTAATGCGAGCAACATCTGATACATATGTATTCCAGCATGATTTTTCTGTTTCAACTCAGCACTGAATTCCTTCTCCAATTTGTGGGTTCAATTCCTGCTGGATGCAAGCGAACGGAAAAGTTCTATAAGTCTATAGGAACGGGCTCTGTATCCATATAATCTCATCTATCATACATACGTAATGAATTGGTAACCATGCTGCCGTCCTTGCTTTCCTTCTCCAATGGCGCAGATTACATTCCTGATCTTGAACAGATAACATACTTGTACATTGAAATCAATTGCTTCTCTAGCTCGTACATTGAAATTTATACTGCAGTTTGAGGAGGGGGCAGCTTCGGCGATTGAACATGAGCAGTCCACCCAACAGCTCCATGTCATTGCTGACCTCGTGATGGCAGCATTGTGTTTATGCTCATCTACTGACGCATCCCCTCTACAACCAACATTGCACGCACGATTAGACATTTACTAAAACTCCACCGAAATCGATAGAAATTAACAAGAGGCAGAGTTAAAATACCATAATACAAATTGAGATGAAGAAGTAAGATGCCCAGGACTAAGTTAGAGAGAGGAGAGATGAAGAAATTCAGAGAGGGAATCCAAATAGAGGGGAAGATGAACAAATCCAGATAGAAAATTCGGGTAGAAGGGGGCACGGTCGCATAGCTTGAGCAGGAGGACGGTGTGGTGCCGTGGCCGGGGAGGACAGAGGCGCAATGGCCGGTGCATCTGGAGGCGGTGCGGGGGCCGGTCAGTGAGGAGGGGCATAGTGGCGCAGCTTAGGTTGGAAGAAGCGAATCTCTACCTTTGCTGACGGCGCCGCCCCGCTCCGGCAACCTCGTGTCTCCTTCTCTCGGGCCAGGCAGTAGGCACCATGGACGTCGCCTATCTTCCCCTGCTCCCTGGTGGTGTGGTGGCTAGGTGGCGCTGAACGCGGCGGGAGCGTATCGTCTGCTGTCGCCCTGGCCACGGCAGAGGCTCCATAGGACTCGATCCAGCCGTCCAGGTCTGATCCAACGGGTAAGCAAAACGAGCCACTTACTCCTCGAACCGGTACGCAGATCTGACCATCCAATGGCCATCAAACGGTCACCTTTGTTCCTGCCTGCGAACCGTTACCTTCTGTTTTGTTCAGAAAGCTATAAGCCTCGTTCGCACAGTCACACAGAGACAATCAGATCTAAAGATTTCAAATTAAAGATGTATAAGAGAGATCTGAAATGGCAAAAATGGATTAATAGGAACAATGCTAATCTTACTGCACAAATGATAAGTTCATATATGCATTTTATTAGCCTCAATTTCAATCTGCAGCTAGATGATAGTAAAACTAAAACTGGAGAAGGTCAGTTTTCGAAAACTCAACAGTAAGTAGTCAATGAATTTGAATTTCAATGAAATTATGCAAATCTAGTGAAGATTAACTGTCCAAAACAGGATAAATAGATCTGGTTTAGGCATCAGCATAGCTCCATTGTCCAAAAATAAAAAAACTAATGATGCTTTGATAAGATCAATTGGAAAGCATCAAATTGACACCATTGTCATTGTTCTGCTACTGGACATTTCAGAGAGAGAACAATGCAATTCCTCATATACAGAGAGCGAACATATTACTACTACTTCATATACAAAAGGTGTTCTTTTGGTCTTTTCAACTATGCTTAATTAGCATGTTTTACCCTTGATTCCTGAAAAGCACAAATGGAAAAACATCATCAATGTAAAGAAACTGAATCAAATGAATTTTGAAAAGTTAGATAACCACATACTGCGGTTTTCTTCTTTTTTGGTAGGTTTTTCTCCACCCAATTTCTCTTTCTCTTCGATCCACCCTTTCTTTCTTCTTTTTTCTTAAGGACAGCTCCTTGCAACATATCATCATGTATCATTGTGGAAACATTTGGAGGCTTGAAGGTGTTGTCCATAGAATACTTGCTATTGATTTTTTCATCAACCTCATATCGAAGGGTATCTAGGGCACTATCAACAAGCAAAGATGTTTCTTCAAATTCGGATGCTCGAGAGGCCAAGGAAATGAGTTTGTATGAAAGAAACTTGTAACGACGTGCTGCAGTCAGTTCTTGTCTCGGCTCGAGGTGTCTTGGTTAGATGATCCCTCTTATCCTTTCCTCGTAAACCTTGCTTTGCACACACAAATCTACAAGAAGTAACCACGCAATCCTTCTTACACTTGTTCTCATATTTCTTCCTTACACTGAAGCCCATTCGACCTCCATAATACTTCCAAAATATTTTTGCATCAGCTAGATTTCCAAATTCCATGCCAACACGAGGAATCCAACTAGGTAATGTGTTGTCCCTGTTCAATATAAAATAAGATCAACTGTCAAATTTCATAGAGGATAAAAAAACGTTCATATTAACTCTAGTTACTGAAATAAAAAAATGTTATTAACTCAACTTAACTCTGTTATCCAACTATTGAACTCAACTAACATCACCTTGTACAGAATTTGCTCCAAACCCAACTAAAATATTCAGTTTCTGCTACACATATATAATTTCCTTGTTTTCATATGTGCTCAAAGATACTCGTACTGACACTAAATGCCTCAATCTGCATTTCTAATCGGGATGCTCGATTATACCTTTCAAGTGAAGATGCTCGATCAAGAGACGGTGCTCCATATGGTGGGGTTTTCGACGATGCTCCATCTGCTGGGATTTTCGATGAAGATCCATGTCCTTCCATCAGGAGGAAGCTGCAATCCAGCGAGGAAAGGAGACAGCAACACGAATGGAATGAGAGGCAGCAATGACGGCAACGGCGAGGAGCTACAGCGGCGATGGCGAGGACCTACTGCTGCGACGGCGACGAGCGCGCCGTTCCCGCGGCGGCGAAGGCGAAGAGAGGAGCTACGGCGGCGACGGCGACGAGCGCGCCGTTCGCTGCGGCGAAGACGATACGCTTCCCTGCGGGAATGAGCGCGTAAAATTCCCGCGTTGAGAAGCATAAATGGGCCGATTAAGCATGGGCCTCACGCGGTAGTCGTTGGATCTAAGATGGATGGCTAGATTGCAGCTCTACGGAGCCTCTGTCGTTGCTGGATGCAACGGCAGACGATACGGTTCCGAAGGGGGCTACGGTTTCGGGGCTCACAAAAGGAGACATCTTGGGCCAGGCTCGAGCCCATCCGTTGGTGCGCAAATTGGGCCCTTCCGTCACATTCCAATTTCAAATCCAAACTTATTTTTCAGACAAGTCAGCTGACCTGACCGGCGTTGAGCGAAGTGCGCACATTCCACGTTGCATAGCTCCATGGTTGTATGTAGGGGTGGAACCGAGCTTTTTTCCGAGTCTCTTCTAAAATTGATGCAGATTGATTCTATATGATTTTAGTTGTTTTTTGAGAGTAAATTTTCAACCGAGCCCACGAGCCGAGCCGAAGTGCATTTCAAGGTTGTCTAAAATCAACTAATTTTAATGTTGGAACAATCAAAAATTGAATAGGATGAAATTTTAAACCGAGCCAAAAAATCAGAAAACGAGCTTTTGTTCCGGCCCTAGTTGTATGCATCAAATTGGGACGCAGCTAGCGCATTCACATCAAATCCCGTCCCACATATCTAACCCATGAATGCCGCGGATACAGGAAAACAAGTCGTTGGGGGTTATTTAACAGTAAATCACTATTTTTAAGCTTCAAATCTTAGGTTCATATGTATGGGAACATATGATTGCACCGTAAGCGTGATTGCACAGCATATGTTCCTTAATAAGATGACAAAGGAAACTTGACGCCGTAGGAAATAATTAGTAAGAAATCAACCTCGTAATTACAGTCTACTAATTTTTTTTAGCAAAGGGGCAGGAGAGCTGCCTTGCATTGATAAAAAACGGAAGGAGTACAGAGGGTACAGTGTGGGGGGAGATGAGTGCCCCTTCCCCTAAGGGCCAAAACGGGAACTAACTTATTACAAAAGGAGCTCTTGCGGCTGACCAGAGGCGCAGGTCATCTAATAGAAAAAGAAAGAAGTTCTGCCTAGGGCGCTCAACCTGATGAAAAATTATGCTGTTCCTTTCGACCCAAATGTGCCAAATGGTGGCAGAGACGACTGAGAGGGCACCCCGGGAGGGGAGATGCTGGAGGATGTCCTCGGCCCACCAACGTCTGAAGCTGTCGTTGCAATACCAGCCCACCGGGTCGATTTGTGGCGCGTTGAGGCATGCCAAATGAGCCCAGACGAAAGAGCTGAAATCGCGTTGGAGGAAAAGGTGCTCCAGAGTTTCTAGGTTACCCCTGCAAATAGGGCAAAAATAGTCGTTTGGGAGCTGTCGACTTAGCAGGGTGTCAGCCATTATGACAAGCTGATGTAGCAGCAGCCAGAGAAAAAATCTACATTTCGAAGGGGCCCAAAGTCTCCAGACTCTTTGGAAGGCGAGCGTGGCGACATGGCCATCAAATTGTAGCAGGTTGGCTGGCTTGACGGAGAAATTCCCATCCGCGGTGAACCGCCGAATGAGCTGGGAAAGAGTAACTTGAGTAATTCTCCTCAGGAGGTCTACCAACTGTGGGACCAAATGATGGGTTAGGTTGTGGCTGAGGTCCGTTACCCAATTGTTGTTTGTGATGGTGTTGAGCACCGTTCTATTCCTCCAGGTTGAAGCGTTGAAAAGCGCTAGTGCAATCTGCTTATGGGCACATCCTGTGGGCCAATGGTCCTCATAGAAGGAGAGGGCGGCGCCGCTGCGCAGGATGGCTAAGGAGTTAGCCCTAAACAGTGTGGAGTCGGCCTCAGGAGCGATGAGCGGGAGGATGGTCCAAGCCGGGGTCGGCGGCGACTTGGAAAGCCAAAGCCAGTGAAGCCTAAGGGCCCTTACGAAGCGGGAGAGGACAAGGACCCCAAGGCCTCCAAGAGATGTCGGGGTGCAGACCGTGCTCCAGTTTACCTTGCCTTGCTAGAGGCAGAGTCGGAGCCATTCCATAGCCAAGCGCGTCTGATTGAGTCTATCTTCTTCGTCACAGTTGATGGCGGTTTAACAATCGACAGGTCGTAAGTTGGGAGCGCTGAATGAACAGCCTTGAGTAAGGTGAGACAACCCCCTTTGGACATGAGCGCTCCCGCCAGCCGGCTAGTCTAGAGGAGATTTTGTCGATTAGCGGCTGAAAATGGACATGGCGAAGCCTCTTGACGGATAGCGGGATCCCTAGTTATTTGATGGGGAATGCGGCACTTTCGACGGGGAGGTCTTGCTGGATGAGGTCGAGGTCAATCCCCTCGCATCTGATCGGCACGACCTGACTTTTAGAGAATTGGTGCGGAGGCCCGAAATAGACCCGAATTCCTGGAGGATGGCGGCTAGGGAGGATACATCCCCCTTGGAAGGGTTTAGAAAAATTGCCGCGCCATTAGCACAAAGAGATACTTTGGTGGTTTGGGAATCTTTGACTGGTGATAGAGCACCTGCTTCTGTAGCTTTCTAAAGTAGAGCAATGAGCGGCTCGATGGCAATGTTAAAGAACATGGGGAGAGGGAATCTCCCTGACGGAGGCCCCTGCAATGATATATGGTGTCGATGGGCAGTCCATTCAGGAGCACCTTGGAGGATGAGGTGGCAAATGATACGGAGATCCAGTTGCGCCAGCGTGCCCCAAAACCATGGGCTTGGAGGTTGTCTAGAAGGTAAGGCCAAGATACAGAGCCGAAGGCCTTCTCAAGATCAAGCTTGAGAAGAAGAGTCGGGGTTTTCGATCGGTGGAGTGATTTGGCGTTACTCTGAACGAGGATAAAGTTATCTTGCATATTCCTCTTCTTAATGAAAGCACTTTGGCAAAGTAAGATTAGGTTGTCCATGAAAGGGGCCAGGCGGGAGGAGAGTGTTTGTTCACTTGTTCGGGAATCGCGCCTCAAGAGCAAATAATCCACTGACCGCAGATTTAATTTAGTTGGTGTGAGGCCCAACAACCACCCTTCTCAGCAGCTCGGGGCAGCGGCCAAGCCTGCGGGGGCTAAGGCCGCACTGGCTTCCTGGACACGGGCCTAGTGCGACTTGGCGATCCGGGTACAGATCCTTCGTACAGAGGGAAGAAGAGGGGAAACAATACAAACTGCGAAGACACAAGTGGTTTACCCTGGTTCGAGCCCCCACTGCCGAGTAATAGCTCTACTCCGGTCTTGTTGATTATATGGTGGGAAAACAGTACAGAGGTGCCGGGACCGGGCTTAAAGGCACCGATCCCAAGCTTACAATGGTGATGACTAAACACTAAGGCTACTTGCTAAGGAAGCTTCGGATGCGAGTATTGCTCAGGGCTTGGATCAAATGGAGTTGGGGGTCGGTGGATTCAGGATCTCGGGGGCCCCTCGAGCATCCAGGAACCCTCCTTTTATAGGCGCGGCGAGTTGCCCGGAGCTGATCCTGCGGGCCCCTCGCCCATCTCTGCTTTAACGACGGCGCCCTTGTCTCGTTCCAGGGCTCCTGTCTGGTCCGGGGTCTGCAGGGAGAAGCTGGTCAGGTTAGTACTGGGCACGTGTTTGTCTCGAGGTGCCTATTCGGGGAGGAAACCTTTTTTAGGGAGAAAGCACTTTCCCTTTATCCTCGATATAGCCTTGACTGGACCGAGCCAGTCTCGCGCCACCCTTTGGGAGCGTCGCGTAGCGTAACAACCATCTGCTGCCTGCCAAAGAGGGCAAACGACAAGGGAGGCTTCCCGCGTGCTCTTCCCTGGGCTGCGGGTCCTTGGGGAGACACGGTTCGTCCCGGTCAAGGCCGGAGAAAGTATGGTGGGACCCGACAGTTGTCGCCACCTGCCCACGGGTAGGCGGATCACCCGAGGGACCTTCTCCCGGGCTAAGGATAGCCCGGGAGGCACATGGTGCCGCACGGTTTGACTAGGTCAAGCCCGGGGCAGCCGCTGGCGGGTTAGGCGCTTCCTTTAGTACGGCTGGGCACGGCCTCTTGACCTCCGCTTTGTCCGATGGGCCAAGACGAATTGGTCCAAGGTCTGCCTCAGATGGGCCGCTTACCAATCACCAACAACAAATTTCCCGAGCATCGAACGGGTCGCAGGGCGAGCCGGTCTGAGGTTTAGGAAAAATCCCCACCACTGGCGGCGCGAGAAGATTTGGCTCGGGAGACGCGGTCTGAGCATTGAATCTGATTTGACGTAAAGGCGGAGCAGTTACGTCTTCTCGGGCACGATCCCCATGAGTCCCGCTTCGGCCGTTGCCTTCTTTTAAAAGGCAGCGCTACATAGGGGGAACTTGTACTGCATAATCATCCCCTTTGCTTCTGTCTTCATCCTCTCCCCTTGCCCCCTACCTTCCTGTCTCCTGCATTCCGTCACCATGGTTGTCATCAAAGAGAGCGTTCTGACATTGGAGAGGATGGGGGAGCTGGAGAGGGACGGCTTCGTCAAGCCGGGCTCATGGAGACTTCCTGGCGCGGACCTGGAGCCAAGGCCCAGGCTGAGTTAGTCTGCTTCGAGAGCTCAGCCATCTGCGGATTTCGCATGCCGGAATCTCAGTTCATCACGGACTTCTTCGCCTTCACGGAGCTGAGGCCGGAGAACCTGTCTCCACAATCCTACGTCCACTTATCCATCTTCGCGTTCCTGTGCGAGGCGCACTGTGGGGTGCGGCCAACGGTGAGCCTCCTTCAGCACTACTTCGAATTGAAGCCCGTCGGCCACCGCATGGGCAATGGTGGAGTCTTCTACCTGACCGCGTGCCGAGCCCGGGGCGGACAATCGTACTCGGAGTACGAGGTGAGAACAAAAGTCGATGGTTGGGCTCGGCGGTGGTTCTATCTGAGCCGCGGGGGCTCGAACTTGGAGTATTCTTCGGACGCGCCGGATACCCCAATCTTCCAGCGGAGCAACCCCCAGCCAGAGGATCAAGTCACAGAGAGCGAGATCAAAGGGCTCGTCAAGGATGGCTTGACGGGCTATGAGGTCGTCGTTGGCTTCATTCGGCACTAGATCAGCCCGCTTAGCGCGCCGAAGCGTAAGGCGTCAATGACATGGACGGTTGGGAAGACCTGCATCGACTTCCGTGAAGGTAAGCGCCAGCCGCATCCTTACGCTTGACTCCTAGGCCGGGGCACGACATGACCGTTAGCGACGCCATGCAGGACTCCCAGCCCGCGAGGTCGCGCGAATCGCGGGAATGCTACTGCCTCTGGATAAGACCAATCGCCGCATACGATTCGTGAAGGACAAACTGTCCGAGGTAAGTGCCCGGAAGGTGTTTGATTAAATTCGTGGCTGCGCGCGCCCTTGAGGCCCTGACGAGTCGCGCTATTTGTTTTGCAGCGGACGTGGAGAACGGTTGAGAGAACCAGTCAAGCCACGGGTTCAACCGAAGGGCACTCGCTGGCGGGAACGTCGGCGGCGTCTGGCGGGGCGCCGGTCCTGTCGCCGACGTCAGGCACAGGGAAACCAGCACCGCGAGCGACCACAGCGGGCTCATCACGGGCAAGTGCAGAGTCGCACGCGAGGAAACGCGCAGCGCCTGCACGGGTAAGCCTCCATCTTCTGACGTGGGTCAAGCGCTAGGTGTGAATCGGCCTTTTAGCTCTGTTTTGCCTTCCTCAATTCGCTTGACGATACTTCCAAGACAGTTCACTTGGGGGCCAATCTGGACCCCAAATAGGAAAGCGAGCTCATTGCCTTCCTCCGAGCTAATGCGTATGTGTTTGCTCGGGAGCCATCCGACATGCCCGAGTCCCAAGGAGGTTATCGAGCACAAACCGGCTGTCCGCCGACAAAAAGCCTCGTTCGCCAAGCTTCGCCGCTGAATTCAAACAGGGATCATCAAAGATCGCTTATAAACCGCCACGCGGGTTCATCCGCGAGGTTGATCACACCGAGTGGTTAGCAAACCTGCCATTGTAAAGAAGAAAGGCGGCAAGTGGAGGATGTGTCGATCACACGATCTGAACGCCGCTTGTCCTAAGGACAATTTCACGCCAGATTGACCACCGGTCGATGCGATCATGGACGCCCACCTGAGTTTTTAGATGCTTACTCCGCTTACCACCAAATAAGCATCTCCCCGAGGATGAAGAGAAGATCGCCTTCATCACCCCTTCGCACTTTCTCGCTATAATGACCATGTCTTTCGGTCTCAAGCAATGTCGGGTGTTACGCCCAAATACTTTAATGGAGAAGACCTTCCCGAACAAATGCTGAAAAACTCGGAGGTCTATGTCGACGACATAGTTGTAAAGAGCAAGTTTGCTCCAGATCATGTAAAAGACCTGGCCGAGACCTTTCGTAATCTCACCAGGCATCGAATAAAATTAAATCCAGAGAAGTGTACCTTTGGTGTTCGATCTGGAATGTTGCTCGGTTATGTTATTGGTTCGCAAGGTATTTCTGCCAACCCTGAAAAAATCGAGGCCATTGAAAATATGCAGGCTCCAACTACCGTAAAGGAAGTACAGAGCCTCACTGGGCGGATGGCTGCTCTAAGCAGTGTTTATTTCCCGTCAAGGCGAACGCGGGCTGCCTTTCTTTAAGGCCCCGCGCAAGCACAATGGTTTCGAGTGGACGGAAGAAGCCGATAGATCCTTCCAGATCTGAAGCGATACCTGTCCAATCCTCCCGTCTTGACTACCCCGCGGCATGGCGAGCAGCTCCTGCTGTACCTAGGTTGCACGCCACAAGCGGTGAGCGCGGTCTTGACGGTCGAAAGGAAGGCATACAATGACCAATCTATTACGTGAGCGAGGTACTTCACGGATCAAAGGAACGCACCACGAGGTCCGTGGTTACTCACGCTTTGCTCATGTCCTCCGTAAAGCTTCGCCACTACTTCCAGACGATCAAATCGGTCCCGACCACGCCTCGGGAGAAATCCTACGGAACAAGGAATCTAGCGGACGATAGCTAAGTGGGCAATGGAACTAGCGAGTTTGATCTGTTATTTGTCGCCCGAACCGCTATTAAGTCACGGTGTCCTAGCTGACTTTGTCGCCGAATGGACTTGCCCGCCCAAATCCCGTGAAGCTCCCGAGCAACCCGATGAACCCTCTTGACCATGTTTTTCGATGGCTCGCAGACCGAAACTCGGGGCTGGTTTTGTTCTCATCTCCTCAAGGAGAGCAACTCCAGATTCTATCCAACTACACTTTGCGGCGACTAACAATGCCGCAGAGTACGAGGCCCTCCTCGCCGACTAAGAGCGCAAGTCGCTTGGTGTCCAACGGCCGACCGTGAAGGAGATTCACAACCGGTCATCAATCAGTTAACAAGGAGTATCGATGCTGCGATGACTCAATGGCGCGACACCGGTTGAAGTGAGGAAGTTGGAGCGGCATTTTCGATTTTTCGGTGCTCTTCGTGCCTGTGAAGGACAACTTCGCCGACCAGCTATCCAAGTATGGATCCTCACGAATCGCTTCCGCAGGGTGCTCGCCGAGCACCTTCACAAGCCCTCAATCACGCCTCCGGACGAGGCAACAGAGACGGTGGTGCTGCTCCGTTATCGAAAGGTGTCGCGGATCGACAACGCCATTTGTCCGGTACTTTGCAGATGGGACCGCGCCGACGACGGCTTCAGCGTTCCCGCCATAAGGCGTGCCGCCCATACAAGCTTGTGGACGGCATCCTTACCGCCAAGGTGCTCGGGAGTTCTCTTCAAGCGCATCTCGCAACAGAGGGTGTGTTCTTCTAGGGACATACACGAGGGTGCTCGTGGCAACCACGCCCTTCGTAACTCGGTCGGCAAAGCGCTTCGCATGGGCTATTATTGGCCCATCATACAAGATGCCCGGACATCGTGACTAAATGCAAGGCTTGCCAATTTCACGCCTGAAGGCACACAAGCCCGCCCAAGAGCTCCAAACAATCCCCCATCTTGGCCTTTTTCCACATGGGGTCTCGATCTGCTTCGCCCATTCCCTAAGGGGTACAAGGGCTATACACACCGCTGTCGCCATAGACACTTTTACAAAGTGGATTGAGGCGAGCTCGTGTCGCCTCTTCACGCCAAAACGGCCGTTCGCTTTTTCAAAAGCAAATGGTCACGCTTTGGGATCCCCCATAAGTCGATCACGTATAACGGTACCAGCTCGAAGCGAGCTATTCCAGAATATCGCGAACACCGGGCACCAAGGTTCGTTTACCGGGCACATCCACGAGCAATGGAGCAATGAGCGAGCTAACGGACAGATAGTCCGTGGTATTAAACGGCGGTATTTGCTGCCTCACGAAGCGCAATAAGGCTCGGGTCGACGGGTTCCTTCCGTCCTCCGGCGATTCAGACTACGGCCACCGGCGACCGGGAAACTCCTTTCCAATTGGTCTATGGTGCGGTTATCCCGCTCACCAAATCAGATTTCGGTTCGCCTCAAGACGAGCTCGGTCAACTTAGTTGACGATGAGCAAGAGCGCCTCGATCTCGATCTCCTCAAGGTACACGCGACCGGGCACAAGTCGATGGCGCGCTACCAGAAGATCTTCGCCGCACGCCGCCAAGTTAGTTCGACCAAGGGCTTTGAAGGCGGGCGACCTGCTCGCTGCCGTGTCCAGAACTTGTCCAATGCCAACAAGTTAACTCCTCGCTGGGAGGGCCCGCTCACGGTCGCTTTTTCGCCGCCCGGGCCGCTCGCTGGCTATGGAGGACGGAGAGAGTGACCAAAGACTTGGAACATCGACCAGCTTCGTAAGTTCTTTGTGTAGGTCCTTTCGCTTTCTTAGCCTCGCGCTTTTGTAAACTTCGCTACTTTAGTTCGCTCCAAGTCCCTCGCACCATGTAAAGTTCAATCCAATTTCGAATCTCGCGCCTCTGTGCCTTTTCACTACTTGTCTTCTCGCACTACTTTCTTCCGTAACACTTGATGGTCTGTCCGCCTTGCGAACTCTTGGCTCCGCAATCTTAAGGATTGTTCTCACCCGTATCTGGTTTCGGCAAGTTCCTAAACTCGTGGTTGCGTAACACGGCCTTTCCACCTTGCGCTAAGTTCTGCTCGTAAGCCCTCCGCGCAGAGGCGCTATCGCTGGCGCGACCACTTGGTAAAGCTCGCTTCTTAAGCCCCATGGCAGAGGCACTTTCCTTGCTCGGTTACTTTCGAATCGCTTAACTTACGCCAACGAGTAGACTACGGAACTAATCGAGCAAGGTACGGGTGTCGCTTTTTCTCTCTACGCACGTGCTCGAGTTCGCAAGTTTAGGTTCTCGAGCATCGTCTGCACGGGGCTAGGGTGTCGCTTTTCTCTTGTGCACTGCTCGGGTTCGCAAACTCGTGTTTCCGAGCGATGCACAACGGGCCGGGAGTTAGGCAGAGCGCCACCGGTTTCTTAAACTTCCTAGCGCTGCTCGCTTTTCTCTTAGTTTCGCTTCGTTCTGTTTTTTGTCGCTTTTTTGCAGGAAAAAGGTAAGTACTTTATTATATTTACTCAAAAGTTTCAGTACAAGGCCCTTTCGGTTACAAACATGGTGCTACTTAGGAGCAAGCTGCTCCTTCACTCCTCAACTTAACTTGAGGCGCACGACTCGCTCGAGCCTTGATTCCTTCCCTGGCTTCACTGGAGGCGCTCGATCTCCTCCTTGTTCGCTTGGCTTGCGCCAGCCTTCTGCCTGGATGGCCTCGACCTCCTCGGTCTTGGCGCCAAGAATGATCGGTTAGAGCCTCGCCTGGCCGACTCATTGCCGGCTGCCTTGAGCCGCTCGTCCGGCTCCTTGACCTTCTTCTCTCAAGGTGATCGCTTCACCGCCATCCTCAGATCTCCTCGATCTCTCCTCGTGAAGCCCACAGGTTGAGATCTTGCTTGAGACCCGCTGAGGTCCGCTTCTTCTTTATCAAGTCGGGCCTTGAGTCTTTGGCTTCCGCCAAGTCGGGTCCCGCCTCGAAGCATCGAAGTCGCTCTCGAGCCACTTCAGCGGCCCGGCTTCTCCTCCGCGGTGCTCGCCTTAATGGCTTGCGCTCGAAGCTCCTCGGCCTCTCCTAAGAGAGACTCGCAGGAACGCCTCTCTTCGCCAGCTTGATTTTGAGCCTCTTCACCTTCGCCTTCAGCCGGCTTCGACTTTGGGCCGGTGCAGGGCCCCGCCTCGGCTCCTCGTCCGAGGTGCTCCCGGAGAGACGCCAAGACGGGCGCCCGCTCGATGGTGACGCCGCCCTCGAGCTCCTCCATGGTGTCCTTCAAAACCCGAGAGAGAAGACCGCTTAGCCGCTTATGTAAAACTACCAACTAAGTTAGAAGCGCCTTGGTGTTTACCTTCCCAAGTCGTTGCTTCAGCCCGCGACGCAGCGGTCCTCGAGGCCATGCGTCACGGCCCCGCCAGGCGGGATGAGGCGGGCGCGTTCTGCTGCCGCCGCTTTGTTCGCCTTCTTCTTCTACGGAGCGATTCGCCGGAGCAGAGCGACGGGCGGCGCTGCCTCCGCTCCTTCTCCTCTTCCTTTTCCTCTTCCGCCTCAACGCTTTGGCGAGGCCGGAGCTACTCGCCGGTGGCGCCATAGTTTACCGGGCAGACGACTTGCGCGACCGCCGGGGCTTCTTCATGTTCTCGGCGGCTAGGGTCTCACCGCCGCCGGAGAATCCTGCCGCCAGGTGAGCTGCCTCGTGACGGCGAAGTGACGGCAGGCCGGCCGCTTGGCCTCCGCCTCGGCAGCTTCCGGCCATCGCTTGGCACCGAGGTCCGTGGCGCCGCCGCCGCCTTTTGCCTCTCGCCGCCCACCGCGCTTTTGAGCGCTGCCGACCGCTCATTGAGCCTTGCGGCAAGCAGTTCCACGCCGCCACTTGTCCTTGAGGTTCGCCACCTCGCCGCCTTCGCGGACGCTACTGCAGATGTTTCGGCAAAGAATGACCGCCGAGCGCCTCGACGCCGTCTCGTGGCGGTCTCTTCTTGGGCAACTCGATGAAAAGAGTTGATCGTTAAGTCTAACGCGGTCAAGGTTGGAAGGTCTAAAGATCGATTCCTACATACCGCCGTGGAAGGCTTGATCTCGATCTTCTTCACGAACCTTCCGCCTCTTCCTGGGGCTCTTTGGCGATTTCTCCGCCTTTGGCCTTTGGGTGTTCAGGGCGACGAGCTCAGCTCCCGGTGAGCCGAAGGCCTTCTCGCACAACAAGAAGAAGTTTTTCCTTGCGCTGCGACTTCTTCTTCGAGCCTCCTCGCCGGGCGACTGCTGTACCGATCCATGCGGCCAGGTGAGCTTATGGTAACGCCTAAGCCAGAGGGCTATGGTCTTTACTCTTCGCCGCTCCGCTTTCGGCGAGGAGGGAGGGCTTGGTCTCTTCCTCATTGGCTGACCGCTACCGCTTGGTCCGCTTTCGCACGCCTGGCAGCAGCACTGGTCTCTTCGACGGTCGGCGGCCAGCCGTGTCGTGGGCGAGCTCAGCTGTCGGCTCGGCCGCCACCTTGGGCTTTGTGGCCGCCTTGGCCTTGCCCTTCTTCGCTTTCTCCTTCTTAGACCCGAGAGCTCCTCAACGATCCCTCCAAGGATCACCGTCCTCCCGCTTTGAGAAGCGGACGTTAGCATTTAAACAACATTGAAAGTCTAGCAACATAGGCCGAGGGTAAGTAATTTACCTCGCCTCAGGCGGACAAGCACGCTATGCTGGCAGTGTATGCCACTGCCGGTGACCTCCCGTCCTTCTTCGCCGCTTTCAAGATGGCGTCGACCCGCCGGGTCACCCATGCGTTGGTTGGCTTCTCCGTCCTGACAGATGGAGTCGTTAATTCCTGTTCGGAGGAAATGATCAATGAAAGGGTTGAGTCTTAAAGGCACTTACCCGTGTTTCCCTTGTGATGTTTTCCCATCCTCTATCTTGTAGAAGGGATAGGATTCCTCCGCAGCCGATGCACTGTCATTGTGAAGTCCCGAATGATCTTCCTGCCCGTGAGTCCGAGGCTCACGAGGGAGGCGATCTTCCTTGTCAGGTACCAATCCTCGGCGGACATCTCCGGCCGAGGCATTGGGGTTCCCTTTGCCGGTGCCTTCCGGTGAAGACGAAGTTTGTTGTCGCCGCCCGCTTGTTAGAACCACCACCCACCACGCGCCCATCGAGTCGAAAGCAAAGGCGGGCGAGGATACTGGCAAGGCCGTTTGCGGCGGTGGCCCGAGCTTGAGGTAGTAGCACCTCAACAGCTGAAGCGCGGAGCCGCCTCGCCACCGTAATAGTGGAGGAACAAATTTCACCGGTGGATCGATGCTCAGATAGCCTCGCGACAAAAGTGTGAAGACGGCCATCCGAGGATGGAGTTCGATTGAGGTTCGCCACCTCCAACCACCGATGTTCAAGAAGGCCTCAACGGTCGCTTCGGGAGATTCTCAACCCAACAAAGGTGAACTGCTCAAGTCGATTTAACTCTCCTCGAGCGGCCCGAGTATCCTCCTCTCCGGCAGCCTCCACCACCGGTGTCGATATGGCCCTCCTCCTCCCAGATCCTAAGGTCCTCCTCGGTTGCTTAGTGCCCGTGAATTTAGCCATAGCGATTCCTGTATGGACGAAAGGGTCGGTGATGGAGTTTGGGTGTTTGATGCCGAGCGTGGTTGGAGCTAGGGTTTAGAAAGGAAAGGCGTGAGAGCGTAGTGGTGGCATGCAGCTTTGGGTGCTTTTATAGTCCCGATAAGCAGCTCTGCGACGGTTTAGTCCCGTAATCCACTAGTTTTTACCGCAACGGCTAGGTAAAACGGTCGTTCTGCTTTTCACCGCAATGACAGAAGTTACCGCTGAATCGCCAACGACTATTTTTTCCAAAGGTCCGTGACCGAAGGCCGAGTGCTCGCCGGACAGATGTTGTTCCTCGCTCGACGCAACAGAGTTGCTCGCTGGCACAAGCGGAGTTTGTTTGGTCCCGAACAAATCTTGTTCGGTTGAACCATAACTGCTCGGTCGCCTGCTCCATGTATTTACGGCAGAAAAATACCCTCTTCGTGACTTAGAGTCTCAAGAGGAAGACCCCACTCTAGTGAGTCCTTCCACTTGAGTCTCGGTCAGATAGTCTTGAGTCAGATTCGATCTTCTGATCTCGAGATCTGATCGATCTCTTGATATAAAGAAAGACCGGACGAGGGCTAGGAGACGGGAGACACGCCAAACAACCACTTAACAACAAACTAACAGGAGATGTGGGTTTTATCCTGTTCAGCCTCTCGGAGAGATAATAGCCCTACGCCCAAATTTTTCTTTATATCAAAGAGGATTATATAGGACTCAAGCGAGATCAGCAGTGTCTCGATTTAGTAGTATGCGAAAATCTATCCGCCAAGGGTCTAAGCTAGATGCTAAGATGTAAACTCAATGCCGTGGATCCTCTAAACGCCGTAGGGCCCTGTTTATATAGTACGGAGCAAACCGACCTACCGAGGAATATCGAGTCGCTAACTACTTAGATCGAATCTAACTCAAGACATGCCAAATATAACCTACCAGAGATAAGGTAATCTCCTAATCTTGGGGATCACGACTCCTAATCCAATCCGGAAACCACGTCCGGTCTTCTCGAGTCAGTAGTAACTCGCTTGAGTCGGACTCAAACAGAAGTTTGGTTATTACGCATCTCGCCACCAGAAGCTGTTCGCAAGATGCATATGGGCTGATAGAACCTTCCAGTGAGCTGGCCCTCGTAGGTCAGTCCGATTGACCGCTGTCAGGAGTGGGCCATGGCAATGGGCCGTAATCTAATCCCCGACAAATGGTATTGGGGAGGTTCTAGGGGGTGGCTCGATGAGGACAATGTCGGAGTGGTGGAATCTCGAGGAGTGTCAAATCTTGATTGAGTGGGGTCCCTCTCCATTAGATGGAGAGGGGATGTGGCAGTGGCATGTTAGGGGAGAGGGAAGCATGGTGGCGCCGTCATTGGGGAAGACCGGAGGTGGAGAAAGGAGCTTCGACATCAGGATCAATAGGGATCTGGAGCTCAGCATTGGGTTGAGCGTAGGTGGTGAGCCACGCCATGATAGCCACAGGATGGTAGGGGTGTAGATGTGGTCTTGTGGGGGTGGTGAGAAGTTAGGGTTAAAGAGTTAGAAATAGCCTGATGGTGTGGGCCAAAGACACTAGTGGGCTTGAAGATTGGTGTGTAAGATGAACTGAGGATGGGCTAGACCATGAATGTGACCTGTCTATGAATGAACCGGTTGGACTAGTGAACCATGAACCGAATACATTACAGGTTCAATAAAAAGTCTAATTTAAAAACTATATATGCTGCTACCTTGACACTTACATGTTGCTTGTGTACAAAGAAGAGGAGTACATGTGTTAAGTCTATCATGGCACAAATTGAACAGCTGACCCCTCCTCATGAGAGAAATTGCAAGTCATTAGCAAGCATGCAGCACACTCCCAATAAATAATGGCCATTCCCAAGCACACGTTGGCCATTTCCCATGCATGCAGCACTGCCAACAACATTTTCCATTGAATACTGGCCCCCTACCATGCACGTGTCATGAAGGAAGTGGTTCGGTGCTCTGCCAGCTGCATGGTTGCGCACCACACAAAGCATTTTTGACCATTCAAGCCGTGATACCATATGTTGTATGATGCTCCTGCGTGTGCCTGCTTTGCAAAATTTGGGCCGTGCCTGTGCCAGCACGGCCCGACGACGGCCCACCGTGCCTATGGGCCATGCTGGGCTTATCAAATGTAAGTCCGTGCTAGCTCGGCCTTGCATGAAAAAAATAGTGGGCGGTGCTGGTCCTATCCATATCGGCCCGAGGCATGACGGACCTGTGCCGTACTGATTCGACCTGACCCAACACCCAGCACTACCCCCACATGAGAAGTGTTGCAGTGTCGAAAGTATGTGAACTATCCGTATTTTCTTATCTGCTTGAACTTTCACGCTCGATAAATTAAGAGCGTAGGATTTGTACCTAAATAGTCCTGTAGACATCGCAGAAGGGACGTTCTTTCCTCTTCACTATGGTTGGATTACATGTATAGTGGCGCTGGGTGATTTATGTGGAAATTGAAGGCAGATATTTTTTGGGCACACTCTCATGGATCGGGCTTCACAGCGCCCATCACAAGCGGTGGGCTTTAACTCGCTATAATTCCGATCGCCACAAGCGGTTCGTGGCCAACGGTGGGAGGGTGGCGGAAAGGGCATATGTAAGCGGTTCGTGATACAAACCGCTATGAGATAGGACATTGTAAGTGGTTCGTATCACCAACCGCTTGAATAATCATGAAGCGTTGGTGATACTAACCGCCATAAGCGATGTTATATCTGCAAGCGGCTTGTATCACCAACCGCTTGCATATGCTTTTTCCTTCCCGCCTAGCGATTTAACCCCTTCTTCCTCCCGAGCGAGCTCATGCAGAGAGCATTGATCGCCGAAATGTTCATGCAGAGGAGGTGCGCCAAAATTTTTAATTGAGGCTAATAGCTCCAAATTAAGGTTTCAAGGTAAGTAAACATGGTCTCAACATCATTTTCATATGGACATTGCTTATCTTTTTGCATTGGATGTGGAGAAATAGTAAATAATCTTGTTTGAATTGAAGGGTGTTTGTTTTGCTATAGCTCTCTCTCTTGATAATTTGAGGTAAGATGTAGATCTATTGGGGGTTTTAAGTCTCATATTAGTTTTGTATCCTTTTTTTGATGATGTATAAGATGTTGAAATTAGTTGGTAGGGGTGATTATTTGTTTTAGAGAGCAAGATCTAGCTCTTGGTGCCTTAGCTAGCTCTCCCTTCTAGATCTTTTGAGGCAATGTGATGATCTATTGGATGATTTTAGTTTCACATTAGTTTAAAATAGTAGGTAGGGTGATTATTTCAATTGCTATAGAGCTAAATAGATGTAGGTTTTTGCTAGGTTGGTAATAATTTTTTGTGTATGAAATGTAATTAAAAATATTTTTGAAAAAGTTTTTAAATTTGTGAGATTTAGTTGGTTTAACTATAAAATCAAGAAAGTTTAGAGGTAATTAAAAATATAACAATTAGTTATTTCGAGTTAAATATTTTAATTTGAAAAATATAATAAGTGTTCTT
The DNA here is from genome assembly GCA_036346415.1 of Raddia guianensis. NCBI lineage: Eukaryota > Viridiplantae > Streptophyta > Magnoliopsida > Poales > Poaceae > Raddia > Raddia guianensis. The sequence continues at coordinate 13,250,603 of CM070541.1, read as the reverse complement.
ATTAATTTAATTGGTGCAGATGAACCGCAATGGATGTATGCGGATCGTCGGACAAGGGAGTTCATCGATGGCATGAATGCTTTTCTTGATGTCGATTTGAGACTTGCCTCCGTGAAGCTTCAGACGGTGTCCGTATGTAGATTGCGTGAACGAGAAAGAGCACTCAATGCGAGGACGGATCTGGCCACTTGTTGATGAGAGGTTTCATGTCAACTATATATGTTGGACTCACCACGACGAAGTAGAGCATACAAGCATAGAAGACGCACGAAGAAGCCGATGAAGATGAAGTGATATATGATGGTATGCCGGACGCGATTTACATACGAGGACGAGAGGATACACAAGGTGATCAGTTTGGTGTGGATGATGACTGACCAGATGTTTGCGTGACACGTAGGGAGATATCACAGAGGACAAACAATATAGAAAGTACTGTGGATTGTTGGAGGACCGAGAACTCTTTTGTACCCAAATTGTGCTAAGGGACACAAGAAGTTACGCACCACATCGAACTCATGCAATGGAAGGTCGTGAATGGTGTATCGATAAGGGTTTCATGGAGTTGTCGTCGCCATAAAAAGTTGCTCCCTAAGATAACACCGCTAGAATCCACATATCAAGCCAAACTCGTCCCAGGTCCCTTAGGATTGAAAGTACGAAGATACATGCATGTCGCGAACGATCGTGTCCTATATCGCGTGAATATGCCGACTTGGATGCATGTCCAGGTGCAAGGAACCTCGGTATAAGACGGCGTGACGATCCGGTGAAGTAGATGGGGTGCGTGTGAAGAAGAGAGCACCGCAAAAGCGTTGTGGTATTTTCCTCGATTCCAAGGCCGGAGCGTATGTTTGCAAACAAAGCGCATGCGAAGATAATGCGCTGGCACAAAGAAGAGCGTAAGGTCGACGGAATGCTTAGGCATCCCGCAGATGGCTCGCAGATGGAGGATGGTCGATCGAAGTACAAAGACTTCAGAGACGAGGTCGAAACATAAGGTTCGGTTTGAGTACCGATGGGATGAATCCTTTCGAGACATGAGCAGCAGACCATAGCACTGGCCACCACACTATGTGTGTATAATATTCCTCCATGGTTATGCATGAAGAGAAAGTACATAATGATGCCGTTGTTGATCCAAGACCCCAAGCAACCCGGAAATGATATCGATGTTCACCTCAAACCTTTGGTAGAAGATCTTCAAACGTTATGAAACGTGTAAAGGTCTGGGACGAATACAAAGGGAGTATTTCAACTCGCGGCAATGTTATTTGTAACAATCAACGATCGCCGCCGCTTGGTAACCCGTCTGCCTAACTAGCAAAGGCTTCAAAGCGTGTGTGCGAGGTTTGATCAAACCGATGGCACGTATATGAAAGGCTCTCAAAGATGGTGTACATGGGGCATCGCAGTTTCTTGTTCGAGCCACGCGTTGCGGAAGAAACGCAGAGAATTTAACGGGAGGAAGAACATCGCTCCCAGTAGAGGCATCGAAGTGGCAAGGTGTGTTTGCTATGGTGAAGGATCTGAATGTAGTTTTTGGAAAGGGTCCGGAAGCAAATCATGCGAATGATGAGGATGGCCATCCACCCATATGGAAGAAGAAGTCAATATTTTGGGACTTGCCTTCTCGGGAAGATTTGGATGTTCGCCACTCATCGGACTTCATGCACATCACCAAAAACGTCTGTGTGAGCTTCCTAGGATATATAGATCATGACGGAAATCGAAGATACAAAGGAGTGCTCGAACGACCTTGAAGTCCTGGGCATCGTGAAGAACCTACACCACGAAAAAGAGGTACGGAACAACTGTACCTCGGCCGTGAAGTTATACTCCAAGCAAAGAAGAGAAAAAAGTGTGACAGAGTGTCTTAGCAAAGTGTGAAGGTCCTTCCGGATACTCGCCGAACGTAAAGAGATTCAGAATATGAAAGAGAACAAAATTGTACATATAAAATCTCATGACCGTCTTGTGCCGATGACACGCTTTCTCCGGTGGTTTTAAGAGGTGTACCGCCGGGTGGGTAAGGGGACAATCACAAAGTCGTGTTCGTTTTTCAACGCTATTTCCCGAAGGTCATCGATCCAAAAAACCGGGTGAGCTGCAGTCGACGTGGTACAAAGTATGGTTAGCCTCGAGATGATCTTTCCTCCCGCTTTTCTCGATATCATGGTTCATCTCACTGCTCATCTAAGCAAAGAGATAGGTATTCTTGGGCCGCTTATCTCCACAAAGATGTTCCCTTTCGAGAGGTACATGAGCGCATTAAAGAAGTATGTACGTAACCGTTCTCGCCGTAAGCATGCATTGCCGAGGGTTATGTCACGAGGAGGTGGTCGAGTTCTGTGTGGACTACATTGATGATCTAGACTCCATCAAGGTCCTATATCACGCCATGAGGGCGAGCTACGAGGTAAAGGACACTTGAAGAAAAGTACTTGCATGCAATGATCTTCGACATTTAAGCAAGCACATTTCACCGTGTTGAAGCAATCGGCGTTGGCGCCTGCATGTCCTCCAACACAAGAATGCTCTACGCCTCCAGCTCCTCGAGAGAAGACCGACACGTGGATAACACCGAGACACATGGATTCTTTCGCGCATGGTTACAAAAACCATATCCTCAAGAGCGCCCAACAATGAATCAGCTTAACGCTCGCTCAAGGAACCATCCGCTGAAATAGTGAGATGGCAGGGTACGAGATAAATGGTTACACATTCTACACGAGATCACAAGATAACAATAGCACAAACCGTAATGGTGTCCGTATAGAAGCCGCCGACAATAGAGGCAGGGGTGGACACATATTATGGATTCATAGAAGAGATATGGGAGCTCGACTATGGGCCTTTGAAGGTCCCATTGTTTATGCCAATGGGTAAAACTAAACGAGACGGGCGTGAATGTCGACAAATACGGCATGACTACCGCCGACCTCCAAGAAGTCGGCTACTTGAGAGAACCATTTGTTCTCGCGAACGAGGTGAGACAGGTCTTCTACGTATTGGACATGTCAAGCGCACCAAAGAAGAATCAAATCAAAGACAAGAAGAAGGAATGTACCAAAGTGACACGTGGTTCTCCAAGGCAAACGAAGGATTGTCTGAGTAGAGGACGCATCGACGAGGAAGAGTACGATCGCTTCGATGAGATCCCTCCATTTGCGAGATGTCTACATAAGCATCCCGGATGACACAGCATGGATGCTCGCACATACACCGCGTCACGATGAAGGAAGAATTGTAAAGACAAAAATGTAAATGATTAGGATGACCCTTATTATGTTGTCATATTAAATATATTATGTGGTAGATTCAACTATGTTATCATGTAATTGCATTTTTAAGAATTTATAAGGTGGAAGCAATATTTTGGAAAGAATAATGGCCTAAGTAAATATTAGAAATGAAAGTAATGTAAAAAAGATTTTTAGTTTTTTGGAAAAATAATGGGCTAAGTACATATTCAGAAATGAAAGTAATGCCAAAAAGATTTTTAGTATTTTTCTAAAGAATAATGGGTTAATCACATATTTAGAAATGAAAGTAGTATAAAAAAATAGTTTTTAGTATTTTTGGAACAAAATAATGGGCTCAGTAAATATTTCTAAAAAAATAAAAGGCAAGGGAAAAATAAAAGGCAAGGGCAAGCGGGGCTCGAACTCATGATCAAAGACGGGAGCCCGACTTAAACGCCACGCGCTAGCCAAGTGAGAGGAATTTTCATTTCAACAGAGAAGGGCGCAATACTTTCTTAAACGTTATCGATAGATGGTACGTCCCAAGCCTCGGCATGTGTTATGGACCCACTTCTACAAGCGGTTTGTCCTCATTTAACCGCTTGTAGAAGTGACTCTACAAGCGGTTTTAATCACCAACCGCTTGAAGATGCCCTTTATCGCTCGGAGGCTAAATTCGAAATTTTAAATGTCGCTATCAAGCTTTACAAGCGGTTCGTTCTACAAACCGCTTGTAAAAGTGTTCTCTGGCGGTTAAAATTACGAACCGCTTGTAGAGGTATTTTCACAAGCGGTTTGTAATATTAACCGCTTGTAGAGCCCTTCCTATATAAGGTAGAGGGCTCGCGGCCGAAATTTTCTAAGTCCTTTGCCCCTGTCTCCCTCAACCGTTCCGTCGCAATTTCACCGCGCCCCACCGCCGCCACTAGGGATGAAAATGGTACGGATAATTTCCGACCGTCCGACCGACCGAGGCATAATAATATCCAAAAATATTGAGCCGGATAATTTTATGGATATCCGAATCCGACAAGGCGGATACGGTACGGATACAAATAATATCCGATGGATATTATCCGAGCTTTTCTTGGATAATATCCGATGGATATTATCCGATTAGCTAAATCCATCTATAAACTATCTCTATTATATTTCTATAGGATGAATGACTAACACATATAACAACTAGATGCATGTGATTTTACATTTTTTTGCTTTATCGGGTATGATACTTACACACCATCATTTTCATGACTATGGGCCATAAAGTTGAGTCACAAAGAGATAACTATATGTATTTGGATATACTTATTTCTTTAGTATATGTTTTCGCAGATATCCGAGAGAGTATCCGCGTCCGATCCGTATTTGTATCCGATATTATTCAGATCCGTATTGTATCCGTACTATCCAGATCCGAATCCGTGATCCGATCAAACTAAATGGATCAAATACAATATGAGTGGTTTCCGATCCGATCCGATCCGTTTCATCCCTAGCCGCCACCCTCGCCGCCGCCTAGTACCGCTGCGGCCAGATCTCGCCGTCGCCGAGCACCGCACGGCGGCCGCCTCGACACTCCACCTCGCCATCGCCGATCACCGCGCAGACTCGCGACATCGACCATCGGCGCAGCGCCAGCCTCCGCCACCTCGCCGGGCGAGCACCTTCGCCGGTGAGCCCTCGCCCCCGCTCGCCGTGGACCTCCTCCCGCCACATTGAATACGGCGGGCGAGGTATCGAGCCCCCTTCCTTCCCCTGCCCCCATTGCTCTGTGATGCACTTGTAGTGTTCGACGGAATGCGCGCACGGTGGTGATGCTCCTATTGCTCCCCTCTGTCATGCTCCTATACGCTAAGTAAGAATTTATGTGGCTTTCCCCTTGTGGTTGGTTGTGCAATGGTACCAATTAGAGATTTTGGGGATCTAATTCTTGAATTAGAGGCTAAATCTCTGGTTTGGAAGCACTGCATCGCGGTATGTGCTTTACCCTTATTGCTCTGTGATGATAATCTGTTGAGGCATATATAAATACATTTGTTGATTATATCTTGTGGTAGATTCAATTAATTTCTGCCTTTGTTAGGATTTATATTGTGTTCATCCCAATTCATGCCATGAACTCGTTGTTAATTGGTCATTTGGACGCTTGTTATCTTGATCTGTATTGGTGCATACGGCTGTTTTAGTGTGCCGCTCAGATTGCTCGCTGATCTGCTTATTTTCGCACCTTTGCTTAGCACTTTGTGCTGTTCGGTTGGTTCGTAATAAATAGATTTGGGTCCAAAGGGCTTGTGGCTTGAATAATTGTAGATCGCCAGCCTCGATTGGCTAAATTGGGTTGTTCTCAACTTAATTCCTTTCCAAAACAAAGGCAAGATTGATTGTCTAAACCTTAATATTAATCTCAGATTGTATTTGCTCGTGAAATCACTAGAACTATAACTAGGAAGGCTGCTTTTACAAAGAACCGCTATTGGTTAAATCGAGAGCTCCCTAATAATGTCAATGGTGATTTATTCGCTTGATATGTTGGCTGCCATGTTACGATCCATTTCTATAGAGTACATGATAAATAATCTATTCCATGGCATTGTTATGTGTTTGCTCATTCTATTTATATTTGGTCAATTTATTATGCTTATATCGCAATATGTTCAACACACTAATCAACAGACACACAAAGACAACCACACCACAAGCTGATTTGGTTGGATTAGTGGCTGCCATATTTTTCAAGTAAGTTGGTGATCATGAGTTGAGCTTGGCCATGCCCCCTTCCCTTCCAGACGCCTCCCTCGCAAAATTCTTTCCCTCTTTGTCTAGTGGACCGATTTACGGGGACTAGCCTTGAGCTAGAGGCCGTTTGACCTAATTAGGTGTCGAGAAATATTGTATTCAAATATTGTATTTAAATATTGTATTCAGGCCAGACGACCCAAATTCTTTCATGTCATGTGTCGAGAAATATTGTATTCAAATATTGTACGCTTTGATGGGTGTCGAGATGGATGACATCTAAGAGATGTATATGTTGTATTCAAATATTGTATTGAAATGTTGTTTTCAAATAAAAGAGATATATATGTTGTATTAAATGTTCTATTATTTCGCGTGCATGCACAAGGATAGATGGCGACTCAGACACGATGATCTTGATTTCGATCGCGGAAATGATTTTCTACTTAACTAAATCGCGATGGGCACTCTCATAAGCTACGATGAGGCCAACCCGTAGATCCAATGGGTGATCAGTCGCCGGCTCAAGCGGTGACCAGGCTGCCTCGGCTCAAGCCGGTGATCACGCAATCCATGCTCAAGCCGGTTGGTCCAATGGGTGATCAGGCTGAAACTAATGTCGACGGCTGTGAGGTATATATAGCCTGAACACTAAAATGACCGCTTCATACGCCTCATAACAATAAGCCTCGCACGTGTTCTGTTTTTTTAAGCCGAAACGCCCAATGGCCAATCCAAACAAATACGAGGGCCTAACAAAAGCCGTCGACAAAATACGTGATTACTCAAGTTTCGCCACCGGAAGCCGAAGCCCTATGTCGGCACTTGCCCCTTCAACAACGCCAAGTAGTCATTGTGAGGATCACGCCCTATTAGCATCAAGACATGGTCCAAGGTTCCTACGGCTACGAAAGAGCTGCTCTGGAAGGATATAAAAGAAAACTTCATGATTCCGACGGCTTACGAAAACAAGTGTAAGAAATTTACTCTGAGCAAGATGGCGTTATGCTTTCAGTCGTGGAAGAGCGAGCTCAGTAAGAAGTACGTGGAGACCGGAACAACCCTGACTTCAATAAGTATCCGGCTAGCGGATCACCGCAAGCATTCGAGGAGTACAAGCTGTCGGCTGAAGGCAAGGCCGCAAGTGAGCAGAACAAGGCCAATGCACAGAAGAAAAAATACCACCACCATCTCGGGTCCGGTGGTTACATCAAGGCTATGCCAAAATGGGAGAAGCAAGAAGAAGAGCTTAGAAAAAAAGGTATAGTACCTGAAACAGAAGACTGGGAGCTCCGCCCACGCAACTGGACCTTGGACCACGAAGGGAGACTGAAGGATGATGGCAAGCTGGAGATGGCACCACAAGTGCAACCCGTGAAAGAAAGGTTGTGGAAGCCATCGAGAAGCAACGTCAGTGTTCCTTGGTGGTAGACAGGAGAATGACGAGCTTACGTGACGCACTCGGAACGCAGAGCATCCAGAAGGACACGAGGACTTGGCAAGCGAGTGTGTGGATGGTCGGGCTTCTCAAATGATCAAGCCACATACCGAGTCGGGAAAGAAGAAAAGTAAGAGAACACAACAGAGTCAAGAAATCGAACGGAGCTCAAGGAGCATAAAGAAAACATGGCGAAATGCTAAAGCGGGAAGTGCAAGTCAGAATCGCCATCTTCAAAGACCAAAGTGGGGTTATCGCCATGCCTCCGGAAGTAGATGTGGTTAGTCCCCTGCTCCGGTCGGCGGCGACTACGTGTCAAACAACGTGCGGCCGATGAATTGCAGTTCGTTATCCCGTGGACGACATCATCGCGTTCCGCCAATGTGAGCTACGCTTCAACCGCACAACCTCACTCTCAAGATGGCTTACGCTTTGGCCTACCCGTGGAGTCGGGCGGACATTCCATCAGAACCCTATACCCGCTGGATACTCCAAGGTCACGGTGGGCGAGGTGGTGGCGGATTTGAGGATATGGAGCTCGATATTGCCGGAGGAGACGATGTGACCAAACTTGGAGAGGCCGTACATAACATCATCCTCTGGCGTAAGAAGTACATCGTGTTTCCCGATGGTGCGGAGGTGACATCTATACTGAGATGTAACACTCCACCGAGACGGAGCTCACCTCCTCCACCAAGACAAAGCCACGCCACCACGCAACGCCTCGCCGGTGAGACAAAGCACTCCACCACCGCTAGCGCTATGCGTAGAAGCCCAACACCGCCAAACCTCAAAGCAAAAGGAAGCAAAGAACCTTCGAGAGAAACAACGAGCCAGATCTCCCCGAGAAGGAGCTTGCTAGCAAAAGGAGCATTCTGCAGCCTAGAACGACTACAAGCATGAGGGCGGCGGTTTCCCATTCGACAGAGAATGAAGGAACCTGAAAAACACCTTATGAGATGACGCTCGAGGAGCTAAAGAGCGAGTCAAGAAAGCTGTGGACGCATGGATAGAGGGTATAAAGCTAAAACAAATCCACCGCCAAAGGAACGAATTGATTCAAAGATCGCGACTTCTTCACGACAACTAGTCAAGACCGACCGCCTCTCTGCATCGACTACCAAAGAACTATCGAAAGCACGCCTTCAAGAGTAAACAACCTCCGGCACATACATGAGCAAGGAAGAACAGAGGAGGCAAAACGTCTCACGATGGAGTATGACTTCATGAGGAAGTCGGCCTTGATAACATAGATGCCGCCAGTGGAATAATCGATGATCTTCCAACGCACAAGTCGTGGCCATTTAAGCCGGGCCACCGCTGCTAGACCCTAAGGACATACGGAAACTACCGGTCAAGATGTGACGCGCCCATGAATGGTACGAATACAAGTCCGCCAGGATATGCTCATTGTTGCGCCTCGCTTCAAGAAGAACATTTGTTTCGAGGGAATGATCAATTGATAAATCTTGATTTTGAAGATCGGTACAATGTGTACCAGAAGACGCCACAACGTGTCCTTCATGACTGCTTTGGTGCTCGTGAGTGTCGACTCCACAAGATGTATATATATATCTATACATGCTGCTTGCCGAGAACCCTAATTAATTAACTCAATTAACCCATTTTCTGTAGAATGGAGATACAAAGACTTATAAAGCAGAAGCCGAACTCGATTGGCTTCCTTGACCTTTGGTTGGTCAACGAGGAAGTCGGAAATACCTCGAAAACCAAAGGAAATCCACGACTACGTTGTACATGCACTAGTACAACAACACTACAAGCAATACATACTTCTGCCATTCAACTTTAAGTATGTGCTGATGTTCTCACTAACATCTCGTTCTTATATTGCTTAAGGCACCTGATGGCACACTATATATTGTTTAATTACATGTCATAAGCATTTGTAATATATAAATAGGTTCCATCGATCCTTATAATCATAAGGCTTGACAAAAGCATGATCATCGTCCAAGACTCACGGAGAAAACCGCAAAAGGAATACTAGTGGATAATTGACCTCCTTAACAAGGCGTTCCTGAGCTTTCAAGAGATTCGAAGGATGTTTTAAGAAGGAATTCGATATCAAGCTAAGCGGTATCGGCACGCTTAAAGCGACGTAATTGCCCTTTGTCAATTAATATTTTTGTTATTATTGATCCGTAATTGCCTCGCATCGACCATAGGTAAAACAACAATCTGCGGAAACAACCTATGTGGCTACTATGTGTTCCACTATATCCAAATGATGTGCCACGGCGAGCTTGAGCCTCAAACTCTGAAGAGGTTCAGATATATATGCACGCAACCATGCATCTAGCAACAACTTAATAACGTTCTTATGTGCTCCATTAATTTACATTATGGGTGCACGATTTATTTATTTTTCACTTTAATTGAATTGGCGGCCCGACATGGATAAACATACCAAGTGTTACCACATCATCGGGTGCTCGCATTACGAGAACAACTGTTCGCTTCATTCTCGATGAGGTCATTAACCCCGTATGAGTTCCATTATTGAGATCCATATTCAACACGAACGAACTAGGGACGACTTCTACGTCGTCAAAGAGCGTCAAGAAGAGTACCGCAAGAAAAAAATGAACTGTTTTGTCCATTTTGCACAATGTATATTAATTATAAACTTTGTAAATTTGGTCGGTGCATATAAAGTGTACATTATTACATGTATTATCTAATATATTTAAGCTTGTTTGATCGCTAATTATATGCTCATCCTATATGTATTTAAATTTAAATGACAAATAAAAAAATCTCCTGCCGAAATATATATTTAAATATCTATTTGCACTACCGTAAAATGAAATAACCAGATAACCATTAAATCAAGACGCTTACGCAATTCTTGAACCGCTGCGAAGATGCTCTATGCGGTTCGTGGCTCCAACCGCTGCAGAGAGCCCCACGCGGCTTCCACGCCGCCGCCATCGCCCGTGAACCGCCAGAAAGAACTTTACTACGGCTGGAGGGCCATTGTGATCTTCGTCGAGCGTCGATCGCGATTCTTGCAGCGGTTCTAAAACCGCTTGCACAGGCCTTACGAGCCGCTTGGCCTACCCGATCCGCAGTAGTGGCAGACAGAGCTTGCCGCCACGACGAGCTGAGATGGGAAGCAAAGAAAAAAGAGCAACAACGCGATGAGACGAGATAAAAAAACGAAACGGAATGAAAATAGCTTGATGGATACTCGCCGGAAAAAGGCTACTAGCTGTGGCTCCACCCAACAGAGCCAGAGCGACGTACGCACGTCGTGCATGCGCGAGCGTGCCCTAAAGAAGGTAGAAGGAAGAAACCGCAGGCACACGACGAGGCCCGGGGCATCATTGCTTGGCTAAGAACGCATCAAGCGTCCAAATCCAGGTCGCGCTCCGTGTAATAAGGCCAAGGAAAATGAAGTCGCAAATTTCTTGTTCAGAAAATGTGGATTTTGTCGTTGCTGCGCGCGCGCGAAATTGGACCAGTCGCACGCTCGCCCTCGGAAAGAAAAACTCGATCGGTCTACTTAGTGCTTTTTACATTAATTTCTAGGATAGCACTAGCCAACGCTACTCAGTTGGCAACAAACTAAGAGGATAATAAAGAGACAAAAAAAAAATAGTTTTATATGGTATTACGTGGCTTCACATGGTATGATTAGACACGCCTCACCATCGAGTATGGCTTCACGTGGTTTCACGTGGTTTCTTTTGTCGTATAATTGTGCCATCGAAGACACAACCAATACTATAGCATTTTTTTTACATAAATACAATAGAAAATATTATTTTTTATTGTTATCCTAGCTAGCACACCACGGGTGCACTAGCTAGGCTAGCTACTAGATAGAGCTACTACCTGGCGACCATGTGTACATCTATAGCTTGTCATCGTCGTTATACTTTGGTCTACCTCGTTCCATCGCTGTTGTCGAAGGAGCCACCAGATTAATGATCGGCCCAGAACTCTCTGGGGCCATTGGAGGTGTCTTCGTTGTCACACCCTCACATCCATCCACCGACCTCCTATAATGACGACTCCTCAATAACCAACACGGTGGTGAGTTCCTCATTGTGGTGCTCCTCCTCCGGATCTTCATGCTCGGCGGCGAGACTGCCTATTGAAGCATCCGTGGAAAGAGGCGATGATGGGGGCCACTGGCATTACTATTTGGCTCTTGGCTCCTCTTACTCGTCGCTCGACTTCTCGTTAAGCTTTTGATCGTCGGGCGGCTTCTTCTCATCGGGCTCTTGACGGTCGATTGGCTCGAAAAACAAGAATGATAGTAATGGTGGCGAGACAGGTGGAGACTGCCGAGGCGCATGAGGTTGATGCCATGGAGGACATGGTGAGGCCAGCGATGGAAAGACGGGTGGAGAGGGTGCCAGCATCAGAGGCAACAACCATGGCAATGGCGATACGGGCAACTAGACCATGGCGTGTTGAAGATGAATTTAGAGAATAGGATTGGCCAGAGAGGAAGATGAAGAGGTGGGGATGGAGAGATGTTGGAAGTTTTGTGAACGGGGCATATAATCTAATGGATCAAATGGACATAAAGTGTGTACGGGAAAAAATTTCACACAAAATGTATGAAACATTGTGTTTGTGTATAATGGTTCTAATTACCAACCAGCACAAAATTAAGACTCTGGAATGATGTGGTTCTTCCGTATGACCACATGGTAAAAACTTATATGTGTATGTGTTAACTACCAACCAGCGTAGCTATAATGATTATATGTTCTGGGCAATAATACCTGTCGGTTCGTATTATGACCCAAAACATGTGATATGTGATTTGTACCGATTGGTAATTACTAGCACTGACATAATTAAACTTTTGAAGATTGAAAACCGTCCCTGATAAGTTTATTTGTGCATGTTCTAACTTAACTGGCATATATATATAGATATACAAGTAAATATAATATGTTTTAGAGCCCATACAGCACGGTGCTCCGTACAGGAGGATTTGGACCGATGAGCTAAAAGACAAAATATGTGACGTCATCATGAACCAACCTAAACCTATCTGAACCAATCTGAACCAAGCTGAACCAACCTGAACCAAACTAAACCTACATGAACCAACCTGAACCAATCTGAACCAACCTGAACCAAACTGAACCTATATGAACCAAGCTGAACCAAGCTGAACCAAGTTGAAATAACCTGAACCAATCTAAATTTCCCATAAAGCTATCTGCTTTTTTATCAGAAAAATTCTAAATCAACATGAATTTTATATGAAACTATCTGAACCAACCTGAATTTCCCCTGAACCTAGCTACTTCCTAACCTGAAGCATCCAAAACCAATAAGAATTTTCTATAAAACTAGCTGAAACATGCTGAACCAACTTGAATTTCTTATTAAACTAGCAGAAACAATCTAAACCAAATTGAATTTTCCATGAAGCTATCTGCATTTTTTATCAAAAAAAATCCTAAACCATCATGAATTTTCTGTGAAAACTATCTGAACCAACCTGAATTTCACAGGAACCTAGTTGCTTTTTTACATGAACCAACATGAACCGAATTTCCTATGAAACTATCAACCTTTTTAACAGAAAAATTTTGAACCAACATGAATTTTCTATGAAACTATCTGAACTAACCTGAACCAAGTTGAATTTTCCATGAAGCTATCTGCATGAACCAACCTGAACCAACCTGAAACTGCCTGAACCAACCTGAACCTACATGTTTTTCTTTAAACTAACTGAAACAACCTAAACCAAGCTGAATTTTCCATGAAGCTATCTTCTTTTTTTACCAAAAAATCCTGAACCAACATGAATTTTCTACGAAACTATCTGAATCAACCTGAATTTCATATGAACCTAGCTTGTTTTTACCTACACCAACATAAACCTATCCGAATTTCCTATGAAACTAGTTGAAACAACACGGACCAAATTGAATTTCCTATGAAGCTATCTGTTTTTTTAACAGAAAAATATTGAATCAACATGAATTTTCTATGAAACTATCTGAACCTACCTGAATTTCACATGAACCTAGCTGCATTTTTACTTGAAACAACCTGAACCAATATGAATTTCATATGAAACTAGTTGAAACACTGAACCAATCTGAATTTTCTATGATGCTAGCTGAAACAACTTGAACCAAATGGGCGGCATGTCTTGGCTCGGTCTTTGGGCCGCTCATTGGCCAAGGCCAAGGCTCACGCGCCGAGGAGGATGGCATGGCTGGGCTGGGACGGCTTAGCGAAGCCTTGTGTGGCAGCCTGGGCTAAGGGCTGGCTGCTCAGCTGGGCTCCACCCGAAAGGAGGAGGGCTCTGACGGGCGGGTCACTCAGTAGAGGCAGAGAGCGAGGCGGCGGCGCACGGCTCGGCGGCGGAGAAATCTGGCGGCAGTGGTGCTCGGTGGGGAAAATGAGGGAAACGAGGAGGAGGTCTTGGGGTTCTTGGGGAGGGTTGGTGGCTCGAAATCGCGGGGTGGCGGGCGGACCGGGCGGACCGGGCGGCAAGCGGCGGGAGGGTCGCCGCCGCGGCGGAGGAGACGTGTAGGTGGTCCGGCGAGGTACGGGGGTGCTGTAGGAGGATGATGGCAGCTCGGATTGATGTCGAAAGGGCTTGAGGTGTCGTGGCGGCGTTGGGGTGGACCGGTGCAGTGGGGAGCACGGCGGCAGTGAGCTCCGGTGGGGACAAGGGGCAGCGGAGGGGGCTCGGCGGCGCCGGTAGAAATGGTGCTAGCTCACCTTGGCGACGACGGCTCACCGGCGGCAACGCACAGAGAGGAGGACCGAGAGGAGGAAGAAGAGCGCGGCGGGGTGGCGTCGGCATTTATAGATGTCGCCGGCGAAAGAGGACAACGGCGTGGGGACCACGGCGAGCAAGTGGGGATGGCAGCGTGATCCGGAAGCCACGCCGGCATATCGCCTGAGCCGGTCCGAGAGACGGTGAGGTCGCGGGCTCGCCCACGCCGTCGCACATGGGGGCGAGCGGACGGCGGTCACAGAGCTCATCCGTTGCAAAGCCAGAGAACGGACATCCGTTCTCTAACATTTATGTATGTTTTAATGTAGCGATAGCTTTAGAGTTTTGTTTAAATTAGATCACGAACACAACTTAACAACCTACGGTCACCGGACCTACGACATCAACCTCTTGGGTTCAATTTGTTGGAGCCCGCTGCAATCCTGCCATCTTATGGCCCACCAGCGATCCGGCTCCCCCCGAAGACCAACACTGGTCTCGGGCCCAGGTCCCCACATGTATTGGCCCAACTAGAAGCACAACCCAGGTCCTGGCCCAACTCAGCCCAAAAACTAGCCTAGTGGGAGAGGGGTGCCTCCACCTTTTAAGTTGTACTCCCATCACCAATAACCGATGTGGGATTAAACCCAACAATCTCCCCCATCACACATCGGACCATCTGTCCTACACCGTGCGATCTTATGGAGACGTTTCGGGTTACCGACCATGGCTCTAATACCACTTGTTGGAGCCCGCTGCGATCCTGCCATCTCATGGCCCACCAGCAATCCGGCTCCCCCCGAGAGCAACACCTGGTCTCGGGCCCAGGTCCCCACATGTATTGGCCCAACTAGAAGCACAACCCAGGTCCTGACCCAACTCAGCTCAAAAGACTAGCCTGGTGGGAGAGGAGTGCCTCCACCTTTTAAGTTGTGTTCCCCATCACCAATAACCGATGTGGGACTAAACCCAACAATCTCCCCCATCACACATCGGACCATCTGTTCTATATCGTGTGATCTCATGAAGACGTTTCGGGTTACCGACCATGGCTCTGATACCACTTGTTGAGCTCGCTGCGATCCTGCCATCTCATGACTCACCAGCGATCCGGCTCCCCCGAAACCAATACCTGGTCTCGGGCCCAGGTCCCCACATGTATTGGCCCAACTAGAAGACAACCTGCGTCCCGACCCAACTCAAATTTAAAAGACTAGCGCAGTGGGAGAGGTGCTCCACCTTTTAAGTTGTGCTCCCCATCACCAATAACCAATATGGGAACTAACCCAACACAATTGAAACAGGGGCTCCAGTAACAGTACTACTAGTACCAATGATGGCTATTGGCTAAGCGGGACACGCCGCCTCATATATAATCTTCACGTCTTTTTCTCTTCTTTTTGCGAAACGAGTTGTACTTGTTTCTTGAACTTATACTCTCCGATTATTGTTGATCACAAGCCAAAAAGGTTACTCCTGGAAATCCCTGCACTGCAGTCTTGAACTTCAAAATTCATGGCCAAATGTGCTTGTTTACCTGTATGTCATGGTCTCTGTACTTGCAGCCATTGACTGAGCAGGTGAAGGCCGTAGCATTCACTTGGCAGCACGTGATTCTTGGGTTGGCTTTGTTTCTCCCACAGACCAACACAAAAAGAAAAAGATCAGAAAGATCGATGCATGTACGTGGTGCAGCTTTTTTGACCTTGGTGTCACAGCTTTTCTAATTAGTTGAATAAACAGGCATACAATGGTACTATGGTAGAACTGATCGCCCTTAAGGCATGTAGACATGTAGCTAGAAGCAGAGATTTATGTATTGCCGGAGAAGTTGCAGATAACCGGTATTGTTAACTAATCGGCCAGTTTTGCTTTGCTGCTGAAAGGTAGGGACATGCATCCTGTTAGGTTTTCTGTCGAATATGTGTACAATTAGTTTACATGTATTCTGTGTTGTAATAGGCAGGGTTAGTTTAAAGTTAGAGTCGGACTCTACAATCCTCTACTACTTAAAGGGAGGCAACTCTGATATAATCAGATGAACGACTTCATAATAGTAGCATAACACAAGAGAAGGTCGGCGGCTAGTATGTGGTCGTGACCTGATCAGCCGGTGTGCTACGGTACTATGGATTGGGGAGGAGTGCCCATAGTCAGAGTCCCGCAGAGATAGACGTAAGCCGAACCGTGTTACCAAACGTCGTGTCTACTGTGGTCGTTCGTGATCTTGCACTAACGTACATCCTAGCACATCCTGTGTTGAGGCCAAAAGACAGGGGAAAAAGATTCTTCACTACATGCCTACTAGTGGAATCCTCGATAGCTAGTGCGCGTGTACTGCAATTTCTGTCGCTGAGAAACATCGTTGATGCATCCCGGTAATATAGACGGTAGCCGATAGCCCGATAGGTCCTACGATTCCACGTTATGGCCAATTATTGGGCGATTATCAAATCCCTGCTCAAGCTAGGATCAAGCTCAATGTCGAGACCATCATCTGGGCGAACACTGTTGTACATACTAAGAGCAAGGACCAAATAGGTAATTTGGCCAGCAGATCTACAGGCAGGAGGCACTACACAATGGCATTGTGCATTTCATTTTAGCGTGGCATTTTACTATAACAAAATTTATGAGTTTTTAGAAAAAGGTTTAAATATTGTGAAAGAATAATTAAAATATACTATAGTTTTAGGATCTTTAAGAAGACTACTGAAAATCTGAGAAAAATCATTACAAATTATTATACCAAATAGGCTATATAAATAATAATAATTTTTGTTACAGTGAAACGCTACACTACGTTAGCCGAAAAGAACAAGGCCAATGTTTGCAAACCATGCATGTCATCTCATGCATTGCTGTAGCGGGAGAACACCGACCCCCTACGAATCAGAAGGAGGCGAACCAATCCCAGAGTAGCGGGATAGAGATGGTGCTTGCCCGGTGGAAGCGTCGCCCCCATAGGACGACGCAAAGGCGGACCAGAAGGAAGGGGACCGGTGTAGAGGGATCGCCTCGCGGGAGCCCAAGAAGAGGCCATGTACGCTAAGGCCAAGCCTCGAAGGAAGGGAGATTTCGTGGGCGCCAAGAAGGCCAGGGTACAGCGGGTACAGTCTGCAGCAGGTGTTAGGAATCGGATAGCGTGGTAGACGGATACGCAAGCTGGCCATAACAACCGGCCCCCCCTATAATCCCCGTTGTATCCTTGCTTTAGCTGAGACGATAAGGGTATTCATGTCTTTGCCCCGGGTCCTAGGGTGCTTTTCCGTTGGCACCCTCGCCCAGGGAAGAAGGTCAGGGGCCAAGGAATCTTTTCCCAGAAAAGACTCCCATACCCTCACTTTGCCTCGGAACCCACGGCTGTATCGAAAAATGTAAAAATAGCCCCCGCTATAAATGGGGGCTCCCTAGATTATTAAAGGCTAAGAAACAGTTCACAGGCTAGCTACTTCGTTCTAAGCTCTGCTTCTCCCAGCTGCTTTGCGAGCTCCACATAGTCGCTCCGCGAGGCAACATCGTAGAAATTGGTTGTCTCGCTTGGACAAACACATGCATGATGACATCATTTTCTTTCTCGAGACTATCATCACAAAGCTGTATCAAGAGGACCGGTTACAAGCTAGCTAGCATCATTTGCGCTGGTACACAAGCATCTTTCTGTTGTTGTACGCTGACCCTATCAATTACAATAACTAATACGACAGAGTTTGCGTTTTGTCATCATTGTACTCTGCCTGCATACCAACGCATGCATGTCAGGCACAGTCCTTAATTTGTTTGGAGATTAACAGTAGAAACAGGATGGCTAGCACATCTTACATCTTTGGTGTGCATGAGTGAATCTTTTTCCTTTCTTTTGATCACCTCGGACATCTTCGGTACGTACTGAGCATAATTGCATGATGGCTAGCACAAACCCATCATACATAGACCAAAATTCACTAAAACGGTCCACGAAAGCATTGCTCTGAGCCACGAGAGCTTCCTCGAGAGTGAAAAAGGAGAGCATTCCAAAACCTTAACCCTGTTGGGTTTAATCTAGTTTAGTGCTGTGTTTAGTTTCTTGTTAATTAGTGGTTGAGTCCGTTTGTTGGCTGGTGTGGCCGCGTGCGTTGTGCGTTGTGTTGGCCGGTGTGGCCCTTGGAGTCTGTTTGAGATAGGAGATCGGTGTGGTCATGAGTTTGTTAGCAATACGATGTATGCTGTAATATATAAAGGGCAGGGTGCCCAGCGATCAGTTCAGATCGCATGTTTTACAATTTTTCCTTGCGTCGTTTTCTTCTTTCTCAAGAGCAGCAGCGACGTGAGTTTCAATCTACAAATTTATGCGCATCAACTTTGCGATAGGATTAGCCAAAGCAAATCAACTCAACGTCATGCATGATCCAAGGCTCTAATTCAACATCTGGTATCAGAGCCTGATCTTGCATGCCAAAGCAACCTCGATTTGCACCGATTTCGATTGTGACGCAGGGCACGGCGGTGAAGGAGAGCGGCGGGGTGTCGTTCACCTATCCGCAATTGACGGCGACAAACTACACCACTTGGGCGATCAAGGTGGAGGCGATCATGGAAGCCTAGGGCGTCAGGGAAGCAGTGGATCCCGTGCCAGATACCGTCGTCGATACAAAGAAGGACAAGACGGTGAAGGCACTGCTGTTCCAAGCCCTTTCGGAAGATCTCCTGTTGCAGGTGGCAACAAAGAAGTCGGCCAAGGAGGTGTGGGTGGCCCTCAAGACACGGTATGTCGGAGCAGATCGAGTGAAGACAGCAAGGCTGTAGACGCTCAAAACTGAGTTTGAGTCTTTGCGGATGAAGGAGGGAGAAACCCTAGATGACTACGCCGGCAAGTTGAGCAGGATGGCAGTGAGATTCACGAATCTCGGGTCAACCCTAGAAGATGCCGCCATGGTAAAGAAGTTGTTCGATACCGTGCCGGAAAAGTACTACACCATCATTGCTGGCGTTGAGCAGTTCTGCGACCTCCAGACCATGCCGTTTGAGGAGGCCGTTGGACGCTTGAAGACGTACGAGGACCGTGTGCATGTGCGCACATTGGTGGGGAGCATCGGCAATGGCCAGCTCTTGCTTACTCAGGCGGAGTGGCAAGCGCTCCAAGGCGAAGACTCTAGCTCCCAGTGAAGGGGGCAACCGTGGCGGCTGCGGTGGTCGCGGCGGATGGCGTGGCAGAGGGCGTGGACGAGGTCGGGGTGGCCGCGGTGACCTTAGTGGGAACCCTCGGACGGATGGCTCGGCCAACTCAAGCGGGAGGGGCCGAGACAAGAGCCATATTAAATGCTTCAATTGAGAGAAGTATGGCCACTTTGCTTCAGAGTGTAGGAGCAAACCACGCGGCGAGGAGGCGAACCTCGCGCGCACTGAGGAACAGGAGCCGACACTGCTCCTGTCGGCCAGCGTGGAGACACGCGGCGAGGTCTTGCTCAACAAGGGTTCTATCGACCTGATGCTGCTGATTGGTGATGGTAAGACTAGATCTGAAATCTGGTACTTTGATAATGGTGAGCTAGAGAAGTTCCAGGAGTTGGACAGCTCAGTTCGAGGCCGTGTCCGGTTCGGCGATGGCTCAACAGTGCGAATTGAAGGAAAGGGCTCGATTTTGTTCCAGTTCAAAGGAGGAGAACAACGACTATTGACCGAGGTATATTATGTGCCAGAATTGGTTAATAATATAATCAGTTGTGGTCAGTTGGCTCAAGGAGGCAGCAAAATTATAATGACCGGAAGCCAGCTGTGTGTGTATGATTCGGATGATACTCTGCTCATCCGCGTCAACTGCTCGCCAAATCGTTTATATAGGACACCTATGGAGACATGTGAATCGGGGTGTCTCATGGCGAGCATCAACGAACCAGCATGGTTATGGCATGCCAAGTTGAGACATGCAAACTTCGTTTCATTAAAAAAGCTTGCCGAGAAGGGTTTAGCGGTGGGCGTACCGCTGATAACTCATCCAAACCAAATGTGCCAAGGGTGTTTATTAGCCAAGAAAACGAGACTTCCGTTCCTTGCCGCAACGAACTACAGAGCAGAGAAGCCGCTAGAACTCCTTCATGCAGATTTGTGTGGACCAATAACACCGTCTACCAATGCTGGTAATTCTTACTTTATGCTTGTCGTGGATGATTACACAAGATGGATGTGGGTTCGCATAATCAAGACGAAGGACCAAGCGTTCGATGTGTTCCGAAAACTAAACTGAAGATCGAGAACACAAGTGGGCACAGAGTCAAGACACTAAGAACAGATCGAGGGGGCGAATTCCTATCTGAAGATTTTGCCAAGTTTTGTGAAGATGCGGGCATTGAGCGACATCTCACAGCCCCATATTCACCATAGCAAAACGGGGTCGTTGAGAGAAGGAATCGCTAGGTCATGGCAATGGCGAGATCGCTGCTCAAGAGTATGAAGGTACCAGGACGGTTTTGGGGTGAAACTGTCTCTCATGTAGTCTATATCCTTAATCGATTGCCTACAAAATCATTGGGGGAGTGTACTCCATATCAAGACTGGACAGGTAGGAAACCATACCTAGGACATCTCAGGGTATTCGGGTGTACAGCTCATGGAAAGATTGTCAGTTCGCATCTGAAGAAACTAGATGATCGGAGTCGTCTGATGATGTACCTTGGATATGAAGAAGGTAGCAAAGCTCATCGTTTGTTTGATCCAGTGAAGAAGAAGGGACGTCAAGTTTGAAGAAGCTGTTGAATGGAATTGGGAAGCAGCTGTACCTGCTGACTTGACCTCGGATTTTGAGGTTGAAGGCTCTTTCATCACCGAACCCGAGATAGAGACATCCGGATCATCCGATGCTATCAACGGATCATCCGGAGTGCCACAATCAGATGTCAATGCATCAGTCTTGCCAGGAGATGAAGCCGAGGAACAAGCAGCTCCATCAGCATCTCGGGTTGTTCCTGCTCCCACGATGCTGGCTCCATCAGGAGTGATGACCAGGGCGCGAGCACGAGCAGCAAGACAGACGACGTCCATGATTGGTACTAGTGCGACAGCAGCACCAACTGCCTCCGGTGTACATGTTCCTGAAGCAACGTTAGCTGGTTCTCGTCCAACGGATCATGACCAACATGATGGTGATGGGCCAGTTAAGCTCAAGAGCATACATGAGATTATGCAAGAAACGCATCCAGTTGACTTGGCCGAGGAGGATGGTAGCGATGAGCTACTTCTAGTAGATACAGAAGAGCCGGCTACATATTCAGAAGCTGCTGGTCAATGTGAATGGGAACAAGCGATGAAGACTGAAATTGAGTACATTGAAAAGAACAAGACATGGAGGCTCGTTCCCTGTCCAGTTAGCCAAAAACCTATTGGTTTAAAGTGGGTATTTAAGGTGAAAAGGGACTCAAATGGAGATATCGTCAAATACAAGGCCAGACTTGTTGCAAAGGAATACGTGCAGAAGCATGGTATTGATTTTGATGAAGTATTTGCCCCTATTGCGAGAATTGATACTATTCGTGTTATACTCGCTCTCGCGGCAAACCATGGTTGGAAGGTGCATCATATGGACATAAAGTCAGCCTTTCTAAATGGAGAATTAGAGGAAGATGTCTACGTACTGCAACCAAAAGGTTTTGTTGTGAAGAACAAGGAGCACATGGTGTATAAGCTAAATAAGGCGTTATATGGGCTCCGACAAAGCACCTCGTGCATGGAATATGCGCCTAGACAAAAGTTTGAAGAACCTCGGTTTCTCTAGATGTGCACAAGAGTAGGCTGTACACTAAAGGAGAAGGAGCAAGAAGATTAATTGTTGCAGTATATGTGGATGATCTACTTATAACCGTGGCAAGTGAATTTGAGATACAACATCTCAAGGATCAGATGATGATAGAGTTTGAGATGAGTGACCTTGGGTTGCTTACATATTATCTACGGATCGAAGTGTCTCAAGAAGAAGAACGGATCATCCTAAAACAGGCAGCATATGCAAGGAAGGTACTAACTCAGTTCGTCATGGCAGAGTGCAATGCGACGAAGTATCCCATGGAGAAACGGACAATGATGCATAAAGATCCAAAGGGAGAAGCGATAGAGGCAACCATGTACAGGCGTATGATAGGTTGCTTAAGGTACCTGCTACACACAAGACCCGATCTTTCTTTTTCTGTTGGGATGATGAGTAGATTTATGGAGAGGCCCACGACACTCCATTACAAAGCAGTTAAGCAGATCCTTCGGTATGTGAAGGGTACTATACACTTTGGTCTTGTGTACATGAAAGGTAGAGGAGATATATTGTGCTGACCGGCTATACTGATAGTGATTTGGCCGGTGACTTGGACGATAGAAAGAGCACTGGAGGGATGGCATTTTATTTATGTGAAAGTCTGGCCTCATGGAGTTCTTAAAAGCAGAAGACTGTTGCACTTTCATCCTGTGAAGCCGAGTTTATGGCAGTGACCGTGGCGGCGTGTCAAGGTCTTTGATTGAAGTGTTTACTTTGGGAGCTCACTGGTCATGAACCAAAGCCAATAAAGTTGTTTGTTGACAACAAGTCTACATTGGCGTTAATGAAGAATCCGGTGTTCCATGGAAGAAGCAAGCATATCGACATGAAGTATCACTTTATTCGTGAATGTGTCGAGGAGACGCGTTGACAAAAGCTTTGCCGACGGTGAAACTGGCAACAATGCGTCATCTACTTGGAGTTCGAAATTTGCAGCCTAATTATCAAGATTAAGTAGGAGTATGTTGGGTTTAATCTAGTTTAGTGCTGTGTTTAGTTTCTTGTTAATTAGTGGTTGAGTCCGTTTGTTGGCCGTTGTGGCCGCGTGCGTTGTGCGTTGTGTTGGCCGGTGTGGCCCTTGGAGTCTGTTTGAGATAGGAGATCGGTGTGGTCATGAGTTTGTTAGCAATACGATGTATGCTGCAATATATAAAGGGCAAGGTGCCCCGCGATCAGTTCAGATCGCATGTTTTACAATTTTTCCTTGCGTCGTTTTCTTCTTTCTCAAGAGCAGTAGTGACGTGAGTTTCAATCTACAAATTCATGCGCATCAACTTTGTGATAGGATTAGCCAAAGCCAATCAACTCAACGTCATGCTTGATCCAGGGCTCTAATTCAACAAACCCTCCCTTAACGGTGGCGGTGACTTAGATGGCTAGCCCCGCTGCCAGCGAGGGGCCCCGATGATCCCTTTGTCGACACGTTCTCCACCCTCAGTAGAAGATTTAGGCTACCTTCCTTTTTTTTTCTCCTTCTTCTTTTCTCTAGAACCTCCTCAGATCTGGCCCGTGCGATAGCTCCTGGCGGTGGTGGCCGATGACGGCAGGGTGGGAGGCGGTGGTGGCGTGGGAGGCTTTGGCTTCCCCTTCTCCCATCCTCCTCCCTCCCAGATTGGTGTATCTTGGGCTCACCCTTTTGGTGTGCCGGCGTGTGGGCGGTGTCGTTTTGGCGGCAGCAGCCAATAGTGCTGCTAGTCGATGGGAGGATATGGTGGTGTGCGAGATGGCAACGCTTCTTCTCCCTCCATCCTCCTTCCTCTTGAGTTTAATTGGTGGATCTCAGGGTCCTCGGTGTTGCCGGCAGCAAGGCGGGCAGGGTTGCTGGGGGGGCCGAGCGCAGGTCGATGCCCTTGCATCAACAGCGATATATTGACCCCTCTCTCTGTGGCACTAGCGTCTGTGTTTGGCCCCAGTCAATTCTTGCAATGTCATATCTGACCGATGAGCTCGGGGGTGGGGCAGGGCTAAATTGGCGCGAGCTATCGCTAGCAACGTGTTTTCATCATCGGAGATGGCAAGGTTCCAAGCATCGGCGTCAGCGTGTTGGGATGGTGCCGGGTCTGCTTCACCAGACTGTGGATTCTCTAGTCAGTTGCCTGTTTTATTTGTTTTGTTTTGTGGTTTGGTTAGTTTGGTTTGATGCTAGTCGCATGATGGGTGCTTAATCGGTACCATTATTTCTCACGTCGTGTTGTTAACTGATGTTCCACAGGGAGACCATTACCATGATACTGGACAGACCATCATTTGCGGTGTGTGTCTAGATTATCGTTACATAAGTTATCATGTATTATGCGCTCAACAAATATGTGTGTTGTGGTGTGTGCGGGAGGGGTCGGGGGAGGTTTAACTATGGTGCGTGTATCTCGCGGGCTGCTATTAGGGGTTTTTCTATCCAACCCTTTGATCTTGGTTTCGGCTGGATATTACTCTAGATTTGCTAATATATAGCAGCTATATTTTTTTTCATTCTAAGGTGAGTATTTTTCTAATTAGTTTATATATTTTCCCACTTAATTTAATATTGGAAATTAATTTAATCGTTTTGTATTGGAAAAAAGTTCTGTATAGAAACTAACATTAATTTCTCAAATTTTTTGATGGTTGACTAATTTATTGTTGCTTTTGTCTAAAAGTTTGATTTGTAAGATTTTTTAGGTTAACTATATTTAGTTACTTTGTTTAATTTATATAGAATATCTTATGTGTAGTGTTTTTTTTATTCTTAGGGTAAATAGTATTAGGCACGTGATGGCAATAAATCTTAAAATCAGTCACCTACTATCAAGCTATACATCAACATTGAGATACTGAAATCTTATATATCTAATTAATTAATTAGATATAACTTTTTAGTTGTTTCTACAAATCATTATAAACAGTTAAGTAGGTCCTGCTGGCTCCGAGAGGTTTCGCATCTCCGGTGCCCGGCTATGCTTTGCATTGTCAGCAACGGCAAGGATTCCATGTGAGCTTTGTCTTGCAGGATAAAGACATTTCAATTCTTTATGCTATTAAATATTTCTCTATATTTCTAGAAAATATTACAGAAAATCATAATTGCTTCCTCTAGGCAAATATATACATCTGTCGTTTTGATGGTCTTCAAAATACAAATTTGAATGTTAATTTATGGTGCAACTTATTTATAAGCCTGATATCTTTCTAATGTACAGGTAACACTATGCTACACTACACTTGATCCATCTTGGTCTTGCCCCCAAAAGAACAAATCGGGCATCTCCAGTGGAGCCATGTCAGCCAACTATAAGGAGCACCTCATCTTTTTGTCTATTGAAGGAGAGAAGAAAAGAGAGATAAATACTAGTTGTTAACTACTCCCTCCGTTATGAAATAGTTGTCGTTTTGGACATTGACACGGTCTCCAAAATGTAACTTTGACCACTGAAAACTATTGTAATTTAATTTTAACATGCATCAAAATTATATATTTATGAAAGTTCTATTCGAAACGAAATCATCTATATGAATTTTATGCTTCAAATCTAAATGGTTTAGAAGTATTTTATAGATAAAATTTTAAAACATTGACTTAGGACATGTCTAAAACGACAACTATTTCAGGATGGAGGGAGTAATAGCTAGCCTATCGCGGATTACAAGGTGCATTGCATCTATTAAATATGCGCCTATATTAAATTTAGTCGACAATGCTATAGCTAATTAGTTGAACATATCTATCTATAGATGACATATAGCTTTCTTATATCTAGTGATTGTGTATACCATTGGAGATCGATGTCCTCAAAAGAAAAAGGTGTGCACAAGTTTGTGTACACTCTCTTTAATTTTCGTGAAAAAGACCTGACAATTATTGAGATTCCTCTTTCGTGTACTTCCACATGAGTGGGTAACAAGCGACTTGAAGACAAAATACTATCGTTTATTGCTGAAATATTTGGAGGACTAGTGTCCCAATTGGATGGCACTGGATCTGATCCCGTTCTCTCTAGCGACGCAAGTGATATTCAGCTATGATATTACTCATCATATCAAATATAATTCATTGCTTTATCTTTTTTTATGCGCTTTATTGAGTTCTTTTTCGTTAAAATAATCAGTGGTCCATCTTGTCTGTCTTTTTTCGAAAGGTTGCAACGTACCGTGATTTACTAAAGCAAAAAAAAAAGAGAGGGGCAATTCAAAAACAACTGTGAAGGCTGACAAACACCTAATGTTTATTTTTTTAAAATCAGTGCAACTATGCAAAGATAATTTGGTGGTGTTGCACACGAAATTCAAGAAAGGCTTCAAACATGATTGTGAGTAAACCAAAATATCATGGATCCAACTTCCAAGGAAAAACATGAGATGGTACAAAAGAGAAAGATCGTAGTCGAATTCTGGGCCAGCGTATTCAGTACGGTCATACTTCTATAAATCGTTGGTAGCTTTCACAATTTGTCAAGATATCCCCCAAAAAAAAAAAAAAACTAATACTTTAGAAAGAAAGGGAGAAGAAAGCTGAGGTGAAGCCAATATATATTTGATGAAACCGTGACTTTTATGTGAGATTATTTTTTTTCAATTGACTAAGCCTATGTAAATGCGTACCCTGTAAGTATCTTCAATTCGAGGTGCAATCCATCACCTTAACTTCTCCATCACCTTGAGGCAGCATCACTTCACGAGCTTCACCGATGGGTGATCGATGGCACACCGCCTCTAAAGCACGCAACAGGGCCTTCAATGGTTTCGTCATCTATTGCATGGAATCTATGAAAAGAGTAATAGGTATACGTTCCAACAGGGCCGCCTTTGCCTCCACCCCTCTTAGTCGACTCTATTCTTGTTTACCTCTCCGGTTGGGTGAGGGCTTGCCTGTAACGCGACTAAGCTATCCTTCTGGGCTTCAACCCTTGTAAATTAATATTGAGTTTGCTTTCTTCCTTCAACAAATTAGGCGGTACTTATGTCTATTTGTTAAAAAATATATATATAGTCAATACTTCAGCATGCAATATGTCATCCTATGTGTTGGGTTTAGTCCCACATCGAATATTGGTGATGGGGGAGCACAACTTAAAAGATGGAGGCACCCCTCTTCCACCGGGCTAGTCTTTTAGGCTGAGTTAGGCCAGGACCTAGGTTGTGCTTTCAGTTGGGCGAATAGATGTGGGGACCAGGTTTTAGTCTCAGGGGGAGCCGGATCACTTTGAGCCATGGGATGGGCCGGATCGCAGCGGGCTACAACAAGTGGTATCAGAGCCATGATC
This sequence comes from Raddia guianensis, assembly GCA_036346415.1. NCBI lineage: Eukaryota > Viridiplantae > Streptophyta > Magnoliopsida > Poales > Poaceae > Raddia > Raddia guianensis. Next base: position 13,223,434 of record CM070541.1, on the reverse strand, counting down.
AGTAACCCGGAACGTCTTCAGGAGATCGCACAGTATAGAAGATGGTCCGATGTGTGATGGGGGAGATTGTTGGGTTTAATCCCACATCGTATATTGGTGATGGGGGAGCACAACTCAAAAGGTGTAGGCACCTCTCTCCCACCAGACTAGTTTTTTGGACGGTGTAGGACAAAAGATCCGATGTGTGATGGGGGAGATTGTTGGGTCGCACAGTGTAGCACAGATGGTCCGATATGTAATGGAGAAGATTGTTGGGTTTAATCCCACATCGTATATTGGTGATGGGAGAGCAAAACTCAAAAGGTGCAGGCAGCTCTCTCCCACCAGACTAGTCTTTTGGATGGTGTAGGGCAGATGGTTCGATGTGTGATGCGGAAGATTGTTGGGTTTAATCCCACATCATATATTAGTGATGGGGAGCACAACTCAAAAGGTGGAGGCATCTCTGTCCCACCAGACTAGTCTTTTGGACTGAGTTGGGCCAGACATTAGGGGGGTGATGGGCCAGGACCTGAGTTGTGCTCCCGGAACACTTGTTAGGATATACGTCGATGCAAGATTACGAACGACACTAGGAGACACAATGTTTGGAAACGACACTAGGCTCTGACTATGGACGCTCTTCCCCAATCCATAATACCGCAACATACCGGCTGACTTGGTCACGACCACATGCCGGCCGCTGACCTCCTCTTACCTATGATACTATTATGAAGTTGTTCACCTTAGTTACACCAGAGCTACCTCTCTTTATATAGTGCAGGTCTAGCTAGAGTTCAACTCTAACGCTAAACCAACCCTGCATATTACAACACAGAGTTCATATAATCTACTTTTTTTTTAAAAAAAAGGGGCTCCCCATTTTCCATTGCAAGTATACAATGGAAACAATGTCTGCAAAGTAATTATTAATGCAATCTAATCTCCTAATGCTATTTTTATACAATCTATTACACGCATGTTTTTTTCCCATGCGATGGAGTCAAGCTCGCAAAGCAATTATTAATGCAATCTAATCTCCTAATGCTATTTTTATACAATCTATTACACGCATGTTTTTTTCCATGCGATGGAGTCAAGCTCCTTTTCTTTTTGCTTCTGCTACAACTTTTCCACCTTCCCTGCTGCTCACCCGCAGTGCTCCCTCTTCCTTGCTTCCTTGCGTTGCTTTTGCTTCTCTTTTTTTTTTTGAGTCACCAGGATTTGATCCCTGGTGGGCGAGGTGGCCACCGCCGATCCTCACCACTGGGCCACCACCCAGTGACGTTCATATAATCTACTTATAAATATATTCGACACAAAACCTAACACTATGCTTCACTAGCACCTCCCTTAAAATCTCAATAACATCTCGGTAAATTTATCTACTTTCCGTTGCAATAGCACCGTGCACACTACAATTTTTATCGGTTTATTACAATCGAACAAACATGCTTGAAAACTTGATTTGAAATGACGACAGAGGAAACGGATCCCGTCAACAACACAGGGACCCACAGGCAGTGAGCCCCTCTAAAGATTCTTCTTCTATTCGGTCATGTGGAAGCAGTGGTCGAAACGCCTCTTGTGGACGAAGTGGTTTTAAACATGCATCACTCCTCTCCCCTTGACACTCCCCCTTCCTCACTCTCCTCTTCTGCACTCGCTAGCTATAGCTGGCCTCAGCTGGTGGTCACCACCTCGGGTGAGGTGACTCCACCCTCCTCCTCCCTTCTCCACGCTCGCCGCCGCCATGCTTCCGAGGAGCCAGAGCATCTTCCACCTCGGGGAGGAGGGTGGTGCCGCCCAGTGCCACCGCGGCAGCCTCGTCGGCGCGGCCATGGGCGGCGGCGGCGGCGGCCGGCGCCTGCGCGAGGGCCTTGTGGTCGGGCTCCAGATCCTCGTGCACCATCAGCATGGCGGCGGCGGCGACCACCACCACCACGGCCGGCACGCGCACGCGCACGCGGCGAACATAGTCTTGAAGCAGATGGTCCGGCCGCCGCAGCGCCGTCATGGCGCCGCCTCTTGCAGCTTCCTCGGCGCCTGCTCCCTGTGCCGGAGGGAGCTCAGCCCTAACAAGGATGTCTACATGTATAGGTAACTACTAATTAGGCACCAATTAACAGAGTAACCTAATATTATAACTACACATATGAATACATCCTTACGTCATGCCTGATGCCTGATGCAATGGATGCGTGTGTCTGAATATCTGATGAACCCTGTGTATGTGTCGCATGTATGTATGTATGTATGCATATATGCGTGAGCAGAGGTGATCAAGGGTTCTGCAGTGAGGAGTGCCGGTGGCAGCAGATCCTCTTGGACGAGGCGCGGGAGCGAGAGGCGATCGGCAAGGAGCGGCGCGGCGTGCCGGTGCCGGCTCACCGCCGCAGCCCCCACCACACGCCCATCCGAGGCAGGCCGAGGAAGACACTGGCCGTCGCCTAGAACGACGGCGACGAGCACATGCAAATATGCCACATATGCAAAGATGAACTGCTTCTCTCTTCTTAATTACCGAGAGGAGGAGTATAATATAATTAAGTACCACTGCTTTTGAGAAGAGGGTGAACAATAACTAATAATCGTGCAGAAAGCGAGGAGAGATGGGCAGTGAAGGAGAGGATTAAAAACTGGGGCAAAAACGAAAAGAAAAAAAATAGAGAAGAAATCGATTGCGCTTGTTTGTGTGCACGCGCGTGTGTGTTTTGCATGCTGCAATCCTCAAGATGGGGTGTAGCTTGTTCTTGCTTCTGTACGTGCATGCATCCAGTCGAGACTCTAGATCGATGGAGAGCAAAAATAAAAAAATAAAAATGAAGAGATCCTGTGTTTGTATCTGTTGCTGTGTGCTTTGGTTGGGTCTGAAAAATCTGAATCTGACAGGGTTTTCAGTTCTCACTCAAGCTGTGTGCCCAACGTGTGGCCGGCAGGGAATAGATTCTGAAGACTAGTAGCGAAAATGATATGCCGAACTAGATACGTAGCTAGCTAAAGGAAGTAAGGAACTGTAGAAGAGAAACGAGATTGATATGCAGTTCAAATTAGGATGCCGTCGCAGGCATCAAGCCAAGCCACTTGGTGCGTACGAGAGTTGATGAACATGAATTAATGCGTATGGAATCGGAATCACGAACATGAATTCGTGTGTATAACTGTATATATATGCTCTTTGTTGTGGCATAAAATCCACGAACAGTAGCGGGCATCCTCTACTAGCCTCCATGGGGGAGAAGAGAGGATTGCTCATGGGAAGAGAGAGAGCCCACTAGTAAAATGAGGGGAAATCTATTGGCTCTAGGCCATGGTGATCCATTTATATAGGGTGGGGGGCAAATGGGAAATGCCCTCACTGCCTCCAAACCAGGGGCGGAGCCAAGGCCCGGCCACCCCGGGCCCAGGCCCAGGCTCCCGGCACAAATACCACTTACCAGTACCTTGGTATATAGAGCTGAGTTGGGTATTTTCGACCTTTGTAACCTGGGCCAAAAGGGGAAGGCCCACTGGGCGAGCCACCGAATAGGCGAGGCCGCCCCGCATGCCTCACGCGCCCTTCCCATCCCAAAGACAGTACAACAAACCTCAGTCTCCACCCCTAGCCGCCTCGCCGCCTCGCCCTCGCACTTTTCTGCTTCGCCGACGCTGAAGTCGCCGACGCCGCCTGCCGAGACGCCTCGCCGCCTAGCAGACGCCGCCTCGCCTCGCCGAGGCGCCTCATGACCTTGCCGGCAGACGCCGCCTCGCCGAGACGCCTCGTCGCCCGCTGCCTCACGCCTCGCCGCCCTCCGCGCCACCGCCCGACGGCGGACGGCCCGAAGGGGCCCTCGGCCCTTGCCCTCTCTCTCCACGCTCACTGTGTAGGTATTAGGTAATGCTAATGCCGTAACGGCTTTGTCAATTGTCCTCTTTATGCACTTAGGCTTAAAGCCTTAGACAGTTAGAATGTTAGACTCCCCTAATTTGAACGGATTTAGCTATTTATGGTTGATTTGTAGTCTTGCTCTTGTAGAAATGAGGAGAAATATTTAAGGAACATGATGATGATATCCTCTTGCGAAGATTCCAAGGCATGAAGACCAGAAAAATGAATTTGCCTCGTCGCAGACATGAATAGCTTATTAGTGGTATGTCATTTTTTTTAATATACTAGTTGTGATTGTAATTTTAAGTTATACGATGTGAAAATGCTAACCCATATGATTTTTATTGCAGAGTTTCTATTTGGACTTGTTCGGTGCCTCTTTTATGTGGTTGGCCTCTACTAATTTAGGTATTTATCATGCTTTTTCTCATTTTATTCATGTGAAATGTTGTTAGACAATGATTTGAGTGAAAATTGACTATTATGTGCCTTAAATTCGCTTGTTATATATATATATATATATATATATATATATATATATATATATGGGGTAGCATTCTTTAGTAGTCCATGCGTCAGTTTAGGTCGTGCCCAGGCTCTTCGAAAGTCCTGGCTCCGCCACTGCTCCAAACCCTAGAAGCCCGTGGGGCAAGTTTGTATATCCGCATGACACATATATGCATGGGCCGCATGCATGATGGGCCGAATACACATGGCTCGGAGGCCTTCCTATATACATGTGACCTATATGATTTCAGCCCAAGTCTCCAGGCCTCTTAAAAGATGGGCACCCCAACCCTATGAAACAACACTCTTCACCGAGTAGCTAGGGAGAGTAGACGAGTATATACCAATGATTCGGGATGCTGTGAACTTACGGTGAACTTACTACTGTGGTAATAAAATATGAAAAAAGCTAGCTAATAAGTAATGTTAAGTTAAGGAAAAAAAATGGTTGGACATGCTCTAAGAATATGCTTATTTAACTGCGAGAATGAAACAAGGAGAGAAAAAATTCAGCCCAAAAAATGGAAAGGGAAATTCGATCTTGGTGGAGATTTTCAACTGGTGATAATCATCCCAGCTCTAGTTCGCTTAGACAGTGTAAGGCATATTCAACGTGTTTAAAGTGGCTTAGGTCTTGTTTGTTTAAATTTAAATTAAATTAAAATTTGTTATTTTTGTATAAGTCAAATGATGTAATACTTTATAGTCATTTTGTGGGGGTTTTAAATATTTATTTTTAGAGTTCGTAAAATATTTTTTTTAACTCTTTGAGAGTCTTTCGAGGGGTTACAACTTTTTTCGATTAAAGTTTTCAGCAACTTCCAACTGAAACAAACAAGGCCTTAGTCTTATTTAGTTAGAAAATAGATTTAGCTTAGTCTAAAAGCCTCAAAGCCCATGGACCACGCAGGTGTACATCCTTGTGTAAAGCGTTAGGCCCAAAAGCTACATCCAAGCCCCTCGAGCCATAGGACCGAATCCTCTGGCATCGCCATGTCACCACAAACCTTAACCCCCACGTCATCACCCCTCTTCGCCGCCATTTTGCCGGAATCCCTCGCCATAGTTTTCTCAACGTGTGGATTTTGCCGCCGGTTGGTGCCACTCACCTACACCTATAATTAGCCCTCCCTGTGGCTCTACCCCCCACCCCAACCCACTCCTCTCCGACCACCCTCCCCTCCTCCCCTCATCAGAGCATCGCCACCGTTTACCCCTGAGCTCGCACCACCTTGATCTTGCCGCGCTGCCACTCTTGATCACCCTTGGCTACACCGAGACCCTCCCCAAGTTCGCCATCACCCAACCACAATCCCCAAGCCTTACCTTCCCACCTATGGCCACCATCCGTCGTCGCTGACACTTTCTCGTCGATCCCCTTCCTTTTCCCCCTCTGTACCATCGCTTTGTGGGTCCATTGGTCGACCTTGTTCCTCTTGGCGGCCAACTCTATCTCGCTTTTGCTTCAAATTTCATGTGACAGCCCTCCTCGTGCACAACCGCTTGTTGTTGGGCAAAAGCCGAAGACCTACGTCCCAACTTCCCCCTTTTTAATTCTTTTTATTTTTCTAAATCCAGAAATGCTTTAATATTTTTATTTCAATAGCTAATCACTTCCACAAATTTCACAAAAAATCTCAAAACTCCAAAATTCAATGTAGTACTTTACAAAAATATAAAATACATGTACACCCTTTCAAGTATTAAAATTTTAAAATAAATGCATTTCTTTCTCTTTTTATAAGAAAAATACTTTTAAATTCTAATATATTCCCCTGATATTAAAAACCTCAAAGTAATTATTTTATCATAAATTTATACTTCAAAATTATATTTGAGATTTTCGGCCTTTATGTTTAATAATTTCCTTTCTAGGATAACAATAATTCAAAATTTACCTTCAACTCAATTTTTTAAGAAATTGTCATAAAATTTTGTACACCCTCATCCTATGCTAGACCGGACGATTACGAAAATAATTAATCTTCCACTCCCATATCATTCTATCCAGAGTATTGTCAAAACTCTAAAAAAAATTCCCTTTTACCTATTCTTTAATATAAAATTTTTCGGAGATATTCAAACTCATATAGCCCATCACACTCAACCCTAACCCCTATTTCCTAAAATATATTTTCAAAACAATCCTCACAATGCATTTTCCATTTGGCATTTTTATTAAATTCCCTCCCTATTTCCCTTTTTATAACACTTGGAAGACGAATTAGTTGCCCGCGGATCAGCCGAGCAGAAGTACTTGGATATCAGCTCAGTACTCAAAGATATTACCGAACCAGGTGGGTGTATTATTCCATAATATTATATTATGCATTTGTTTTTATAGTTAATTAATTTTTGTCCAACTTATTTTAAAAGTGCTTGTGATTGCATGTAGCAATAGTTTTATCCCATTTAGAGTATAGATCCAACTCCTAGGTCATAGAAAACTCTAGGAAAATAATTTAGCCATAATAACAACAAGGTCTCATATAACATATATAGGATCTCTTATTGCATAAATAAGTTATATTATGGTCAAAATAAAGGAAAGTGGTTGCGTTGTCAAGGTTTTGGCCTTGGTCTAAGGTTGTGTGGATATTGATGATGAAGTTGGAAGTTTAGTAAAAACATAGAAGGAAAGAATGGTGGATCGCTATGGTTGCGACTAGAGGACACTTGTACGGTGCTTGATTTGTTCATTGCTCATAATTAGTTAATGTCATGTCAAAAATGACATAAATGAGGAGATGCTGGTGTGGCACCTAGAGGAGGCGCGACGGCGGCGCGACCATGAAGGCACCAGCAGCCCACTCACAGGAAGGGGCGATGGCTTCACATCGACAGCGGTGCCAACGTAAGGGAAGGGGAGGCCACCAGCGGTGGCCTCAGCGCAGGGATATGAAACGGAGGCGGCAGCCCACGATTTTACAGTGGCCAGCTATTTGGGTATTTTGATGCTTGTATTTTGGTGATTTAATGCTTGTATGGTTGTATTGGGTAATTTGCTGCTTGTATGTTGGGTAATATCTATAATAGCCTCACCTAAGTTAAGGCATGGCCACATTCATACATATGATACAAAATTCTTCTTAGGCGTGCCTATCTTTAGACGTATATAGCAGCAAACCAATATAAACTAACTTCAGTCAGCTTAGTTGTGTCGTACATCTGGCACCTGGCTAAGATTAGACGTGTCATTTTTATTAAGGAACCAAATAGACCCTGCATATATATCTACGTTTACTCATAAACAGGTATTTTTTGGCAGGCAAATAATACGGAAATGTAAGGGAAAATTAGGTATTAAAGTAGTACGGGGAATAGTAAGTCCTTCATGATCCTAAACCGTTCCGGATGCCATCCAGGTACCAAAACAACTCTCTGCTTTCCAGATTAATCACGGAGCTTGGCCATTGGTTCCATTTCCACTCCCCTAGCTCGAACGAGAATAATGGCTGCCGAGTCTTCCTCTTCCAACGCCAACCTCACCGTCCTCGTCGATGACTTCTACAGTCTACTTCTCAGCCATCGCCCACGGTGGAAGCGACGCAGACGCCGGCGCCGAGGTGCCCGAAGGCAATTAATGAGATATTCCCGATATCCGACGAGAGGTACGACGCCGAGCTAAGCTGCTAAAGCTCCAGGAGGCAATCGTCTTCCGCTTCCGCCATCGCGGCCGCCACCGGGCGCTCGTCGCCGTCATTGCGCCAGCGCCACTGCGCCACACCACCAGCAGCGCCGGCGCAGACGGCAGAGCCCATTGTTTTCATAGGTGAGTGCTCCTCAAGACCTCAACCGCCGCCGCCGCCGGCGGCTGCCACGGCGGGCAGCGCGCTCGTCTTCAATGAGATTTGCATGGACACGGTGTCTAGGTCGGACACGAATCGGATTCCAAATTGAGAGACCGCGCTTTGGCTATAAAAGGCAAGCGTACGTGGCTTTTCTAGTTTTTCTATTATAATCACTAAACCACCTCTAAACGTCCTTAAAAATAACAACGATAGCGGTTTCAAGAACCTCCTAAGTCATGTTTAACATTCAGCTAGCTCACTTCAACCGTTCAACTCGATCAACTTACTTGCTGAGCTTAGCTGCTCCAAACATGCTCGCATGCTTACAGTTGTTATTGTGTTGCTCATTATATTATATTATTATATTATATAGTACAACGAAAGAAAGGGACTAATTGTTGTCCAACGCACACAATGGACAGTGGCTAAAAGCCTCAAAGCCCACGGCCCACACAGGTGTACAACCTTGTGTAAAGCGTCAGGCCCACAGACCACATCCTACGCGGCTACGCCTAGTGGGCTGAAAAGATGCGTCCGCGACACCCCGCCACTAGCATGTTGGGTGACGTCACATGAACGAGAACCAGAGCCCTAGGGCTAGGAGAGTACGAAGTCGTGACGAAATCGGGACACGTGCCTAGGTCGGACACGGATCCAAGATTCCAAATCGCGAGGCAGCGCTTTGGCTATAAGAGGCAAGCGTACGTGGCCGCTCCAACCATGCAACGCAGACGAACGTCCCCTCGAGCTTAAGCGATCAGCGACGATGGCAGCTGCGCGCGTCTTCCTCTCGTCCCGGTTCGCCGGCCGGCTCGCCGCGGCGGCGAGCGGCTGTGCTCGCCGGAGCTACGCTTCCTCGTCGTCTTCGCCGGCGCCGGCGCCGGCGGAGGTCTTCTGGATGAGGGACCCCAAGACGGGGTGCTGGATGCCGGAGAATCGCTTCAACGACGCCGACCCCACCGACCTCCGGGCAAGGTTGCTCTTCCCCAACCAAGGCTCGACGCCGACGGCGAAAGCTTCCCAAGAAGAGGCATGCATCGCCGGCGCATGCAGGAGCCATGGACATGGAGGCACTGGTCGACCTGCTGCCTAGATCGATCGTCGTCGTCTTCGGTGCATATATTAGCCAGCCGTTAGATTCCTCTCTCTCTTCTTTGGAGAGAATTAGGCATTAGATGGCATAGTATTATACTATGAGGTAGTGTTGGTCAAGGTATCGTTTTTCCCGTTCTTCTCGATCGAGAAAGTAGTGCCCAGGAGCCAAGAGTTAGGCCTTAATTTGTGTTTTTCTTGTGTGATTAATTGATCATCCATTTATAATGTTTATGCGATTGTGTATGCTATTGTTCCCAGGTATTGCTCGACTTTAAATTCAAAACTCAAATTGGATTTTAAATTAAAGATTTAAGCTATATTGAAAATCCAAACATAAGCAAAGCATTGCCTCTAAAAAATTAAACAGGGAGAAGGAGAGTGTGACATCCTAATAAAATTATTAGAATGTTCCAAGTTTTCTTTAAAAATAAAAACCAAGTTAAAATAATTTATATTGTTTTTCTATATGAAAATCCCTAAATTTTCAAACAATTAATTTGCATATAAGAATTTGTTTTATTAATTATTCGAAAATGCTTCAACCCGGGCGTCCGATCCGTCGGACGCCCAGCGTTTCGCCCAAGCGCTGAGCGCTTGGCCACGACGGACGCTGGCGCTTGCGCGCCAGCGCCGTGTGCTCGTCTGCTTTTTCCCGCAGCTGCAGCAAAGAAGGAGCTAGCTAGTTCTCCGCCAAAACGCCTCACAACAAGACATGCCTAGGCCACGCCATCTAATCACGCTGTGCTCATTACATGCACATCATTTATTTTTTATTGTTGTATCAATGGAGGCAACACGATTAGTGGGTTTGGAATGTATTTGTACGTATTTTTTTTTGAGCTAGTGACAAACGATTGATTATACATGGCCGTGTCACTCATTGATAATATCCTGCTTAATTGGTTGTGCATGCATCACGTATTAATCATCCGACCAACTAATCACAAGCTTAATATCATACTAAATTGTGCATGTATAGGTTACACCGTTTGAACAATATGTTTGGCAAAACTAATTGTTTTATGAAATTGCTTTTCACCGGGCTTCCGATTGCGATTATTTTTTGTTGCATGTGGTGTCGAAAATATTGCAGTAGCATAATTTTTTGTTGCACGTGATGTCGAAAAATGTTACAGTAGCACTTTTTTTGTTCGACATATTTTTTTAAAAAGCCAAACTAATTGTTCCAGCAGACCAAACATATTGTTTCAATACATACATAAATTATTTTAGCGGACTAGACAGTTTGTTTCAATAGACTAAACTAATTGTTTCAATAGGTTATATAAATTGTTCCAATAGGCTAAACTAATTGTTTCAGCAGGCTAGACATATTGTTTCAATTGGGTTAGTCTATTGTTCCAAAGAGACCAAATACATTGTTTCAATAGGTATAAAAGTTGTTCCAACAGCAAGATTGATTGTTTGAAGAGGCTAGACTCATTGTTCCAAAGAGCAAGATAAATTGTTCCGAGAGGCTAGACTCATTGTTTCAGAAGACCAAATACATTGTTCCAATAGGCAAACTTTATTTTTTCAGTAGGCAAACTTTATTGTTTCATGAGGCAAAACCTTATTTGTTTCAAAAGACAAAAGTTATTGTTCCGGATGACAAAAGTTGTTGTTCCAAGAGGCAAAGTTCAACTGCTCGATAGAGAATAAACCTTATTGTTTCAAGAGGCAAATTTTGTTGTTCTAGTAGGCAAACTTTATTGTTCCAAAGAGGCAAAACCTTATTTGTTCCATAAGGCAAAAGTTATTGTTTCAGAAGACAAAAGTTATTGTTTCATGAGACAAAAGTTATTGTTCCAGTAGGTAAAGTTCAACTGTTCCAGTAGGGCAAACCTTATCATTTCAGTAGGCAACTTTTATTGTTTCAGTAGGCAAACTTATTGTTCCAGTAGGTAAAACCTTATTTGTTCCAAAAGGCAAAAGCTATTGTTTCAGAAGACAAAAGTTGTTGTTCCAGTAGGCAAAGTTCAATTGTTTCAGTAGAACAAACATTATTGTTTTAGTAGGCAAATTTTGTTGTTCTAGTAGGCAAACTTTATTGTTCCAGTAGGCAAAACCTTATTTGTTTCATAAGGCAAAAGTTATTGTTTCAGAAGGCAAAAGTTATTGTTCCATGAGACAAAAGTTATTGTTTCAGTAGGTAAAGTTCAACTGTTCCAGTAGGGCAAACCTTATCGTTCCAGTAGGCAACTTTTATTGTTCCAGTAGGCAAACGTTGTTGTTCCATCAAGCAAAAAATATTGTTCCAGTAGGCAAATCTTGTTGTTCCAGTAGGTATTTCTATTATTGTTCCAGCAGGCCAAATACATTGTTCCAATAGGTATGCTAGTTGTTCCATCAGAAAAATTACATTGTTCCAATTGGATTTCAAATATCAACTTGTTCCGCCAGACTAGATGTATTGTTCCAATAAATTAAATTAATTGTTTCATTAGTATAACTAAATTGTTCCAATAAAATTTAGATAGCAACATGGGTCTTGTTTTGTTCGTAAAAATGCGAGGAACACGTTGGCGCAAATGGTTCGTGGATTGGAGCACTCAGTCAAATTTTTTTTTCCAACAGTGTGTTTTTGGTCCCCAAATGTTCCATCAGATTAGACGTACTGTTCCAATAGGATATTTTAATTGTTCCGACAATCCAACATTTCTGTTCCAATAGCCTACTTTTCTTGATCCAACATGTCAGCATATTTGTTCCAGTAAGCTAACATTTCTGTTCCAGTAGTCAAAATTTTTTTGTTCTAACATGTTAACATATTGTTCCATACATATGTTCCAGTAGTCAATTGATTTCAGATTTTTTTTTGATATGAACAGAAAATTTTAAGGTATACTAGTGTGTTTCATCATACTAGACGTATTTTTGTTCCAAATGGCTTTAGTACATTTGTTCCAGCAGACCAAATACCAAAACGTTCCATCAGATTAGACATATTGTTTCAACAGGCCAAAATAATTGTTCCATAGTATATGTAAATTGTTCCAAGAAATTTTTATATAGCATCATGGATCTTGTTTTGTTCGTAAAAATGTCAGGAACACGTTGGTGAGAACGGTTTGTCGATTGGAGCTACCAGTCAAAAGTAATCGCTGTTTAAAGAAAAAGAAAAGAAGGAATCTTTGCTGACATCATCATGCATGCATGCAGGTTGGAGGGAGAGAGAGCGCGCGCTGCGCCATGCATGCATGCAGGTTGGAGGGAGAGAGTGCGTGCGCGTTTTGTGCTGCGCCATGCATGCATGCAGGTTGGAGGGAGAGAGTGCACGCGCGCGTTTGTGCTGCGCGGGGTGAGCTGGGCCGGCGTCCGATCCAAATTTTTTTGGTCGGACGTCCGACCCCAAGTCACGCCCTTAATTATTTTCATTATGATTTACAATTTAGAAAATTCCAAACTTTACGATTCCATATGGGAGCCCATACAGCACGGTGCTCCGTTCAGGAGGATTTGGACGGATGAGCTAAAAGACAAAATATGTGACGTCATCATGAACCAACCTGAACCTACATGAACCAAACTGAACCTACATGAACCAAACTGAACCAATCTGAACCTATATGAACCAACTTAAATCTATATGAACCAACCTGAACTAAACCGAATTTCCTATGAAACTATCAACCTTTTTAACAGAAAAATTTTGAACCAACATGAATTTTCTATGAAACTATCTGAACCAACCTGAACCAAGTTGAATTTCCCATGAAGCTATCTGCATAAACCAACCTGAACCAACCTGAAACTACCTGAACCAACCTGAACTTGTATGAATCAACTTGAATCTACATGTTTTTCTTTAAACTAACTGAAACAACCTAAACCAAGCTGAATTTTCCATGAAGCTATCTTTCTTTTTACCAAAAATATCCTGAACCAACATGAATTTTCTACGGAACTATCTGAATCAACCTGAATTTCATATGAACCTAACTTTTTTTTACCTACACCAACATGAACCTATCTGAATTTCCTATGAAACTAGTTGAAACAACACAAACCGAATTGAATTTCCTATGAAGCTATCTGTTTTTTTAACAGAAAAATATTGAATCAACATGAATTTTCTATAAAACTATCTGAACCTACCTGAATTTCACATGAACCTAGCTGCATTTTTACTTGAAACAACCTGAACCAATATGAATTTCATATGAAACTAGTTGAAACACTGAACCAATCTGAATTTTCTATGAAGCTAGCTGAAACAACCTGAACCAAACTGAATTTTCCATGAAGCTATCTGCTTTTTTATCAGAAAAATCATGGAACAACATAAAATTTCTATAAAACTATCTGAACCAACCTGAATTTCACATGAACCTAGCTATTTTCTGACATGAACCAATATGAATTTTATATGAAACCGGCTAAAACATCCTGAACCAACCTGAATTTTCTATTAAACTAGCTGAAACGACCTGAACCAAGCTAAATTTCCCATGAAGTTATCTGCTTTTTTTAATAGAAAAATTCTGAACCAATATGAATTTTCTATGAGACTATCTGAACCAACCTAAACCAAGTTGAATTTCCCATGAAGCTATCTGCATGAACCAACCTGAACCAACATGAACCAACCTGAAACTGCCTGAACCAACCTGAACCTGTATGAACCAACCTGAATCTATATGTTTTTCTTTAAACTAACTGAAACAACCTAAACCAAACTGAATTTTTCATGAAGCTATCTTCTTTTTTTATGACCATTTCAAGTTGTCTTCCTGTGTCCGACAATTTCAAGTTTCACACACCGACCTTATTTCTCCATTCCACATTTTAAGTTCTACTCTCTCTAGTTATGAACAATTGGCGTTCGATATATGTTAGTCAAAGTTTTGATACTAGACGATTGACGAACTAAACAACTGTAAAAAAGTTGAATATTTATGACCATGAAGCATTTGCAACGAACTCTCCCGTGTTTCAGAACTACTGATCAAACCTCATTTGAACCAAATTTTCAGCTTGTTCGGTTCAGCCAAACCAAACTAAACATGGCTAATGTTGTTCACATTTATATAGACACATCGTTTACAAAAAAAAATTGCATGCCAAGCCATCAAGCACGTAAATTATCTTCAACGTTGTCGACGATGTACGCTCCAGACAACAGATTGTCCCTGAATCTCTGATACATCTGTGGAAGTGAAACTGAGCTGCGATGAACTCACTCAGTACTGGCTTCTGTGCACCTGAAGCAACACAGATCACAAGAGCAAGAGATCTTGTCAGTTCACGAACGAATGCACACACAGCACAGGTTCTTCTGCTAAGAGCAATACGGTGTTGGTGTGAGTGGTCGCCGACGGCCCACCTCGAATCCGACGAGGGAGCAGCAGTAGCCGACGGTGGCGGAGGTGAGGACGGAGCTCGTCGACCCGCACTCGCTGTCCTTAAACGACGCGTTGGACCGGTCCAGTTTCACTGGCCACGGGTACTGGTAGTGGTAGTGGCGGTGCGCCGGCATGCCGACGTGAGACGACGAGCGCTGCATCTTCACGCTCCTCGGCAAGGCGGCTCCGCCGCCGTGGCGGCGGCTCGGCTACCGGTCGAGCGGCGCCGGCGACGGCGAGTCGGTCCGCTGCCTTGGCGCGCTCTGGGACCGAGCCTTGGGTCGGGACGACTCGGTGTTGGCCATGTCGTTGGGGAAGAACTCGCCGGCGGCGGCGGCGGCCGGCACGTACGGGCTGCTCCGCGCCGTCGCCGGCTCGAGCGGCACGAAGTCCATGGTGGAGCCCATGGTGGGCTGGAGGACGACGACGAGAAAGCCCATGGTGGAGCGATTGAGGACGGCGACAGGAAAGTGAACCGACGGACGGACATCCGTCCTCTAATATTTCTGTTCCAGATACAAAATCTCTCTCCTCACTTTTATTCGTTCCTCGGTCGAAACCCTAACATTCTGTCTCGATTAAAAACCCTGGCTCGACCATTGACCAAATCCCTAAGTCCCTAACCTTGATCGACACTCCTTGTAACCTTGGCCGACTAGACCTAAATCCTGTCGGTCAAGTCCAAAACCCCAAAACCCTGGTCGAGTCTCCTTTGAAACTTTCTCTCTCAATTGAAACCCTAGCTCGATTCCCCTGACCGAAACCCTAAAGCCCCTAATCAATCCATCCATCTATCGCCTTCCTTGACCGAAACCATAACTCCGGTTGTTTTTCGTCGTAACCCTAGCCGGCCGGACATTCGCTCTCTCAGCCAACCACCATCCTAAGAAAAGCTAGTACGATACCAAATCCACCCAAAGTCAATCGGATTTTGCTGATTAAACCCAATCGGACTCTAGCGCAAAAACCCAACCAATTTGGGCCCTAAGCCCAATCTCATGTCACCTAAGAACCCCGACCCCATAAAAAGCCAGCAAAAACCCTAATCCCTAGGATTACACATCCCAAGCCGTCGCCGCTATTCCCCATGGCCGCCACCTCTGTCCCCACTAGAGCAGTAGCCACCTGGTGCCTCCACCGCCGGTGCCTCGAACCCGCCCATCCTCGCCGGTGGTCTTCTGTCGCCGTCCCTCGCCATGGAGGTGCGACCGCCCTTGCTGGGAAACGCGCCGCCTTCAAGCCGCCACCGAGAACCCAGTGAGCCGCCGCCGCCATCCTCGGCCGCCGCCTTGGCGTTGCATGCCGCCTCGCCGTGGGGAGGCCGGCGCCACGAGCACCGCCGCCCTCGCCGCCCTTTGCCTCATCACTGCCGTCGCGCCTCCGAGCGAGCCGCCACCACCTTGCACCCCGCATTGCGCTTGTTGCCGGCCGTGCCATCGCCGAGCACCGCCGACTGCCGCCTCCTTCTTCCTCTCTCTCCCCAGAGTGAGGTGAGAGGATGGAATTGGGGATTTTTCCCCTTTAATCCCACGGTTTGAGATAGGTTCGGCCATGTACTGTTCATTAGCACAGTGCTCGTTCTCTATTTTCTATCTCCTAAACCGCAAGTCCAAATCACTCCAAACCAATTTTCTTAGTATCCTTTTCATCTATTGATCCTACCGTATTAATTTGGTATTTTTCGGAATTCTCCTTGCAAAGAACCTCCGCTGTGCGCCTTCGTTTCTTGCGCCATCATCGCCGACTTCGCCGAGCGAGCGTTTAGCGTCGTCATCGATTGGAAAAATACTTCGGCCTAGGTTCGCTCGAATCCGATGCATGTTTTGAAGACCGAGGCACATTCGTTAAATTGTTTAATCTTTTCATTCAAATATATTTACTATTATTTATATGTTGCATCTTGTTTTTCGTGTAGAACGTTCCGATATCTTTTACCGAAGTCGTGAGTGCCGTTAAAATTCTCGAAAGAAGGTCAATACCAAGACTTGGATCAGGACACCATCGTCGGAGATCTCGGAGCTGTATGCCCTAACGGATTCGCGGAGGATCATTAAGACTCAGTTTTAGATCAAGACGTCACCATTGAAGAAGGTGGCCCGAGATCATCGATGATTCCTCGAGAAGCGTGCGAGGCCGATCACTGCCAGGCAAGCACTAGTTGTTTTCATATTCCTGTCCTATGTTTTACTGACCCTGTCCGTCCAAAAATATGTGCTCTCTTGACTATGATTTAGGGCAACAGTTTTGGACGGAGGAAGCTTAATCGTATTTATCTTTCGTACGTCACTTTTGCATGCATATTAGAATAGTGTGTGCCTTATTCATGTTAGTCACCTACTAGCATGATGAGACTTCATTTGATGAACCCTTTACTGTTCCTTAGCCTATCCTTTGATTAGATGTTAGGATTTCATTGGGATTCACTATAAAATGTGCCTTGTGAGGCGGTTGCTTCGTATTGGTGTTTTGGATAAAACCTAAACAACTAAAATTAGTGTAGATTGTTTAGGGGAGACACGGCAGAGATGTTTCCGGGACTGTGGTGGAGATTCGAGGGTCTCCTCTAATAAGGACCCAAGCTTGTGTATTACTAGACCAAACCTTACCGTACAGCCACTTGTGCCTTCGGCCCTGGCTTAGTACACTACGAAACCCACTAACTACTGGCTCGTAGGCTGGCCGGTTACGTTTCGTCACTATTGCCCTAGGGTGAGGCTCGCGACCTTACCTGAGGGGTAGGTGCGTTCCTGAGACCGAATGGCTTAAATGGAGAACGACCTCGGGTGGTGCCTAGACGTAGAAGGCGCCCTATTGTGGCGGGCACTGGCGGGACCGGGGAAACCTTAAGAGAGGGCTAGTGAAGTGGTGGGCGTAGTAGGCTGAAAAAGTCTTGTACCGTTTCTCCTAGTGGATGAGACGGGACTTATGGGGAAATTGTACACACTCTGTAGAGTTAAAACTATCATGATAGCCGTGTCCACGGTCATGGACGAGGCGAGAGGTTTGCACATGTAGATCCACCTTTTTAATAATTGAACCTGACTAGAGTAGGCTGGGATTGGCCTGGTGTGAGGATGCACCGTCCTTTGATGATTGGCTTGGTGTGATGATGAACCTTCTTTTGATGTTCGTAATATCATGATGACTAGTTCAGTTCATGCATTCAACAAATAAAACTTGGTTTACTAAAACTTGACTAGTAAATTGGTCTTGGTGTAAAACAGCCAATTCCCCGATCTTTGCCATTGCATACATTTATTAAGGATTGCTTGTTGGGTAGCCGCGTACTCATTATATCTATCGCGGATAAATTTTATTATTCAGGTTGCAAGTCTGATCAGGACAAGGAGGGTCCGAACTCGGTGTGTGAGACTAGTCATGGTGGTGTCTGGTCAATTGCTTGGATATCGTCATTGAAGGTCATTCTTTGCTCGATGTTCTATTTATTCGTTCTTAATATTTGGTAATATTTGTCTTATTGCAATAACATATTATGTTACTCTGTATTACTCAGTTATTTTGACTAATAATGGAATGACAGCGATGATAGCCGTTTAATTGTCCATCATGAGGTGGTAGTCTGGGCCTAGTATCAGATCATGGTGACAGATTCTCTGTGGTGACGCAGGGGGTCGTGACAGAGAGAAGGTGGGGCGAGCTGAGAGCGGGGCTCTCTCCTTCGGCTGCGGCCACCACTCCTCGCCGCCTGCCACTCCGGCGGCGGCAGCCATTGCCCTCAGCGCCCCTGCCTCTCCTGCATCATGGCCTCCCCTTCCCCGTGGTCTAGGTGGCAGCCGACGCGCTCCCTCTCCGGCGTCGCTTCCCCCCGTGCGCCCTCACCCCGCCATTACTCCTCCCCAACCACCACCTCCCCTCTCCGCTCGTACGCCCAGGTAGTAATGGCTCCTCCGCCGACCATTACTACCCATGCTCCTTCTACCCATGCTCCTATTTCCCCTTCCGGCGTGCTCCCCCCTCCTGCTCTGCCCACGCTCAGCCCGCGCCCACCCCTCTGGTCCGAAGTAGCACGTGGGAATTCCTCTTCTTGGCAGCTTGTCGCCCCGAGGCACCGGCGTCGCCCCCGCGCCCCGCCGCCTTCGAGCCTTCCGTGGCAGCGTCATGCCCGCCGTGCCGGTGCTACACACCTTCTTAAGGGGAGGTGTGCGCGGTGCCTCGCCCTCGACCACCAAGCGGCTGCATGTAGGGATCCCGTCCGCTGCCTCTACTGCAAGCACTCCGGCCACGTTGCCCGTTCTTGTCGCCGGCACGCCACCTCCCACCTCGCCCGTCTCCCCGCCGGCTCGTCCAACTCCTACCTGGTGCTCCCCCTTCCGGCCATGGCTCCCGCCAAGTGCTCGGACCTCGCCGCGCAGCGCCCTCCTTCCTCCCAGGTGGCCGTCGAGGTCTCTAACCAGATGCGTTCCGACGCCGACGAGCTTCGCCGCCGCGCAGTGCTCGTCACCATCGCCGGAGGGCCACACCCGGACACTGCGTTCGTCGCCAACTTAATCGCCATCTACACCAGCATCCCGCTTTCGGACATCACCGTCACGCACGTCGCCCACCTCCACCTCCTCGCTCTCTTCACCCGCCCGGAGCAGGCGCGGCACGCGACGCACCGCTCTTTCCACGCCAACGGAATGAAGTTCCGCCTTGACTCCTTCCCGGAAGATTTCCACCACGGCGGCGCGCCCGCCGCGGTGCGGTACCATGCCCTCATCTTCGTGGAGGGTCTCCCCTTGCAGGCGTGGTCCACCGTCGTGGCTGACCAAGTCTTCGCCGGCGTTGGGCGCATCGATGTCGTCGAGCCCGTGACCCGCCTTCGTCAGGACACTGCCTCCTTCCGCGTTTGGGTGGGGACGCGGCACCCTGCCTGCATCCCCCTCGCCGTGGAGGTTGAGCTCTTTTACAGCCCCCTACCTGGAGCCGAACCGCGGCGGCGCTCGCGGCCCCGCGCACCTCCCCGGCGCGCCACGCCTGTGCCCGCCCAGGGTGTGCCTGCACAATCTCATCCTGCACTTTGACGTGGTCGAGGACTACACCGCCGTGTCATCCTGTGTCGGCGGCGGCGCTGCCGTCATCATCCATCCTCCCAACTCGTGGCGCCTTGGCCAGCTTGACTCCGTCCCACCGTCACCGTCTCCGTTCCCAACTCCGGCGTGCCGGGCGATGTTCGTCCCCAGCCGGCGCCGGGATGACAGTGATGGCGAGGACGATGAGGGCGCAGGTCGCCGCGCCCCTTCTCGCCGCCGTGCGGCTAAGGAGCCCGCCGCCCCACGGGCCGCCTCGCGCTCCTCTTCCGTGGCCACCTCCCATTCCCACTTTTCCCCTCGCCGCCGTGGCCTCCCCCTTCGCTCGGAGGCTTTCGCTGTGCGCCCCAGCGGCGCCGTCGCCGTCGTTGTCGGGGCTGCCGGCGAAGTCGCCGCCGGGGGGGGGGGCGCCGCCGCTGTCTTCGCCGCCTCCGAGGACGTGGGTGTCGTGGGCCCTGGGTGCGCGGACGCAGGAGCCGTGGTCCCTGGGTGCGCGTGCCGCCCTGGGCGTCGCCTGCTGCAGAGCAGCAGCCACGCTCCGCCCGTGAGTGCCTACGCTCCGCCCGTGAGCGCCTTGGTCAGCGCGCCGCCTGGTCAGCTCAACGGTCCGCTGACCCAGGACCAAGCCTTGCTGGTTCCCGCCATGGCCTCTCCCTGTGCGGTTCTGCCAACTAGCCAGGCTCTGGCCTCGCCTCCTGGGCCAGACTCCCCTCGTGGGCCCGAATCGGCTAGCTCCCTTGCCAGGCCAGCCTTGGCCTCCACAGGTGGGCTCCGAAATCACAGCCGCGGCCCGGTTAGCTCCTCTCCCACCTCCAAGCCCGATCCGGCGCCCACCCACAGCCCACCTCTCGCTCTGACTGTAGGGGCCCACGGCTATGGTCCCTCTGAGCTCCACTTCTGGGACTTGGGCCCGTTCGTGCCTCTGCCTGACCCCACCTTCGATCCCATGGCTATTGAGGCTTCGCTCGTCACACTGCCCCTTCACTCCCCCACCCTAGCCTTCCTGGCTAGAGCTACTGTCCCAGCCCCACCTCCGCTGCTCTCCTCCCCGCCACTTTGGCGCCCCCGCGTCCGCGCCAGGCAAGCCAAGCCTTCTAGACGTAGCTGTCGCCTTGCTGCCTCTCGCTCGCCTGCTGCCCTTGCGGGTTCCTCCTCTGTGCCTGCCGTCCGCAAGGCCCAGGGGCTCCTCGCTCGTCGCCTCGGGATCTCCCCCGCCCCCACACCCGTTGACCTGGCAGCATAGCTCGAGACGATCTTCTCCGCAGCTCAGCTCGACCCAGTTGCATCCGCCGCCGTCGCCGACCTCTGCGGCCTGTCACGCCCGGTCATGGACCTTTCCGTGATCGGCCCACGCCGCCGAGGGTCGCCTTCCACCTTTTAGCGGTGGTCCTACCGTTCCTCCTCCTGCCCTCCCTCCCTCGATGTTTAGTGTTTCCTTTTATTTTCCCCACCTGAGTGTGGGCGTAGTTCCAGGGCCCCTGCCTCCTGCGTGTGGCAACCCTGTTTTAGCGTCTTGTGCTCTGCCTGCATGCAGAAAGCGTCCTTGTTCGCCTACGTGCGGTCCTCCCCGCTGTCGCTCGCCCCTGCCTGGGTGCCACTTGAGTTTTCCGCCTACGTGCGGATCCATCCTTGGTCTTGGTCTCTATTTTTCCCGAGCCTCGATGGCTCCCCTCAAGAGATCCCCCCTTAGTGTGTCTTCTTGGTCTCCTGATGAAGATCTTCTGCTGGAATGTTCGTGGCCTTAACTCCGGGGCTAAGAGGGATGTCGTCGCTTCTCTCGTTCGCTCCCACCACCCCACCATCCTTGCCATCCAGGAATCTAAGCTCTCTGCACCCTCCCATCAGCTGCTCTTGGAGGTCTCCGGCTTTAGGCTGCGCGGGGTACTATCTATCCCAGCCGTTGGCACCAGGGGAGGGTTGTTGCTCTTCTGGGATGAATCCCGCGTGCAGCTCTCTGACCCTATCCTCCTGCCGCATTCAATCTCAGCGAAAGTCACACCTGCCGATGGACAACCCTCTTGGCTCATCTCCAACATTTATGGACCTACGGGTGAATCGGAGAAGCCAGCCTTCCTCCAAGAATTGCAAACAATTGCCAGTGGCGTCGCTGGCCCTTGCCTCATCCTTGGTGATTTCAACCTGATCTACAAAGCCTCGGACAAAAGCAATCTTAACCTCAACAGGCGTCTCATGACCCGCTTACGAGACGCTCTCGACGCCTGTCGTCTCCGTGAGATCCACCTCTCCGGCAGGCGCTTCACCTGGAGAGGCCACTCTCACTCTGGTGCGCCTCAACTGAGCCTTCGCAAACACCGACAGGGAGCTCCTCTTCCCGACTTACTCTTTTCTCCCCCTTTCCTCCTCCGTTTCCGATCACTGCCCCTCTTCCTCACCACGAAAAGCCCCCCCCGGTTCCGCTGCTTGCGTTGAGCACTTCTGCTCCTCTCGGCCACCAAGTCGCCCTCCAGTTCGGTCTGACCCGCCTGAACTGCATTCACACCCGATTCTCCGCCTGAAGAGCAAGGTATCTCACACTGCCCGGGCTCTCTGGGCCTAGAGCCGCTCCATGATCGGTGACCTCAAGCTCCAGCTCGCCCTTGCCACCGAAACCCTTTGCCTCCTTGACCTGGCAATGGAAGTTCGCCCCCTTTCGGAGGATGAATCGTCCCTCCGCCGGTAGCTAAAGACTCGCATCCTCGGCCTCTGCACGGTTGAGAAAATCAAATGGAAGCAGCGTTCTCGGCTATCTTGGCTAAAGCTAGGGGATGTCAACACCAAATATTTCCACCTCCGTGCCAATGGACATAGGAGGAGAAATCTAATCCATTCTCTCCAGAGCAGCTCTGGCTTGCACACCGAGCTCCTTGACAAGGCCAGCGTCTTGCACCAGCACTTCTCTAACATCTTTGGTGATTCCGCCTCTAACGCTCATCCGCCTTCTAGCCGATCCTTTAACTGGAATTTCCTGGGGCTGCCTACGGTTGACTTGTCCTCCCTCGACACACCCCACACCATAGAAGAGCTCAAAAGGGTAGTTTTCGCCCTTCCAACCGATAAGGCCCCGGGTCCAGACGGGTTCACCTGGGATTTTTACAAAGCTTGCTGGGACATCATCTCTGCCGACCTGCTTCAGGCCCTTCAGTGCCTCTTCAATCTCGACTCAACCGGTCTGGCAAGCCTCAACAAATACAAGACATCGTATTACATCGCCAAAAAGAACAATCCTCTTTCCTCGGACTATCGTCCTATCAGCCTAATCCACAGCGTGGGGAAGCTGTTCACCAAGATCCTCGCTTCCCACTTAGCCCCGTTCATGAAGGAACTAATTTCCCCTTGCCAGAGTGCCTTCATTAAAAAGCGTCATATCCAGGATAACTTTCTCTTGGTGCAGCGTCGTGCGACGGCTCTCCACAGATCCAGAATCCCCGCCCTGCTTCTAAAGCTGGACCTTGAGAAAGCCTTCGACTCCGTCTCTTGGGCCTATCTCCTCAACAACCTTCGGGCCCGGGGTTTCAGCCCTCGCTGGAGAGAATGGATCTCAATGACCCTGGCAACATCCTCCTCGCAGGTCCTCCTGAACAACTACCCCACGGACACCATTCACCATGGCCGGGGCCTTCGGCAAGGCGTCTCCCTTTCGCCATTCCTCTTCAACATTGCCATTGAGCCTCTCATCTCTCTGATCACCAAAGCAGTCGACGTGGGGGCCATTTCCGAGCTAGGTGGTCCTCTGCAGTCCACCAAAATCTCCCTCTTCGCCGACGATGCAGCAATTTTCCTTAACCCGTCCTCGCAGAACGTCTCAACCTTAGCTGCCATCCTCCGGGACTTCAGTGAAATCACTGGCCTTCGTGCAAACTTCTCCAAAAGCCAGGTGGTTCCAATCAACTGCGAGGGTGTTGACCTGGCCCTCACTCTCCAAGACCTGCCGGTGGAACTAACTTCCTTCCCCCTTAAGTACCTTGGGATGCCTCTCTCCGTCCGGCGGCTCAAGCATGTCCACTTCCAACCGATCATCGACAAAGTAGCCTCAAGGCTGGTAGGGTGGCGCGGTCCCCTAATGTCCAAAGGTGGGCGTCTCACCCTGCTAAAGGCAGTTCTCACCGCTCTTCCATCCTACACTCTCTCTGTCATCAAGCCGCCCAGCTCGGTCCTCAAGAGGATTGACTCCCTCAGGCGGTCCTGGCTCTGGAAGGGTTTGGACTCCCTCGGGGGTGGCCGGGTCAGCTGGTCCGTCGTCTGCTCCGCCACCTCGCTTGGCGGGCTTGGGATGCTCGACCTTACCTGCTTCTCTCGGGCCCTGAGACTGCGCTGGCTCTAGTTAAGTCGTCATCTCCCCCACCCAGTAGCCTCGGCTGATTCTGACTTCTCCCTGCTCAGGGTCAGCACCTCCGTTATCCTGGGGAATGGAGCCACCACCTTTTTCTAGGATGATTACTGGCTTTCCGGCAAGGCCCCGAGGCTTCTGGCGCCCGGTCTTTTCGCAGCCTCTGCCGGGAAGAATAGATCAGTGCTTGACGCTTTGACCAACATGGCGTGGATCTCGGACCTAAGCCGCACCCTCACCCCGCAGCTCGTGCAGGAGCTAGTGTCTATTCTCTGGCACATCCCTTCGGTGCAGCTCGTAGCGGGCGTGCCAGACCAATGGCCGTTGCGCTTCACCCAAGACAGTGTCTTCTCGGTCAAGACCGCGTACCAGCTCCAATTCGTTGGCCGTGTAGCCAAACCTGCGCTACTTCGGGTGTGGAAGCTTTGGGCCCCTTCTAAGTGCAAGTTCTTCCTTTGACGCCACAGACCACAGATATTTTCTACCGATGCCTTACTTAGGAAGGGCTTGCAGAATGTCTACTTCTGCCCCCTGTGCAAGCGCAACCTTGAGACGCCAGAGCACCTCTTTCTTCAATGTGCTTTCAGCCGTCACGTCTGGTCCAGACTAGCGGCGCTGTTAAACGCTCCTAGCCTCAACCCTCCAAGCTAGGTTCATGCAGACAGTTTCGTCACCTGGTAGGCCTCCGACATCCTCGACGTCAGACCCTGCTCGAAGGGCGAGCTCTCCGTCGTCGCCGCCATGATCTGGCATATCTGGCTAGAACGCAACAATAGAATTTTTTGAGAGGTGGAGAGAGGGGTCACGGTCTTCCTCAACGAGCTTCTTGATGACCTGCGCCTTTGGGAGGCTGTGGGCGCCCCTTTTGTAATTAGTTAATTCTTGCTGTCTTGGCCCACAGGAGGAGGGGCCCTTGTCTCCCCCCATCCTGTACTTCTTCCCCTTTTGATGATTATATGGCAGCCCTCCTGCCTTCACATCAAAAAAAAAATCCAAACATATTTTTAAATTCAGAATTCAACTTTGATTCAAAATTCAAAAATTAAAATTAGATTTAAAATTGAAATCAAATTCAAATACAAGCCGAATTCAAATTGATTTTAAATTTGGCATGCTAAAAAATATGAATTAACTAGAAGAGATAGCCTACAGGAGAAAGTTGGCGCATCGTTTGGCTAAATCGATCGAACGTAATCGTACAACATATTAAGGGAATAGTACAGTTTTCCGTATATCACTGTTTAAGTTGAATTGGTACGATTCACCTAACCAACACATGTATGGACACTGATTATGTACCATCATATACATGAACCATATCATTCTGGTAATCAAACACACCCTTAGCCCCCCAAATTTGTATTTTACTTTTCGGCACTCAAACTTGTATCCATTTTGCCCCGAACCCCAAACCATTAGAACCTACATTATACGTGGATATGGACGTCCATGTGTCCGTTAAATGAACGTCATCGTTAAACGTTGACATGGCTACCCACCTATGCAATCAAGGATGATGTGGACGCCTTACTATCTCCCCTCTCTCACTCTCTTTCTAATCTCTCAATCCCTCCCCTCGTAGATGCATAGCTTGGCATCAAGGGTGACGGGCATGATGCACATGGTAGAGAGCGCAGGAAGCGCCGGGGGGTGTGTGATCGTCATCTTCCTCGCTTCTCGCTACCAATTGGCCATCGGTGTGCTCAGCGATGCCGCACCAGTCGTCACCATTGAGTACACCAGTGTTACGTTGAGCAGCGCTGCCGAGAGGAGAAATAAGAGGAAGACGATGGTGCTGGAGGCAACGTAGGACACGTAGTACGCGCCTCAGGAGGTCTCCCACAATAGGATGCACTGCTCCTGGAGGAACACTAGGAGGCCCTCGTGGTGGCGGAGAGGATGAAGGTGAAGCTAGAGGCAAAGAGCCCCAGCTCAGACTTCATGTCGACGGCGCCCAGACAACTGTTAAAGAGGAAGAGGGAAGTGGTCTTGCGGCTGCCGAGCATGTTGTCGTCACTATCGGGAGGGGTAAGAGTCCAAAGGGTAGTGTGTAATCGATAGAGGACTAGAGGGGGCTATGGCGACATTGGTGTCCAGAATGAAGAGGAAGGGTGAAGCACAACATGGTTGTATTTGGTGGGCGCAACTGTTGCCATAGAGAGGAAGCAGGAGTCATGTTGTCGGATCTGGTGACTCACTATACCACAGACCACTTGTGGCGACACACCGTCTGTCGCTAAAGACCACATTTCGCGACATACTGATGCATCGGTAAAAGGCTTTACCGATGACTTTATTCTCGTCACTACAAGTCCCGCCGAGATAGACCTTTCCCAATGCACTTTCCTTTCCGGCTGCACCATCCGACCCTAATAAAATATCTATACCGACAGACCAAAACGTGGCGACAGCACCATCTGTTGATTCGTCTCTGACAGCACCGTCTGTCTCCTAAGACTTCTTTAGCGATGCATCATTCTGATCGACGGATCATTAAAACGATTTTCAAAAATATACTAGCTATAATTACAGAGAATACATCTAAATTATAATCACAGATTACACATTTCACATTTATAACAACTTATGTCAAGCCCAATGTTAATGCATGCATTTAAAATATTTATGATCACAAAATAGAACACAAATATATATAATACATGTTCATTTCACATAACCATATCCATTTCATACATAGCATGTGCCACAAATGTATATAGTTCATCTCTACCATGCATGTCATAGTACAAAATATGAACTGGCCATTTGACACATAGCATGAGCCATCGGTACTATATATAGTTCATCTCAACCATGCATATCATATTACAAAATATGAACCAACATTGTTTACGGTTTTTCCACTACTTGTTTCATGATTACTACAAGCAAAATGAACTCAATAACTGACAGTGTCTTTGTAGACCACCCACTGTACACGTTCCTAGGTCCTATTAAAGCAAAAGGATCAACTTGCATGCTTCCAATCCATGTAGCATGCACTGCCATTGTACCTACAAAAAAATCATTTTAGTGCAAGCACAGACCACACATACATATATATCAAGCAACATGTGACACATACACTATATATAAAGGATTCATTTTAACAGTATGTTACCACATATTTAATTTATAACATGAACTAGCAACTGATATGGAAAGTACAATAGCTAGGAATCGAAATCTTTTCGATCTCACATTTAGTCCAGATTATAATACAAAATAAATATTTAATGTGATTGAGTCCATGTTTTAGCATCTAATGTCACACTACGCTTGCGAGCCAAATCTCGACCAATTGGGTGAAAGAAAGGAGTTGAACTAACACTTTCCACACATAACCCTTCGTCATTTCTAACCCGTCAAGTAAACCGAGTCTCACCTTGCAAATACCGTGAACAGAACATCAGGCTCTCATCGAACAAATAACCCACTACAATTGATCCCTCTTGATGACATCTAGCGCGTACAAAGCCTTGTAACCTCATCAAATACCTAGACACATCAACGTACCATATTACGTAAACATACTCCTACTTCATATTCTTTAATTAAGTGAGCCAAACATAGACCACTATAGAGAATATTGTCAAGAGCACCTCACATTGTCTTCTCTCACAATATGTGCACATCCGATATGTTCATTAAGTAAGGCATCTACATCCATATTGTATTTTGTGGTTTTGGACTATTAAAGATTAAAACATTGACAATAAGAAAAGAGTGCTTTCAGTATTAATCAAGGCCCAACTCTGCAAGTGAAGTTCACTCTTAAGATAGCATACAGACAAGCAACATACTTTATTCAAGCCTTATGAATCACCAAAGAAATGCAAATCCTTTTCATTGTGTACAATTTCAAGCATGCACATCAAATCACAGATGCAAAAAATTAAGTGATTGAGGAGATGAATAATGGAAGGACTGACCAGCTCCTAGCGATGTGGGTCGGACCTCAACTCCCAAACGCGGTGTACCTTGTTCCTTCCTCAGCAATCCTTAGTGGGTGACTATCTACGTCCAGTGAAATATGCAAATCATGGAAAAAAATAGTTAAAATAAATACAGTGAAATTGCAACTTCACTCTTGGCGAAAAGTATGCAAAGCTTAATGCCATGGCTTCAGGTCTTGAATCGTTCCAATTTGGTGTATGCCTTCATTCCAGATGCATCAATCAGATCTTATTCAGCTCATTCCAGTTCAGCGCTACATGAGAAAAAAAATTCAATGGTATTCATGTTATGCACTTGACAAATGGCCTAAAACTTGATGCTAATATCAAATTTATGCTATAGCAATTTCAGATTTTGCACTTGAGAAATTTAAAACCTGGAAGAAAGCACACAATACTAATTTGCATGAATCTGTCAGTGGCATACATTCAGAAATTAGTAAACTTTTCTCAGTTGCATTTTGGCAAAAACAATAACCTCCATTCTGTAACACGTACATTGTCTTCATTTCTGTGATGAACGCTCATCGATGTATACTTTCTAAATATTAATAAGCCATTGATATCTGAATTTTAACTAAGACTATCCATTTTCAGAGGTCTCTAGGGATTATTTCAGAGGTGATCAGGGCATGTATCTCTACAATGGCACTCCACTAATAAATTGTTTAGTCCATTATCTTGCAGCAACACTAGATCATTAACAAAACGATACAAAGAAGGGCACTGCAAGCTGCAGACCATGCCAGTTGGTAGAACAATGGGTATAGTGCTATCATAAGCAACCAGAAAAGGAATAAAATTTCCATATATTCACATGGTAGAGCAACGCACATCCAAAATTTAACTAATTTTCATTAGGAACATCCAAAAAGGGTTTCGGGTACCATACAAACGGGTACAATACGAACTACGGGTATTTGACGGGCAGTACGCGAATTACCAAGAATAAAATACATCATAAACATGTGATAAAAAAAATTTAAATTACACACATTGCACATAATAACACAAATAATTTAAAATATAGAGTCCAATTAACACAAGACATAGTTCAATACTTCATTATAATATAAAAACATAAGAGTTCAAATCACACCCACATATTTCGATACTCCAACATCATATAGCAACATAGAAATAGCACAGAACAATGTGATGAATCCATACTAATTTGTAGTCCTTTAACATCCTGTGATATATATACTGCATAAATCACAAAATCAAAAGGACATTAAAATAAAATAGCACAAAAATGTGAGGTAGAATTAGTAGACAAACAACAATATTAGCCATTCATCTGTGGATCCATCT
Organism: Raddia guianensis; assembly: GCA_036346415.1. NCBI lineage: Eukaryota > Viridiplantae > Streptophyta > Magnoliopsida > Poales > Poaceae > Raddia > Raddia guianensis. The sequence continues at coordinate 13,194,222 of CM070541.1, read as the reverse complement.
CAACAGTTGTCTGGCTGCCGCTGTTTCAGCAATTCCTTTGTGCACCAGTGTAAACATCCCACTAACACGGCCAGAAAGCAGGACATAAAAAATCACCGGTGCAGCAATTCCCAATTTGCTACTTAGATCGCATCATAAGCAGATGCGTCCCAGTTCGTCAATTCACAAATTCTACATCTACATCGTCAAACAGACATAGGAATCGATTTGTCGTTTTATAAAATATTATGGTAGGACGAATGAACCGTAGCGCATATCAACTCTAGTGCATCCAGAGCAACACATACAAACTATACGGCTAAAGATGTAAAGTGGCAGCACCGAAGTGTAGCAGCTGTGGGGTTATACCTGTGGACGGCGAGGCCTCCGAGGACCTTGTGGCGGAGCGACTCCGCCTGGGTGATGGCGCAGAGGCCGCGGTTGACGACCTTCTCGGTGTAGAGCTCGACGCCGCACTCGGGGAAGTCGAAGCGCTTCTGCACGGCGGGCCCGATTCGGTGGCGGCGCCGGCCCGATTCAGTGGCGGTGGCGCAGTCCCGCGTCGGTGCGGCGCGGGCCCGATTTGGCAGTGGCGCGGGACCGAGGAGGGGGCGGCGGCGCGGGTCTGAGTCGTCGCCGGCGCGGGACCGAGGAGGGGGCGGCGGCGCTGCACCGAAGGGCGAGGAGACGGCGGCATGCAGCACTAGGGTTGCCTGGGTTGGGACTATGGGGGAGAGAGAGAGAGAGGCAGATAGCTGGGCACCTGGGCCGAACTGGGCTGGGTAGAAATCGCCTACCTGTTGCCGCCTAAATCGGGTACCCGAAATTACAAAACCCAATCCTATAATATTTAGGTTCGCGCGTGTTTTACATCTATATATATAGCGACAGACCAACCGTCCTAAATATTATCTATACCGACAAACCCACTGTCTTTATAGCTTTGTACTTATAACGATAGTCTGTCTGTCGAAAACAAATGTTATACCGACAGACCATCTGTCGGTATGTTTTAGCGACAGACGGTTTGCCACCTTTGAAAATATTTAACAACACACCGTCTGTCGCTAAAAATGGTCTGTGGTATAGTGACTATTGTTGTTGCTTCGGGTGGAGGGCAACGCCGGAAGAGAAGGGTGGTTCATTGCGTGAACCACTGCGTGAGATTTGGTTGGAGGAAGGTGGCACAGTGAAGGGATAGGGTCAAAGATGGAGGCGAGGAGACTGATGTGGCATCAATGGAGGGGGAGTAGACTTGATCATTTGTCGAGTTCGGGCGGGTTCAGGTCGGGTTTTCCAAAACCCAACCAAAAATCAGCCGACCCGAGCCCGACCCAACCCGGTACATCGGGCCACACATCCGGCCTCGAACCCGACCAAAAACCTGGCACGAAACCCAAAAACCCGAACCCACACGACCGATTTTGTAATTTTTCAAGCTCAAACACGACCCGACCCGATGGTCGGACTTTAAATCGAGGCCTGACCTGACCCGGTGCACAGGTCAGGTTGGTTTTTTTTGGGTCGGGTCGGGTCTGATACGTCAGACCGGGCTACCCATGAGCAGATCTATGGGGGAAGTGTTTAGTGCCGGGTAAGAAGGGGTGACAAATTTAGGGTTGGAGTGGTGGATTGCTTATGAATTAGGTTGGCTTATATAATGTGGGGTATTTATTTTGGGCTGAGGTGTGCTAAGCTAAATTAGATGTCTGTCAAACAATCCATAAAGCTAAAAATCAAGTTGAGCCCATCAGAGACGGAGACAGGGGCCAGCGGAGGCCTCAGCTCCCCCATGCGTGAATTTTTTTTTGACCCCCCTAATACCTAGGCCCACAGCAGCGCAACCCACATAGGTTGAGTCGAAGATTAGGCCTAGGTGAGGAGAGACGATCAAGCTTCCATCGTTATTCGTTGATCTATCCTGATCACGATTAGTGATTGGCGATCGCGACTTTGCGGCGGCGCTCGTCTCTCGCAGCTCGGCCGCTGGCCCTCCGCTGCTGCACCTGCACGTCGGCCGTGACGCCGCGTGCCTAGCCGACAAATAGAAAGCACGCGCGCGACGCATCTGTCCAGCCGGTTGCCGTTGCCCGCTAGCCGCTGCTACCTTGCTGCACGTGAGGTGAGCACTTAGCACAGTCCAATTACAATTATTCAATTTGTTCTTCAAGACTTCAATCTTCATGCCAATCCAGTTCAGTTCACTAGTTCAGTCAGTTGTTCGGTCAAGTTTGTTCGGTCAGTTCAGTTCAATTAATCGTGTGCTACTGCGCTTCATATTGTTTTGATTTTTTAGGGAATTCAGGTGTAAAGAAAGAACAATTTGTTCTTTTTTCAAAAGAAAAGAGCAAGATGATGATGTAGTACAATTGGTTGAGCCAATTTCTACTATTAATCCGAAAGATGCATCGCAATTAGTCCGGCCAACTTCTAGTCCAAGTCCAGGACGAGATGAGCCAGCTTCTACGCACTGCCTAAACGACCGAAAGTTAATTTTGATGTTAATGATTACATTAAAGGTGACCCATCATTACGTCGCCAAATTTGGGATTGTCCTGCTAATCACCAAGATGAAATTCGAAAAGCTTACATAAAGCTTGGCCCATATCAGCCAAAGAGAGATTGATACCCTTCTTGTCCAGAGAATCACCCAATACAATTTCAATATCAGTGGTTTAGAACTTTTTCATGGCTAGAATATTCGCCTTCCAAAGATGTAGCAGTTTGCTTCCCATGCTTTCTCTTTTCGAAGAAACCAAAAGGAAAATGTGGGTCTGATACCTTTACAGTGAAGGTAATCTAGACAAGAAAATCTAAAGATTATAATTTTATAGATTGGTAATCTTGTTTTGTACTTATGTTCAAACCTTGACTTCAACGCTATTTGTTGTCAATAGACTAATGAATAATCCAATATTCATGTTTAATCGCAGGTTAATTCGACTTATCCTTACTTCGCCTGTTTCAATTGCAAAAACAGAACGTGCTTTTTCTGCCATGAAGCTTGTGAAGACAAGACTTCGAAACAAAATGGAGGATGAATTTATTAGAGATTGTTTGATAATCTACATTGAGAGGGAGATAGCTCTAGAGTTCAAAACTGATGCACTTATAAATGATTTCAATGCAATGAAGCATCGACGAGGACGGCTTAAGTAAACATCGAATGGATTAGTTTATCTTATTCTTATTACATATATTTTTCATGTATTTTTTGGTACAATCGAATGCTTAAATTACTAAATTATCCTTTCGATATTTTGGTTTAAATGGATTAGTTTTCTATTGCCCCCGAATAAAATTCCTAGCTTCGTCCCAGGAGCCCATGCTCATTTTACAAAACACAAGTCCAAGAGCGAGCCCAGCTGCAAACTAAAGTTTCTGTCCCTATGTATAAATAACCCCCCACTTTAAATGCAGCTGAGTAGACGGACTTGTTTGGTTCATTGCCAAAGTTAACCACACGTAGAGTTAGGCTTGCCAAATCAAATGTGGTTAGGCATCTGTTTGATTCTTTACTCAGCCTAGGTGCTCCAGACTTGCTTAGGTGAGCCACGGTTCGCTGGCCATACAACTTTTCACCAAAGGTATGGCGCTTGATTTCGGCGCCACACTTGCCTAATGACGCCGTCCACCTTCCCAATAGCCTCTACATTCTCCTTTCTTCTTGTCTCCTCTTAAGTTGTCGCTCAAGGGTTCCACCGCCAAATATGTGTAGCACGACGAAGGAGAGGGCATACCGGCGTCAGGGAACAACAACATGCAGTAGGAGAAGGCAGGCTAGCATGGGAAAGCCGTGCGCGAGTGAGGAGACGCCGACGCGGCCATGGAGATGCAGGTGGCCCACACATGAGAAGGGCGGCGGCCCACGTAAGGGAGGCGGTGACGGCTCCCATAGCACCACAACACAATGAAGCGGAGGCGGCAGCCTAGCTATTTTAGGTAATTTGATTCTTGTATTTTGGATAATTTTTCTGCTCGTATAATTATATTGGTAATTCGATGTTTGTATGTTGGGTAATTTGTTGTAATAGCCCTACCTAAATAAGACATGGCCGCAATCCAAATGTATGCACAAAATTCTTACGCACACCTACCTTTAGGCATGACAACGAACCAAAAACGAGCTAACATCGGTCAACTTAGTTGTGCCACACATGTGACGATCTGCTAAGCTTAGGCATAACATTTTTAGCTAAAGAACCAAATATGCCTTACATATATATTTACTTTTACTCATAATCTGGGACTAGTATTTTCGGCTGGCAAATAATATGGAAATGTATGGGAAAATGTTGTACTCCTAAAGTCGTACGGGGAATCGTTAGTCCTTCATGATCCTAAACCCCGCCCTTCCAAATCCCACCACTCCAGATTCCCGAAGTCCAGATACCAAAACGACTCTCTGCTTTCCAGATTAATCACGGAGCTCGGCTATTTATCCAGTCTCCACTCTCCAATGTCTGAGATTACACTCCACTAGCTCGAACGAGTAAAATGGCTGCCGAGCCCTCTTCCAACGCCAACCTCACCGTCGTCGTCGATGACTTCTACTTCTCAGCCCTCGCCCACGGTGGGGGCGACGCCGAGGTACCCGTAGGCGATGAGATATTCCCGATATCCGACGAGAAGTACGCCGCCGAGCTCCAGCTCCAGGAGGTGATTATGTCCTCCGCCACCGCGCGCTCGTCGCCGTCATTGCGCCAGCGCCACACCACCAGCAGCGCCGGCGCAGCGTCCATTGTTTTCATAGGTGAGTGCTCCTCAACCGCCCCAGCCGGCTGCGGCGGTTCGTCGTCGTTGCCGCCGTCTCGACCCAGCGCCGCCGCGGCCGGCGGCGCTCTCGTCTACTGCAAGATCTGCATGGACGCGGTGCCGCCGTCGGAGGCGCACCGCGCCAGCCGCGGCTGCGCGCACGCCTTCTGCGCCGCCTGCCTCGGCAGCTACATTGGCGCCAAAATCCAGGACCGGATCGCCGACATCAGGTGCCCCGACGAGGCCTGCGCCGTCGGCGTGCTCGACCCGGCGCTCTGCCAGGGGATGCTGCCCCGGGAGGTCTTCGAACTGTGGGGCGCTGCGCTCTGCGAGGCCATGGTGCTCGGCGCCGGCAGGACGGCGCGCTGCCCCTTCAAGGACTGCGCGGCGGTGATGGTGGCCGACGACGGCACCGCCGGCGACGTCGCCGAGGCGGAGTGCCCCAGCTGCCGGCGCCTCTTCTGCGCGCGCTGCGCCGTGCCATGGCACGCCGGCGCCGACTGCGCCGCCTACCGGAAGCTCGGGAGGGGGGATAAGGGCAAGGAGGACATGGCGCTGCTGCAGATGGCCAAGACGAGGCGCTGGAAGAGGTGCCCCAAGTGCGAGTTCTTCGTGGAGAAGGTCTCTGGTTGCCTGCACATTACATGCAGGTAGTATACTATTGTTATACCGCATCCGTTCTTTATTTGACACCTTATATTTGTTTACACGATTTTGATCATTTATCTTATTAAAAAACTATGTAAATTTCATTTATTTTGTTGTGATTTGTTTTATCATTAAAGATATTTTAAGTATGACTTATATTTTTGTATATTTGTATTAAATTTTTGAATAAGACGAATGGTTAAAGACGTGTAAAAAAATTTAAAACGTCAAATAAAAAAAACGGAGTTATTTTCTTTTTCATTTTGCATTGCTGCTTGTTGGCAGTTGCATTTGCGGTTTTGCATGGCTTGTGCTTGATGCATGCATACACGGCTGTGAAATTTCGCAGGTGTGGCTTCGAGTTCTGCTATGGATGTGGCAAGCCGTGGGGGTTGACCCATACTAGTTGCAGCTCAGCATGAGATGAGATGGATGGGAGGGAAGCAATTATCTATCTTTGGAAAATAGAACTATTTAGTGATTAATTGTAAGTTGTAATATAATACCAAATATTTCCATTTGATTGCAAATGGAAAGAAAAGAAAAAAAATCATTGACTCACTATATGATGGGGATAATGAAATTAAAGGGGATGATTGTCTTCTTTCTCATGCAACTGACTACTATAAAAATTTGTTTGGAAAAGGAGAAAGAGGTAGTTTCAGAATGCAAGGAAAGATGTGGGGAGAAAATGAAAGGGTGAACAAGGAGGAAAATGAAGTGTTAACCAAATCTTTCAGTTTAGCTGAAGTAAAGTCAGCTTTGTTTAGTATGAGTGCAAGCAAGGCTCCTGGCCCTGATAGTTTACCAATTGAATTTTATCAAGTCTGTTGGGACATTATCAAAATGGATGTCCTAAAAATTTTCGAATGCTTTCATAAAGGTGACCTGAAAATTGGCAGATTGAATTATGGTATGATTATCTTATTGCCAAAAAAAGAGGATGCAAATAGTCTGAAACAATAGACCTATTTGTCTTTTAAATAGCATTTATAAATGGATTACCAAAACTTTGACTATGAGGCTAGAAAATGTGGTTTGTAGAATTATCAACAAATGCCAAAATGCTTTCCTGCCTGGTAGAAATATTATGGATGGGGTTCTATCCCTACATGAAATTTTGCACCACACAAAAAGTATGAAACATTCTGGGGTTGTGTTAAAGCTGGATTTTGAGAAAGCCTATGATATGGTTGACTGGAATTTCCTCATGAGATGCCTGAAATGGAGAGGGTTTTCCGATAAATGGTGTGAATGAATGTGGAAAATCATTTCAGATGGTACTTTGAATGTCTGTGTAAATGATAAACAAGGGAATTTGTTTCAAAGTAGAAGAGGGGTGAGACAGGGAGATCCCTTATCGCCTTATCTTTTTAATATTGTGGTGGATTGCTTAAATAAAATGTTTCAGAAAGCTCAGGAGAGAGGGGTTATTCTTGGTCTCATTGGAGATATAGTGGATAAAGGGGTGGCTATCCTGCAGTATGCAGATGATACCATTGTCACTATAAGGGATGACCAAGGTAGTCTGTTCCATACAAAACTTCTGCTTCATCTGTTTGAAATGATGTCAGGTTTAAAGATTAATTTTTCCAAAAGTGAAGTGGTGCTGGTTAATGGTACTGATTCTAGAGCAGGTCAAATAGCTGATTTCTTTCATTGTCAAATTGGAAAATTTCCAATTAAATATTTGGGGGTTCCAATTAGTTACAAAAGAAATCTGAGTAAGGACTGGGAAGAAATGATTCAAAGAGTTAGTAAAAGACTTAGTGCCTGGAAGAGTAGAAGTTTATCAAGAGGGGGGAAGCTAACTCTAATGAATGCATGTTTATCAAGTATACCCCTATATACAATGTCAATGTTTCTTCTGCCCAAGATGGTAATTGAAAAAATTGACAGAATTAGAAGAGCTTTCCTATGGGGTTCTCATAGTGGCAGAAAAAGATATCTTCTTGTGAGATGGGTTAGGGTTACAAAACCTAAACAAAATGGGGGTTTGGGAGTGGCTAACCTCAGATTTATGAATGTGAGCTTAATTTGCAAATGGTGGTGGAAGCTTGAAATGGATGATGGTTTGTGGCAAAGGATTGTTAAAGCAAAATATATAAAGAGCGGTCTGCTAACTAGTTGTAGTAGAAAACAAACTGATTCAGCTATTTGGAGTGATTTGATGAAAGTTAGAGAGATTTATACTATGAACAGATGTAAGAAGGTGGGAAATGGCAGAAACACAAGCTTCTGGCTGGACAAGTGGCTTTTGAATATTCCTTTGGCTGAAAAATACCCTGGTATTTTTAGCATCTGTAGTAATCAATTTGTGTCAGTAGCTTGGTGTGCTGAAAGAGGTTGGAACCTCAATTTCAGAAGATGGTTATCTGATTCTCAGAACAAAGAGTGGGAAGAATTAAAATTGATAGCCATGAGATTCCATATGAAGAATGAGGAAGATTCTGTAAAATGGTTGTTGAATAGTAAAGGAAATTTCAATGTTAAATCTGTGTATCAATTTTGCCATAAAAATGAACCAATCCAAAAAGTGGAAGGTTTCTGGAAAGCAAATATTCCACTAAAAATCAAAATTTTTTTGTGGTTGTTAAAGGAAGATGCTATTATGTCTAAGTATAACCTGAGAAGAAGAGGATGGATGGGTAATCCAATGTGTGAATTTTGTGATGAAATCGAAACAACAAATCATTTGTTTTTCGGTTGTCACTTGGCCCAGCTAACTTGGAGTATCCTTGCAAAAAGTTTTGGAATAGCTTGGTCTCCCAATAATCTGAGGTACTATAAAAAATGGGAGAAGCTGATCATTCCTTGTCATCGAAAACTGAATTCCATGGGGCTAGCGGCAGTTTGCTGGTCGATTTGGATGATAAGAAATCATTCTTGTTTTGAGAAGAGGCAGGTGAAGAATCCTCTTAATGTAATATACATAATTTGTTCGTTTCTGAAATATTGGGCAGGGTTGATGAAAGCAGATGATAAGGAGCTGATGGAGATGGGAATAGATGGGATCTTCAAAGTTGTGAATGATCTGCAAAAGTAGCTTGGTGGCGGCCGGTTTCCTGAAGAAGGATTTTTGTTTTGTTGCTAAATCGTGTCTATTTCCAGTCCTCCTTTTTCACCTAGTTGCTCCAGCTTTTGGGATTACTGTTGTTAAACGTGGTTCTGAACTTGTTTGGCTGGTCATTGGTTTTGGCAGCAAAGAGCCTGGTGCGTTCACCTCCTCTTTGGCTGGATGTAGTCACTGGTATATCTGGAGACTGTTTTGCTGTGGCTTTCGTTTCTATGAATGAAATGGAGGTGGAGCTGTTGCTCTTGTTCAAAAAAAAAAAAAAATTGTAAGTTGTAATCATATGGGAAATTAATTATTATTAAGATGTTCCGAAGCTAGGAAGTTAGTTTCTTTGTGAAATTATGGATCGTGTTATATCTTTCTCTGATGGTGTGCTGCTTAACAGCTTAAGTATGGATTTTATTTGGGCTCAAGAATTGTTTAATGTCTTGTTGGATTGCTGAATGACAGGAGAATACTAATATTGTAACACCCTAAATTTTTTTGTTAAGATTTACGGTTAAAAAAACATGATTAAGCTAATTAGCTGTATCTTGAAATATTCTCGATATTTCTACTTTGTCGCTCATGCATGTGTTTTTTCACTAGTACGTTATGATTGTTGGTTTCTTACAGTATCGCAAAGAAGGTAATTCTCTTTAGCTAATTATTTAAGCATAATTAATGAAGCATGCAGTATTCTAGTAAGACTTCCATCAAGTATATACTCCCTCCCTTATTTATGTAAAGATGTATTCTAAAATGATACATAGTTTAAAAAAGTACCATACCACTTTGTAAATGCTTTAAAATATGAGAGCATCTTGTGAGAGAGTTGTTTATAAATGGATGTGATAGAATTGTACAATAAATAAAGTTAGACAAGAAAAACATCAATAAATTTGCATTCACATGTTATATTTCTTAACAAGATCATTCAAACTACATGCTTTACATAAGAATGCAGAAACTTCTTTAATTGACGTGTATTTTAACATTTAAACTTCTTTAATTTTGAGCAATAATTTTTCAACAATATATTGATTTTGTGATACATAAATGGCATCATTCGATTCATATTTGAAAGTATTTTAAATGGTCATAGTTTTATTATTACGAACGATATACAATAAGAGAAATTAAACATTAAAATATAATTATGAAGATTGTACCAAATCAAACCACGTCATATACCTTTAGACGAAAAGAGCGGTAATAGTAAATAAAAGCTACCAAGCCTTTCTTAGAATGAAGCTATGTGCATTTGAGCTGACTTGCATGCATGTGCTATTGGTGTGGCAGCTAGCCTTGCATTAACGTGGCTTGCTGTAGGCCCCAATTTTTTTTTTTTTTTTGAGGGACACCGCCTAGAAGAGTAGGCGCATACACACGCATGCGCCCAAGCACACACGCACAACAGCATCTGCCCCTAACAAGTTAGGAAGAGAAACTAGGCAAGAAGCGCAAGCGTGTGTATACCCTAACCAGGGAAATTTATTGCTCCTGGGAAAGCCCAGAGCCAAGTGAGAAAACCGGGGGGAGCCAGGGCTCGAACCCCGGCCGGCAGCCCGTTCAGCCACGGCACTAGCCAACCGAGCAAGCGCTCGTTCTCTAGGCCCCAAATTTTTTACCAAGAACCTTCGCGTGCAAGTTGCGTTAGACTATGATCTTGCTAACACAACATGGACTACAAGTAACTGATTCTTTAATTTCATACAATCGATTGGCATTCCATATTTATTAAAAGATGGAACTCTTATCAGAGTCTGATACAGTGGAAAGAAAAATAAAGACCTGGTGGTGATTCCAAAGCTATGCCTCCCAAGATCCAACACAGGCAAGCAATCGGAGTCTTCCTATAGCCCGTACCAATAATCGTCCTCCCGATAGTCCTCCTCGTCAAGAGCCTCGTATGCATCAAATTGTCTCAAATTCTTAAAAGAATAAGGTAGGCAAGGTTAACTGCACTTTCAACCCCACTTGCAAGCCAATTCACTCACCTAATGCAAATAATGATAATAGGTTTTTTGGTGGAGGCCAGATTATTTTATTTGCAGAGATGACAATTTTATAATACCACGTAATTAGGAAATCATATGACGTAGCCATTTAACAAAGCAAAGACGTATTATGTTATTTACGCAATTCAATTCATCATCAAGGGTATTTTAGTCCATTGGGCATCACCGCATGCTCCCAAGCACGGTGGATCCAAGCCATCCCAGTGCCATCGTCTCCAATTACATTGGTGGACCGGTACCTCATACCGTATCCATAAACGGGCAATACCATACCCTCACAAGGCACACGTCTCCCTAGATGGCGGTAGACTCATCCTCCTTAAGAGGTGTGATCCCCTTGGGCTCAACTAAGGCCAACATCCTCAGATCCTCAATATCATCAAGAGTGTAATACATCAGTGTTCAAAAGACAAATAACTTTCGCACCTAGACAGACTTAGCACCCAAGTGCATGAGATTTCACCCGTCTATACCATTCACGTTGGCAGTCATGATAGTCCAGATTAATGACCAGCTATACTATTACCCCATTGATAGCAGAGTTATACTATTGTAATGTTGATAGGATCAATTCATCATATTTATACCGTAAGCATTCATAGGCAAGGATTGACCAATTTTGACATAGATAGCCTCTGCTAAGCATTCCAAAAGATTAATTAATTAGAGACCGTAATAATAAGGATTTATTTGTTTCAGCTGAAAGTTGCTAAAAACTTTAATATGAAAAGGTTGTGACCACTCGAAAGGTGTCTTAAAGAGTTCAAAAAATTATGAAAACGATATTTTACGAGCTTTATGAAGAGCTATTTAAAACCACACAAAATGACTACCACTACTGGAATCTCCCAATTTCGCGAGGGCCAACAACTAAACACGAGGGCTAAAACAAAGCCCTTGTAATAAAACATAAAATCACGAGGGTATAACTCAGCCCTCGTTAAATATATCATATTTACAAGGGCCAAGAAGAAGCCCTCGCAAAAAACGAAGACCAGCAGGATACTCACGAGGGCCTATACTCACGAGGGCCTGTACCTGGCCCTCTCGAATAACTTTAATTCGCGAGGGCTAAAAAGTGGCCCTCGCGAAAAAGTATGCCTCATCAACTACTCGCTAGGGTCCTACTTCAGCCCTCGCGAATAAAAGGCCCACAAATTGAAAACCACACCCCTCTGTAAGCCATAAATCTCCCACACATTGTGGTCTTACCTCGTTCTTCCGCAGAAACTTGGTTAAATCCGGTATACCGTGAAGAATCCACCTCCGAATTCGAATTCGACAAAGAAAAGACGGAGTCATCGTCTGTCTCCAGAGGAGACAAGTGTTAATAGTGTGTAACGGGTAATGCATAATGTCTATAATTCAAAATATGTATTCCATAATTTTGTGACATGAATTTCTAATTTTGTATACTAGAATGCTTAGTATATCGATAAGCTGATAGTGTGGGATAAGAAAGGGCTAATATCATAAAAATCTGTTTTATGTTTTTTTTTCCTATGGCAACAAATGGTACATCAAAGAATATTATTAACTCAAACATATTTTAAACTATTATTTGGTATTTTTTAAAAATAATTTGAGTGGAGGAGGGAGAGAAAATATTTATTAATAGCGAGGGTTCCTTCGAAAACCCTCGCATATAAGGATTATACGCGAGGGCTAATACGGCGCTCGTATTTAAAGACATATAAACACGAGGGCCACAGTAAATGCCCTCAAATAAATGAGTGGGAGCTTAACTCGCGAGGGCTAGCTGGCCCTCGTTATTAGATGGCTACTGTGCTGGCTGGCATCGGGCAGAGAAGGGCCCACGTGGCAGTGACTACAAGTTAATCGCGAGGGCTACGTAGCACTCGCAAAAAAAGGGCGCCAAGTTTATTCACGAGGGCCACACGGCCCTCTCGATTAGTAGGCTTCTGCGCTGGCTAGGGTCGGGCAGTCGGGGGCCCACGTGGCAGTGAGATGGTGTTAATCGCGAGGGCCACATAGCCCTCTCAAAACAGGTGCAGCGTTGTTATTCACGAGGGCCATACGGTCCTCTCGATTAGTGGCTCCTGTGCTGGCCAGCGTCGGGCAGAGGAGGGCCCACCCGGCAGTGAGTGCGAATTAATCGCGAGGGCCACGTAGCCCTCGCAAAAAAGAGGCGGCACGGTTATTCATGAGGGCCACCTGGCCCTCGCGATTACACCTCGTATAGATCTGGCGCTCGGCTCGGACTTGGGCAAAAATTTGCCCAAGCCCTTGCTGCCCTAGCCGCCGCCGCCATCAGCGCCCGCTCGCCGCTGCTTCGCCGCCCGCTCCCGCGCGCCGTCGCCGCGTCTGCTGCCGCCGCCTCCCCACTCCCACTGCTGTCGCCGCCGCGCGCCGCCAAGGCTGCCGCCGCCGCCTCGCCTCTGCCGCCGCCGCCAAGACGCCACGGAGCCGCCACCCGCCAAGACTCCCCGCCGCCCCACCTCCCGGCGCCGCTTTCCCCCACCCCCATCGCCCCTTCGCGCCTCCCGCTACATACTAACCACACTATTACATTGCGGTCCGGTGGATTTATGCGTGATGCTAGGTCTCGACACCACAAGGACAGAGCTCACGAGAGGAGATGGCGGAGGAGAGGAAAGGAGAGAGAGGAGCGACACAGAAAGAGCTCCATGAGTTGAGGTTAACCATGGAGATGAACCAAAGAGCGGCTCAGAGCGGTGGGAAAGAGAACGACAACAAAGGTGGGTGAATTCATGAGGCTTCATTCAGAAGCGATTTAGTGCGGTATTCCCATTTAACCCCTTTCATCGCTTATATCGATCCTCATTTATTTGCATTAACACTATATTGATCACCAATGTGCGGGTGGGTCGAAAGCGAGTTGATCAAGGTGGCGGCTCTAGTTACTCACCTAATGGGGGACCGCGACCCTTTGTTCAGGCGCAAGATGCGGTAAGTGTCGTCACTTAATCAGAGTCTAACCTAAAGTGTCAATTGAAATAGAATTGAAGTTCTTAATACTGTTAGGGCTCCGCTCCATCAAGTCAGATTCAGGGAGTCGATCACGATGCTCGGCGCGAGTGGGCGGATGCTGGGGCTGACGGGTTTCTAAGCCTACTAAGCAGCCCTTCGCTCTTCCCTGCACCAGAGAGTGCTCCTTCGGTTTTCCCTCCACCGGACGGTACTCCTTCCATCTTCCCTAATCCGGATAGCAATCCGTGATAGATGGAGACTAGAATGTATAATGGTAGCTAGAAATGCTGTGTATGCGGATATATGCTTTGTGCTTTGTGGATGTGTATGTCGATGTGTCGAGGATGTGGATGTGTGGATGTCGACGCTTTGTGCTTTGTCGATGTGAATGTCGATGTGTGGATGTCGAGGATGTGTGGATGTCGATGTGTCGAGGATGTGGATGTTGATTGATATATATATATATGCTGTGTTTGCTGCTGTTTAAATTGGTTTCAAATTCATATTTAAAAGCTTTTTTTTTTGCTGGATACGCTTATTCGCGAGGGCTAAATGGCCCTCGTAAAAAAACAACAGCCCATCTATTCGCTAGGGCCACATAGCCCTCGTAATTAATATGAGCAGGGAGGCTAGGCCAAATAGCCCTCGTGATTAACAGTGAGCCCTCAGCTATTCGCGAGGCCGATAGCCTCGTGATTAATCGAAGCAGGAGGCTATTCGCGAGGCTATTTGGCCCTAGCGAATAGCCGAGGCCGGCTCTGGCCAGGAGGTGGGCCCCGCTTACTTTTCGCGAGGGCTGGCAGACCCTCGCGATAAAGCTGCAGGCCGGTTAATCGCGAGGGCATATTAAAACCCTCGCAATTAACTATTCGCGAGGGCCGTGCCCTCGCGAATAGTCGTGTTCTGTTGTTATTTGCGGGGGAGCGGACGCGAGCGCCTATTCACGAGGGCCGGCCCTCGTAAATAGTAAATTACGAGGGCTTCTTCCTTTATCGCGAGGGTTTTTAGCCCTCGGTATTGAGGGAGATTCCTGTAGTGTACAAAGTATAACATCATTTGGCTTATACAAAAATAACAAATTTTCATTTCATTTCATTTAAGCTGAAACAAACAAGGCATAAGTCTTAGGATATGATCATCAAGATAATGAAATTATGTCAAAAATGGGCTGGTGCTTATTAACACTTATTCAATTCAGGTGATATGTAGACAATTCTTTCAATACATAGTTGCAAATAGATATGTAAAATAAGGCATATAATTTTTGTTAATTTGAATCAACATAATCTTTGCAAAGATGGGTAACAAGGCATGATCTAAAGCATTGGCTCGTCTAGGCCCTCCTCGTGGTTCAGGTCATCGGCGAAATCATCTGCATCCTTAGAGCATGGCCAGCAGCACCTTCAAATCGGCCTCTACTTCAAATTTTTTGAATGCGACCAAGCGGGAGGAAGCGACCAGAGAGAAGCAGCCTTGGCCGGTGGAAAAACGCGGTTACGGTAGCAATGCGGGTCTTTGATGGAGGGTCTCCTGGGGATGCTCTTAGTGTCTAGCTCCTCATCCTCTATATTGTGACCGAAATAAAAAAAAATGATATATGTGGATAAAACATGTTTCATGATGCATGACTTATTCAAGGCAAATTCTAGGGTTTAATTATAATTTTTAGGTAATTTGGCGCGGACTTGCGGTCGGACATCCGACGCGTGCGCGCGTCGGACGCTGCCCCGGCCTAGTTCGCAGCGCGAAAGCTCCCCCGTCCAAACACATGCAATGATGTCAGCGATGATGTCAGCAAAAAGATTCCTTTCAGTTTTCTTTTGCAACGGTCATAAATTTTGACTGGTTGCTCCAATGCACGAACCGTTTGCACCGCTGTGTTCCACGCATTTTTACGAACAAAACAAGACCAATGTTGCTATAAAAAAGTTACTAAAACAATTTGTTATCCTAATGGAACAATAAGTTTGACCTGTTGAAACAATATGGCTAGCCTGCTGAAACAATTACTTTTGCCTAGTGGACGTATAAACAAGTGAAACAGTTGGTTTAGCCTATTAGAACAATATATATAGCATGCTAAAACAATTGATTTAGCCTATTGGAACATATATATAGCTTGCTGAAACAATTAGTTTAGCCTATTGAAACAATTTGTCTAGCCTGATGAAATAATTTGTATAGCCTGTTGGAATAATATGTTTGACATGTTGAAACAATTAGTTTAACCTGTTGGAACAATCTGTCTAGTCTGTTGAAACAATTGGTTTAGCCTATTGGAACAATATTTTTGGCCTGTTGAAACAACTAGTTTAGCCTACTGGAACGATATGTCTAGCCAAGTGCAACAATTAGTTTTTTCTATTGGAACAATATGTCTAACCTGCTGAAACAATTTGTTTAGCCTATTGGAAACAATCTGTATAGACTGTTGAAACAATTTGGCTACTGAAAAAATTAAAAAATAAAAAGTATTTAAAATGAGTTAATTAGGATTTTAGATGAATTATGAAATTTGTTCCATGCATTTTGGACTCCAGATGAAATAGAGGCAAAAATGAGAAAATTAAATCGAAAAAAGGAACTGCTCGTTTTTTTTGCTAGCAACAACATCAGCTAGGCGCGCGTGCGTTTGGTGCTGGGCCGCGGGCGTCCGACGCGCGGAAGCATTACCGTAATTTTTACACTAATCTAAGTTTCTAACATATTTTTGAATTATTAGCATTATCTTATTCAAAAGACCAAGATTTGCTATTTATAACTAGTCAAATTTATTGTGGGCAACGGCTATATGATCATGAATATGCAAATGCAAAGTCTACCCATACAATATTGCCCAAATCAACTTGGTAATATTTGAAAGTAAAATATCTGCGGAAAATATTAGTTTGTTTGGGTTTTAACCCTATATTCCATCTACTCAGATTATTTATATCCTGTTCTTTTGAGCTGATCTGAACAGCTGAACAACTCAAACAAGTGAACTTCAAGAGCTTCTCGAGATAGTCTTGAGATTCGGATCTATTTTGTTTGACTTGTTTTTCAAAGCATTAGGACCCACTTTGAAAACAGCGAAAAAATGAACTAAAAAACGTAAAACATGTCTTTCCAAAACGGTGATAAGTCATTAAACTATTAAACCATTAAACCGTTAAGTTAAAAAGAGCAGAACCTTAGTAAACATAAACCTATTGGACTAGGCAAATTATACTTTTCCTACGATCAGTATAAGATGTAGTCTTTTTTAGAATTTTTCTAATTTTTTTGCAAGTCGGTAGCTATTTTTTAAACAAAAGTTCGGAAACAACTCTTTGGATTAATAAATAAAAAGGGCCAAAAGAAATTTCTGGAACAATTCCGGACTTTAGCGCAGACAGGCCTTAGGCTTGAGCAGGCTTGCGGCCTGGGGTAAGCGTGGGCTGGACTGATGGGCGAGGCGGGGTTTGACCCAACACACTACTGGAACCGTACTATATATGTATCAGCGGTCAAAGCCGACAACACAGACTGAAAACTGCCGACACAAATATGTGTCGTCAGCCGGTCAACGATAAAAGTTTGTTGACACAACGTTGATGACACATGACATTTTTTATCGGTGGCCCAACAAAAACCCGACGACAACACTACATACCTGGTAGGGCCACCTGGGGAAGGCCTGTGTCGGCGTATGAAGCCGCGGACATAGACACTCCCTGACGGCACGGCTCCAGATAGTAGGCAATGGCGCTAGCAAAGAAGGGCACGACAGCGTGCTTGTGCGGGGAAGACGAATGACGGGTGGGCAACTAGAGGCCACCTGCTTGGGATAGAGCGATGCTCGAGGATGGTTGCTCCTTTGGATGAAATACGCTGTCGTTACAGGATAATACATGGCACGAGTGTCGCTTCCACCAAGCCTTACAAGTAGGTCCTAAGGACCACTCGTCAGACTCTAGAGGGGCTTTGTGGAGGGTTTGGTTGCTGCGACTACCAAGCGGGTCTCACATGGCAGCGGCTAGACCACACAATGATATAGGTGATGACGTCTCCATGACATCTTCCATCTTCCTCCAGCCAATGCTATTCTCCGACGAGGGTCCTTTCCTGCAGAAGTGCTAGGGCGCTATCAAAAGCACAAGAAATGGCGATGACCGGGAATCGGGTGATGGTGATCGACGGTCGAGTATGATGGTAGACGCCTGCAATTAAGCAAAATCATGATATATTGCATTTTAACTATTTTTAAAAATTATTTGTAATTTGTAAGTATTTTAAAATGTCAAAAAATTTGATGTTACAAATCAACGAGAGAAACACTATGCTAAATGCAAATTGCATCGAGCGATCAATCAAAATCCGGCTTAAAAAGTGAGTAAGATATCCAATCTATGTACAGAGCGTGTATTCATTCGATCAGCTTGGAAACACAAGAGTCGATGCGAAGCAGAATCGTTCGTTACACACGTCTTGGGAAACCAACAGTCAACAGATAAGACTACCATCTGTTTACTTACCTCGCGAAGAAAGCGACCCTTTTCGTTACCGATTCCTATCCATGGGAATCGTAGCATCACTAGCAAGTTGATCGGAAACTTCTCAAGTCTCCTCCAAGGCTCTCGCGCGTGCCGGCGGCCGGCTGCCGGCTGCGATGACGCAAGCCCGCCACTGCAGCATCTGCATGGAGCCCATGGCGCGTTCCGAGGCGCACCGCGGCGGCGCGAGCTGCGCGCACGCCTTCTGCCGCGCGTGCCTGGCGGGCCACGTGCGCGCCAGGGTCGAGACCGGCGGCGGCGGCGGCGCCGCCGCCGTGCCGTGCCCCGACGCGTCCTGCGCCGGCGCGCTCGACCCGGAGCTGTGCCGCGGCGCTCTCCCGGCCGACGTGTTCGAGCGCTGGTGCGCCGCGCTCTGCGAGTCCATGTTCGTCGGCGCGCGGCGGACGTACTGCCCCTACCCCGGCTGCTCCGAGATGATGGTCGCCGACGACGGCGCGTCCGAGTGCGTGGCGCAGGCGGAGTGCCACGGGTGCAGGCGGCTGTTCTGCGCGGCATGCGGCGTGCCGTGGCACGCCGGCGTGAGCTGTGCCGAGTTCCGGCAGCTCGGTGAGGGGGAGCGCGCCCGGGAGGACCTGCTCCTGGTGGAGGCCGCCCGCGAGGGCAAATGGAAGCGCTGCCCGCGCTGCAGGTTCTACGTCGAGAAGTCCACTGGCTGCCTGCACATCACATGCAGGTTCTTCCTGATAATATACAAATGATCTCTGAAATGTGACCTTCTCCACTGGTTAACTAGATAATTTCATTTGTAATGCTTAATAAAAATACTTCCTCCATTACAAAATATAAGGCCTATTTTGACATGAAGAAAGTTAAATTTAGTAAACTTTGATCATAAATTAATCAAATTATATACATCGTTAGTCTACCAATATGCTCATATTTTAAAGTGATTTTGATACAATATTCTTTTTTTGAAATTCATAATGTGTAATAGAGAAATTTAACGGTGAAAATCTACCTTCAGAAGACTTTTCTTAAGTTAAAATAGGCCTTATATCTCGGAATGGAGAGAATATAATATGGAATAAGGATGGTACGTAAGGATATGCAAAATATTATCTCTAAGATGGGTTTCATGACTAGTAAGTTTTAGAGACTCCTTTGCAATATAGCAGACAATATTGTTCTAAGTTTAGGACCGCTGGACCCACTAATTATAGAAAGTAATACATGCATTATTTGTTCAGTTGCTACCTCTAATCTTGTGAGTTAGCTTACATCAAGACAGTTTACAAAATTTTTGGAGCATTGTTGCTTCTTGATGGGCGCGGATGCGGGGTCCCGATCTTCTGGTGAGAAACGACAAGGATAACTCGATAGTTGTCACGGAGACGTAAATGATCCGGCTTCCAACCCCGCAAAGGAACTGAAAATTCCGGCGATCGCTAAACCACCACGACGAGTGTTATCGACCAAACCAGAGGCACGATCGACCTGTCCACAAAGGACGATTCCTGCAGGCAACCGAAGAACGAGCAAGAACACAAGATAAGAAATCACAATTACGAATATAGATTAAGTATAATGGGGTTCAGAAACTTGGTCCTGTTGGTCTAGGTGACACAAGAAGAACAAGGCGAAATCTCACACGACAGTGATGAAATCAACTAAACAAAACCCAACTAAGACGAAACACGGCGTGGGACTTATATAGAGCGGCGGCCAGAGGAGAGGCACCCAAACAGGTGCCCACATGTGCTCAACCCTAACTCTAGGGGTACACAGGCTTTGGGCCTAAAAATACTGCAACGCAGCGTCGGGAAGTTTTTGTCCGTCATCTTGTTTACGCGATTCCCGTTGACTTTGATTAAATTTGGAGGCGTGGTTGGATCCGTTGGAAAGCTTATCTCGTAAGCTTCCGTAGAGTCTTTATTTGCCTTATTTGGACGTCGTATGTAATCTGGACGTCTGTTTGAAGGTGTACTGGTCCTGAAAGTCCGAACCGGAACTGGCAGCGAGTTTGACGTCCTCTCGTCCTAGGCAACCGCGTCAATGATGTCCTCATCACCTCTAAAGCTTAAGAGTGTTTAGGGGTAGTTTATAGACCGTATTATTGTGGATGTTAGTTCTAAGTTTAAACGAAAAGTGTTGATTTTCTTGAAAAATGGATTTAAATCCAATGCTCCAAACTATACCATCCCACCTCATACCTAGACCTGTTCAAACGTTGGGCCGGGCTTGAAAAAGACCGGTCTCGCAGGACCAGGCCTAAGCCCGGCCCAGTGCTTTGGGCTCCAAAATCGGGCCCAAGCCCGGCTAGAAGTTTGGCGTCCCGTCCCAACCATGGCTTAAATCGCACAAATCTCGGGCCCAGGCCCGGCCCGACGGTCGAGCTCCGGATTGAGGCCCGAGCCGGGGCCGATGCACCGGTCGAGCCGAGCCAGACTTTTTCGGGCCAGGTTGCTGGGCTGGACTTCCCATGATCAGGTCTACTTGTACCGCAGCTGCTGCATCCTATATGCCGCTATTGCACCTTAGTTTCCCACGCCATTAAAACATGATTCCACCATTGATTTTACCTCTTCCTGGCAATGATAGGGTCTTCCTCCTCAAGGAGTGCCCCCTGCCTCGCCATCCCTCTGGTGGGTTCGACCTCCTAATGATCTTTCTCTCCTCATTGATCCGCCTACCGCTCCATCTACGTCTTGCACTGATCCTCCGTGGACGAGGCAACGTCATTGCCACCCCTCCACCTTGCCACCTCAACGACTTATCTTGTTCCTTTGTTACGCCAACATACCTTGAAGCCCTTGGGGCTGACACATCCACACCGGCAGGAGACACTGGCGAGTGGCGACAGTGAAAGCAAAAATTTTAATTTGTAGAGGAATAGCAATTCTTTCTCACTTCTATAAATATTTGTACAAAACTAATGCATTTTGCTGCCCTGTTGTTTCCATTAAAAAAAATGCTGAAAGTATTATACCTACACGTACGTTTGATTTCTTTAGTAAATATATATATATATATATATATATATATATATATATATATATATATATATATATATATAGAGAGAGAGAGAGAGAGATTTGCTAGCGTGAACTTGAGTACGCGGATCACTCCGTGAACTTCGACGGGTTTTTGAAATCCGAGATGTCTAATGACCGATCTGAACCATTGATCTTGTTCGTCATGTCAAACCGTAGACACCAACCAAGTTTCGTATTTTTTTGAATTTTTTTGCTATTTGTTTTCTAATTTTGAAAATCAGCTTTTTTGGACGCTCCACGACTATTTAGAAGGCTGATTTTCAAAATTAGAAAACAAATAACAAAACAGTTTGAAAAAATACGAAACTTGGTTGGTGGCTACCTTTTGACATGACGAACAAGATCAACGGTTTGGATCGATCACTAAAGTTCTCGGATTTCAAAACCCGTCAAGTTCATTTGAGGCTCGTGAACCTGAGTTCACGCTAGCAAATCTCTCTCTCTCTCTATATATATATATATATATATATATATATATATATATATATATATATATATGCAAAATTCAATTTTTTTACTGCATGTATTATTTCAACATCACATCTGTTTCTGACTTAACTATTGATGTTTTTACATGCATGTGTTGTGCTGTTGTATAGTGAATGTGACTAGAGGAACTTGTTTAGGTTAGTGATTGGTATTTCATATGTATATATGGTTTGATCGAATTGTCCCTATGCCAGGTGTGGCTTTCAGTTCTGCTACGGATGTGGGAAACCGTGGGAGCTGATACATGGCGGCTGCAACGGAGCATGACGACTTATATAAAAATGATGCTAGCTACTGGTATTGTGTTACCATGGCGTTTTTCACCTCTTCCCATGACTTCAGTAGTGTTTTGATTTTTTTGTTAAGCTAAGCTCGATCCTGCATTCCTGCATAACTGTTCTCTTGCGCATCATAATAATATTTGATTTGTTGAAACATATTATATACGATCACGTGATGCAATCTTAAAGTATCGTTTCATCATCTAATAATGTGATTCGAGGATTTTTTGCTGATCTAAACTTTGCCAACATCTTTACTCAAAAACAAAAAAAAAAAAACTCTACAATATGGAAATATTGGAACGGAAAACTGTCTGGGAGTCTCCGGGCATTCTGTGGGTTTTTCCTCATTTCCCATAGTACGCGCAGCAGCAGCAGCAGCAGCAGCAGAAGAGTGTAGATCGATCATTTGTGATGCAAAATGCTTTCATTTCTGCCGTCCTAACTCCTAATCACCCGTTTATTACAGAAACAAGCATGGCCGATCAAGATCTATAGATCAATGTAATTCTTCCTTCCAATATAATGACATTTACAATGGTTGAGACAACAGTTGTCTCTAACCATTGTCTTGTCTTCTATAGATAACATTAAAGACAACATGTACAATGCATTGTCAATCGAGCTATCTACAAGGTTATTAATTTAATGTTTATATAGAGTTTCAAAATTGTGGTGATCAAATAGGTATGTCATATTTATAGACTATGTAATTGAAATGTATTTTTAGATTAATTTCAAAACATGATAAAGTGAAAAATAGTGTAACTAATTTCAAAACAACTTGTAGAAGTAATTTAAACACATTGATTTGCGAAGAAATAGAACATATAGAAAAGACAATAATAAATTATACTATCATATATAACTAAATATTTGAAGTGGTCTCGTAACGTTGCCAAATATTTTTTGTTAAAGAATAAATAATAATGGACAAATAATCAAAGAGGTAGTTAATCTTGTAATTAACTCAACCATTAATTATACGATCAACGTACAAGATCAATATCAAAGGAAAACTCCTCCTTCGCCATCTTCTCTAGATCCGAGAGGACCTCCGGGCTTCATTGCCATTGCTCCTGGTGGTGAGATTTCCCTGGCCACAGAAGCACCAACGAGGAGGATATCCTTCGGCGTCAAAGTACCAGCAATATCACTGGACTTACCGACTCTCTTCGGACGTGAAGCCGGCCCAACTGCAAACACCTACACCATGGCCGACCGTCGGTGGGCCACCCCTTCTACACCACCATCCAGGGGTTGGCCACGGCAACGTCGGCGACGGGTGTGGTCAGAGACGGCGGCGCCCGGCTCAGCCCTGGCGGCGCACGGCGAGGACTACCTCGGCTTGGCCACGTCGGCGCCCGGTGCGGCCTACCCTAGGTCGGCCACGACGGCACCGCCGCAACCTACCCTGGTTAACAACGGTGGCTCCAGCTCGGCAAGCCCGGATCGGCGACGACGGCGCCGGCGCTGCCTTCCTGAGCTCGGTCCCGACGACGGCGGTCACGGCTATCTCGGCTTAGCCCCGGTGGCGCCGCAGTCGGCCGGCCCGGCTTAGTCCAGCGGCGCGAGGCGCGGCCTTCTCCGGCTTCGGCGGCGGCGCGCGTGCTTGCCAGCTCGGCCACAGCGGCCTTCGGCGAGTCACCGGATCCGGAGATTTGGCGCCGACCGACGGCCGACGCACTCGGACGGGGCATCGGCTTCTTGCACCTAAGAGGAGGAGGCCATTAGAGTTGGTCATATGGGCCGGTCCGGCCGAACCGAACCGGGCCAACCCATACTGTTCATGAACCGGGCCGACCCTGTTTGGTAAACCGAACCGAATCTGGGCCGGCACCTCGGCTCGTCGGGCCGGCCCGGTTTGGTTCGCATAGTAGCGGCCCAGTTCGGTTTGGTTCGGCCCGGTTCGCTACTGTTATATATTTATTTAATTCAATATATGTATTTCTATATATATTTTCTTCAATTTATAATGTATATTTGTGAAATATAATGGTTTTTCTTAATTTTTTTATATATATTTAAATAAGATAAACCGACAAATAAAAAACTGGCCGGCCCGGTTCGGTTCGGTTCATTGTGCGAACCGAACCTGGGCCGAAACCCCGGCCGGTTGGCTTGGTTCGTACAGTAACCGAACCAACCGGGCCCGAACCGAACCGAACCGGGCCGACCCGTTGGCCAGGTCTGGAGGCCATGGGGGCTGACGGTGAAAAACCCTAGTTGCCCATGGCACGAATGAATAAATGGGCCAGATGGCTAGGTCAGCTGGGAGGAAAATATCAGGAAATCTTGCAATTTGATCCTCGGGTTCAAGAAAATTGCGAAAATGCTCAGCTGACAACATAATAAGGGTTGATTTTAATCAAATTTATGCATAGGAGACCTTGGGTTTCTTTTATTTGCAATTATTTGCATTCCAGAACTTTATATAGTATAGGAGTGCAATTTAATTTCAATATTGTGCCATATATTGCGATTTTACCCCTGTTTAAATGATAAATCGCAATATATATATGTCATGTAATGTTACATGTACCTATGTCTTTGTAATATATTGTTGTTATTACAATTGCTTATTTTCTTGCATTTGCATTGTTAAATTGCAATATTTGGTGATTACCTTGTAGTATGGGACCTATGGCTCGACCATAGTGAGAGTAGCTCGCCCATAATCAAAGGTCTACACCATTATTTTTACTTTGCATTGTT
This sequence comes from Raddia guianensis, assembly GCA_036346415.1. NCBI lineage: Eukaryota > Viridiplantae > Streptophyta > Magnoliopsida > Poales > Poaceae > Raddia > Raddia guianensis. The sequence goes on along the minus strand of CM070541.1, from coordinate 13,169,799 downwards.
AAATTGCAATATTTGGTGATTACCTTGTAATATGGGTCATATGGCTCGGCTATAGTGAGAGTAGCTCGCCCATAATCAAAGGTCTACACCATTACTTTAATTTTGCATTGTTAATTACAATATTTGGTGATTACCTTATAGTATGGGTCCTATGGCTCGGCCATAGTGAGAGTATCTCGCCCATAATCAAAGGTCTACACCATTGATTTAAATTTACACAGCATTTATGTTATTTGTTTACATTCAGTTTGATGATTACTTTCTATGGGTTGAAAATACACACAAGGTAGTGAAGTCTATTGCATTGACTGCGACTGTAGCGTCGCTCATTCCTTTGGGGATGAAAATCATGTATATAGAAGTGATCCGCTCGCTCACTATGATAGGTCTACACATTTTGCAAATGCAAACTGTGATTACCTACATGTGTTAATTCAACCATATTTCCTGAATTGAAAGTTTACGTCAGTTAAAAGAATGTTTAAATTCCATATACTTCTGCATTATCGATTTATTTATTTCTATGCTATCAGCATTTGAAAATATATATATAATGTAGAAATATGGAAATATGCTAGATATTTTTGGAAATTACATAGACCTTTATTTTACTGATTTTATACATGTCAAATTTACTTTCCGAAAGTAAATTAATGAAAATATATATATTTAATATGTAGGATATGGCTGATATATCTAAGAAGACATTTCTTGAACTTGCATTAGATGGAAGTAATTACCTAACTGACAATGGATGTTAAAATTTATTTGACAGCCTTGAATCTCAGTAATACGATTAAAGACCCTGTTGAAGGGGATGATCCAATAACTGAGGCTTCAAAATGCTCATCACTACATTTTTTAAGACACCATCTTCATCCTGATTTAAAAGCTGAGTATTTGATGGAAGAGAATCCATTGCAATTATGGAAATCTCTTAAAGAGCGATATGATCAACAAAAATCTGTGATATTGCCTGAAGCTCAAAGAGAGTGGTCAGTCTTACGCTTTCAAGATTTTAAATCTGTTGCGGAGTACAACTCTGCAGTACATTAGATTAACTCTCGTTTGAGGTTTTGCGATAAACAAGTTTCTGATAAAGATATGATTGAGAAGATGTTGTGTACTTTTCATCCAAATATGAGAATATTGCAGCAGCAATATCGCCAACAAAAGTACACTAAGTATTCTGAATTAATCTATACTTTGCTTCAAGCAGAGAAACATGATGAACTTCTGATGAAAAATCATAACGCTCGTCCCATGGAGGCATTGAGTGTGCCTGAAGCACATGCGAATACTCAAAGGGCTAGCAGTAGCCATGGGCACCAAAATGCCTATAACAAAAAAAAGGGAAGATGGAATATAATGCAGAAAGGTAAAATACTAAAAAATAAAGGCAAGGGAAATGGAAAAGGAAAAATCAAGAAGATTAATTCTTTGGACAAGTCACGGACTTGTTTCAAGTGTAAATGCAAAAGACATTGGGCACGCGAATGCTGTACTCCAAAGCATCTGGTTCAATTGTACCTACAGTCCATTGGAAAGGACAAGAAGAAGCAAGGGAACAATGTTTAAAGTCACTTCACTTCAAAAACAGATATTAATCTGCCTGTTCGACAGTCAGAATCTGGAAAAAAAATCAAGATATGGATCTTGATGATGATAATCAAGACATGGAGCTTGATGTTGGAAAAGTGAACTAGGACAACACGAATAACATGATTATTGAGTATGTTGATCAAGACATGTTTGGAGATACTAAGTAGTGTCCTACATAATCCCTATGCTATGTAATCAGACCATATTGTGCTACATATTTAATTATACATGTATATTTGTAATCAGTAGATAATGTTGTATGATAGGTCTATATGTATTGCTCAAAGTGAGCATGTGGTATTGTAATTTTCGACCATACATATGTGAATGTATATATGTTTTATATACATGAAATGTCTTTATTCTATATAAAAGTTCAATTCATTGCCTGAATTTTACTTTATTCTATTTTATAGAATTTGTGGAACAATCCATGGAGGAAGAAATATGTCTAATGGATAGCTGTACTACAAACACTATCCTGAGGGATACAAAATATTTCCAACATCTCACTAAAAGAAAAGGAAATATAATTGCTATCGCAGGAAGCGATGCATTAATTGTTGGTTCTGGGAAAGCAACAATAATTCTTCCTATGGGTACTATGCTTGAAATCGAGGATGCTCTGTTATATTCTGATTCAAAACATATCTTATTAAGTTTTAAAGATATCCGTATGAATGGTTTCCATGTTGAAACTCACAATGAGCATGGTAAAGAGTTTTTACTCTGGCATGATCGCCTAGGTCACCCTAGTATAAGTATGATGCGAAAAATTGTAAATCATTCTGCCGGCCATAATATCAAAAGTTCAAATTTCTCGAAACCTGGGGATTTCATATGCACAGATTGTGCTAAAGGGAAATTGATAATATGGCCTTCATATCTCAAAGTTCGAGATGAATCACTGAATTTTTTGGAAAGAATTCAAGGTGATATATGTGGACCTATTCAACCCTCGTCAGGGCCATTTAGGTACTTTATGGTCCTATGTGATGCATCTACAAGATGGTCCGATGTAAGCTTATTGTCTACACAGAACCATGCTTTTACAAAATTAATTGCCCAAATAATTAAATTGAGAGCCAATCATCCAAATGATAGGATAAAATCCATTCGTTTGGACAATGCTGCTGAATTTTCCTCAAAAGCATTTAATGATTATTGTATGGCTTTGGGTATCAATGTAGAGCATTCTGTGCCATATGTCCATACGTAAAATGGACTAGTAGAATCATTGATGAAGAGGATCAAACTAATTGCTAGACCTCTTTTACAAAATTGTAGGTTACCAACTACTTGTTGGAGCCATGCAGTTTTACATGCTGCCGCATTAATACAATTGAGATCAACTGCATATCACACGGTATCCTCGTTGCAGTTAGTACGTGGAAATGAACCAAGTATTTTCCATCTGCGAAAATTCAGTTACAGTGTATATGTACCGATTCCACCACCGCAGCGTACACAAATGGCCCTCATAGGAAATTGGGGGTTTATGTGGGGTATAATTCTCCGTCAATAATAAAATACCTCGAGCCATTAACAGGGGATCTGTTTACGGCTAGGTACGCTGATTGCATATTTAATGAGGATAATTTCCCGGCATTAGGGGAAGATAAGTACCACAAGGAATGCCGAGAAATAAATTAGGATGCCACGGGCATTCAGTCCTTAGATCCACGTACTAATGAATCTGAAATAGAAGTTTAGAAAATCATAAATTTGCAAAAAAAAAATTGCAAATGAGCTGCCAGATGCATTTACTGATTATAAGGGAGTTGTGAAATCCCATATACCGGCTGTAAACGTGCCTGAGAGAGTGGAGGTACCTCAGAAAACAACTATTACCCCTAATCCAAAGAAGAGGGGGAGACCTCTGGGTGCAAAGGACTTGGTTCCACGGAGATGTCCGCAGAAACAAAAGTCCAACAGTGGTATATTAATCAAATCAGTAATTCAAAATACTAATGATGATAATCCCAACAAAGATATGTGCACAACTTTAAATGTTGGGACATCATAACCTTTGAACTTGATCGTAGTAGGAAATCACGATGAGTTGCAAGAGATAAATGAGAAAATTTTCACAAACCATGTCAATACAGGAGAATTGAATAAAAGAGAAAGTACAATTGTCGACATATGTTTTGCCACTATTATTGCTGAATCCGTTCATCTGGATCTAGAACCTAAGACCATGGCAGAGTGCATGAAGCGCTTAGATTGGGTCAAATGGAAAGAAGTAATCGAGGCAGAATTGCACTCGCTTAATAAAAGAGAGGTTTTTGGTCCTGTAATGCCGACACCTCCTAATATATTTCCTGTTGGAAATAAATGGGTCTTTATTTGAAAAAGGAATGAAGACAATAAGGTGGTAAGATATAAAGCGAGACTTGTAGCTCAAGGGTTTACGCAGAGACCCTGCATCGATTACGATGAAACATATTCTCCTGTAATGAGTGTAATCACATTTCGATATTTAATATCATTGGCAGTCAACATGAATTTGACTATGCAGTTAATGGATGTTGTGACCGCATATTTATATGGGTCACTTGATTCGGATATTTACATGAAAGTCCCTGAAGGGAATAAACTTCCGAATCTTAAATAAAATCGCAACATGTATAGCGTCAAACTGAGAAGGTCACTATATGGATTAAAACAGTCGGGGAGAATGTGGTACAACCGACTAAGTGAATTCCTTTTAAAGAAATGATATTCAAATAATGATGATTGCCCTTGTGTATTTATAAAGAAAACACAAAGTAGGTTTTGCATTATATCAGTATATGTTGATGATTTAAATATCATTGGGACAACTGAAAATATAAAAGAAGCAAGCAATCATCTAGTGACGGAGTTTGAAATGAAGGATTTGGGTAAAACCAAATTCTACTTAGATTTGCAACTTGAGCACTTGCATAATGGAATTTTAGTGCACCAGTCTGCTTATATCGAAAAGATATTGAAAAGGTTCAATATGGATAAAGCATACCCATTTAACACCCCTATGGTTGTGAGATCCCTTGATAGGGATAATGACCCATTTAGACCAAAGGGTGGAAATAAAGAAATTTTGGGACCGGAAGTCCCATATCTTAGTGCTATTGGAGCATTAATGTATTTGGCGAATTGCACCAGGCCTGATATTGCATTCGCAGTCAATTTATTGGCAAGATTTAGTGCCACTCCAACAATAAGGCACTGGAATGGTATTAAAAATATCTTCAGGTACCTTAGAGGAACACTGGATCTTGGATTATTTTATAAGAAAAATCAAGATATGACTATGGTGGGATATACTGATGCCGGCTATTTGTCTGATCCCCACAATGCCAGATCACAGACTGGATTTGTGTTTCTATATGGTGGTACGACTTTTTCATGGAAGTGTAGCAAACAGACTTTAGTAGCCACATCCACTAATCATTCTGAAATAATTGCATTATATGAAGCATCACGTGAATGTGCTTGGCTTCGCAGAATGATTAATCACGTTGAAAAGTCATGTGGTATCAATTCAAATGGATCCCCTACCATTATCTATGAAGATAATGCAGCTTGTGTTATGCAAATGCAAACAGGTTATATTAATAGTAATATAACAAAGCATATTGCTCCCAAATTATTCTATCCTCATGAACTTTAGAAAAGTGGAGAGATAGAAATTTTACAAACAAAGTCTTGTGATAACTTAGCAGATTTATTTACTAAGTCTCTACCAAAATCCACATTTTGGAAATATGTACATGGAATTGGTATGAGAAGACTTTGTGAGTTGCAAGGTTCATGGGGAGAATCCCACTGAACAAACCTGTTTGAATAATCAAGATATTGCACTCTTTTCCCTGTATGAGTTTTTCCTAAAAGGTTTCTCATATAAAGGTTTTTAATGAGGCAATACGAATACAAGCTAAAGTATAATGTACTCTTTTCTTCATCCATTTTTGTCCCATTGGGTTTTTGGAAGGATTTTTAATGAGGCATATAACATAATTGGGGATATAAATACAAGATCATATAATATGATTTTCTTCGTCTATTTTTCCCACAGGGTTTTTCAGAAGGAGTTTTTAAAGAGATATTTGTCCAAAGGGGAGTGTTAAAGAATAAATAATAATGGACAAATAATCAAAGAGGTAGTTAATCTCGTAATTAACTCAACCATTAATTATAGGATCAACGTACAAGATCAATATCAAAGGAAAACTGCCTTCACGCCGGAAGGCAAAGAATTGCCAAGATCTGATTATAAAAGGGCAATGCCCTGTGTAAAGTCAATACTACAGTTCACTTGTACATCCATCCAAAAGAGCAATAAAGCATTATTTTACTTTACACTCTCTTTTCTCACTCAACACTGAGCGCAATAGTATATTTAAACACCCCTTTAGTTTTTTTTGACACAAAAGCCCCCTTTAGTTGAACATGCATTGGTTGAGCACGAATGGTGGAATCATGATGGGCGATGCATAAAGTTAAAGTGACATTGTAGTACGCCAAATTCTTGTTCAACATTTCTTTACCCCTGCTTGATGATCCACAAATAATCTATTGTTGTCCATCCGTGGGAGTGGTATTGGCATCTCATAGGTACAACCCATTCGGGATATATACCATAGACAAGATAGTAAGGCCTATGATATTGTCTCACATTGATAGTGAAAAGGGGAATAGGATGGATGACACTCATTTAGTGTGCTAGGGGTAAACTGACATTAAATTGTTTTGCCCCTTTGATAAATGACACCAACACACCTATTTCTTTAGCAAATGACATTTTGGACAATTTTTAAGCCTTTCCCACCTTTCCCCCTTTTCCTCTCCTCTTTTCCCATCTTCGATGATGAAAAGACAAAAGTATCCCTGTCCTCTTTTCACATCTCCACCTTTTTCTTCCTCCTCCTTCCTCCCCTCCTACTGCATCTTTCTCTCTCTTTGTCATCCACGAGATTGCTCTTCCGTGGACCACTCAAGCTCACACCGCCTGCATGAGCTCGTCTTTGTCACGCCTCTCGAGCTAGCGCCACCTCGCCACTCCCGAGCTCGCGCCACCACACCACTCCCGAGCTCACCCGGCCGCAGCCCCCTATAGGGACACAAAAAATCAAGTCGGATTCCCTACGTGCTTTACTTGTTCTAGTCCCTAGATCAAGTAACTAGAACACACAAATTTATAGCTCTTGGATCATGACCATTAAACGGAGAACTTTATTGCATCAGAGTGCTTGCCGGCGAGGGAGGTGGCGTGAAGCCCATCTACACAAGTTTCTCCCGCCAGTTGCCGAACCTGGCGGCGCCAGTGCGCGCCAGCCCACCAACAACGAGCATGTTACCGATCTTCTAGTAGTTGCTGCCCCACAACGTGCCGCTCCGCGCTATCCTCGCCGTAGCTCGCATCCAGCGGGTCAAACAACACCGAGTAGTAGTGGATCACCTCTGCCAACTACGTCAGGAAGGACCTCGTCTGGCTCAGGTCCTACTCTGGGAGGCGGAGGGGGCGGCGGCGGTAGGGAGGCGAAGGGGTTGGAGGGGGAGGTGGCGATGACAGGGAGGCTGAGGGGGAGGCGACGGTATGGAGACGAGAACGAGTGTGTGCGAGGGGGAGAGATGGGGAGAAAATGCAGAGATCGGGAGTGAGGCGGATTTTCTCGGGGGGAAAATGGGCTCAATAATTCCTGTTGAATGGGCTTTCAAATGGACCAAATAAATTTCAAAGAAAATTCCCACGCTCGGATTCACAACCCAGAATTGGGACGGGACCCCGGCTGGGATCTTGGTTCCCAAACGGGCCCACAGTGTGTTTCAAGACCCGTAGCATAGAAGAGCAGACCAAAAAACGCCTTCCTCACAGGAACATTCACTCACTCAATACTACGCCATCGAGAGTCGGAGGCGCGCACCCTGAAAACGGTGAATGCTACCGGATTCACACGCTAAATCTACCAGGCTCTCAGGTTTCAACCCGTGACCCGCCTGCATACATGCGCACATGCGAACAAGGAGCTAATCCAAACTCCAAACACGGGCTGGCCCACGCACGGCTCGGCCCATCCAACTATCCAACCCCCCGAGGCCCCGACGCGTCTCCCCACGGCACGGCCACCCCGCATCACCACCACCACCACCACCTCCTCCTCCTCCATCCAGCGTGCCTGCCTCCTCTTTACCCGAGGCGCTTTCCCCTTCGCTGCTCCCCTCCACTGATCCACTCCACTCCAGTACTACACTCTCCCGAATCCCCGATCCGCCATTACACGATGGTGTTGGTGCTGGGGGCGCCGCCGCGCCGTCTCCTCCTGCTGATGCTGCTTCTGGTGGTTCTTGGCGGCGGCGCGGGTGTCTCCGGCGATGGAGGTGGGGGAGGCGTGAGGACGTACATAGTCCGGGTGGACGCCGACGCGAAGCCGTCGGCCTTTCCGACGCACGCGCACTGGTACGAGTCGGCGGTGGTGGCGGCGGCCGGCGGCGATGGGTGGCCGGAGGGCGGCCCGCTGCTACACACCTACTCGGCGGCGTTCCACGGGTTCTCGGCGCGGATGTCGCCGGCGGCGGCGGCGAGGCTGGCGGGTGCTCCTGGGGTGGCGGCCGTGGTTCCGGAGCGCGTCCGCCGCCTCGCCACCACGCGCTCCCCGCAGTTCCTGGGGCTCCTCTCCTCCCCGCCGTCCGCGCTCCTCGCCGACTCCGACTTCGGTGCCGACCTCGTCATCGCCATCGTCGACACCGGCATCTCCCCCGCCCACCGCAGCTTCCATGACCGGGGGCTCGGCCCCGTGCCGCCCAAGTGGCGCGGGGTGTGCTCGTCGGGGCCCGGGTTCCCGCCCAACTCCTGCAACCGGAAGCTCGTCGGCGCGCGCTTCTTCTCCGCCGGGTACGAGGCCACCTCCGGCCGGATGAACGAGACGGCCGAGGTCAGATCGCCGCTCGACACCGACGGGCACGGCACCCACACGGCGTCCATCGCCGCCGGGCGCTACGTCTTCCCTGCGTCCACCCTCGGCTACGCGCGCGGCGTCGCAGCCGGGATGGCGCCCAAAGCGCGCCTCGCGGCGTACAAGGTGTGCTGGGTCGGTGGCTGCTTCGATTCCGACATCCTCGCAGCCTTCGACGCCGCCGTCGCCGACGGCGTCCACGTCGTCTCACTCAGCGTCGGCGGCGTCGTCGTGCCGTACTACCTCGACGCCATCGCCATCGGGGCGTTCGGCGCGACAGAGGCCGGGATCGTCGTGTCGGCGTCCGGCGGCAATGGCGGCCCTGGTGGCCTCACGGTGACCAATGTGGCGCCGTGGATGGCTACCGTCGGCGCCGGCTCCATGGACCGCGCCTTCCCGGCGAACGTGCGGCTTGGCGACGGCGCGGTGCTCGACGGCGTAAGCGTGTACGGCGGGCCAGCGCTCGAGCCCGGCAAGATGTACGAGCTTTTATACGCGGGAGCCAGCGGCGGCGCTGCCTCCTCCACCGCGGACGGCTACTCGGCATCGATGTGCCTCGACGGCTCGCTTGACCCGGCCGCCGTGCGCGGCAAGATCGTGGTGTGCGACCGCGGCGTGAACTCTCGCGCCGTCAAGGGAGACGTCGTGCACCGCGCCGGCGGTGTCGGGATGGTGCTCGCGAACGGGGTGTTCGATGGCGAGGGCCTCGTCGCCGACTGCCACGTCCTGCCCGCCACCGCCGTTGGCGCGGCCGCCGGCGAGAAGCTCCGCAAGTACATCGCGACATCGTCGGCGCAGAAGCCGGCCACGGGCACCATCGTCTTCGAGGGCACCCATCTCGGCGTGCACCCGGCGCCGGTTGTGGCGGCGTTCTCGGCGCGCGGCCCGAACCCCCAGTCACCGGAGATCCTCAAGCCGGACATGATCGCCCCCGGCCTGAACATCCTCGCCGCATGGCCCGACGGCGTCGGCCCTGCCGGCATTCCCTCCGACGGCCGGCGCACCGAGTTCAACATCCTCTCCGGCACGTCCATGGCTTGCCCGCACGTCTCCGGCCTCGCCGCGCTGCTCAAGGCGGCGCACCCTGCCTGGAGCCCCGCCGCGATCAAGTCGGCGCTGATGACGACGGCCTACACCAAGGACAACAGCAACGGCACCATGGTGGACGAGTCCACTGGCGGCGTCGCCGGCGTGTTCGACTTCGGCGCCGGGCACGTCGACCCGATGCGCGCCATGGACCCCGGCCTCGTCTACGACATCGCCCCCGCCAACTACGTCAGCTTCCTCTGCAACCTCAACTACACGCAGCAGAACATCCGGGCGATCACGCGGCGGCCGGCGGACTGCGGCGGCGCGCGCCGGGCGGGGCACGCCGGCAACCTCAACTACCCGTCCCTGTCGGCGACATTCGCCGCCGACGGCGCCCGGGCGACGATGAAGACGCACTTCATCCGGACGGTGACCAACGTCGGCGGCGGGCCGGCGGTATACCGCGCGGTGGTGGCGGCGCCGGAGGGGTGCACGGTGACCGTGCAGCCGAGGCAGCTAACCTTCCGGCGCGACGGGCAGAAACTGAGCTTCACGGTGCGGGTGGAGGCCACGGCGCCGGCGAAGAAGATGGAGCCAGGAAGCTCGCAGGTGAGGAGCGGCGCCGTGACGTGGAGCGACGGCAGGCACGCCGTCAATAGCCCGATCGTCGTCACAGTCCAGGCGCCATTGCAGTAACCAAGCAAGAAGCCGATGAAAACTTGTCTAGCGAAGCGTACACGATCTCAGTGTCGTTCTTCTAGGGTAGTATATCTAGTTTCTAGTAGTACTATTACTACCATACATTCTGAAGTCTGAACGTCTGTATAAGCTCAAGCTTAAGCAAAACTGGAACCCTCGTCTCAGGGTTCTTTGATCACCTTCAGTCTACGGGAGATTTCAGAATCTTTATACACACTGAAACCTTCATTTCCTATCAGTTGCCAACTGAAGTATCAAAGTCCTGAAATTTCACTCGATCTTCTCTTTCCCCTCTTGTGTGAGTGAGGCATGCCACATTGCAGCGCCACATTGCAGCGGCTGGGCAATCAATGTGAGGGTTTTCGAGTGGTTTAAACGATGCGTGCAACGAAGCTCGGATCGGTCGGAGCTGCTGAGTGATGATCGATGCGATGGTCCTCACTCACTCACTCACCTGACCTCACATGGACGTGCGAGGGAGGCTCGCGGGAGAAATGGGTGCAGCGAGTACGTGGTACTTGTTGGGCTAGCTAAGCTAGTATGCTGCTTTTCAGTTCGTCCTCTGCCTTTAAATTTTGGAAGGAGACGGAGGGAAGGGCAGATGGCAATATGGCAGTGGATAGCCTACTGAGTGCTGTCCGAGATGTCGCTTTTTATTTATTTTTTATTTTGAGAAAGGCCTTGCTGTTAAGCAATTACCGTGGCATAATAATGGCAGGAAAGCAGAGGCTGTGCGCTTGTGCAGAGGTAAAGGCAGAGATGTCGTAGACCAGACCAAAGCATGTTTCCTTTTCTATTTTGTATTCAACATTCCTTCTTTTTATTTTTCATTGTTTAGAGCATTCCAGCACGCACGGAATCAACGCGGCCTGCATCATGTGCGCTTGTGAGCGGGAGTTTTTTAAACACTGTGGGCTGCACAGCGGCCGGGCACGCAAGCGCGGGAAGACTTAGCGTTTGATGTAGGGGCAGCAGGCTGCGATGCCTCCCCTACTGGGGATGCTCTTATAGTATAGGGAAATACTGCTAAGACGCTAGGATATTTTTAATTTTGGTCACGTCCTCTTTCCAGCAACCTCCGCCGTCTTTTCCTCAGCTCCCCCCCCCTCCCCTCACCGACGAGCTAATTTTGGTCATGTGCTCCTTTCAATAACCTCTCACTGTCTTTTCCTCAATACCCTCCCTCCTCCCCGGCAAACTCGTTTGCAATGGGAGGGAGGGGGTCGTACTTCTATATCACCTCTTTTCCTTCTTCTCACCATCCTTCTTTAATCCACTGAGCACAACACCTTATATCCATGTCCAGGTCTATATTCGGCTGTTTCTCGCAACTACCGTGTCCTTCCTGTCATTAGAAGGAGAACGGTTGACTGGCCGCCGAAGGAACCTCAACAATTTGGGAGTCTACGATTGGTTGGTTCTTCCTTTGGATGTGTTTCATCCATAGAGGTAAGTTGTATCTCTATGTTTGTGAGTGACGAAGCTCAAGTGGTCCCGGCCTGGTCTAGGTTGTTAGATCTGATGTTAGTGCAGTTGGTATTGAGCAGAGACAACTAGATCAAGATTTTCTCTAATAGCGGCTAGTCGGTGACCTATGGTCATAAGTCCTGCCACAATAATGAGTGACAAAAAGGTGTTGAAGTATCAATCCCAAGACAAATATGATTTTTTGGCCTTTTTAGCCCAATTCAAAAAAGACGATGCTCATGAGCGTCGTTATCTTGCTAAAGGTGTTGTTGAGAAGCATGGGCCTTCTTATTGTATTGCATCTTGTTTCGTTGATTTAATGGGCGGTTGTGTGAGAAATTTGCTCTTACACTTGGTTTTGATGGGTCAACATTGCTACTCGAGACTAGATATTTTGACCGATGTTCTCTTTCTCACTGAATAATTTTAGGTGTTATGAGAAGATTTTGGACTTTGCTGCTCTTATGAAACCACAGAAGAAATAATCATCTTCTATGTGAGGACGTCTAGAATTACTATTGTCAAAAAAATTGGGTCATCTGATTTCTATGGGGTAGAAACTTGTTCCTTTTGTTTTCTTTTTGTAGCTTGCGTTAGCACAACAATTGTTTGTTATTTCGCTTTGGTTTTCAATTTTTTTATAAGCATTTGTATTGTCGTAGCATCACTAGTTGGTACAAAGAACAAAAATTTCTTCCATTGTAAAAAAAATATAGAAAAATTAAAAGAATATCTTTTTTGAAGGGAATAAAAAATGAATACATTTACCTGATTACGGTAGAATGAATCTGTTAGAAAAGGTACACCATGCATTGTTGAGACCATCTTAAACCATTGTTCCTCATTTCATGATTTTCATCCCCCACCTTCAATCCATTTGCTACATCATATTCTTTTCAATCATTTTTGACCATTTCCAACAGCGCAAGGGATTTCCCTCAAAGAAAAATGTAGGGGATGATATAGAGAAGAGAGAGGATCCCTTTACAAAAGAAATAAAAAAAAGTGAATTCTTCCGAAAGAGAAGGGTAAATGGAAATTGTTGGAGCATCGAGGAGAACCAGATCCCATCTTTTAAGGGAACAAGAACCTAGGAAGAAAAATCTCTGCCCTTGGTTGAAAGTCCTAGTGCTTGGACCTTCTTATTTTTGGGTTAAATTAAAATTTAAACTACCGTTGGAAATTTGTTATTTTTCTAATGGTTTTTTCTCAAAGATTCTAAAATCATTTTGAAAGTTTTTTTTTTTGTTCTTCAAACCATCTATTGAGGACACACAACTTTTCAAAATTATAATCCACCGTTGGTTTTAGCTCAAAATAATAATATGCCTTGGTCTAATGGCTTGGGGGAGAGAAGGCAGGAGGGAGAAGAATCCCATTGCTGTCGGATTTGGCCTGAATGGTCAGATGGAGCAACGGACTAATTGCAACTCCAATAGCTCCTCTATATCTCTCTCCTCTAAAATACTATTTACAACCCCCGATATCCATCCTTTTATAATTCCTTCACAATTTACGCTATTCTCTAAAAGATTTATTCTCTTCAACCTGTTTTTTTGTGCTACAGTGTTTTATAGGGCCACCTCAATTTGCTTATCACCAACAATAACAATCCCTCTATATCTTTCGTCTAAAACACTATCGACGTCCCTTTTATCCATCTTTCTAAAATTCGTTTACAATTTGTACTATACTTCAGTATCAAAGAGCGGTCCCGTAGCCCTTTCATATTTGCTACTGTAGTTCGGCCGAAGATGCTCTAACTGCGCCATACGGGAGATGATGTGCGTCCTGTGCGGAGTGAAGGCGACCACCGCGACGACAGATGGGACGTGCATGTGATTATGCTGAACATGCTGCAGATAATGACGGCTTCCGGAACAGAAACCCTCGCTTGAAGTTGTTAATGGCCACACTACGACTTTTTGCGTTCTGTTCCTCAGCGTTACTCCAACGGTAGATAGGACTAGAAAAGACGCACTCGTGTTTGTCAAGCTGTTACATGTTTGATGTGCACACGCTGGCCGCTAGCTGCAAACTCTGGCTAGATTTAGAATACTCGGCAAGGCCACCTATTTGGTAGACTACAAATTTGGCTGGTAAAATCAGCTTTCGCTCCTGACCTCGTGATCATTTCTAACTTCTAAGAATCTCCGGACCGGTCCGACAAAAATATTTGGCTCGTAGATGGTCTCGAAACCTTAAAAAAAAATGTAGTAAGATAGTAATTTTCTGAATCTATATCTCAGCCAAATAACATTATTAACACAAGATAAAAGATCCAGGTTGGTCCAGCTGGCTGAGCAGCCTTATTTACTCCAAGCAGTGCCCCTTAATATGTTCAGGCTTCGTGCCTCACTGTATGAGGATGACGTCATGGCTCTTCTCATGCCGATCCGGGAAGAGGTACAGGTGCTCCGGACCATCCTCCACATTTTTTGTGATGCTTCAGAAATGACAGTCAACTGGTCCAAGAGTGAGATCTACCCTATTAGGTGAATGGATCAGGTACAGGCATGGGTCTGACGGAAAATTCCAGCTCAGGTACGAAATGAGACCCACCAAGGTCAAGAAAACCGATGTGCTCCCGCTGATTGAGAAGGTCAGATGTAGGTTGGGAAAGTGGAAGGCCAATCTCCTTTCGAAAGCAAGCCGACTTGTGATCATTAACCCCGTCCTCTCCTCTATGCTGGTATACCACCTCATGATTTTTAAGTTGGAAAAATGGGCAGTCCGACAAATCGGCAGGATTATGTGTGCCTTCCTTTGGAAAAGTGAGTAGGGCTGCCATGGGGGGCATTGTTTGCTGAGCTGGGCCAAGGTTTGCAGGCCAAAGGAAATGTGAGGCTTAGGAGTAATTGATATTGACCGCTTCGGGAGAGCATTTCAACTCAGATGGCTCTAATATGATTGGAGCACGGTGGTAAAGCCATGGCATAGATTGAAGTTGTACATGACGGCAGTGGATACCACCCTTTTCAAGGCAGTCACTAAGCTGAAACTAGATCACGGCTCTCGTGCTGACTTCTGGTCTTCCCCCCGGCTAGCTTCACGATCGAATCCCCAAATTAAGATCGATCTTGCTCCACCGTGTAGCATTTTAGCCAAGGGAGCAAAACTTATTGTGCGGGATGCCATGCTAACTGGTTCTTGGATGACACCGCTCAAAAGGATTTCCACCATGCAACGGACAAAGAGTTCGTCCATTTATGGACGGTAGTACAGGATGTGGTGTTAATTCCGAATGAGCTGGACAAGGTTCTTTGGAACCTTACTACTGACAGGATCTACAATGCAAAGTCTGCTCATAGAATGCAATTTACAGGATCTTTTCGAGACCGCGATTATAAGAGAATCTAGAGAGTGAAAGTCCAGCCTAAGTGTCGCTTCTTTTTCTGGGTTACGATACAAAATTGGTTGATGACGGTGGATCAATTGATGCGGCGAGGATGGCCTTGTAGCCACTTGTGTATACTTTGTGATGCTTTCTCGGAATCCCTTCGACACTTGCTATGGGAATGCCTTTTTGTTAGGCAAATATGGCATCTCATGTAGCCATGCATGTCGCCTACAACTGTTATGGCCACATCCATACTGTCGATGGGAGATTGGTGGGATTATCTGCAAGGGGAAGTCTTGGTTAGGAGGAGGGAGGATGACATCATAATTCTCATTTGTTGGTATGTTTGGATTGAGAGGAACAACCAATTTTTAGGAATGTTGGTCGTTGGTCGGCTGATGTAGTTTCTACTATTCTTGTTGATGTAGCCTAGCTAGTGAGTAGCTTCAAGCATATTGTTGTTCTTTATTGTAGGCAGAAGGACCTAGGCTTAGTGCCTATAACTCTATAATTTCTCCTTAAATTGAATGAAATAGGCAGCTCGCCTATTAAATTTTTTAAAAAAGATAAAAGACATCTAGAACATGGTTATATCCAAATTTGTAGAATTATTTTCATACTATGTCCATTCAAGTCAGTACCTCCACCCCCTCTAACCTCTCCCCTGCCATGCCCTTCATTCCTCTTTACCTTCGAACCACCTCCCCCCTGACAACAAAATTAATGCTAGTGTAACATTTGTAGCAGTGGTGACATCTTTCTTGTACCATTTCGCATAAGAAAGGCAGTGACTAGCTCCACAATCTGCATGTGAAAGGCGTCAACCCACAGGCAATGGCCATGTTTGGAACTCAGCGATGTGCTCTCATACTTTGTTGAATTTGTTGTGTTTGATGTCTCCACTCACTTCAGTAATAATTTAGGAGTAGCGGCAATGGGAAATAGGTCCTTTTTTGCATATATAGAACGGATTACAAAGAAAATTATGGCCATGTTTAAAACGGCCGCAAATAATGGTTGGCTTTGAGAGCTGGAGGAAGTTACCTTAAGAAGCTAGCGTATTAGATTCAACAGGTTTTCAAGAACTTTGCAAAGTAGCTTTAAAAAATCGAGAAACCATTTGGACAAGTCAAATACTTTAGCTCCTCTTTGCAATTTTTGACTGCGTGGAACGAACCGAAAGCAATTGAAATACGCCGTTCATAACAGGATTACAGCTAGAGACGCTCCTGATGTTATTTTGATACGCGGGAGCGACAATCTTAACGCACCTCAGATTACTGCGTCCGATTTTTTTATTCAACGTATTTAAATTTTTGGACACACATTTGACCATTCGTTTTATTAAAAAATTTAGTGCAAACATATAAAAATAGAAGTCATGCTTAAAATACCTTTAATTATAAAATAAATCACAAAAAAACAAATAATATTTACATAGTTTTTTGAATAAAACGAATGATAAAAGACGTGTTCAAAAATAAAAAAATATCAAATAAAAAAGAACGGAGGGAGTAGTATATTTCTTTGTCCAATCATGATGTCAAGAAGGCCGACCATCTTTGAAACACGCCGATTACCATGCCTTCACTGCCCGGTTACTGGTTCACAGCCCGATAAGGCGATGACATGGCTAGGCGCCAGCGCGCGCCTAGTCTAATTTTTGCAATCAGGGGCGGATTCAGAAATCTGAACTATTGGCGTGAACTTATACTAGGGACGGAGCTTTGTTAGGGCTAGGCTCGGCCCTACCCCGTTCCCCAAAAAAATTTAGAGACTATATAAATGATAATGGTGCTCCCTCTGTTTTGCTATATTTGTACATGGCCTCAAGAGTATCTTTTTTTAAATTGTTTGTCCATTGGTTATGAACGTTTTAAAGACCCTTTTTATACCTCAAAGTAAATGCATTCCATGTGCGTACTTTACTAGGAGTGCTTCCTTGCATTAATTAGTGGTGATTGGTTATCTCGATATACTTTTTCACTGGAGTTTGTGTTTCCTTGGTCTGTGCACAATGGTGGGCTAGATAAACATACCAAACTAATGGGGTATAAAAGGAACTTAGATGTTAATTAATCCGTACGACTCAGCACATCACAACATCTATAGTTTTGACTTACCTCTTCCTAAAATTTAAGCGAAGCTCTGTCGCTAGCTTACTTTGTACTAAGGATTTTCTTGGATGTGCGGTTTAAAGCCATAGCTTAAAATATTATGCTAGAAAATTTTATGTTGGACTGATAAAAAAAGGCTAAGCATATTTAGATTATCAAAAACACCAGAGCCCAAAGTCCATCGCTATTCACGCCCTACAACTATTTACACTTCCAACACTACACATCATTGATGCTGCTAAAATTAGTGGAACGATACTATCACTTATTCTGTACTAACATACTTAGGCCTATGACGAACAAGGTGATGATGGACAAACTTATTTTATTCATCAAACTTACCGATGGAGGATCAAAGTTATAATCAGATAACATTTTTAAACAGATATGGTTAGAGCTCTGTCCTTACTAAAACAGAAGCACCAAATGAATATGTCTACTTAGTCATAAACTATTAAAGAATATTTGAGATCATGCAGCTGCATAAATAGGCATACAAGGAAATGAAGACTCTCGCTCAGTGATCTCAATCAAGTGATTCATTAACCATACGGTTCTTTAAACGCACATGATCTTACCGGCTGCAAGCATACAACGATTGACTGGGGTCATCCTTCTTTGTCCAATGGTGTCATGCATGTAGAAAAATTAGAGCACAACACCTTGTTAAGGCCAATCCTACATTGGGTCCACCCCTGCCAAAAACCCCCCACTTCGTGTAGATTATACGTTGTTCATCGCGGTTTGGTGGCTAGTTCTTGCACCAAAATCCCCCGCTCCACCGCTTACCCCGGTACGTAGGAATGGTTTGTTTCTTGAAAAATTACTTACGATGTGTTTGGACTTTGAAACAATAATTTTTCTCGGATCCTGTATTTCACTTGCCGTGAAATTGCTATAAAATTTCTCTCTTCTCTACTATCTTAAAGCACCTTGTGGTCGTGGTGATACTGCCAACTTACGATCTGAACAATCTAATCAGAACTGGTCTAGGCACCGTTTGATCTTCACGTCTCATTCTCACCCGCCGCCGCCTTAGACCATCTCCAACCATATTCCCTTCATTCCATTCTCTTCCCCGTTCTTTTCCCCACATTCGTTCCCTTCATTCCCTATCATCTCCAACAGCATCCCTTCGAAGAAATTTACGAAGAAAACGGAGAGAGAATCTCTTTCTAAAGGGAATACAGGAAGAAATTTTTTCTGATGAGAATCACGATGAGATTTTGTTGAAGCATCAGAATTTCTTTCTGAAGAGATTTTGGCCCCTGAAAGAACTCCGTTGGAGATGGTCTTAGGGTTCCCCTGCTCCCACCTTCCATGATCTCATTTGGTGCCTTCCCTCTCTCTGCCTTCACCGGCGCCGCCGCTCCTCCCCACGCCTCTGTTCTCTCCCTCCCCAAAACCTAACTACGCAATCCCCACTCCCCACGCAAATCCACCGGCGCCGCCATGGAGGGACCTCACCGAGCGCCTCCGTCCCCATCTGGTTCCTCTCGTCGCCTGGACCATGGAAGAGCTCGTCGACGCTGACAGGGACGAGGTCTTATTCGCCACCAGCACCCCAATGTCTAGGCCATGGAAGAGCTCGTCGACACCGGCAGGGACAAGGTCCTCCATTCGTCCCTCCCTATGCCTCTCCCTCTCCATCTCCAACCGCTCCTTCGCCTGGACCATGGAAGAGCTCGTCGGCGCCGACAGGGACGAGGTCTTATTCGCCACCAGCATCGGGGCCACCAGCACCCCGATGCCTAGGCCATGGAAGAGCTCATCGACACCGGCTGGGACAAGGTCCTCCATTAGTCCCTCCCCACCCCTCCACATGCCTCTCCCTCCCCATCTCCAGCCGCCCCTTCGCCTCAGACGCCTCCGAGACCCTCGTCCTCGCGCCGTTCTTCTCCTACCCGCCCACTTGGGTCTGATCCACTGCGTCGCCGCCGCGCCCCACGCCGGACTCATCGAACTCCCTCCCCATCTCTAGCCGGCGTGGTTCTCCTCCATGTTTTTGAGGTTAGGGTTAGGGATTTCATGTTTTGATTTTGGGGTTAGGGTTAGGGATTTCATGATTTGATTTTGGGGTTAGGGTTAGGGATTTCATGATTAGGGTTTTGGTGATTTGGGGATTTTGCCGATTCATGACCCCGAAGGTTAACTGGGCACTCCCCATTGCCAGGGGTCACCTCAACCCGTTGCCTCACTCCTCCTCGCTGCTAGAAAACACCAGCCCCCTCCGCTCCACACCCTACCTCCTGCCCGGCCACTCCGACAGCTTCCACGAGCTTCCGGCGTGGTTCTCCTCCATGTTTTGCGACCAGAGTAGCTGATTCCTGTGTTTTGCGACTGGGCTAGGGGATGAGCTTTGGTATCAACCTGATTCATTTGTAAGTTTTCTGGGATAGCATGATGCATAATTTACTCTTTTTTCTAGGATAGCATGATGAAGATAGAGCAGTTAAGCTGGCAACAAATCCAACAAAGCTTCAAGTGCTAACCAATAGCTTAAAAAAGTTCGCCTCACCTGTCCATTATTTGATCAGTGTGAGGCTTCTTATATGAAAGTTATTTGTTCATAACCATGTAAGCCCTCATTCTATTTTTTTTTTCCGTATCATCTAATGACATGCTTTGGATTCCTTTAAGAATAGGAGGGTAAACATTTTATATAATTCTAAATTCAATACAGAAAAAACATTCTGAATTGTGCTAGAGCACAATGCCATTATTCTTCTGTGTATATCAACCGTTGCATTCGCTTCCTGTTTTTTCCTATAAAAGTATTCTTTTCTCTTGTGAGAACATCTAATTCATTCTCAAACTCTTCATGTTGCAGCTGCCATTGTGCATTAACTGTTGTTAATCCTTCACACACAGCTGGTCAACACCAGATCAGGTTAGTACTATTTCAATTCCTTCTATGTTTTTGTTTTCACGATGGGGTAATAATCGTGGCTCGGCCCAAAGAAGTATTGTGTGTTGCCTTAAGGTTTGTATTTAATTGTCAAACCTGCATTGCCCCTTCATTCACAGTAACATCAATTGGTCTTTTGGGAGTTGTCTCTGGTTGACTGTTGATTTCGTCTCCTTGGTCAAATGGTGTTTTACTTCTTTATATGAATAGTTTTGGTTTTTCAATCCTTGAAGTGTAGTTTCTCTCTTCCAATGAAAATAGCTCTTGTTATATTTCTTTGAGAAGAACAATGTGTGGCGTGTCTATCTAAACTATGAAGATTCAGCCCATTAATTTAATAAAGTGACAATGTGATACATGACTTAGTAATTTGTGTCTATCTAAACTATGTAAGCAAAGGTGTTGGTGTACTGGTATGCTTTGTTGATTAACATGTATTAGTTTCCCTTTGTTGATGACTTCATGTGAGCATCTTTTTGTTAATAGATATAACTAGCAAATGCACTGCCTTGTTCTTACATTTCTGAAATAGATACGAGTACTTGGGAAGTAGTTAGTGACAAACTTTAGAGACATTATATGATTCAGTGAGGTCAAAACCACCTATCCTTTTGGGTGTTGTGAAGGATACAGAGAGCTTTTTGACTTCTGTATATGCGATCCTCCATGTCCTTGAGTGCATAGAGGAAGTGGTCTAAATCCAAATACTTTGTGTGGTGGAACTGCTGCAGAAATGGTTTGACCTGGTGGTGAGCAGGCATTTATAACACATCATTAAAAATGGATCGGCTTGTTACACTTAGTTTTTTCATCTCTTTTAAAACTTGGTCAATATCATTGATAATTTATCCATTATATTTTTCTTTTCTTCCCTTTGAGGTACGCGGCAAGGCACGGACACTGGATCATCTTTTGTAATATATGAAGAGCTGACAGGAAAATTGGAGATGTCCATGAGTTTATAAAGGCTGTAAGTTGGAACCTCCCTATATGTAGACAAATTGCACAGATAATAATGTTATCAAACTTGGTTAGCCATATTATCATCACTTTTATCCATCATTTAGGATTCTAGGGCACTACAATCCATTATATCAATTTAACCTATGATTTTCTAGAAAAAAACATGATTAGGGGCAAGCCAAAATGGGTTCAATCTTGTTTATCTAATGTACTGGTTAGTGGTTACTAACTCATCAATCATTGAATAGTTTCAGACATACATATGTTTTTTTATTGTTTTATTATAGACTAAGTGAAATCTAATTAAAACTATATAAGATGTTTCCCTGTGTATTCATAATGTGGAAATAATGTAGGTAGACTCATTTCAATAGGATCTGATTTATCAAATTTTCAATTTTTTTTTTGTCAAAGCTCCATGTTCTCTGTTCATCTTAAAATTGAGAAACTTTGTGAAAAAATTTATTTAAAATGGAGTACATTGGAGACAAGCTAGATTCTTTTTGAATTGAAGTGTAGATCAGTGTTGATTATTCTGGAGTTAACTTTTGCCAATTTTTTGAACTGCAATTTAACAGCTGAAGGATGAATAAAAGACAATTCATGCATCTATGCAATTTAACAACCGAACTCCAAGTGCTCTGTTCATGTAAATTTAGAAACATGTAATTGTTCGTGCTCTCTTCGGTGGTGCCTCGCCTACGCTCTCCGAGGATAAAGAAAGAGGAACGAAGGGAGTACTCTGCTTCAGGAGCAAAAATGGAAGATTAACTAAACCCTCTAAAGCAATGACTTATTTTCTCGTACATTTTCACGTCGCTACAGAGACTTTGTTTTTGGAACTAAGGGAGTATCATGTATCATAAAAAATGATCTTAATTATCATGATGTATTGAGTTTGAACATATGAGTGTTATGACACGGAAGCCAGATATGTCGTCGTTATTGTAAGACTATGAGCTATTTTTTCACAAGTTGGCTTCAAATTCACTTTTTTGTTCTAATTTATGTTTGCGTTCATCCCTTTATAGTCCGTGGCAAAGCACGGGCAATGTACTAGTTCTAAGAAAGCCTTTTTCACGTCTTACAGCGAATTGAAAACTATATATAGTGTACTCTGTTAGGATAAGGGTTCTAGGTGTTGAGGTTATATTTTAGAGTAAATTACACCGTAGATGCTTTAAGTTGGCCCACGTTCTTGCTTACATCCAAAATCGTTGAAATTGGGTATTTTTTATAAATGATTTGGGCTATTATTTTATAAAAGATCCAAAACGGTATTTTGATAGCGGTTTGTTGGTGTGGCTTTCTAGTCGCCAGAGCATTACCTCCCCTTCTCTCTCTCCGTCACGCTCCGCCTAACCACATGAAGCCGCACCGTTGGAGCATCCTCATGTCGCCGCAGCCTCCCATAGAGCGAGGTCACGAGGACGCCATATTTGGAGCCTGCGGAGCCTCGCTCTATTTCGTCGGAAGGGCACCACGCTCGAAACGCCCTCTCTCTTCTAGTCATCATCTACGGTGCAAATAGAGCCTATGCTAGTTTTGCTCTAAGCACACCATGGCTACCACATCTATGCTCGGAGCGCCACAGTCTCCCCGTCCACCACCGACTAGCCTCCTCGGCCCCTTCCTATCTCCCAGCGTGGACACTATCTAAGATAATGCTTGGTGTATTTTAGATTTTTAGTGAAGCAAGCGGTCTCGCGGGTACCCGCGAAGCAATCCATTTGCATCCCTAACTATTTCCTAGCATACGGCCGCCTCTATCCATGATGTTGTGAGGTTGTGGGCGCGGCGGGCGGCCACTTCTCTTGGTCGAGCAAGCCGGGGTGCAACGGATCAGTGCTACTGAGTTAGTGGTGGTGAGAGAATAGTAGATGGAGAGAAGACAAAGAGAGCAGGCGACGGTGATGGCGACGGAGATGAAGCCATATTGATTAGACAACAGTGGTAGAATACTCGGCGGCAGCCTCCGTCCACGGCAGCAGAAGGCCAAGGGTGCGGCGGGCGGCCACAGCTCGTGGCCGGGGTGTGGCGAGGTGCTGAACAGCACCGGGTTAGAGAAAGATTGAAAAGGAGAAGAGGAGGGGTGGGAGACGATGACCGATGGGTCGGTGGCTTGGTAGTGGCTCAAGCTCCGGTTCCCATCACGGGGCGGCAGTGATTGTACCTTAAGTGGTGGCAGCATGACGATGCAAGGCTCCAAAATAGCGAATGACCAAGTATTTAAAAAGCTTAAGGTAACGATTGTCTAAAGTAATTTAGGACATACAAGCAAAATCAAAATACTTTAGAATATATCAACAATTGTCTAAAATTTTTAGAGCAAATAAGCATATTTATGGTATCTTTGTCTAGCGGGCTCCTTGCACGTCGACACAGCATTTGCTGCCTCGCGTAGGCTGGCTGGATCAATTAGGGCTGGATTTGAGCCGATTCTAGGCAAGTTTGAGGCTGTAAAAGCTTGAGCTCGGCTCGAGATCGACTTGAATCACTATCGAGCTTAGGGTCAGGTTCGAGATTGAGATCAATGGAAGCTCGGTTTGGCTCGAGCTTGGATTGGTTGAGATCGAATAAATGAGATTTGCTCGATTTTGAGCTCGAATTGTTTGAACTAGATGTTGAGTAATGTTTTTTCCAGACTCAATTAAGCTCGACGAGGTCTCGAGATTGAGTTCGTCTCAGTTAGACTCAAGTATGGAACTGCGTTTAAAATCAACTCATTTAGTTTTTAAGCTCAAATCAAGCTCAATCCAATTTCCCAGCTAATTGAGCCCGATCTTTTGTCCGGTCCTAAAGGTAGAACGGCGGACTGGGCTTCATTTCTCCTCGGTTCGCGTGTACGCCCGGCCCACGAGGCCGCGAGGACGGCCCGTCACCGGCTCCAATTCCGAGGCCCACCTGCCCGCCCGTAAAGCCACTGACACGCTCACCTGCTATTGCTCCACTCGTCTCATATGCAGAATCGAGCCGATTCGTTCCCATCTTGACCTGCTGGAATGCAGGCAGGAGTCAGGGCGCGACGCATGGGGCATGGAAGCGAATTTGCTCGCATCCGGTTCGAGGGAAAGAGCATCGCATCCCTGTGCGCAGATGCACACATTTGAGATACGGCGATCGGCAGGTATGTTGGTTCTAGGTTACACACACGCAAGATATCAAAAGAACTAGAAAATGAATGTCCTTAATCTTGGCGTGATCCAGCTCTACAGCCCAGTTGCCATCAATTACCAAAATCATTCAGTCCATGGGAGGTTTGATCTTACACTCCCGCACTAAGCAAAGTCGCTGCCGTCCTCTCCCTTTTCTTGCTTCTCTCCTCCTAATGTTGGAGTCATAACTATCATCCAGTCCTGCTACCATTCTCATCCCCAAGTCGCCTCAGCGACACCCTCCTCCCTAAGACCGATGCTATTGTCGTCTTCTAGAGCCAACGACGTTCTCGTTCTGCAACACCGGTGTTGCGTGCCCTTGATGAAAAACGGGGTCTCGATCTTCCGACATGTAAGATAAACTCGATTGGTGGAGAACTCGATCTTGATGATCTGACCTTGAACAGAACCATCTCAGCCTGTAATCGCTACACCACCGTCTTCGATCGTTACCAACCACACAAGCGCACAATCGACCTCACCATGAGAGCTAATTCCTGTAAGTGAATCGAGAACACAAACAAGAACGAACAAGGAGAAATCTCAAATTGCAAATTGATATTACGCTTACGTGCTTAAGGTTTCACAAACCAAAGATTGGCGACACTGCGATGGCAGAAAATATCTGAGCAAAACCCGAGTCTAATAATGACGAGTATGAGGTTCTAATAGGTGAAAGGGGTGGCAGTTAGGGTATGGAGCGCCCCCCTGCGTGGGATACACGGACTGAAGCCCGAAAGACAAGGTAACTCAGCACCGAGTGGCCCAACAAAATCTGGTCGCCACTTGTTTCGACGATTGTGATCAACTCAGAATAAATTTGAACTTGTTTCCAGATCCGTTGGAAAGGTCTCGTCGATAGCTTCTTTGTAATATACTTGAACGCCCCAAACGGGGTTGATATGCATCTGTTACACCTTTTTGAAGACAGACTGCTCCATCGTGGCCGGCCCGGACTCCCAACTCGTGGTAGACTTTGTTCCCGATTTGTCTTGACATAGAGTACCATACTCGCTGATAACCACCATGATTACTAAGTACAAGTACAATATTATTAGGTAGTAACTCACTCTTCTCAATATTCTCTTATGTACTAAGGAACAAGCTCACCCGATGGCTTAGTTAACGTGCGCATGTCCTTGTTATTGGTCCTTGGACAACGGGTGTTGAAAGAATAGACATATCGTTAGGAGTGAAGTTCTCATTGTCCTTACCCTCTTGAATTGGAGTCGTCCTCGACTCAACCACGTCTTCTTCACCTAAGTGTGGTCGCAAATTTGAAATATTAAAGGTGGGGCTAACCTCAAAATCTGTCGGCAACATGAGTCATGCTACGCCGGGCTGGGCGTAGGCCGAGCCAGTCCATGCCGTGCATCGTGTGCCGGCTGCGCCAGGTCGCACCGTACTAGGCCGCCGGTCACGCCGTCGGGTGTGCTCTCACCTACTATCTCGGGTCAGTTAGGGTTTGACATCTACTATCATGCCGAGGCCATGCCAATTTGCACGCCGCCGTGCCGAGCCACTCGAGTATTCTTGCCGGTCGTGCAAGCGAGCCCGCATCGCCACACATGTGCCTTCGCCCGCTGAGTTAGGCCAAAACACCGGTCCCGCCCCACCTGTCCCTGCTCACCCCATGCCATGCTAGGGTGCCGAGCCCGGTCGTGCAGCTGCGCCGGCTGCCGCTCACCGTGCGGGCTGATATCACGCGTCGTTGAAGCCGGCCGCGCCGGCCATAGCTCGCGCACCCGCGTATGTCATGCCGCCGCCCTAGCCCCCCATCCTTCTCAATCGACTACCAAAAAAAACCCTAGAACAAGAACCAATCTATGAACATGCAGGCAAAGGAAGATATTGGATCGAAAGCAACGTACCATCATGGAAGAACTGGACGATACGAGTGATCGTGCTGATAACGTGTTGTAAAATAGCCGTATCGGCACGTCACAATCATACAATCAGAAAGACGATGAATAACAGACATAGAGAGAAGACACGATGGTGGTAGTCTTTATTAATCTCAATGGAGCAACAATTACATGAGAGGTCCTCTTTTTAAATTGCGTCTACCTAAATTCAGTATGTCCACAATACCCTGGGTATATATCCATAATAGGCATATCCCTAGTGATTACAACAGAGTGTGCAAGGCAATGTGGAGAATGACAACATATATTATATTGAAATTAACCATGAAATCCACTAGAAATGGATATCACACATAGGACCCTGCCAGAAAAGGAATGAAACTCTCAAGTCTCGACCGAAACATCCTCTAAAGAATTCTGAACTGTTGATGATGCAATTTGTTGCGCTGCTATATAGCCCGCAGCGCTACTGTACCAGTCCTGGCTCCCTAGCGAGGCTACGTCGCCTGAAAATCCTCGGCCGTCTGATCGCGCCATGGGGCTAGCATCCCGATCGCCCGAACGTGACCATCCCAGAGGGACAGGTTTGCAGAAAGCCCCCTATAGTTTGCGATTTTAGTTTTGCGCCCCTATGGATTTCCATACGGGCCCCAGGCGAGTGCTCCCGCACCTCGCCAAACTTTCGCTAACACGCCCAACATTTCACGGCCTTCACAGCGTTGCCCTTTTGGTCTTTCTAAGTACAGCCGTGGTTCGAGACAAATTACCTGCCATGCCACTCCGTGACCTGCAGACGCTGCCCGAACACTAGCCCAGTTCACACCCCCGCCACCCTCGCTCCCCTCCCCGCACAGCTTTCTCTTCCTCTTTTTGCCAGCTTCGTCTCCTGCATCTTGCTTCTACTTCTTCGCACTCGCCGCCCATCATCCCACCAGCGACCGCCGCCGACCTAGGTCCCAGTCCCCTCTCCTTACCTTTTCCCAATCCTCCTCATCGCCCGCTTTTGCCCGTTTATGGCCATCGCCGCCCCTATTCCTCGCTTCCTCCCCGGTCCCTCTCCTCCCCCAGCCGTCGCCGGCCCTCCTGCTCACCGTGCCGTGCCCGCCTTCGCCCCAAAGGGCAGCCGACCGTCCTCTTCCTCGGTAGATTCGGACAAGCCGGTCTTCATCTTGCCGCCATCCCTCACATGGCCAGATCCGCAGGTCCCCTCGCCACCGCTACATTCCTCTCCCTCGCCAATGTCGTCGCGTGCCTCCCTGTCGCCGGCCGCTGCCGACGCCTCTACACATTGGGTCATCACCTGTGACATCCTAATAAATATTAGAATGTCCCAGGTTTCATTTAAAAAGAAAACGAGTTAAACTAATTTCTATTATTTTTCTATATGAAAATCCCTAAATTTTTGAACAATTAGTTACATATAAGAATTTATTTTATTAATTATTTTTCTTATAATTTACAATATATAAAATTCCAAACTTTACGATTTCAGATACAAAATCTCTCTCCTCGCTTTTATTTGTTCCTCGGCCGAAACCCTAATCTTCTCGCTCTCGACCGACAAACCTCGCTCTCTCCAGGCCAAACCCTATACCCAACCCGGACCTCTACTCGGTCGACTCTCCTCTTTCTCGTCCAGAACCCTGATCCCACTACAGTACGTTGTAACCCAATCCCGACCAACCTCTCTTGCCAAACGTTCTCTCTCGCCAAGGCAAGATCCCTTGCATACCGATCCACCTTCCGGGCCAAACCATTTCTAACCTAAGATTTCGAGACGCTGAGTTCATCGGCTACCCTAAAATTCACATTCGGACCCTATCTGCAACCCACGGCCCATGAACAGCCTAGATGTACTCCACCTCACTCGCCGACCTAACTCCCTCCTGGGAGCGTCGCAAAGATCAAGCCCGCCCCTCTACTCAGCCACCACCACGCCTCCCTTGCCGTGCCACCGAGAGCCTCAGTAGAGCCGCCGCCGCGCCGCCTCCGCCCCTCCGCCGTGCAGCTAGGTCACCGCCGCCGCCTGAGCCCTACCCGGAGCGCCGCCCCTTGTCGGAGCGCCGCCCTTAGCCGACGCTAGAGCCGCCGTGCTGCTCTTCCCCATGGCCGTTTCTCTCTCTCTCTTTCTCCCCACCTCTCTCTCCACTGCATGGCAGTGTGAGGGGAGATGAAGAACAGGGGGATTTCCCCCCTTTTGACCCAGTTGGGTAAAGACCCCAATTCAACACAATTCATCATGAACAGTGACTTCATCCTTTTTTTCTTCCAAACCGTAAGTACGAATCTGTTCAAACCGATTTTTGTTAGTCTTAGTTTGATCTATTTTACCTAATAGATTTATTTCATGATTTTATGACTTCTATGTGTTGTTGTTTATTTATTCATGTCTCGTTTTGCGTGTGGATCGTATCGGTACTTTTACGGATTTGCGAGTGCCGCTAAAATTCCCAGAAGGTGATCAAGACGAAGGCTCAGGTCAGGAAGTCGCCTCGGTGGCACCAGAGCCGCGAACCCTAACGGATTCGCGGAGGATCGTCAAGACTCGGACTTTGGACCGAGATGCCTCCTGTCGAGGATAAAATCATGGCCCATTGTCATGGCCCACTCCTTGACGGCCTAACCGAACAGTCTCCTAGGGCCTGGCTCCCTAGAGGGCTCTATCAAGCCCATGTGCATCCTGCCGAACAGCCTCCTGGTCGGCACGGTGCGTGGCAGCCTAGGCTTCCTGTTCGAGTCCGACTCGAACAGAGTTCCGCACAGCTACGTGAAGACCCGGACGCAGGTTTCCCGGATTAGAGCAGACGTCGTGATCCTCAAGAATTAGAGATATACCTTATCTACCTTGGGATATATTTGGCATGTATACGAGTCCGTTACTGGCACGCGGCCGGCCCGGCCCGATTATCCCCCGGTAGGTCGGTTGTTCGACACTATATAAACTAGGCCCCTATGGCGTGTAGAGGGGGGAACATCGGAGCTAGGGTCCAGAATCTGATTGAAGATCAGCCAGACTTGAGTAGATCGAATACTACTTCTTGAATCTCGCCAAGACCTGTTCGTCTCGCCGAGTTCTTTCTTGTAATCCTTTTTCATATAAATAAGCACTGGACGTAGGGTTATTATCTCCCCGAGGAGGCTGAACCAAATATAAAATCCGTATCCGCCCATCGCCGCTGATTATTCTTGCTTGCCTCGCCGGCGGTGTCTTCTATCTCCCCTTCTCAAGAACCTTAGTTGACTTGGGACCGATATCCCAACCGTCGACAGTTAGCGCCGACCGTGGGGATCTTAGTAGATCAAGCCTGTTCGTGCATGTCGAACTCATTCAGCGACCAAGAAACTCTTCCTGAGGGCTATGACTCAGAAGGGCAGGATGTCACATCCCCTGTCAGATCGGATCGATCCCTTCGATTTCGATCGCCTTCTAGATCTGGGACGGAAGTCTCCGGCTACGTTCCGGAGATGGTCTTAGATCACGCTCCCGTCATTGACGATGATTACGGAACCGACGATCTTTACGCTGGTTTAGATCCCTTGGATATCAAGGCCATGTCGGTCGATTTCTCTTGTGGCGACACAGTGATGACACCGTCTGGTGTGCCACCGAGCGATCGTCGCAACGTCAACATGGCCGGCACAGAAACTTCAAAGGATCGTTCGCGGGCCGCCGCGGCCGACAAGATCGAGCAGGTCAATTCTGCTCGGCGGCAGGATGGGGCCGCGCTGGCTGCTCGCGAACAAGAAGTTGTTCACCGTAGTTTGGACGCATCAATTAATCAAACCTTGGCGCAGATTCGTGATCGGCGCAAGCGACAATGACGCGACCCGCCTCGCGTACCTCCGCCAAGTCCCCCGGTAGACGTTCTACCTACTCGGGGCGAGTTCCCACGTAACCAGACCCTAGTCGGGCAAAACGCGGACGCCTCAGGGATCCCAGGAGCCCTTGAGAAGAGTCGGGAACGACTTCAAGCCATGGCAACGGTGATCAGATCCACCAACCAGGCCAACCTCGCCCTCATGGGCGACGCTGTTGCTTCTCACCTAGAGCGATTGGCTGAAGGCCTTGAGCTCATAGGTGAAGTTAACACCTCCTCCGGGCAACGTAGTCAGCCTGCCGAAAGGACTCGGACAGCGAGCGCTCCGATCGATCGCGTGACCCTCGCCACCGTCAAAGGGCGACTCGCTACGAGCAATATCCCCGTGGTTGACAACGCTCACCAAGTCCGCGTGGTCGCCGCGACCACAAGGAAGTTCCGCTGTCTCTTGACGATCTTTCCAAGACAGTTCATATGGGAGCCAATTTAGAACCCAAATAGAAAATTGAGCTCGTTGCCTTACTCCGAGCTAATGTAGACGTGTTTGTCTGGAAACCGTCTGACATGGTCGGTGTCCCAAGGGAGGTTATCGATCACAAACTGGCAGTCCTGCCGGACAAAAAGCCTGTTCGCCAAAAGCTTCATCGCTTTTTGGATTTCAAGCAGGTTATCATCAAGGATTAGCTTGGAAAGCTACTCGCCGCTGGGTTCATCCGCGAGGTTGATCACACCGAGTGGCTGGCCAACCCTGTGATCGTAAAGAAGAAAGGCGGCAAGTGGAGGATGTGTGTCGACCATACTGACTTGAACGCTTCTTGTCCTAAGAACAATTTCCCGCTGCCTTGCATAGACCAGCTGGTCGACGCGACTGCGGAGGCCTAGCTTTTGAGTTTTTTGGATGCTTACTCCGGTTATCACCAAATAAGCATCTCCTCCGAGGATGAAGAGAAAACTGCCTTCATCACCCCTTCGACACTTTTTGCTATAAGACCATATCTTTCGGTCTGCGCAATGCTGGTGCCACCTTCCAACGCTTAATAGAGAAAACTTTCCCAGAACAGCGCGGAAGGAACCTGAAGGTCTATGTTGACGACATAGTAGTAAAGAGCAAGTATGCTTGGGATCATGTAAAAGACCTGGCCGAGACTGTGGACTACATGGGCCCCGGGTATCCTCTAGAAGGCCCATAAGGGAGCAGATGGGGGGCGATCCAAGTCGACTGACCAAGGATAGAGACCACTCGGGTTACACGCGCCTTGAGCTCCAAGGAAGTTCTCGGGGATATAATCTATCTCCATGTATTACGAGATCGGCACATGCATGACATGTAACGACATAACAAGATTAGGTACCGTGTATCACGTGCTACCATGTAACTCCATCCTTCCCTATACTATATAAACAGAGGGGGTGGAGGCCATAGGCACGAGAGTTCATCTGATAGAGCTTCCATTGTAATCCCTTTGGTCATCTTGCATCCCGCAGGTTGATCAATCATAATTCCAGAGCATAGGAAGCAGGGTATTACCTCGGCAGAAGGGCCCGAACCTGTATAAACCTGTTCTTGTGCTACCACCTAGCTTAGTTCTCGATAGCGTCCTCGCATGCATTCATTGCGGTGGTGACCCCCAGCTTGGTCACTAGTCGGCGATTAGCGCGTCGGGTAGAAGCGGCGTCGAGATCATCTTTCAAGCTAGATGGCTCCTTGGAGATCGCCGCACGTCGCCATGGAGTTGGGGCAATCTCTCCGGTTCGGCACCCTGGACTTCATCGCCGACGGCGTTGGCAATCTTCACCTGTCTCCTCTTGGAGAGATTTCTTCGCAATATGGTGTGCGCGATCAATGTGACCCATTGTCCTTTGGCTTGGAGAATCTAGCAAGCGCCTTCGACGGATTGACTCGCACGCTGTCCGCCTTCGCACCTCTCCCCGAGGAAGACAAAAAAGTACTCGGCGGGCTCAACCACATTGGCGTGGACTATATTCCACCCAGCAACAATTCAATGCCTTCGGCTGGATTTCCCTCTGGACTCGAGAGCTTCGATGCGGCCTCCGCGCGGATCTCATCTGAGATTAGGATAGGAGATAACCAGTCCGCGAGCACAGCAGATCCACTCAGATCAAATCCAGCCATGTTCGTGGGTGTCATCAATGCTGGCCAACCCATTGGACAGAGCGAACAAGTCAGCCTCTCTATTTCGGACTCTGAGTCTGATGAGAGTGCTGAGGTCCGTAACTACCGTGAAGTTTTTATCCTTGGCGCGGGGGATCATCACTCTTCTTCTCCGATTGTTGCTTATGAGGAGACCGCCACGGACACTGGCGTGAACCCCGACCCTCGCCAGCCGGAGAACCGAGATCGCATACAATAGCTTCGCGCCCGCGGCCGCTACGTCCAGAACGAGCTTCGCGCGGTGAAGCTAAGGGACTAGGACGTTTACACGACTCCCCAAGCGAACGTCATCGCTTCGAAGACTCTCCTTGAGACAATCGCACCGCAATTCCAGAAGGCAGCCCGTTCGCTGCAACTCTCGCTCGTGCCACGGCTATGGTAGAGATGGCCGCCATTCAGCAAAATGAGGCGAGGCCCGCTCCAGCTGCACCGACCGCCTCGACTTGCAGTCGTTCTACGCGCAATCGAAACAGGGCTCACGCCAACACAGCTGGTGATTCCCACCAGTCACCGGCCCATGATCTTCGACAAGACATTGAAGCTATGCGGCGGGAGCGCAGTAACGGTGAACGGAACTCTCGTAGCCATCACAGCCGTCGTATTGATGACCAGGATGAGAGCACCGCCAGCCGGCGCGACCACCGTCAGGAGCGTCGCCAAGACCCGCGTTGGGAGCGTCGCAGCAGATCCCAGAGGCGGAGGCGGCCACGACCGTTGAAGGGGATTCGGGCCTACACCCCGGATCTTCGCCGAGTGGTTTGGCCGGATTGTTTCAACCTCAAAGGCATCGACAAGTTCGATGGCGAGAGGGACCCAAAGAACTGGCTGCAGGTTTATGCCTTAGCAGTCAGCGCAGCAGGAGGTGATCAGAACTTCATGGGAAATTATTTGCCGGTCGCTTTGACCCCAACCGCCCAGACCTGGCTGACGGGACTTTCGGAGAACTCGATCAAGTCTTGGACGACCTCCAGGAGCAGTTCATCGCCAATTTCCAAGGGACCTATGAAAGGCCCGCGAGGAGATGGGAGATTGGACAGCTACACCAGCGCAAGAACGAACTCTCCGTGAGTTCATCAAGCGCTTCACCAAAAAGAAGAACGAGATCCAGAACATTTTGGAACAAACTGACATTGATGCCTTCTTCGCCGGATGCAAGTCCGAGGAGTTGATCAGGCAGATGACCCGGGACCCCCCGCGTAATCTCAAGGCCATGTTCTCGATGGCGGACCAGGAGCCATTGCGAATCATCGTGGTGGAAATGACGGAGGCCCCAAGAAGAAGCCTAATGACGAACAAGGCAAACCCAAGGACAAGAAGCGAAAAGGGGAAGAGATGGTCGCCAATATGGAGCGCAACCGACCTAAGCCCCTTAACGACAACGATTACAACAAAGTGATGGATTCGGTTGTCCCTTCCATCCTCGAGGAAAGCACTCTGCCAAAGACTGCCTCATTCTGTAGAAGTTTGCCGAGAACTCCAAGCAGCCGACGGCAAAGGTGGTCAAGGCAAGAGACCCGATGGAGATTACCAGGACGCTGAGCGCGAGAGCTCTGATGCGTACGAGTCCAAGCGAAAGCAAAAGCTTACCACTCGGGAGATCAACGCTATCATGCCCGTGACGCCTAAATACTTGCGCTGGTCTGAGGTGCCCATCACCTTCGACCGATCGGACCACCCGGATCGGATTGCCTTCCCAGGGAGGTATCCTCTCGTGTTGGATCCGGTCGTGCGAGGAAGCAAGCTAAAAAGGGTCTTGGTCGATGGTGGGAGCGGGATTAACGTCCTTTTCGTCAAGACCCTGGACCAGATGAATATTCCACGTTCCGAGCTACGGTAGGGATTGTCTCCTTTCCACGGGGTAATCCCCGGGACGTCCGCGATACCACTCGGACAGATCTCTCTGCCCATCACGTTTGGGACTAAGAAAAATTATCGGACCGAGAGTCTCAGTTTCGAAGTGGTTGATTTCGAGACGGCATACCATGCCATCCTGGGAAGGCCAGGGATTGCCAAATTCATGGCGGTTCCCAACTACACTTACCTCATCTTAAAAATGCTAGGTCCCAATGGTGTAATCACCCTCCCTGGTGACGTCAAACAGTCCCTGCTCTATGACAGCAAAATCTGTGAGATGGCGCAGGCACTGGATTCATCTGCTAAGATGGAAAAGATTCGACTGGAGGTCGCATCCCTTCAAGATGAGGGGGATGTCCCCACCAAGAAGCAGGCCAAAACATCCATCCAAGCAGCGGAAGAAATCAAGAAGATTCTGTTGGACCCGTCTGATCCGGCCAAGACGGCCGTGATTGGGACAGGTCTCGATAGCAAATAGGAAGATGCGCTCATCACTTTCCTCCGGGCCAACCAGGACGTGTTCGCTTGGAAACCTTCGGGCATGCCTGGTGTTCCGAGGGAGGTGATCGAGCACTCCCTCCACGTCGATGAAAAGGCGAAGCCTGTTAAGCAGCGCCTACGAAGATTCACCCCGGATCGGAAGGACGCCATACGGAGTGAGATCACCAAATTGTTGGCCGCTCGGTTCATCAAGAAGGTGTATCACCCCGAGTGGCTTGCGAACCCGGTCCTGTTGCAGAAGAAGAACAAGACATGGCGGATGTGTGTCGACTACACTGACCTCAACAAAGCGTGTCCCAAGGATCCTTTTGGGCTCCCCCGTATCGACCAAGTGGTGGATTCCACCACCGGGTGCGAGCTCCTGAGTTTTCTAGACGCCTACTCAGGCTATCATCAGATCAGTCTGATGGAGGAGGGTTGCACCAAAACGTCGTTTATTATGCCTTTTGGTGCTTTCTGCTATATCACGTTGCCATTCGGGTTGAAAAACGCTGGTGCCACTTATCAGCGCACCATACAGCGGTGTTTTCACACTCAGCTCGGACGCAACGTGGAAGCATATATCGACGACGTCGTCATAAAAATAAAATCCAGAGGGGATCTCATAACAGATCTGACCGAGACATTCGAAAGCCGAAGGCATATTGGATGAAGCTAAGTCCCGAGAAGTGCGTTTTTGGGGTTCCATCTGGTAAACTACTCAGATTCATCATCTCCAATCGGGGGATCGAAGCTAATCCAGAGAAGGTCAACGCCATCATCAAGATGAAGCCCCCGACCAATCAGAAGGATGTGCAGAAGCTCACTGGGTGCATCGTGGCACTCAGCCGATTATTTTCCCGACTTGGGGAGCGAGGCATGCCTTTCTTTAAGCTCCTACACCGACAAGACGACTTTCAGTGGACTGCTGAAGCACAGGAAGCCTTCGAAGATCTAAAGAGGTTCCTCACCACGCCTCCGGTGTTGGTCCCTCCCATGCCTCAGGAGCCCCTCTTACTCTACGTCGGCGCCACAACTCATGTCATCAGCAGCACCCTAGTGGTTGAACGAGATGAGGAAGGCTCCCTCTAGAAGGTACAGCGCCCGGTCTACTTCGTAAGCGAGGTATTGGGCGAATCCAAAATAAGGTACCCACAAGTTCAAAAGCATCTGTATGCTGTGTTACTCACATCACGGAAGCTCAAGCACTATTTTCAAGAGCATGAAATTTCGGTGGTCACCTCTTTCCCGCTCGGAGACATACTTCACAATCGGAAAGCCACAGGGAGGATTGCAAAGTGGGCAGTTGAGCTTGGAGCCTTTGAAATAAAGTTCAGGCCTCGACTAGCCATCAAATCTCAAGCACTAGCAGATTTCGTTCTGGTGAATGAAGCCCAAACCCCAAAGAGAAAGGAGAATCTCGAGTCTTGGGCGATGTACTTTGATGGTTCCCTCATGCTCACGGCGCGGGCCGGATTTTGCTCATATCACCGACCGAAAGAAGCTACGCCACGCCTCGAGACTTCGTTTCCGTCGGCAATAACGCCACGAGTCGAGGCACTCATCCATGGGCTACGCGTCGCCATCTCGCTTGGTGTCAGGCGGTTAATGGCACGCAGGGATTCCCAACTTGTGGTCAACCAAGTTTAAAAGGAATGGTCTTGTATTGGCGACAGCATAGCAGCTTATTGCCAGGAGGTACGAAAACTAGAAGACAAGTTCGATGGACTGGAGCTGGCACACGTGCTCCGCTGAGACAACGAAGAAGCGGACGAGCTAGCGCGGATGGGATCCACTCGGGCGCAGGTCCCGACTGGTGTTTTCGTCTAAGAACTGCGTGCGCCATCTATCAAGCTACCATCTGCTTCGGGAGAAGATCAAGAGAAGCAGCTAGAACCCGATGCAGAGATACTATCGATTAACCCCGGGTGGACGCAGCCTTACTTAGATTATCTTCTTCGTGATGAGCTGCCTGAGGATCGAAGCCTCACCGAGTGCATTACACGCCGAAGCAAAAGCTACAAGGTAGTCGGGGACAAGCTTTTCAGAAAAAGCAGTTCCGGGGTACTAAGGCATTGCATATCAGAGCAAGAAGGCAGAGATTTACTCAATGAGATCCTCTTGGGAGAATGCGGGCACCACACGGTGGCCAGCACTCTGGTGGGAAAAGCCTATCGGCAGGGATTCTTCTGGCCAACCGCGGTCACTGATGCGGAAGACATAATACGCAGATGTGACGGGTGTCAGTTCTTTGCTCGGCAAATTCACATGCCGGCCCAGGATCTACAAATAATTCCAATCTCTTGGCCCTTCGCCGTCTGGAATCTTGACATGGTAGGCCCCCTCAAGCGGGCGCAAGGTGGATTCACCCATCTGTCCGTCGCCATCGACAAGTTTACAAAGTGGATTGAGGCCAAGCCGGTCGCTGTAATCACGGCAGCCAAGGCGCGCGAGTTTTTTCGGGACATCGTCGTTCGCTTTGGTGTTTCCAATCGCATCATCACCGACAATGGCATTCAGTTCAAAAGCAGCGAATTTCAAGATTGGGACGAGAAGTTGGGCATCAAAATCTACTATGGAGCCTACCCAAGGAGCAACAGACAGGTTGAGCGCGCCAATGGATTGGTGATACAAGGGCTAAAGGCCAGAATCTTCGATCACCTGAAGCCATATGCTATGCGCTGGGTCAAGGAGTTGCCTTCGGTGCTCTGGGGGCTCAGAACGACCCCAAGTCGAGCAACCGGGTAGACACCCTTTTTCCTAGTCTATGGCTCAGAAGCGGTCCTCCCGACTGAATTGAAGTTCCGGTCCCCTCGGGTCGTGGGTTTCGACGATAATCAGTCGGATGAAGCAAGATGACCTCGATCGGTTCGAGGAAGCCAGGGAAGCAGCATCGATCCAGTCGGCAAAGTACCAACAGGGCTTACGTCGCTACCATCAGCGCAACGTACGAGGCCGCGTGTTCTCCAAGGGAGATCTGGTCCTCCGAAGGAATCAGAAGCACGAGCACAAACTCTCCCCACTCTGAGAAGGCCCCTATGTGATCGCTGAGGTGACCCGCCAGGGGGCTTACCGGCTACAACGTGAAGATGGATCTGAAGTGCCCAATACCTGGAACATCGAGCAGCTACGTCGTTTTTACTCTTAATTCTTGTATTCAAGCATCATTGTGTAATTAGTTCCCTTTTCTGACTTGCTACTCAGCCGTAAACGACTAAGCAATAAGTCGGGGGCTACACTAAATAGTGTGCGGAGTCAACCGCACCCTATCATATTAATAAAGGTTGTTTTCTCTTTACATGTGTTGATCAAATTCGGGTGTTATGAAAATTCTTCAGTAATGACGCTAGTACTTGTCAAAGACAATGCTTAGCTACTCGTAGTCGCCTGGGGAAAAAAGCCAAGCGCTAATTCCTAGCACTCGGGAGCTGGACCAGTCGGCCGATGCGTTTCATGAAAAGGGATAAAGTTTACTACTCGGAGGAACAAGATCACCAGTATCGAGGATCGATCAAATGTTTCGATTACAGATACATTTACAAGTCCAAGTGTTCGACTATATGGACAGCAGTCGGGCGAACTTCCTCCAACAAAACACAGGCCTTCTCTTCGATGCAGGCAAACCCTTCCTTCACGGCCTCGCAGTCTAGGCGGGGAAAGTTTGACTTCGCTATTGCGAGGCCTTGGCTGGTGCATGTTATTGCTGCCTCCCGCGCGAAGATTTTGATCCGCTGGGGAACGTCGTCGAGGCGAGCCACGAGGAGGTCGAGATCAGTCGGCAGCTCTTCTTCGGGATAAAGGCGTTAAAGCGTTGGGACTATTCCAACTAGAGCACGGCGACGAAGCTCATGGGCGGCTTTCACTTCTTCTTCGAGGACCTGGAATTGCACCCTCGTCTTCTGCCAATACTCTGCATAACCAATCGGGAGTGATAGATCAGTCGGATTTCAGTGAGGCTGAGCCAGGGAGAACCAGTGGAGGAATGTTACCTTCCAGCTCTTTAGCCGATTTCTCGGCCTGAGTGTTGTTTTCCACCTCCAGGGCCTTCTGCCTCACCTCCAGCGCTACATTCATAGGCAAGTCTCAAATGTTATCATCTAAGGAGCATTCTTTTTCTAAAGGTTTAGCATCGTTCGGGATCTATACCTCGGATGGTGTTGGACTCTTCCACATGGTGGAATCGGAGTTCTGTGACTTCTTGTTGGAGCTCCTCGATCCGACCGCGGTATTGCAACTTAGCGGCGTACAGTGCGTTGTCATATTCGTCGCGGGTCTTTAATTCGCCGAATGTTTTCTCCATGCATACGGACTTCTGCCTCAACCTCTCTTTCATGCGCTGCATGGAGATGGGAGGGAAATTAGCAGGATTCCCTCATGAAAAGCAAGGATTCAAGGCATGGAAAGGTTTTACCTTGTATATGTCGGATTGAGCTATAGCCATATTGTCCAGCAATTCCCATTCTTCGGCCTCTTGCCCGTCGTCGACCTCGCAGCCTCCATCTCCTTCCTCCATTTCAGTCGGAGAGGTGGAGTGTGAGCTTTGGCAGAAGTGCGAGGAATTTCCTTGATTTCTGGCTCTGTGCTCCATGGAGCCGGAGCTGGGATTTTTCCCTTCGCTGACGGGGATTGGCGAGTGGCTTGGAGAGGGGCCGGGGTCTCGGCGAGGCGCGGCGTGCCGAGTTGAGTCCTTTGTTGTTTGGGGGCTCGGTTTGGCGATCGGACTTCGGAGGCGCCGAGGCGGGTACTTCGCTGTCACGCGAGCTTGGCACCTCGTCATCATCACCAACTGGTTTTCTGAAAGAATTTGGAGATTATTCAAGACGTGAATTCCTTGCCAGTCGTGAAGGGGAAATATCGTGAGGAGATACCTTCGTGAAGACATAAAAGATCTGAACCCAAATCGGACACTCGAACCACTCGGGCCCGAGCTGGGAGGTTTCTCCGCCCCCGACGGGACTTGGGGAGATGGGGGCTTCGTGGTTGCGTCGCTGGAGCTGAGGGCGACCTGGCTGCTGGGCGGCGGCGGCGCAGAAGCGGGACGTTATCTTCGTCGTCATCTTCGTCCGAGTCCCCTGAAGCGACCCCCTTGCCTTTCTTGGCTACAGAAGCACTAGCCGAGTCCTCTGCAGGACGTTTGCGCAGTGCCTCCTTGTGGTGTGGAGCTTCTGGGACTGGATACGTGGAGAAGAAGGCCTCGCGTCCCTGCATATGAATCAGATTAAAACCAATCTCTGTATCATCCTAAAAAGCCACGGTTGAGTTGAAAAGGGTCTTTTCCTTACCGCTGATGGTAGGTACGTCAAATGATATGCAGCCGGGCAATCCGTGTGAACTATTTCCGAGCCCGGAGCAAAGAGCTCAGTCAATCGGCTGACGATTTCCTTCTGCGAAAGATTTTCTGCGGTTTCCCGAGTGGTTTCCTGGGGTCCCGAGTATTCGAAGGCGCGATGCACCCTCTCCTTGATGGGCTGGATACAGCGCTAAGTGTAATTCCAAACTACACCAATGCCAGTCAGCCCGGCGATTTTTGCGCTACCGGAGAAGAACGAAGTTCTCAGATTGGCCTCCTCGTCATCAGCGAGAGGAGAAGACCAGGAGGGACGGACCGTGGGGCACTCTCCGGAGAAGGAAGAGAGGACTGGAAGAGAATTGGCGCAGTAGAACCACACCGAGTGCCAACCCTTATTGGAGGTTCTCAAGGGAAGATCAAAATAATGTTTCCGAGCCCCTTCCCGCAATTGAAATCCCGCGCCGCCGGCGGCTCTGGAGGAGTTCTTGTTGGGGAAAGGCTTGAGAAGGTAAAGATATCTGAAAAGGTTGAAATGAGGAGCGATCCCCAAATAGGCCTCACAGATGTGGATAAAAATCGAGATTTGGAAGATAGAAATGGGATTTAGGCGCGAAACCTCGATCCCATAAAAATGCAGCAGATCTCGGAAGAAAGGAGAACAAGGAAGGCCGAAGCTGCGGAGGAAGAAGGATTCAAAAACTACTACCTCGTCGGAGCGAGGGGTGGGGTAGGATTCGCCGGCGGCGGGGCGCCATGACAGAAATTCTTCGGTGGGGAGTGCGCCGATGGAGACCAGCTTCCGTAGCCTCCGTTTGGTCGTAATGGACTTCATCCACTCCTTCCCGCTCTTAGCAGCTTTTGGAGCGGCAGGAGAAGGTGGAGCCATTGCGAATCGGAGACGGTGGCGGCGGAGGTTGCGATGGAGAAGAAATCTAGTGGTGGACTTCGCTGGGAGAAACTAACAGACTGGCGCGAAAAGTGGGCGAGGTGAACCAATTTTATTCCCCTGTTCCTAATTTATCGCAACGGGCAGTGTTTCGCATTCTGGGCCAGGCCTTAGCCTAGTGCAGGATGCGGCCTTTTCGCGAAGGGCTTGGATAACCACCCGGCTGGCCGAGTGATTCCCTCCTCGAGGTCTGCGTTAAGCGCCGAGTGCCGGTCCAGGAGCGGGCAAGCCTAACTACTCGGATGAAGCAATATTGCGGATTCAAGATCAAAACGAGAAGAAGCAGTGTCGCGGATTCAAGATTCAAGACGAAGAAGAAAGACATTTGGATTTTCAAAGGTTCTTCATTAAAAGGCACTTAGGCCTAATTACATTTCTCATGGCGCCTTTGTCGAGCTAAGGCTCGTTCTTTGGCTCATGAGGAACAAAAGAAGAAGCCCCGGGCGAAAGTACTTCAGAATCCTGTCGGAGAAGAACACGACCAAGGTCATTGAGAGGCGCGACTTGTGAAGTTGGAATCATGGATCGAACCTAATGGATTCTTCCCGCGGATCTCCGCCTTCATTAAGGCAAAATCCCGCCAGAGCTCATCCTCGCGGGCTTTGGCGGCGGCCTCTGCCTCAGCTTTTGCCCTGGCCTCGGCGACCCACCTCTCAATCAACTCCATGATGTTCGCCATCGCTTTGTGAGATCTAGAAGGTGGAGAGCTTCTGAGTGTTGCTGGGAAGAGGAAGAATTGAAAACAAAAAAGCCGGTGGTGAAGTAGTACTCTGCCCCTAGGATTTCTTTTATACATAGAGAAAGTTCAAAGGGCGCGCCTTCTAATCCGTTTCAAACACAGTAAAACCATCATGGCGATGGGACGGAAGTGGACGCGAATACGGTTTCTGACGGAAGCGTGTGTCATTCCGGCTATATGAGAAAAGGGCGTGAAAACGCTTCGCCTCCCCCTAATTGGGCTTGGGCTAAAAATTGCAAAGGGCGATCCCTTAACAGGCTTGCCTTAACACGCCGCTAACGGTGGCAATATGTTAAAATCAAGCCTAATTCGGCCTCGGTACACCCTGGAGGGCATATGACCGGCAGCGCCAAAATTAAAAATATTTCACGGCATACCCCATGTTGGGTCACTAGCCAACTTCGCATGCTCGAGGTTGGGTGTTGGTGAGATTTGGTTACAGTTTCGGAGGTATGCCAGTTGTATACCGCTCCCCGGATACAAGTACCTCTCGGCCAAACTGCATCCAATCGGTACGCCCTTGAGGACCAATGCTGATCCCTTCCCTGGTTGGGACAGGTACCACCCGGCTGAATGGTGTGCCCCATGTTGGGCGGCTGGTTCTTACGTTAAGGCCGCACTGACACCGGCACATCTTGAAGCAGCTTAAATTACAAAGATCTTTGCAAGGCGAAGTTGTAAAAGCGTGGCTTAAGACATGCCCCATGATGGGCCGTTTGCTGTTTTTGTATTGCAAGAGTGGATGCCCAGGAGCCGAATTCTTCTGTTGAGGTGATGCGCCCGTCGGGCCGAGTAAGCTGTGGTTTGGTATTGCCAATCCAGGCGTTGCCTCAGCACAAAAACTTAAGATTTCTTGAGTCCTTTACAATCTCTTTTCAGATTACAGGAGATATTGGTGAAACCAGTCGGCTAGACATCTGACTCGATCGTAAAGCACTCGGGGGCTACTGTGGACTACATGGGGCCCGGGTATCCTCTAGAAGGCCCATAAGGGAGCAGATAGGGGGTGATCCAAGTCGGTCGACCAAGAATAGAGACCACTCGGGTTACACGCGCCTTGAGCTCCAAGGAAGTTCCCGGAGATATAATCTATCTCCATGTAATTAGGAGATCGGCACATGCATGACATGTAACGACATAACAAGATTAGGTACCGTGTATCACGTGCTACCGTGTAACTCCATCCCTCCTATACTATAAAAGGGAGGGGGTGGAGGCCATAGGCACGAGAGTTCATCTGATAGAGCATCCATTGTAATCCCTTTGGTCATCTTGCATCCCGCAGGTTGATCAATCATAATCCCAGAGCAAAGTAAGTAGGGTATTACCTCGGCAGAAGGGCCCGAACCTGTATAAACCTGTTCTTGTGCTACCACCTAGCTTAGTTCTTGATAGCGTCCCCTCGTACAAATTCATTGCCGACGGTGACCCCAGTTAGTCACCAGTCGACAGAGACATTTCATAATCTCACCAGGCATAGAATTAAATTGAATCCAGAGAAGTGTACTTTTGGTGTTCGATCCGGTAAGCTGCTCGGCTATGTGATCGGTTCGCAAGGAATTTCTGCTAACCCTGAAAAAATTGAGACCATTGAAAACATGAAGAATCCAACCACCGTTAAAGAAGTCCAGAGCCTCACAAAACGGATGGCTGCTTTAAGCAGGTTTATTTTCAGTCAAGGTGAACGCGGGCTGCCCTTCTTCAAGCCCCTGCGCAACCACAATGGCTTCGAATGAACGGAGGAGGCTGATAGATCTTTTAAAGATCTAAAGCAATACCTGTCCAACTCACCTATCTTGACTACCCCACGACATGGCGAACAGCTTTTGCTGTATCTTGGCTGCACGCCACAAGCG
This sequence comes from Raddia guianensis, assembly GCA_036346415.1. Taxonomy (NCBI): domain Eukaryota; kingdom Viridiplantae; phylum Streptophyta; class Magnoliopsida; order Poales; family Poaceae; genus Raddia; species Raddia guianensis. The sequence goes on along the minus strand of CM070541.1, from coordinate 13,126,560 downwards.
GTGAGCGCGGTCTTGACGGTGGAGAGGAAAGGCATCTAGCGGCCAATCTATTACGTGAGCGAGGAACTTCATGGATCAAAGGAGCGCTACCCTAAGGTTCAAAAGTTGCTGTATGCTTTGCTCATGTCCTCCAGGAAGCTTCGGCATTATTTTCAGATGCACCAAATACTGGTCCCGACCAAGTTCCCTCTGGGCGAAATCCTACGAAACAAGGAAGCCGGCGGACGCATAGCTAAGTGTGCAATGGAACTAGCAGAGTTCGACATTCTGTTTTTGCCCGAAGTGCTATTAAATCCCAGGTACTGGCTGACTTTGTCGCTGAATGGACCAGCCCGTCCAAATCCTTGGAAGCTCTCGAGCAACCTGAAGAAACCTTCTGGATCATGTTTTTCGACGGCTCGCGCACTGGAAACTCGGGGGCTGGTTTTGTTCTCGTCCCCCTCAAGGAGAGCAACTCCAATATTCTATCCAACTACAGTTTGCGGCAACTAACAACACCACAGAGTACGAGGCCCTCCTCGCGGGACTAAGAGCGTGCAAGTCGCTCGGCGTCCAACGGCTAACTGTGAAGGGAGATTCACAGCTGGTCATCAATCATGTAAACAAGGAGTATCAGTGTTGCGATGACTCAATGGCGCGATACCTGGTTGAAGTGAGGAGGTTGGAGCGGCACTTTCGATTCTTCGAGGTGCTATTCGTGCCCAAGAAGGACAACTTCTTGGCCGACCAGCTGTCCAAATTTGGATCCTTACGCGAACCTGCCCCGACAGGGGTGCTCGTCGAGCACCTTAATAAGCACTCTATCACGTCTTCGGACGAGGCAAAAGACACAGGTGGTGTTGTCTCCGTCATCGAGCAGGTGAGAAGAAAGCCCAAAATGCTTTTGACTGTTCCCTCAAGAAGGTGAGAAGTGACAATGGGACAGAGTTCACTAACACTTCTGTTGAGTTGTTCTGTGATGAGTTAGGGATTGATCACCAGTTCTCAGCCACCTACACTCCTCAGCAAAACGGGGTGGTTGAAAGGAAGAACAGGACGCTCATTGAGATGGCAAGGACAATGTTGGATGAGTACAAAACTTCACATACATTACGGGTCAAGCGATCAACCTGACTGTCCTTCGCATCAATAGGTCAGATCTTCACAAGCTCTGAAGAAGACATCCTCTGAAATGCTAGTGGGAAGACGACCCAATGTCTCCTACTTGTGGTCTTTGGCCGCAAGGTCTACATCAAAAAGAAGGGAGCACTTGGGCAAGTTCCATAGCGAGTGGACACAGGGAGTTTTCTTGGGGTATTCACCGAGGGTCATCTTTCGTGGTCTACAATGAGAACAAGTGGCCAAATTGAAGAGACTGCGATGTGAAGTTCGATGAGTCAAATGGGAGTCAAGGTGAGCATGAGAATCGGATGATGTGGATGGTGGCAGTTGGCTAGAGCGGTGGAGGAGATGATCTTTGGTGATGTGAGGCGATGAGAGGTTCAGAGGGAGATCGAGGCGGTTCCATCACCTCTCACCCTGAACCAATGCTGACTCGGGGAGCATTGCCTCAAGACGACTCAAGTGTGGAACCAGCCCAGAGGCGGAATCTGACTTGTGAGCGGATCAGAGTCAGCCGAGCTACCACCTCAGTTGATCAAGACCCATCATACCATAGCTCGTGATCATCTAGCTGATCAAGTGATTGGGGAATTGACTCAAGGCGTACAAACAACGTCAAGGACAGCCAGCGTCAGTGAGGTCAGTGCTTTGGCAAGCTTCTGTGAGCACACGACATTTGTGTCTGAGCTTGAGCCAAAGAAAGTGGAAGAGGCTCTTAGTGACCCTGACTGGATCAATGCTATGCACGAGGAGCTGAACAACTTTGAGAGAAACAGAGTCTGGACCTTAGTGAAAAGACCAAGCGACTGCAACGTGATTGGCACCAAGTGGGTATTTAAGAACAAGCAAGATGAGTTTGGCTTGGTGGTGCGCAACAAGGCTAGATTGGTCGCCCAGGGGTTCACACAGATCGAGGGAGTTGACTGTGGTGATACCTATGCTCCCGTGGCCCGTCTGGAGGCTATCAGATTGCTTGTGGCGTTCTCTACATGTCACAACATAATCCTCAAGCAGATGGATGTGAAGAGTGCTTTCCTCAACGGGTACATTAGAGAGCTAGTATATGTGGAGCAGCCTCCGGGGTTTGAAGATCCTCGAGACCACGATCATGTGTTCAAACTGTCGAAGGCTTTATATGGTCTCAAGCAAGCTCTCAGGGCATGGTACGAGAGGCTAAGGGACTTTCTGATCGGCAAGGAATTCACGATCGGAAGGGTCGACACGACTCTATTCACTAAGGTGGTGGATGGAGATCTGTTTCTGTGCCAGGTCTACGTAGATGATATCATCTTCGGTAGCTCAAATGAGTCCTTGGTCAACGAGTTCAGCAACATGATGAGTAAGGAGTTCGAGATGTCGATGATGGGAGAATTGAACTTCTTCTTGGGATTTCAAATCAAGCAACTCAAGACCGGGACATTCATGTGCCAAGAGAAGTACATCCACGACCTGCTCAAACGCTTCAACATGGATGATTGCAAGACAATTCGGACACCAATGGGGACGGACTGCCACCTCGACCTCAATCAAGAAGGTAAACATGTCGACCAAAAGCTTTATCGTTCCATGATTGGTGCTTTGTTATACTTGACTGCATCTAGGCCGGACATCATGTTTAGTGTGTGTATGTGCGCTAGATTTCAAGCCTCCCCTAGAGAAATGCATATGATCGCTTTGTGAAACAGATTCTTCGATATCTAAAACACACACCTAGCATAGGTCTTTGGTTCCCGAAGGTCGCGGGTTTGAGCTCCTAGGCTATTCTCGACTCAGATTATGCGGGTGCAAGATCGACATAAAAGCACTTCCGGGCGTGTCACTTCTGGGTAGGTGTCTTGTGTCATGGGCGTCAAAGAAACAGACTCCGTGGCGCTATCTCTGCCGAGGTTTGAGTATATAGCGGCAGGGAGTTGCTGTGCACAACTTCTTTACTTGACACAGTCACTGTTTGACTTTGGGCTTAAACTTGACCATGTGCCTCTCCTATGCGACAACGAGAGTGCGGTGAAGATAGCGTGCAACCCGGTCCAATACTCACGGACCAAGCACATTGATGTCCGTCATCATTTTCTTAGGGATCATGTGGCGAAGGGCGACATTGTGCTTGAGCACGTGCGGACAGAGGACCAGCTTGCCGACATATTCACCAAGCCACTCGATGAGGCACGATTCTGCAAATTGAGGAATGAGTTGAACATTTTAGATAAGTCAAATATTGCCTGAGCTGGTCGTGTGGCTATGTCATTCATTGCAAATCTTTTGAGGCTTGTGTGAACATTTAGGTGCTTTGCTTGTTATACTTGATGTTAGTCATTGTCTAGATGTTTATCACATGATTCTGATAGCTATAGCATGTGTTCACCTTGTCACTAGCTCAACTTGTGCTTAACTCAATATATCATACAATTGGAAGCCATGAGCATGTGTTAGGAGGGCTATAGCGTCTAGTCTCATTTGATTGCTCTAAACTCTTTGGTTGACCATGTGCTTCTAAGTCTAGGTTGTGTTCTTCCATTTTGCACATGTCTTTACTTTGCTAACTTGAGCAAATTTTTGAGAAAATGTTGAGCCAAATTTACAAAGTGCGCTAAAAATGTGAATAAGGCCAAATTTGGTCATACATGTCTCACCAATGCCTCCTCGATGAGATAGCTTGCCATGGTACTAGGCATGAACTTAGGGGAAGCTTTGGATGACCGAGACGTTCATCTTCAGTGTCATGCTGGGTGGCGCCGATTGTGTTTTGAGACATGGCAAATTTGAGAAAATTTAAAGTGCAAAATGTGAAATACTTCAAAATGAGCTCAACTAAAATGTTTTAATCTCAAATAGGCTTGGTAATAGCATGTGTAGTTTGGAATGCATCTTCTAGTGCTATGGAGCATCATGTGTCCCCTTTGAGTTTTGGAGCAACTCTTGATACTTCTAACTATAGTTCACCTTATATTTGCTCTAGGTCATAATAATTTGAATTACACATCTATTAATTTTGCTCTAGTTGATCTTGTGACATTGTGACCTTGAGATGGCTAGTTTTTGAGTGTGGTGGACTTATGGGCGTGTTTTCACTAGTATAACCTCCAATGCTCTTAATCTGCTGTTAATTTGGTCATTGATGCCAAAGGGGGAGAAATAATGGCAAATCCATGCTTTGTAAACACTTTGAGCATTGTTATGATTTTGGGATGCAAAGAGGGAGAACTGATTTGATTTTAGGGTGCTTACAAGTGGTAAGGTTACTAGTGGTACGCTTAGGAGATGCTTTGCTAGATGCTTTGCTCCATGTGATGTGATGGTACTATCATGTCTTACAAGTGGTATGCATTGATTTAGGGGGAGCTCTTGTCTACATGAACATTGCATTTTATTCTTTGGCCTAGTCTTTGATATTGTGTTTTTTGCTGGGATGCAATGCTTCTGAGCTAACCCATTGCACCAGAGATTGTATTTGTGCATTGTCATGTTGGATTTGCAGGTGTTGTCATCAATTACCAAAAAGGGGGAGATTGTAAGATCAAGCCTCCCATGCGCTGAATGATTTTGGTAATTGATGACAACTAGACCGTACAGCTGGAACGTCAAGGATAAGGACCTTTTGTTTGATAGTTCTTCTGATTTCCTTGTGTGCGTTTTGGCTCGACTACATCTCTCTGGTTGCGAGGTCCCTCGAGCACGAGATCGAAACATCGACCATGGGTCCCATGGGGTTCCGAGAGTGCAGTGTTAATCTTGGCGAACCATCTAGAGCGAGTACACCTGTCCCAGGGTAGAGAAGGTTCGGGATCCAGCTGTTCAGTTTTTCGTAGCCGCTAAGTCACCGAAATACCTGAGAGCGCGAAACTTCCCGCCGAGTGATCGCCCATGCTCGCCGAGTGATCGCCCGTGCTTGAGGTGAGGTCGCCCAGCTCGCCGAGGGGTCGCCCATGCTCGCCGAGTGATCGCCCGTGCTTGGGGTGAGGTCGCCCAGCTCGCCGAGGGGTCGTCGGTGCTCGCCGAGTGTTCGCCCGTGCTTGGGGTGAGGTCGCCCATGCTCGCCGAGGGGTCGCCGGTGCTCGCCTAGGGGTCGCCCGTGACGGGGAGAGGTCGCCCATGCACCACCACTGTCGGACGGCGTCCGACGCTCTTAGGACGGGGTCCGACAGCGTCAATTTCCAGGAGGTAAGCTCAAAATTGACTAAGTCCCGATTTACGACACCCCTGCTTGACGGCGTCTGGCCTATCGGACGGCGTCCGATCAAGCTCAAAATCGGCCACCCAGCTGCGTCCGATTGGTCGATCTGAATCTCAAGTTTTAATCTGAGCCGTCCATTTCTAGGGTTTCGCTTTGGGCCTATAAATAGGGGCTTGGAGCACGGGAGAAACTGGAGAGAGACTCACCTAGCAGCCACCCCTTGCCCTTAGACACCAAGAGAGCTCCTCCCATGGTTCCCACCTCCACCTAGGGTTCCATGTGCTTGAGAGAGACAAGAAGAGAGGAAGAAGAAGAAGAAGGTGACCCTACCTCCTCTCATCCATCTCCAAGGTTTCCCCCAACTCCCATGGTGTTCTTGTCCTAGTTTTCATGGTGGGAGAGAGAGAGGGAAGTGGTGAGAGACGATCTCCGATCTAGTGCTCTTGGGATTCCGTCGCCGGAGAGATCGTCGTCACGCCACGAGCTACATCGACCGTGCCGCAAACCCACCATTCGTTGGTGGTCACCGCCTTGTGTAGGGGTGCATCCTCTCCATCCGTTGGAGCCCTCAAGTCCGCCGTGTGTCGGCGGCCATCTCCGTGTGTCGGGGATGCCAAGGTATCCGTGTGTCGGATCCAAATCTTCCATGTGTTGGGGGTACCTCATGTGTTGAGGTGAAATCCACCGTGTGTCGGTGGTCGGTGCCGTGTGTCGGTGCCGTGGGTGCGAGGGCTCTCGCGTGTGAGAACTTCGCTTGCAGTGAAGGTTTGGAGCTCGCCTACCATGTGTTGGTGAAGAGCTACCACGAGTGGATTGAGGGCTAGCGACGAGAGAGTCCCGACTTCTCTGTGTGAGAAGTTTCCTCAACGGAGACGTAGGTGCTCATGTGTTGAGCACCGAACTTCGGTAAACAACTCGGTTTGCGTCTTCTCTTTCCACTCTGTTAATTACGCATATTGACTTGATCGCTTGCATGTGAGTGCCATCGAGCCTCCTAGTAAGCCGCCTAAGTTTCATTGTGATTGCTTTCGCATCTAGACACTAGGATTTAATCGATAGATTGGGTAATCACTGGACTAATCAATTGCACAATCCGATCTAAAATTTGAATTAGGAGTTCGATTCACCCCCCCCCCTCACGGCCTAGGTTCCTTACATAGGGCCTCCTCCGTAGCGGACAGATCCTGTCCGCTACGAAGTCCCGGATGATCTCTCTGCACGTGAGCCCGAGGCCCACGAGGGAGGCAATCTTCCGGGTCAGGTACCACTCTTCGCCGGTCAGTTCCGGCCGAGGCATCTGCGTCCCCTTCGCCGGCGATTGTCCGGTGAAGGAGAGCTTGCTGTCGCCGCTCTGCTTGGTGTAGAACCACCTCATCCCCCACGCTCGCATCGAGTCGAGCAGCGGTCGACGAGGGTACGGCGCGTCTTCGGCAGTTGCCCGGAGCTTGAGGTAATAGCACCCCAGCCCGGAAGCGGCGGAGCTGCTCCTCGTTACTGCATAGTAATGGAGGAACAGCCCCACCGGCGGATCTACGCCTAGATAACCCTCGCTTGGGTGTGCGAAGACGGCCATCTGGAGGAACGAGTTGGGATTGAGATTCACAACTTTCAGCCCGCTGATGTTCAGGAGGGCCCCCACGAAATCGATTTCGAGAGACCTCAACCCGAACAGTGTGAAGAGCTCGAAGTTGACGAACTCATCTTCGAGCGGCTTCGGCATCTCCTCCTCCCCAGGCAGCCTCCAGCTGCCGGTGTCGACGTGTCCTTCTGCCTCCAAAGTCTTCATGCCCTCCTCGGTCATGCTAGTGCCCGCGAACTTGGCCATAGCAATCCCCAGGTTTGGCAAACGGCTTCGGAGGTGGGCTGCGGCTGATTGATGCTAGCGCCGTTGGAATAGGGCTTGGAAAGGAAAGACGCGCAAGAGCGGAAGTGGCAAGCCGCGGGCGACTTGGGTCTGAGTAGCTCTGCAACTGTTTTTTGCCACAAAACGGCTAGTTTTTTACTGCAACGACTAGTAAAAACGTTCGCCCGTTTTGATTGCGCAGCGAAAGTTACCGTTGAAATCTGCCAAAGGCTAATTTTTCTGATTTCTGCATTGAGGGCTGGGTGCTCTGCTCGGACAGATGTGGTTCCCTGTTCGATGCAACAGAGTTGCTCAGCACTGGGAGGGTTTGTTCGGTCTCGAACAAGACTTTTTCGGTTGAACCATAACCTGTTCGGTCGCTTGTTGCACGTCTTTGTAGCAGAAAAATTACCCTCTTTGTGACTTGGAGTCTCAAGAGGAAGACCGCACTCTAGTGAGAACTTCCACTTAAGTCTCGGGGGCTAGCTGCCGGGGATAAAATCACGGCCCATTGCCATGGCTCACTCCTTGACGGCCTAACCGAACAGCCTCCTAGGGCCTGGCTCCCTAGAGGGCTCTATCAGGCCCATGTGCATCCTACCGAACACCCTCTTGGTCGGCACGGTGCGTGGCGGCCTAGGCTTCCTGTTTTAGTCCGACTCAAACAGAGTTCCGCACGGTTACGTGAAGACCCGGACCCAGGTTTCCCAAATTGGAGCAGACGTCGTGATCCTCAACAATTAGATATGTACCTTATCTACCTCGGGATATATTTGGCATGTATCTTTAGTCTATTACGGTAGCGGCCACCCCGGCCGATTATCCCCGTGAGGTCGGTTGTTCAACACTATATAAACCAGGCCCCCACGGCGTGTAGAGGGGGAATATCGGATCTAGGGTCCAGGATCTGATTGAAGATCAGCCAGACTTGAGTAGATCGAATACTACTTCTTGAATCTCGCCGAGACCTGTTCGTCTCACCGAGTTCTTTCTTGTAATCCTTTTTCATATAAAGAAACACTGGACGTAGGTTTATTATCTCCCCGAAGAGGCCTGAACCAGTATAAAAATCATGTGTCTATCTGCTGCTCGTTGATTACTGTTTGCCCTGCTCGGCAATGTCTTCTATCTTCCTTTCTCAAGAACCTTAGTTGACTTGGGACCGATATCCCAACAGTCGACACCTCCGGTGACGCTGGAAACGCGAATGCCGACAACCACCCGGGAAAGACGAGGTGGCATGAGTTTCGGACCAAGACGTCACCATTGACGATGGTGGCCCGAGATCATCGACGATTTCCCGAGAAATGTGCGAGGCCGATTGCTACTAGGTAAACATAGCTATATGTTTGCGCCCTATTTACAATCTGAACTATTGTTTATTCTTTATGAACTGTGCATACATTTAGACTAGGGTGTGGGTTCCTATACGCATTAGTCTTCTATTAATGTGTCTTAGCCTCTTTTGTGAAACTGTTATTATTTTCCTAGCCTTATCCTTGACTAGATGTGTAGGACTGCATTTGGGGATCCCTACAAATGTGTCTTGTGAGGCATATGCTTCGTGATGGTATTTCTGTTTAAATCTAAACAACTAAAACTAGTGTAGATGTTTTAGGGGAGACTTGGCAGATATGTTTTCGGGATTGTGGTGGAGATGAGACGGTCTCCTCTAATAAGGACCCAAGCTTGTGTACTACTAGACCAAACCTTACCGTACAACCACTTGTGCCTTCGGCCCTGGCTTAGTACACTACGAAGCCCAATGACCGCTTGCTCGTAGGCTGTCCGGTTACGTTTCGTCACTGTTGCCCTAGGGGGAGGCTTGCAATCTCCTCTGAGGGGTAGGTGCATCCCTGAGACCGAATGGCTTAATTGGGGAACGCCCCCGAGTGGTGTCCAGACATAGTAGGCGCCCTACTGTGGCGGACACCGACGGGGCCCGGGAAACCAAAAGAGATGGCAGGTGATGTGGTGGGTGGAGTAGGCTGGAAAAGTCTTGTACCGTTTCTCCTAGTGGATGAGACGGGGCTTGTGGAGAAAGTTGTGCACACTCTGCAGAGTTAAAACTATCCTGATAGCCGTGTCCACGGTCATGGACGGTTCGGTAGGTTTGCGCTCGTAGATTCACCCTTTTTAATAATTAAACCTGACTAGAGTAGGCTGGGATTGGCCTGGTGTGATGATGCACCTTCCTTTGATGTTCGTGATGACCGGTTCAGTTCATGCATTCAACAAATAAAACTTGGTTTACTAAATTTGATTAGTAAATAGGTCTTGATGTAAAATAGCCAATTTCCCCGATCTTTGCCATTGCATACATTTATTAAGGATTGCTTGCTGGGCAGCCACGTACTCATTATATCTATCATGGATAATTTTTATTATTCAGGTTGTAAGTTTGATCAGGACCAGGAAGGGTCTGAACTCAGGTGTGTAGGACTAGCTACGGGTGTCCGAGTTTGCTTGGATATTGTCGCTGAAGGCTGTTGCTGCTCTGATGTTCTTGTTAATCGTTCTTAATATTTGGTAATACCTGTCTTATTGTAATAGCTTATGATGCTACCTTGTAATTCTCCGTTATTTTGAATATTAATGGAATGCCAGCGATGATAGCCGTTGAATTGTTCATCATGAGGTACTAGTCTGGACCTAGTATCAGATCATGGTGCTAGATTCCCTGTGGTGACGCAGGGGGTCGTGACAAAGTGGTATCAGAATAGGTGTTGACTTTAGGACACCGTAGTTAGTTAGTGTTTAAACCTTAAGGATTTATTTTAAATCAAAAGTTTTGAAATCTTCTTTGCTACTCTCGCCTATCATCCATTCTCGAAGTCTAGTACTTCTTTGCCCTGTTAGGATTTCTTGCTTTCACTCTTATCTACTCACCCTCTAAAAAGTTCGTCTTATCCTTGCCTATTCTCCTACCTTTGAATATTTTATTACTTTATTCATTCCATCCCCTCCTATACTTCAAAGCTTAGTCAATGGTCCAAGTTTGTTCAAGAAGATGGAGTTATATTGCTATCAATGTCAACAAGGGAACAAACATGTCGAAAAAGAAAAGATCATCGTCGAAGAAGTGAAGGAACAAGAAGACTACTAGATGAAGACGAAGAACCATCGCTTTCGGAAGACTAAGTGTTAGGGATCGTATATAAAAAGAAATTATTTTTGTGTGGAATATACCGTATCAATTTTTGGTTTTCTCATTGAGATGCGGATATTCATTAATTAGAGATTTTAGAGATAGCTAGTTATATAGAAAGAAATTGTTTGGTATACTGCTTGTTTTCAATGCTTGCAACTACGAGAAGATCGAAGGGAAAATCGAAGAAATGATGTAAGAGTCACCACAACAAGAAGACCGAAAGAATAAACCGTGAAAATCCGCCACTCTAAGACTGACGTAAGATGGTGTATGACAATCAAGATAACGACTGAAAATAAAGATGAGTTGAAAAATGTTTTTTGGAAAAAAAAAGGTTTTTACTGAGTTGATACTTCTTATTTTGGTAGGAAAAGGGTACATTTAAAAGATTTATTCAAATCTTTATAAACAACGTCATCTTTTCCAATAAAATATTTACTTTAAGCATTGTTGGTTTCCAAATATACCTTGGTTTTATAATAAAAAATTCTAAAAATTAAAAATGTTTTATTATTTCTGTTATTGAAAGAAAATGGAAAATTATTTGCTTTTGGTTTAACAAAAAAAGGGGTTGTTTTGTATGTGGTTTTAGAAGGTGTGTTATTATTTTAAAATTTTTACCAATTGTATTTATTAAGTTTCATCAAGCTTATTGGAAAGGAAAACTTTTAAAAATAAGAATAGTTTTAAAAAATAAATAAAATGGTCTAAAAAGGTGTAAAAATATTACAAAACATTCAATTTACAAAAATAAAAGTGATTTTTTATTTTTATTTTCAATTTACAAAAATGAAAATTGTTCAAAAATAAAATCTTATTGCAAAAGGTGTTTTTTAAAAAATAAAAATAAAGATATGAAAGGTTATATTTTTAAAAAGAGCATTTAAAAGAAATGATTCAAAATAAGATGTTCTTCCAAAAGTTATTAAAAATGTACAAAAGATTCGATTTATAAAAAAATGAACTTTTTTTATATATATAAAAGGAAAATGAAAAATGGTTCAAAATTAAAATGTTCTTCCATCAAGGTGTAAAAAAATAAAAAATAAAAAAATAAAAGAGAGATTTGATTTGTACAAAGAAAAAAAAACAGTGCGACACACTCTTGTGTTTCCGTACAAAAATTTTCCTCTTTGTTTTAAAGTAGCTTAGTGCTTCACTAAATGAAACTTAAATAATCCGTATGTACGGAGAATAAGTAGCTGATAATGACGGTATCATTATAACAACTAATTTGTTACTTGTGCTATATACCATGCTTGAGTTGGTTCTTAATTGCGTCTTGGATCGCTTTAGCGCGTATGCAAGATAAAAGAGTGTTGGATCGTATTCGTTGGATCTTTGTATTCAGTGCTAAAATCAAAAATTTAAAACTATTTTAAAATTAAGTGGGATGTCACTTAGCCTCTCACTGTTTCCAATAATCCCGGAGCAACGAGAAGGAAGCAGCGGACAAAAGGAAGCAACATGCAGGAAATCCAATGGTGGACCAAGACTTTTCCTGTTCTCTCTATCCGTTCTCTACATTCTTCCCATGTTCAAAAGTAAAACCCTCTTACCTATTTCCGCTGGAAGTTTGGGATCGAAGAAAAGCCGCATGCAAGAAGGAAGCAACGTGCGATGTACAAATCAGTTATGGAACAAAATTTCTTTCTATTCTCTATCTTTCTCCCTATTGTACCCTTTTTGGTCAACTGCTACTCCCTCTTATCTATTCTTGTCTAAAGATTTGATCGAGAACACCGCCAAAGAAAAGGAACTATCAGAAACCAAAGATGGCCATACAAGGAGGTGTAAACGAATTAGATCGTTGATTGAGGAGAAAAGAATTATGAGTTAAAAGGCACCAAACAAATAGAGGATCGTACCTAAGAGATACCAATGTGACCTGGAGATACAAACGACTCTGTTGGAAGATCAAAGAATATTGCGTGTTTGGATGGTGGAGAAATCCCAAGTTTCACCATATAGAAAGAAAAGATTGTGGATGTTGGAATCAAGTAGATGGAAGCATCAGAGTCCGCAGTTCGAAGCGTGCTGGGTCATGACCCACATGCCCAGGAAATTCAAAGTTCTTCGAGGCCTTTCTCCAAATCAAATGGACGAGCGAGATTTCGTTAAGGAGGGAGGAATACCCGCCTTACCCTTCTCTGAATCTTGGGGACGAGATTCTGTTAAGGGAGGAGGTTTTGTGACATCCTAATAAATATTAGAATGTCCCAGGTTTCATTTAAAAAGAAAAAGAGTTAAACTAATTTCTATTATTTTTCTATATGAAAATCCCTAAATTTTCAAACAATTAGTTACATATAAGAATTTATTTTATTAATTATTTTCCTTATAATTTACAATATATAATATTCCAAACTTTACGATTTCAGATACAAAATCTCTCTCCTTGCTTTTATTTGTTCCTCGGTCGGAACCCTAATCTTCTCCCTCTCGACCGACAAACCTCGAAACCCTAACTCTCCTCTCTCCTGGCCAAACCCTACACCCAACCCGGACCTCTACTTAGTCGATTCTCCTCTTTCTCGTCTAGAACCCTGATCCCACTACAATACATTGTAACCCAATCCTGACCAACCTCTCTTGCCGAACGTTCTCTCTCACCAGGGGAAGATCCCTTGCAGATCGATCCACCTTCCGGGCCAAACCATTTCTAACCTAAGATTTGGAGATGTTGAGTTCATCGGCTACCCCAAAATTCACATTCAGACCTATCTGCAACCCACGGCCCATGAACGGCCTAGATGTACTCCACCTCACTCGCCGACCCGAAACCTATTTCCCTTTTAACCCTATCCAGCTGAACACCAACCTATCGCAAACGAGCCAAACTTCCCCGCGACCCTCCGACCCATCTTTGTCATGACCCCCTGCGTCACCACAGGGAATCCGGCACCATGATCTGATACTAGCCCAGACTAGTACCTCATGATGGACAATTAACGGCTATCATCGTTGGCATTCCATTATTGTTATTTAAAATAACGGAGAATTACAAGATAACATCTTGTGCTAATACAATAAGACATATATTACCAAATATCAAGAACGAATAAAAAGAACATCAGAGTAGCAACAACCTTCAGCGACGATATCCAAGCGATTGACCGGACTCCATGCACTAGTCCTCAAGACATCGAGTTCGGACCCTTCCTGGTCCTGTTTAGACTTGCAACCTGAATAATAAAATTTATCCGCGATAGATATAATGAGTACGCGGCTACCCAGCAAGCAATCCTTAGTAAATGTATGCAATGGCAAAGATCGGTGGAATTGGCTATTTTACACTAAGACCTATCTACTAATCAAGTTTTAGCAAAAATGATGTTTTGTTGAATGCATGAATCTATAATATCATCACGAACATCGAGGTAAGGTGCATCATCACACCATACCAAATATCAAAGGAAGGTGCATCATCACACCAGGCCAATCCCAGCCTACTCTAGTCAAGTTCAACTATTAAAAAGGTGAATCTACATGTGCAAACCTTTTCAGACTCGTCCATAACCGTGGACACGGCTATCATGATAGTTTTAACTCTGCAGAGTGTGTACAAGTTTTCCCACAAGCCCGGTCTCATCCACTAGGAGAAACGGTACAAGACTTTTCCAGCCTACTACGCCCACCACTTCGCCAGCCCTCTCTTTAGGTTTCCCCGGCCCGTCCGTTACGCCACGAGGGGCCCTTCAACTTATTTCGGTACGGCGGTATGTTCCCATTTAAGCCATTCGGTCTCAGAGACGAAACCCCCCTCGGTAAGGTCCGGTTCCTTACCCTAGGGCGAAAGTATCGAACAAGAATCGGACAAGTCGCGAGCAGGGGTTAGTGGGTTTCAGAGGGTACTAAACCAGGTAGAAGGCACAAGTGGTCAGACTGTAAGGTTCGGTCCAAAGATACACAAGCTTGAGTCCTTATTAGAGGAGACCCTCGAATCTCCACCACAATCCCGGAAACATCTCTGCCGGGTCTCCCCTAAACAATCTACACTAGTTTTAGTTGTTTAGGGTTTAATCAAAACACCATGACGAAGCATACGCCTCAGAGGGCATATTTTAAAGTGAATCCCAATGCAGTCCTATACATCTAGTCAAAGGATAGGCCAAGGAACAGTAAAGGGTTTATCAAATGAGGTCTAGTCATGCTAGTAGATGACTAACATGAATAAGGCACACACACTATTCTGATATGCATGCAAAGGTTAATTACGAAAAGTAAATACGATTAAGCTCCCTCCGTCCAAAGACTGTTGCCCTAAATCATAGTCAAGAGAGCACATATCTTTGGACGGACGGGGTTAGCAAAACATAGGACCAGAATATGCAAACAACTAGTGCTTGCCTGGTAGCGATCGGCCTCACAAGGAATCGTCGACGTTAATGATCAACCTTGTTCGTGGTGACGTCTCGGTCCGAATTCCCCGCCTCCATGTCTTCTCGGGAGGTTGTCGGCATCCACGACTCCAACGTCACCGACGGCGACGCCCTTGTGCATCTTGGGGTCTCGATAATTTTTCGGGAACCGATCGACACTCACGACACCGGCAAAAATGTCGGAACGGCCTACGCGCAAACCGAGGCAACAACAAATAAACAACAACACAGAACAATCGTAAAATCATGAAATAAATACGGTAGATAAAATAAAACAGTAGGAGGCTAGGAAAATTAGTTTGGAGTGAATCGGACCTTCTGTTTAGAAGAAATAAAATGGTGAAGGTGCACTGTTCATCAAGTAGTGCACAGCCAATTGAAATAAAAAGGGGATCGGCTGTGTCTTCAACCTTCGGGCCATAAGAAAAACAAAGGGAGCGGAGCTCCTCATGCCTCCTGTATTCCTCCTCCAAGATGAGGGAGAGAGCAAGGGAGGAAGGGATAGGAGGGAGAGGGAGAACACGGGGTGGCGGCGCGAGGCGGCGTCGACGGCTTGCACGGCTGCTGCACGCAGGGGCGGCTCGGCTGGGAAACACAGCGACGGCGGCGCTGCTCCTCCTGCCTGCAGCGGCGGCGATGGCTGAACGGCGAGGGCATCGGCAGCGGCTCGGCGAGGCGGCACAACGGCGGCGAGGCAGGCGACGGCTACGCCTAGGGCGGTGGCGGCAGTAGCTCCACGGGCAGGGGCGGCGGCAAGGCAAGGCAGCATGCGGCGCGGCGGCTGTGCAGGGCGGCGCCGAGGGGCGGCTCCGGCGGCGGCACCTCCATGGCAGGGCCGGCGACGGTGAGTTGGGTGGCCAGGGCGCGGCTCGGTCCACGGCAGAGGCACTGCCGTGGGGGCAAGGCAGGGCGGCGATGGCGATTGGGCGGCTTGGCCGGTGCGGCAGTGAGCTGAGGTTGGGGGCGGCGTGGAGGTGATGACGGCTGCAAGGGGATTAGATTTAGGTTAAACTTGTTTAGGTTTTCTTCTATATTGTAGGGAGATGGGCTTTGGGCTAGAGTCCCATTGGGTTTGGACTCAAATCGGTTGGATGTTATGGGTAGGCGATTAATTCCAGTAAATCCGATTCTTTGGAAGCCATTTGGTATTGGACTCGGTTTTCTTGGGGCGGTGGTTGGCGATGTTGTGAGAATCTTTAGCTTGACCGAGAGATAGATATTCGATTTACCAAATGCCGAGAGAGGTCGGCCGAGTTCGGGTCACAACGGATTGGAGTTAGGGTTTCAAGGTTCGTCTGCCGAGAGGAACGGGCGTTCTACCTGCTAGGGTTATGACGGAAACAACCGGAGTTAGGGTTTCGGTCAAGAAAGGGGATGGATGACTGGTTTAATTAGGGGTTTTAGGGTTTTGGTCGGGGAAGTCGAGCTAGGGTTTCAATGTACTCGATGACAGGGGAAAAACATAATCAATCAAGATTAGGATTTCGGAGCATCGAAACGTGAACGTGGGTTCGACCAAGGAATTAGGGTTCTGATCGAGCTAGTTTTCAATCGAGAGAGAAGATTAGAGTTTCGACCGAGGAACGAATAAAAGCGAGGAGAGAGATTTTGTATTTGAAATCGTAAAGTTTGGAATTTTTCCTAAATTGTAAATCATAATGAAAATAATTAATAAAACAAATTTTTATATGTAAATAATTGTTTGAAAATTGAGGGATTTTCATATAGAAAAACAATAGAAATTATTTTAACTTGGTTTTTATTTTTAAAGAAAACTTGGGACATTCTAATAATTTTATTAGGATGTCACAATCTTCCCTTTAGCCCTCGTCGGGCTGACCATTATCTCGATCAAAACCCTCACACCGATCGAACCTCCGTTTCTCTCCGTCGAGCTGACAATCCCTTACAACCCTCAGACCGATCCTTGCACTCGACCCTTGTCAAGCCAGTCATCCCTCCATCTCCCTAGCCGACCATGCCGGCTCAGGCGAGTCTATGCCCAGTTCGACTCGTGCCCGAATCTAGCCAATTGACCTCAGGCCCAAGGCCCATCTCCTTGCAATATAAAAGAAAAACCTAAACAAGTTTAACCTAAACCTAATCCCTCGCATGGCCATCATCTCCAAGTCGCTTTTTTGCTCAAGGCTGGCCCATGGTCAGTGCAGCTTCTTAGCCGACGCTAAAGCCGCCGTGCTCCTCTTCCCCATGGCCGTCTCTCTCTCTCTCTCTCTCTCTCTCTCTCTCTCTCTCTCCCCCACCTCTCTCTCCAGTGCATGGCAGTGTAAGGGGAGATGAAGAACAGGGGGTTTTCCCCCTTTTGACCTCTCGGTTGGGTAAACACCCCAATTCAACACAATTCTTCATGAACATTGACTCTTCATCCTTTTATTTCTTTCAAACCGTAAGTCCGAATCTGTTTAAACCAAATTTTGTTAGTCTTTGTTTGATCTATTTTACCTAATAGATTTATTTCATGATTTTATGACTTCTATGTGTTGCTGTTTATTTATCCATGTCTCGTTTTGTGTGTGTATCGTATCGGTACTTTTATCGGATTCGCGAGTGCCGCTCAAATTCCCAGAAGGTGATCAAGACCAAGGCTCAGGTCAGGACGTCGCCTCGGTGGCACCGGAGCCGTGAACCCTAACGGATTCACGGAGGATCATCAAGACTCGGACTTTGGACCGAGATGCCTCCGGTGACGCTGGAAACGCGAATGCCGACAACCACCCAGGAAAGATGAGGACGCGTGAGTTTCAGACCAAGACGTCACCGTTGAAGATGTTGGCCCGAGATCATCGACAATTTCTCGAGAAACGTGCGAGGCCGATTGCTACCAGGCAAGCATAGTTACATGTTTGTGCCCTAATTTATAATCTGAACTGTTGTTTATTCTTTATGAACTGTTGCATACATTTAGACTAGGGTGTGGTTTGCTATACGTATTAGTCTTCTATTAATGTGTCTTAGCCTCTTTTGTGAAACTGTTATTATTTTCCTATCCTATCCTTGACTTGATGTGTAGGACTGCATTTGGGGATCCCTACAAATGTGTCTTGTGAGGTGTATGCTTCGTGATGGTATTTCTGTTTAAATCTAAACAACTAAAACTAGTGTAGATGTTTTAGGGGAGACTCGGCAGAGATGTTTTCGGGATTATAGTGGAGATGAGATTGTCTCCTCTAATAAGGACCCAAACTTGTGTACTACTGGACCGAACCTTACGGTACAACCAATTGTGCCTTCGGCCCTGGCTTAGTATACTACGAAACCCAATAACCTCTTGCTCGTAGGCTGTTCGGTTACATTTTGTCACTGTTGCCCTAGGGGGAGGCTTGCAATCTCCTCTGAGGGGTAGGTGCGTCCCTGAGACCGAATGGCTTAATTGGGGAATGCCCCGGGGGTGGTGTCCAGACGTAGTAGGCGCCCTACTGTGGCGGACACCGACGGGGCCGGGGAAACCAAAAGAGAGGGCATGTGAAATGGTGGGTGGAGTAGGCTGGAAAAGTCTTATACCGTTTCTCCTAGTGGATGAGATGGGGCTTGTGGGAAAAGTTGTACACACTCTGCAGAGTTAAAACTATTATGATAGCTGTGTCCACGGTCATGGACGGTTTGGCAGGCAGCCTTGTAATTCTCCGTTATTTTGAATATTAATGGAATGCCAGCGATGATAGACGTTGAATTGTCCATTATGAGATATTAGTCCGGGTCTAGTATCAGATCATGGTGCCGGATTTCCTATGGTGACGCAGGGGGTCATGACATCGCCGAGCCCCTCCCCAACTCTTCTCCACCTCTATCCCACATTGCAGGATTCCCTTCTCCTTCATCCGCCTGTTGGCGGTCGCTGTCGTCGGCGCTTCGCCTTGGGACGCCGCCGACTCCCCTCCCCAATTCGAAGGTCACCATCCACGGCTCTTCGCCTCGAGCTGCCGGCGGCTCCCCTCCCTAAGCCGCCTTGCCTTCGCCTCGTCAAGCTATACAGGGGATGAGAAGGCCAATCGTTTAAACCCAACCTTCTGCTACCTGCTGCTTCTGGGAACACTGCGCTTGATTATAGACTAAATTTTGTTAATGAAATGAACTTTATTTTGGCTATAGGTTGCTTTGAACTAACATTCTGAACTGAATTAATCCTTCTCTGTGAAGTGAACTGATGCTTATAACTAGAATCTGATTATGAACTGAACTAAGTTCACTTTATTTAAATTTGCTAGCTTATGAACCTCTGTATGTACACCAGATATAATTTAATGCTGCGATGGTTTCAAATCGATTAGCAAAAAGATTTCCTCTTGTCTCTTTTCTTCTTGTTTTTTCTGTTCATTGGGTGATGTTCATGCCATTTAGTCCCTTGTTTGCTATCTAGCAGTCAGGAAACTTTCAGGTGCTTTCAATTTTTTTCCCATCCTGGCAACAACATGCGTATTGCCCTAGCATTACTTGGAGGAAGATGACACAAAAGAAACATCTAGAATCTATGTATTTGCCCTGCTAAGTTTTGGGACTGCAATTATTTGAGAAATATGTGTCTTGCTAAGTTTTGACATTTTGGAACTTGTTACAACTGCTCATTACCCACAGTTTTTTGAGGTGGATTAACCTCCCAGTGACATGGGAATTGGAAAATCTCAAGAAGGTTAATAGTCTTATTTTTTTTGCTATTTTTTTGTACCATCCCCACTGTGGTTAGAATTAGTATTATTTAAATTGGTTCTTCTATACTCTACTGCTACTTCTTTCTTTTCTTTCTACTTTACCATATGCTTCAAAATGCAATTTCAATCATGTTAAATGATCCTTGCCGACCCAAGATATTAATTGGATTACTATGTTTACCAACATTTGAAAATGAGGCATTTAAAGTTGTCAGTCCATAATTCTTTTTTGTTACAGCTCTTTGTTTGGTTGTGCATTGTATAAATCTAATTGTTAGTTAAAGCTCTGCTACATGTGTGCATCATTTCTTACCCATTGGTCAGGATTGAAGAAACTAATAGAGGATGATGAAGGGCGCTATTTATCTGTTACAAAAAAAAAATATAGTGTATGATGAAGTACTGCCCTTTATTTAAAAGACTATCCCTCTGTCTTTTCTTTGTTTTGCTCTTTTGTTGCTGCAAAGAACACCTATAATTGTACCGTTGACATGTACTGCCTTTTCTCTAAGAACCTTTGCATGTGTGTTTTTTTGTCCATATAGTAGGGTTTTCGATTTATAAGGATTGAGCTTGCTGCTATGCAATTAAATATATGATAAATATGCATTTATGTTTCACAGTCCTTTTATGTGCATTTGGTTTGCAGATATTCTCTTAATTGCTTATTCATATATGGCTGTCATGTGTGTACACAAATGAAAACTCTTTGTTATTCAAAAAATTTGTGATATGATGTTATGTTATAGCCATGAAAATATGATAGATATATACTTCTCTCAGAGTTCTTTTATATGCCTCTACTTTGTACACAATCTCTTCAGCTGTTTTATTCAAGAGAAAATTATACTGTAGCTCCCGGAACTTGTAACAAATTGCATGAAATCCCCTAAACTTTGAAATTGCTTTCTCAACTCCTGAAACTTGTCTCTCGTTGCACCGTTAGTCCTGGCTATTAGGATCCGTTAGATATTCCGTTAAACGGTGACGTGGCGCCCACGTGGCCGTTAAGTGCTGACGTGGCGCTGATGTGGCCCCAAAAAATCAACAAAGACCTTAAAAAATTAGGAAAACTCAGAAAAAATAAATAAAAAATAATTCACAAAATTCTTAAAAATCCAGAAATTTCATAAAAACCAAAAAAATCATTTAAAAAGCTAGAAACTTTAGAAAAATCGAAAATAATTCAAAATATCATAAAAAATCAGAAAAATTCATACAAATACAAATAAAATAATAATCATTTAAAAATCTAAAAATATAGAAAAATAAAATTCACAAAATTCTTAAAAATCCAGAAAATTCATTAAACTCCAAAAAATCATAACAATCACTTAAAATCTAAAAATTTAGAAAAGCCAAAAATAATTCACAAAATTTTTAAAACCAAAAAATCATAAAAAACAAAAAATCATTTAAAATCTATAAAATTCAGAAAAACCGAAAATAATTCACAAAATTCATAAAATCTAAAAACATTTGTGAATTTTTCATAACTTTATGAACTATTTTATGATTTTTATGACATTTTGGATTTTTATTAATTTTTGGTTTCTTTGTGAATTTTGTGACTTTCTTTTAGTTTTCTAAATTTTTGTAGATTCTTTAATGTTTTTTGGTTTTTATGAATTTTTGTTTTTTATGAATTATGTGAATTATTTTGGTTTTATAAATTTTTAGATTTTTAAATGAGTTTTATGATTTATTGGTTTTTATATTTTGTATTTTAATGAATTTTGTGAATTATTTTCTGGTTTTCTAAAATTTTCTAGATTTTTAAACGTTTTGTTTGGATTTTATGAATTTTCTACATTTTTATGATTTTTGTGGATTATTTTAATGTTTTGTAAATTTTTCTATTTTTTAAAATTATTTTTTTTAATGTTTTTTGGTTTTTTATGAATTTCCTGTTTTTTTTATGAATTTGTGAATTATTTTTTTTTATGAATTTTCCTAGATTTTGTAAGGTTTTGTTGCTTTTTTGGGGCCACGCCCGCACTGAATGGCCACGTGGGCACCACGTTACCGTTTAACGAAATTTCTAACGGATCCTAACCGCCCAGGACTAAGGGTGCAACTAGAGACAAGTTCCTGGAGCTGAGAAAGCAATTTCAAAATTTAGGGGATTTGTGCAATTTGGTACAAGTTTCGGGAGCTACAGTGCAATTTGCTAACTATCAGGTGTTCATAACATAAAAACTCCTGTAAACATGAAAAATTGGCAACTCTGCCTTACCAGACTATGAGCTGGATTAAAACATGTGCAAACAATTATATAATAGAGAGAGTCTTGTTGTATGGGTATTAAAGTAATACAAGTCTATAAAATATATCGTATAGGTCCTAAAAATATGTTCTAGGTACTAAAAGTATGTTCACAAACATTTATTGTAAAAAATGGTCTGTCAATTTCTTTCTTTCCTTTTGGAGGCATGGAAGAATTCTCACTCCAATTAGTTCTTTTTAAAAAAATCCAGATAGTTCAAATAGTGAAATATATGGCGGTTGAACATTGTTTTTAAGGCATGTACAACATAACCATCATGGGCTTTTAAGGGGGAAAACAAAAGGGAGTTCGAGTTTAAAATCAATACCATTTATTGGGCATAACATCTGAAGGATCTTCAATCTTTTTTAATATCTATGATTTGAAAAAAAAACTCATTAATGTTTTCCAATCAGACAACAGTCTGATCAATTTTAAGTATCGATGATCTTTCTTCGTAAGTATGTTTTAATGATAAATATTATAAATAAGATCCAAGGTATTTCAAAATAATTCGAGCCAAATCAAATTTTAACTATGTGAATGGTGTTACAACCAAGAAGGTATTCAAATGAAGGCATAGAGATGCCCTAATACGATGAAAAAAAAAACTTATCATGGCTTAATAAGAGTATTCTCATAGTATCAGAATTTACTTTTCAAGCATGACAAGAATAATTTTGGACTCATTGTCGTCTGTTTGTGTAGAGGCTAATACATTTTTTCACATTATCTAAAAATTATCACACCGTTGATAAGTCATCAAACTATACGAGGCTTCGCCCACGCGCAAAGTCGCGTGAGTTCCACTAGTGTGATTATACACGCAAGGTTAACACGACAATGCTGACCCACCACTTATCTAAACAAATAAGCATACAATACAAAGATGGATGTTTATAAAGATGTTTATGTTATATTTTACAATTTGCAAAATACATCTAAACATTAGATGTTTTGGAGCATCCCAACAGCTCTTTATCACACCCCTAAAACACTATTCTTGTATCATGAATAGTGATATGAAAAAAGTTTCAGGGGTGGGATAGAGGAGCTATTGGAGGTGGTCTTATTGGTGGGAAAAAATGGTTCTCTTTTCTATCAGAAACCTCTAGAGAACCCTCAGACAGCACTTCGGTGAAATCTTTCCTTCGAGGTGTCTTCTAGCTATGCTACGGACTACGGCCATGACTCTTGCTTTTTCCTGTTTGTCTTCCCATGGATCCGTTCTAACCACGATATTTGTTACATCAACGGTCAAAACCTCCAATCTAGGGGCATTTTCTGCTACATGTATAAGAATTTCAAGTTGGCTTTTGGACGCCATGAATCCTGTAATACACACATCCTTCAGATGGCTATAAAGGAGATCCGGAAATCGAATGTGCGGCTTCCCATCATCATACAAGCCGTCATAAACATTAAACTGCACGATAAAACAAAAAAACACTTTAATCAGCACTTATATTATAATGGTCTATTAAATAATATGTGCATTCCGGAGAACAACGTTTCTGAACATTGCTTCTTCGATATCAATTTTGAACCTGAAATTAGATTAAACAAACTAGTATATTTAAATATTATCTTTTTTATGAAAGGTAATAATTGCATTGCGTATTCTACCCTCACACAAGAACAACATTTACAAATAAAAATTGAAGCAACTGCTGGGTTAAAATTTATGTGATCACATTAATAAAAGATAAAGCAAACATTAATCATTTCACTGTATTTAAAATAATTGCTTCCATTAGAAAGGGTAAACTACAATGTTAAAAGTATAATACAAATTATGTGGAAAGGATATCTGAAGGAAGGTACACGCGTTATGCACCACAAATGTGAAATAAAGGATACATCACTCCCTGAAAGGAAAGCAGGAGCACTTACATGCAACTCTAGCTTTTCCAAGAAAGGAGCAGCCCTCATTATTGAGACTAAAGACAAGTTGACATCATTAAGAAAACACATTAGCAGTCGTAAATGCTTCAGCTGAGATAACTTGCATTGGCTTTCTATCAAATATGGTATCTGACAGATACAAATAGGTCAAGACATGAGAAAGCATAATACAAATTGAACCATAGCTTAAAGAAGTGTTGAAAAGAGCTAACCTTTGGTAGTTCGAAGAAAGCAAACATGGTCAGACTTTGCATGTTTGGAAGCTCAGTGGGAAATGCAGTGATGACATGCTCGATGCTTACAATGCAAAATGTTATATGAACATTTTTCAGTTCCAAAGCTTCACTAAGGACAATAGGCACCGTTGGTCCTTTGTAAACAAAGGTTGTGAGTCTGAGAGCATTGAATTCTACCTTTGTCATATTGCAGTCCTTAACAATCAAACATTGCAGCTGGGGAAGTGGATGATCCACCTTTAGCTCACCGTTCCCACGACAACTTACGATACTCAACCACTCAAGATTACAACAATTTGTTAACATGACTTGAAGATCCTTTCCATTGGCACATACCATGTGCAGATCCAACTTTTTTAATTTTGGGAAACCACCGAATTGGGGATGTGGTGTCAAACTTACAAAGTTTAGATGAATATGTTGTAGGCAAGATAAGCTTCCATGGTCCAAAAGATCAAATGGGAATGTATACCTATCAACACAATCCCAAAGAGTGTCCGGCAATAATTTAAAAGAGAGAGATTTTACACGTGCCGAAACAGCAAAGCGAATCCAATTATTAAGATAGTTAGCCAGCATAGGTGCAAACCCAAATTTGACTGAAAGCTCTTCAAGACACTTTCCATCGTGCTGTTGCAAGACCACATTAACATTTTCAATGAACTTTTGAACATATATTTTCTCCTGTTCTCCATCAAAATATAGCTTGGGACAAACTTTCCACAAATGTCTCCACTTAGTTGATAAGACACTAGTCCTCACCATCTCCTTCAGTGACAATTTCGATAAAATTATGCACAGCAAGTCCTGAATAACACAGTAAGTAGAACAACATATTGAAAATATCTCCTTTAACAGACAACAAAAATACGAACAACGAACAACAAAAAGATACTGATGATACCTCTGGAAGCCTTTGAAGCTGATCATCTGTCATGGTTTTAAAAGTGTGGTCTGATGTAGCCTTGCAAGCTAGAATAACCCCCAATCCAGAAAGACCGTTTGGTTCCCATCTGGCATGAGAATCATCCGAGAGCCATCTCCTCAAAACCAGTTTATTCCTCATCTGTGATGTGGTGAGCCATGTCATTCATTGATTAAAAAAACATGAGTTACGGTTCACATTTAAAGGGGTTCTAGAGGCATCTCTTAAAAAGAAGGAATTTTTGCATCTAACCAGTACAGGCTGCACACAAGAATACATTGAATTAGAATAGATTATCTAAGACGAAGAGAATGAAGCCCATTTGAAATCAAACAGCAAAATCAAATAAATTAACAATAAAAAGAAATAATTTTTCTGTGAGTAAACCTTCTGAAGCCCTGCCCAGCAGCACCTCTTCTCCGCCGGCGTGCGCTACGCGGAAGGGAGCTCGCTGGAGCGGACGTGGAGGCGGCGATGGCAACGCAAGTCGAGGGCCGGGAGATGGGGCCGAGGCGAGGCAATGGCGCAAAGGCTTCTTTGGAGAACGGAGAGCGTCATGACGGTGGCGACAGCTATTCTTGAAGTCGACTCGAGGGAGCCAAATCTGATCCTTGTTGAGGTGTGGGGGCGGTGGGGGCGTGGCTGAGGTTAGTTGAGTCGGCGGACCCGGGGGCGGGGGTGGCTAACGGGCCAACAGCGCGGCCCGACAATGGCCTAGTTTGGGCCAGTTTTCCCGTTTACGGATATGCCGTTGGGTTTGCTGTTTCATCATCCCAACCAAGCCCAGCACATTCTCTTGTTGTGTTCCGTGTACTGTAGTCCGTACCGATACGACGGAAAAAGTATCTGTTCCGTTTTAAACTTTTATCCTTGTTCTGATTTAATTTCTAAACTTTAAAACTAGACTTAAATGGTAATCGAATTCTCAAGACCAATCACCTAACCAGATTGTGGATGGTTTTGGTGACGTGGCAGCAGACGCATCATGTTTTACTTATGTGAACGATAAATTGGTCGGTTGGTTGTCGCATCAATGCTGGCTAAATGGCCAAGTCTCCCAACTCTTCCTTTCGTTCCTGTTTACACTCTCTCCTCGTAATACGATGTAGAGGAAAGGTGGTGCCTCAATCGGTGAGCCACGACGGCACCAGTGAGGAGAGGCGAGCTGGTGTCTCCTCCCATGCCAACTGTTTTCACCGCCTCCTCCCTGTAGGAAACCTAGCACGAGAGGGGGGTGAATCAGACGCCTAATTCAAATTTTAACCTTTCTTTGCGTGATTGATTAGGTCGGTTTTTACCCAAGCTACCGACGAAACCCTATGATCTAGATGCAAAAGCGTTGGCACAATTAATCAACAGAGAATAGGTGGCTCGATGGCTCACACAAGCAATGCACAATATGAAGTACTAGAGGATGCAAGAGACAGAAGGGCGCAAAAAGGGTTTTGTTACTGAAGTTCAGTGAACAACACATGCGCACCTACTCTTCGTTGAGGAAGTTCACCACACATGCGAACCGGGAGTCATGCCCCTGATCCTCAATCAACTCGGTGGTAGCTCTTCACCAACACATGTTAGACGAGCTCCAAACCTTCACACGTCGATGAGTTCTTCCACACACAGAAGCTCCTCGCACCACGGCGCCGACACACGGCCCTGACCCCGACACACGGAGGGTTCTGTATACGGCCTCCAACGGATGAAGGCAACGCACGTCCGACACACGGAAGTGACCCCCGACACACGGAGGGTTTTGGTCGATGTAGTCGTTCGGATGATGAAGCCCGTGGCGTGGCGACGATCTCCCCGACGGTTAAGTCCCAAGAGCACAAGACCGGAGAACATCCCTCACCACCACCCCTTATCTCCCACCATAGAGCTAGGCCAAGACCTCAATGGGAGAAGGGGCAAGACATGCGAATGGATGAGAGGAGGTAGGGGTCACCTTCTTCCTCCTCTTCCTCTTCCTCTCTCCTTCTCCTTCTCCCTCTCCCTCTCCCTCTCCCTCTCCCTCTCTCTCTCTCTCTCTCTCTCTCTCTCTCTCTCTCTCTCTCTCTCTCTCCCCCCCCTCCCCCCCTCGATCTCTCAAGCACATGGAACCCTAGATGGAGGTGGGAACCATGGGAGGAGCTCTCAAGGGTGGCTAGGGCAAGGGGTGGCGGCTAAATGAGGCTATCTCTTTTCCCCGTGCTAGTGGCTCCTATTTATAGGTACAAGGCAAAAACCCTACGAAAAGATGGCCCATATTAAATTTCCCGTGATGCAGTTTAATCCGTCAGACCCAGTCCGACGGTCGCCGGACCCAGTTCGATAAAGTGTTTCATTTGGGGAGTGATCTGGTCGGACCCAGTCCGACGGTGGTCCGACCCAGTCCGACAGAATGCTTGTATTTTTGGGGACTTAGCCGCTGAAACGCTCATCCGTGGGGCTAGTTTTTTCAGCCCACTTTGTTTTGGCTGTCCTTTTCTCCCTTGATGTCTCGCGTAGGTTTTTGTGCCAAGATTGTCGACTTGTGAACTCGACGGGAACAATTGGACAATTAGGCCGGAAGTTTCCCGCCCAAAGGAAAAATCTGGCTTTGAGACTTAGCGGCTACGAAATTTCGAACACCTGGCTACCCCCTGGAGTCCCCTGGACCTATCTCGAACTCTGTCGAAGACGAATAAGGATAAGAGACCGAAGATGTGCTTTATGGGACCCTATAGCCAGAGACCACATCTAGCTTCCTCACGCGAGCAACACCGCAGCTGAACCAAGTCTCAATTGGGGAAAATTCGTTTTGCGGCTAGGGCTCCTCCACGACCGTGAGTGGCGGGTGCCGAAGCTTCGATGAGTGCCGCCGCCGTCTCTATTTCGCCTAGCGCCACCGCCATCGCCGTTTCACCGTCCCAGAGCATCGTTGCATCGCCGCTGCCCGCACTGTTTCGAAGGGCGCCGATGCTTGGAGCCATCGGCGCGTGTGTGGAGCCCCGACAAGAGCAATTGTTTGGTTGTACTCTATGTACTGTGATTTGGGTTTAGAAATTGGCTACTAAAACCATGTTTTGGTTGTACTCTTGTAATGTGCTTTGGATGGAGAAGGCAAACCATGTAGTATGCATTATGATTTGAGATAAGAAATGGATGTATACAAATTTTGTTCTATTGGTTTCCAAATTGAATTGGTTTGTTTGTGAAATTAGTGAGGCTCAATTGACAGATAAGATCAATTGAATTTGGTTCAATAGATAAGTACAATTGATAAAGAAAAAAAGACATCATGCATAATAAGAGGTATTTGGATTTGAATCCTGAGAAAAGAACATCCATCTAGAGGAGGTTGAACTTGTGACTCAAATACATTCTTAATGTGATACAGACAACAATACAATTCTTAATTTCTGGAATTTCTCCATCTATAGAAGTAATTTAAGGTCTTTGTCCTTAACAAACAAAATTATGTCATATGCATGAGCATTAATGTAGGCATCTGAATATGCCAACTATATGGGCATTTCACACATACAAAAGCATGCCCTCTATAAGCTAACATGGCAGTACTTCACCCAGAGAATTTTGCTTGTGCCTCGCCTTCATTGAAATTTAGTCTTCGAGAAGTAGACAACACAGTAGTCTGTGGGTATTCTCCAAACAACATATTTGTATATTCTCCTTGAATAGTTGGAAAGAACATGGTCGAACCATCAAGACAAGGAATTTTCATGACAGCATGTATATTTTCCTAGACCAATAAAAGTAGAACATAAATGAGGTCAATGTAGAAATATGAGATGACCAAGATGATTTGGTTTATTGATCTTACACTATGTTGGGAAGGTCCATCTAAGAATGTATTTTCCTATGAAGGTCCATCTGCGAATGTATTTTCCTATGAAGATCCATCTAAGGGACTTGGATCTTTTCCTGTGAAGATTAGAAGAAAGTGAAGCACTAGTATTTAATAAAATTGAAAAGAGGGCAATGCTAAGTAAAAGAGAGGTACATTTTTTTTCTAGGCTTCTTAGTTGATTTCTTGTTTCCTTTCTCAAGTATACTTTTTGATCTTTTCTGAGTTGCGTTTTTTTTATGTGGTAGAGCTCTAAATGATATTCTCGTCTTTGCAACATCTTCGGTGCACTCAAGAATACACTGTGGAATCTCATCGGAATCTAAATTTATTTTGCTTATTAAATCTTCCACTTCCGATGCCAACTTATCTATGCCATTTTCGAAGTGACCAAGAACCGCTTTTGAAACTACACATTTCAATGTGAGAGATATTGTGTTCCGAGATATCCGAGCACAACGTTCTTGTAAACTTTCCATATTACCCAGTGCTTTATAAGAAAATGATCTTTTTTTTTGCATACTTTGTCCATCTATTTAGTATATATTGTGGTGGCAAGATAAAAAAGTCCTTGAAATTGAAAACTTGTAGAATATGTTTGCACAGTATACCTACATGGGCAGGAAGTATTGTTCAGAAATTGTAGATTAATAAGTAGGTGTGCAGGTCGGTGAATACAAACCTGAGCAAGTATACTTGTTGCAGGAACATGTTGAATCCATGCTCTCATAATTAAATGTGACAGTAGCTTCATCCTCTTCTTTGTTACAAGCTGCTACCATAAATGTGCTAGTTTTCCCCATCTGATGTGTCAGTGTGCATAACAAAGGAAATTGTCTTTTAAATTCATATTCAAAATCAGCAAAAAGGTTCCTCGTAAATGTTTCGGTTGCAGTCTTAACCATTGGCAAACTAGACACATAGGGATTTGGACTGTTATTTCTTGACTTAAATTCCTCATACAACTCATTACGACGAAGCCGGGCATTACATTTGTCATATTGTACAAGTAGCTCTGAAATTGAGAGTTTCCGACGAAATGATTTCTTGAAGATATTATTCATACCTTCGCTCCTTTATGTGGATGTCATATCAGCACAAAAAGAATAACGACGGTAGATGGTAGCCCACTTCTCACGAAGTGAATATAGATTTTTTTTTGCCATGTATTCTCTTCAAGGTTGTAGGTAGTCAATAATTCTTGCCATTTCAGATTGAAGCGACTCACTGATCTTTCTTCATATATACAACTCTTGAAGTTTGAAAGAAACTTAGAATGGTTGGCAATAACTTGACTAAGATTCTTAGCAGCATTTTGATATATATGCCACAAACAAAGATGATGACTTGTGTTTGGGAACACCATTCCAATTGCCTTTGCCATTGTAGAACACTAATCAGTGAAAATTATGGTTGGTTCCTTGCTAGACATTACTTTAAGTAAGGTGTTGAACAACCAAAAAAAATGATTCATCAGATTCATCAAATAGCAACGCAGCTCCAAAACGTATGGTTTGCTTGTGATGGTTGGTTCCAAGTAATGACGCAAAGGGCATCGGACACTTGTTTGTTTGAAATGTGGTTTCAACTGATAACATGTTACATCCTCTATTTTGTCGTATGTCACTTGTATATTCAAAACCCTATAAATAAAATAAAAGGGAGTTGTTATATACAAAACCCTAGTTTAAATTATTTTAAATTAGGTTTAAGCCAAAACCCTAGCAAACCATTTTGAAAAATTCTGGAAAAATTCCTATAAATCTTAGAAAGCATTATTAAACCACCCTCCAAATTTCAAGTTCAAAGCTCAAGGCTAGCACGTGTTTCAGTAGAGTGTTGCCATTCTGCCGGGAGCTCGTCGGACCCATAAAATGATGAGCAAATGTGGAAGATGGAAGATAGTTGTTTGAAGCCCAAATCTGACCAAAGCTAGAAGCCCAAGTCAAAATTCATGGATTTGCAAAAATACCCAAATCGAGGGAGTCCTAAACCTATTCAGATTAGAATTTGAGCCCAATTCAAATTCTACCCAATAAAGGCCTGACCTAGGTCGACCAACACACTATATAAACACCCCAAGACCTCCCCTCACCTCCACAACTCGTGGAAGCCACAGATCAAACCCTAGCCGTCAAGAAAACCCTAACCTGAAGGAGTTTTCGAGGTAGAACTCTCTGTGACTTGCCCGAACCTAGGTGTAGATGCCTCCATTGCGTAGAGCTCGTCGAGGCGGTCCAGATGGATACCTAATTCGTCGGATTTCATGGAAATTTGCGTGTTTTAGGGCTCGCCGGAGTTGGCTATCACCGCCACCGGTGACCTCGTCCAGCGCGCCCCGCCCCGCGTTCCCCGCCAGCCAGTGGTAGCCCGCCACCTGTCCCCCCCCCCCCCCCGCGCCGCCGCTTCAGTTCCCGCGTCCCACGCGATGCCAGGTGTTGCCGCCGTGGCCGATCTAGCCCGTGCGAGCCGCCGCCCAATCGGGTGATATGCAGCGTGGCTCCACTGCACCCGCTGTCGCGCGCATGCCGCCGTCGTTGCCACTTGTCACCCCGCATCGCCCGCGCCTGCGCCAGCCAACCCCAGGCCGCCACGTGTTGCCCCGTTGCTACCACGCGCGCTGGTCCGGTTGGTTCGGATCGGTCCGGTTTGGCTGGTTAAACCGGTTTAATCTTTTCTGTGTTTTCTGATTTTCTCCAAACTTCCAGAATTTGTTTAGGGAGTATCCAAACTCTAAATTGGAAGATTACAGAGCATTAAATTCCATAATTAGCCTAAAATTTTATATATTTATTTGAGGTGTATGTTCTGTGGATGAATTTTCAGCTCTTATGCATTTGCATCAACGTGTAGATCGTCCGTGCTCCCGCCGTTCGCGTTTTTCTAGAATCTTTCCGAAGGAGGACCTCAAGAGCGGGAGTTCTACCAAGGCAAGATAGATTGCATCTTGCTCTCCTATTTTGCGAAACTCACCCATTTAACTGTTTTATTTACTTTTCTTATGCATGAAATGATGGAAAGAGTTAGAAACCTAATTGTTCACACTGAGTCATCTACCCTGTGAATTCGGCCATTTATTGCTGGCTTAGTTATTTTTCTAGCCTATCCTTGTGCATAAATGCTAGTGCTCGTGGGTTATTAGTTGTTAGGTTATTCATCATTTAATTATCTTGTGACTTGGTATAAATGGAGGTATTGAGTTACTTTAATAACCTATTCAACTAAAACTTACGTGGCGTGTCTTGACTAAAGGTGGCAAGTCGGGTGGTTTTGTGGAATGAGGATTGTGGCGGAGGTAGTCACCTTGCTATAAGGACTCTTGACGTGTGCTTATCTGGCCAAACCATACAAGCGCAACCATAAGTGTTAGCTCTAGCATGTCGGCCGACATGTGCTAGTCTTGACTTAGTAGTAAGAGAAAAATGTTAACACACTTTACTTTGAAAAGATCGGGCTGCGATCCGTCGGCTTAAGAGGGGGACCCGAGATGTCGAAACCTTAGAGGGGGTATCGGTGTTAACAGAAGGAACTAATGAATCGCCTTGTATCGTTACTTGGTCTAAGCTCCAAAGGAAGAGTTAAGACGCAAAAGTATCACTAGGCTTATGAGTAAAGTGTGCGACACTCTGTAGAGGTTAAAACTATCATGATAGCCGTTCCCACGGTCATGGGAGAGGAGGAAGGTCGTACATTGTAGTCTCATGTGTTACTAATTAACCTGATGGGTTGGTTTTGTTTGAGTTATTCGAGGCTTGTGCAGTTTTGCAGAGGGGCTTTGAAAGCCGAGCTCTGGGTGTTACTTTGGGAATCTATTATTATTATTATTATTATTATTATTATTATTATTATTATTATTATTATTATTATTATTATTATTATTATTATTATTATTATTATTATTATTATTATTATTATTATTATCTGTTCAACAAATGCTTTTATAACACTTTAACTAATTTGACTAGAATAGGTGTTTATGCAAATTAGCCATCCTTTCTTGTTTATATCCTTGCATTCATTATAAGGATTCTTGCTGGGTAGCCGTGTACTCACTATACAAACCACGGATATATATTTGTTCAGGAGAAGACTCGGGTCCGGTTTGCCTACATGATCAGGAGGATTCTGTACTAGATTTCGATCAAGACTAGCCATCGCTTGAAGGGTCGGATTAGAGAGCATCGTCATATCTTTATTCCGCTTCATCATTTGAATTTCCGCAACTCTGAACTATATTATATGGTCTTATTCAAACTATTGTAATAAGTGGTTGTGCTACAATTACTTTTGCATTAATACGTTATTTATATTCACACATTATTGAACATCCTTGCCCCTTTAGTTTTCTTCAATTTATAGTTATGGTTAGTAGCTGGTGAAACGAGAGAGAGTGGGAGGGGTGGTTGAGCTCAAGCCATAAATGAGGGAAGTGGCTGGATTTGAGGATAGATATGAGGAAAGAGGAAGAAGGGAGGAATAGAAAGCATATATATGGGAAATTTTGTCTGAAAAGTTGTGCAAAAGCAACTAAATGGCATATATGAGAGGAATCTCACTAATGCATTTACAATAATTTAACCTTTTCAATGGCATTCAATAAAGTTGAAACATTGTATTTGCATGAATATAAACACATGATAACAACTTAAAGTTATTTTCTCAAAATATCGTTTGAAACCAATTTTCTAAACTAATTTCTATGTCTTGGATCAAGACAATCATGAAGAGTACCGAGGGAGTGACGTGATCCGTATACTTTTTTTTTTGTTTCTAAACAGTCTTGACATAAAAAGTGATTTTTTCTAGAATAAGTCAAATTTTATAAAGAAAAGATCATCCTTTTACATCAAAGACCTCTATCCAACAATATAATATATTACATGCATTCCACAAGGTCTAAATGCTAAACAAAAGAAGCTTCTAAATAAATTATTGTTCGGTGGTTTATGTGTAGGACGAAGTCGCCGAAACCTACCTCCATGCCTCCTTCTCTTTCAGTGAACTCGACTAAGAACGAATTATAAAAAAAACTAATATCAATCAAAATCGTGCTATCACAAATATCCATCGCGAGTTATTTGGTAGAGAAGAAATCGAGAAAACTTTGTTTAAGACCACTGTTGGAAACAAGTGCACCTGCACATAAACTCCCCAAGCTGTAACTTATGAGTACATTCTTTGGTTGTTGCTTTAGAACAATCACCGTACACTACCCCCAAGGCTACCTCCATGGTCTCTTACTCTCTTACTCTCAATCTAATTAGAGTCTTAACGGTATCAAAATTACCTCGCACAGATTTGTCGATGAAGAAGCAGATCCACCATTGTAGATGTCTTGTCCAACTAGTAGTATTGCTGCTACCCAAGCTCATCGCCAAAAAAAATCAAAACGTTACCACTACAAACCATTGATGAAGTACAAACTTAACATCCTGCAACGACCCTTGGACAGAGATTGGCGCAGACAACTAGCCCACTCCCCCCACCACCTGGAGGCTAGAGGTGGCGAGCGAGGCCGTTGAGTCTAGACCATCCGACTTGAAGCCCTTTTTTCTTCTCTCTTGTTTTCTAGATCTAGAGCCATGAAGAAGTGAAATTGACAGGGGAACGGGTCGGCCATCTCACGGGGCTCAGCCGTTCAGACAGGCCCCGTAGCCAAAGATGGGTCATTACCTTGAGTTGAGCTCTCAGCTCCAAAATTCCATTCAAGTGGGCCCGATTAAAGCAAATGGGAATGTGGAAGGTAGTAGGCCTAGGCAACACATCCCAGTTATTTTTCGTAAGAAAGAAGTCCATTTTACCCCCTTGAACTATCGCACAAGTTCAGTTTTCCCTCAACTTTAAAACAGACAAAACACCCCTCAACTATCAAAACCGAGACAAAATATCTCTCTCTTTAAAACCATGGTGGTTTTGGATGATGTCGATGTAATAAATACCGGGGTACAAAGGCCTCGACGCTGGCGAAAGCAAGGCCCCACGCTGTCGGCCAGGCGAGCAAGGCCCCAGAGTGGGCGAGCCCTCAGAGGCCGGGAGGGCCCCACGCGCGTCGGGCGAGCAAGCAAGGCCCAGAGCGTGGCGCGAGCCCCCAGAGGCCGGGAGGCCCCACGCGCGTCGGGGCGAAAGCAAGGCCCCAACACGTGGCGAGCCCCCAGAGGCCGGAGGGCCCCACGCGTCAAAGCGGCGAGCAAGGCCCAGTGGCTGGCGAGCCCCTCAGAGGCCGGAAGGGCCCCACGCGTCAAGCGGGCGAGCAAGGCCCAGAGCTTGGCGAGCCCTCAGAGGTCGGGAGGCCCCACGCGCCAGCGGTGCGTGGGCGAGCCCCTCCGACGGAGAGGCGAGGGCCCCACGCCCGGGCGGGTGCGTGGGCGAGCCCTCTCGAGACCAGGCGAGGGCCCAGCGCCCGGGCGGGCCCCAGCGGGAGCATTGCGTATGAGTCTTGGACGAAGGCTCCCCGCTTCTGAAGGACGAAGCGCATTTAATGAGACATCATGCGCGGATAGACGAGGAAGAAATGATTACCGCACTGATGACCCTTGCAGTCCGGCGGTACATCCTTCGTGGCGCAGAAGAATTGACCGCAGAGAGAAGGTTTGCTTGAGGAGGCCGCCGTGTCGAGGAGCGTAGGGGCCCCACCCGCAGACTCATCGGTGTGACTATGCGGGTCGAGGCAACTCATGGCACGCGAGGCGGCGCCGCCGGGCGTGGGCAGCTGCACGTTGCCTCTTCGTCGTGTCTTGTCGATTGTCTTGAGAGCACTGTATCGCTTACTCCTCGGCTCTCTCCGCCACCCCAAAGCTTGTATAAAAGGAGAGGAGAGAGAGGAAGAGGGGATTGGAGCATTGGTGCATGGAAAACACCTCAGTAAACACATTCCTTTCAACCACAATCGAAAAGAGCTAAGGCTCAGCAGAGTAGGACTATTACCCGCGAGGGGTCCGAACTCAGGTAAATCGAGAGTCGCTCCTTGTTGTGCCCGACGCCGAATCGAATCGAGCTTGATCGAGTTGGCTAGCGACTAGAAATCGACCAGGTGTGATCCGCGGTGGTTGAGCGGAGAACACGCCGTCGATGGCGCGCCAGGTAGGGGGGCGCTAGCATCGGTTCAAGCTCTTAGACCTTTCTTTAGGAGGCGATGGCGGAGCGGCGATCCGCGATGGTGCGAAGCGACCGCTAGAGCCGTACCACGAGTCGGCCGCGGCGATGGCGGTGAATCACCCGGCGGTGGCCGCCCGCCTAGGGTTGAGCCTCTGCGAAAGCACCGCCTCGGCCAAGCTAAGCGGCGCTGGCCTTGGAGGAGTGCACTCGGCCACAGAACCTCCACGCGGCGGGCCTTTGCTGAAAACCCACCGGTTCCGGTAACTCCGGACTCCCGGCGGGCGCCGTGGTTGGCCAACAGCCCGCTCACGTGAGACGCCGCCGCGGCGTGGTGCAAGTTTCGGGCGGGGAACCGGCGCTTCGCGTCCTCCCGTTTTTTGTTGCCTTCGCGCTCCTCGCAGATCTCTGGTGAGGGGGGGGCCAAGACGACAAGAGCGTGCGACCCCACGGGGCTCGGCCGGCGGCGTCTGGTGGCGCGATCTCCGGTCCCATCCGGAGGACCGCCACTGCTGCATGGAGAAGACTCTGCGTGACAAGCTCCGCAGGGCAGCGACCGAAGGGCGATCGCCTTTGCGCGCCGCCGTCTTGTGGGACCAGCAAGAGGGTTCCCACAGCTGCCCGGCCGAGAGGTGGCGCTTCTTCGGCGCCGCCTAGGCGACGGGGGCGGCGGGGCGAGGACCGCGTCCAGGAGCAGGAGGCTCCCGACGTTGGGTGCCGCGCCTTTTCTAAGGAGCTGCGCCGCGTCCAGTGGCCGGAACGGTTTCGTCCGGCCCCCATCGAAAAGTACGACGGCTCCACCAACCCTGATGAATTTTTGCAGATCTATACGACGGTAATGCAGCCGACTGGAGGGTCGGGGAAGGTTCTGGCGAACTACTTCCCCGCGGTCCTCACCGGCGGAGCCCGCTCGTGGCTCATGAACCTGCCCCCGGAGTCCGTGGGGTCATGGAAGGAGCTCTCGGAGCTCTTCGTCACCAACTTCCAGGGCACCTTCGAGCAGCCCGGGGTAGAAGACGACCTCCACAACGTGGAGCAGAAGAAAGGAGAGTCGCCATGACTATATTCGGCGCTTACCAGTCCGCAACACTATCCCCGACATCTCCATCGAC
Organism: Raddia guianensis; assembly: GCA_036346415.1. Lineage (NCBI taxonomy): Eukaryota > Viridiplantae > Streptophyta > Magnoliopsida > Poales > Poaceae > Raddia > Raddia guianensis. The sequence goes on along the minus strand of CM070541.1, from coordinate 13,089,886 downwards.
GCCGTGGTCACGGCATTCGTGAGAGGCGCCCGAGACCCTAAGGTCAAAGAGAAGATGGCCACACGCAAGATCAAGACGACGGAGGAGTTTTCACCTTGGCGCACAAGTCGCGCCTTCAGCGGAGAGGCTCAGATCCGCCGGCCATGCTGGGGGGCTACCAAGGGCGGCGAGGCCGAACCTCGAGGAACCCCGCGGCAAGGACAAGAAGAAGTGCAAGGCGGCCGAGACCGGCAGGGTCATGGCCGCCGAAAGCGCGACGACGAGGCGGTCGCTACGGCGATCGCAGCCGGCGGGTACGGTCCCGTAGGGCGGCCGAGGCGGTTGCTCGGCGATCGCCGTGGCGCGACGGCCAGCGCCGCGACGAAGGCGAGATCATCGCCCGTGAGTGGGACGGAAGGCCCTACTGTCCCATTCACCGCAACAACTCCCACGACTTGGCAGATTGCCATGTCGTCAGCAAGATGGTGGACAAGCGAGTCCACGAGCAGCAGCAGCAAGCGTCCGGCAGTGGCAAGGGCAAGGAAACGGTTTCGCTTGGTTTTCAAAGAAGTGAGCGCGAGGTTGCCGCCATCCACGGCGGTTCGCCACCTATCCGTCCCCACGCTAGCTTTAAGCGCGCGATGAGGAGGTGTGCGCCGCCGCGTGCGGCTTTGGGTCGACGAGGCGGTGGCGTGGTCGGAGCAACCGATCGCGTTCAACCAAAGCCGATCACCCAACCATATCCGCCGCCCTGGCATCTCCCGATCGTGGTTGCACCCACGGTCCGGAATGTAAGGCTAGGGCGGGTGCCGGTAGACGGAGGAGTTCCTCAACCTCCGTCTCGCCGGCGGCCAAGGCCCAGATCCAAAGAATGGAGCTTCGTCCAGCGCCCCATTCTTCGCATCGCGCCGGGCCGAGTCCGTCTCATTGGGCGACGATCTCCGGTAACCTTCGGAGGTTCGGCAACTTCCGCACCGAGATGCTCGAGTTCGAGGTGGCGGACTTCGACCTCCCTACAACGCCATCCTAGGTCGGCCGGCGCCGACCAGTGTTCATGGCGTGTGCCACTATGCGTACATGGTGGTGAAGATCCCGGCCACCGCCCCATCGCTTTGAAAGTGGACCGCCCGGAGGCACTCCGCTGCGACAAGGACGCCTCGCGTTGGCGAAGCGACGGTGCCTGTAAGGCCGAGGCTTGACTCGAGCTCCTCCGGCGAAGACCGTGCCTCCCGGTTCGTCTGCGGAGGTTAAGGCGGTCTCCTGGCGAAGTCGACCCAGCGAAGACCGCTCGGGTGGGCGCCTCTCGGCGCCAAATAGGAAGGCGCGCTGCCTCCTTCCTCCAGTCTTAACGCAGACGTGTTTGCGTGGCAACCGTCCGACATGGCTGGGGTCCCTGAGAGGTGATTGAGCACAATTGGCGACGTTCCCGCCGCGACCGGTCATGCGTAAGGTCCGGAAGCGCCGGTGGAGCGCCAGAAGTTATCCGCCAGAGGTGGACAAGTTTTAGGGCGGGTCGTCCGCAGATGTCGCCATCCTGTGGCTCGCGAACCCGCCCTCGCTAAGAAATCCAACGGGCGTTGGAGGATGTGCGTGGACTTCACCGACCTCAACAAGGCGTGCCGGCGATCCAGACCGCTGCCCGCATCGATCTCATCGCCGACTCAACCGCGGGTGCGGCAAGTCTTTACTCGGATGCGCACTGGGTACCACCAGATTAGCATGGCGAAGAAGATGAAGACAAGACCGCTTTCGTTACGCCCATGGGCGCTCATCGCTATACAAGGATGGCGTTGATCGAAGAATGCGGGCCCAACCTATCGGCCGGGCCATGCATATCGCTCACCGCTCCCGAGATAGGGCGGAACACGGAGGTGTACGCCGATGATCCGTAGTGAAGTCCAAGAAGGCGAGGAGTTGATCGGCGACACGGAAGAAACCTTCACCAACCCGAGGAAGTTCTCGCATCGCTTAATCCAGAAATGCGTGTTCGCCGTTCCGTCGGACAAGCCGCTGATTCCTCGTCTCCCGAGGGGATTGAGGCGAACTCGACAAGATCGCAGCGATCGAGAACATGAAGCCCCGACGCGACTTCGCAGATGCAAAGCTTGGTGGGTCGCTTGACCTCCCCGGGCCGCTTATAGCTCGCCTGGGGATAAAAGTCTCCCACCGCTCAAGCTCCTAAAGAAGACCAACCAGTTCGAGTGGACGGCGGAGGCGCAGGAGGCGCTCGACACCAAGAAGTATCTTACCTCCCGCCTGCGCTGGTCGCCCCAGACCCAGCGAGCCGCTGATCCTCTACGCCGCGCAAACCCCAGCGGTCAGCGGTGCTGGTGGCGGAAGAGAGGGCGCCACGCCCATTTACTACGCCGGCAAGGTCCTCCACGACGCCAAACAAGGTATTCACAAAGACCGAAGATGCTCTCGCGCCAGGCCGACAAAGATCCCGAAAGCTACGCCACTACTTCCGGGGCGAAGTCACGGTGTTGACCAAGTATCTCTGCGGAGATCCTCTTCAACCGCGAGGCGACGGGTCGACGCTGCGGGCCATGGAGTGGCGGAATTCGATCTCAAATTCGCTCCCGAGTGGCCATCAAAGGGCAAGCTCGCGGAGTTCATTAGCGAGTGGACTCGGTGGACACCGGTGAAGATACCCACCTCCTCGCCGTGGACTCTTCTTCGACGGCTCGCTCGTTCCGGAGGGGGTTGGCGTCGCTGCCCCGGTGTCTCCAACCGCGATGTCGTCCGCACTGGTGGTGTTGGACTTCCGCGCCACCAACAACGTCGCGGAGTATGAAGGACTGCTCGCCGGGCTCAGGGTGGCTTCGACCCTTGGCATCCGGCGGCTACAAGTAAAAGGCGATTCTCTCCTGGTCATCAACCAAGCGAGGAAGGATTTCTCCTGCTCGGATCCCGTCATGGCGGCCTACCTGGCGGAGGTACGCCGGTTGGAGCGGCACTTTGAGGGTTTGGGCTTCGCGCACATCCCTCGCCGTGACAACTACATGGCGGATGAACTGTCCCAGATTGCCTCGTCAAGGGCACCTGTTCCGGCTGGGGTCTTCGAAGAAAGACTTACGCAGCCGTCCGTCGCAGCCCCCAATTCTGGCGGGGACGACGCTTTCCCTGACGCAGCTCCCACCTCTGGAGGAGACGTCACCGATCCTGCTGCGGCTCCCCGGATAGAGGGAGGAGGCGGAAGAACTGCTGAGGCGGTTGAGACGGAAACGCCGCCAAAGCGGAGTACGCCGGCGGTAATGTACGTAACGCCGCCACACTCGTCCGGGAAGGTTAGTGGATGGATCCGATCCTAGCCTACCTGCGGGATGGAGTGATCCCCGACGATGACGCGTCGGCTGAGAAGATAGCGCGCAAGGCCAAGCGCTACGCCCTGGTAGGTGGGGACCAGACGCTGTGGCGCAAACGGAGTTCTCACAAGCGCGCCACTCGGGAGCGGGAGTGAAATTCTCTCGAGATCCATGGAGGCATGTGCGGGAGCCATTCAGTGAGCCGGGCGTTGGTTGGGAAAGCTTTTATACGGTTTTATTGGCCTCTCGCCTCCGTGATGCCTTCGAGCTGGTGAGGAGATGCGGCGTGCCAATTTCATGCTAAGCAGATCCACCGACCGCCCAGCGCCGCAAAACCATTCCGCCTCCCGCCGCTCGCGTCCGGGGCTGGACATTCTCGGGCCCGCCCGACGGGCGACCGGAGGATATACTCATCTATTCGCCGCCATCGACAAGTTCACTAAGTGGGTTGAAGCTCGCGGTCCCGGCGATCACATCCGCAGCGCTATCAAGTTTATGAAGAGTATCTTCGTCCGGTTCGGTGTCGCCAATGTAATCATCATCGACAACGGCGCCGCCTCAAAAGCGCTGATTTTCAAGATCGGTGCGAAGAGTTGGGTACCAAGTCGTGCTTTGCCTCCGCTACATCCGAAGAGCAATGGGCAAGTGGAGCGGCGAACGCGAAGTACTCAAAGGGCTCAAGACAAGGGCGTCGACCGCCTGAGAAGCGTGGCAAGCGCTGGGCGGAAGAAGTTCCCACCAGACAGGGCGCCGCGGACAACTCCCAACAGAGCCACCGGCGAGACCCCTTCTTCCCGGTGTATGGCTCGAGGCGGTGCTCCCATCGAGCTCGCCTTGCTCCCAAGAGTGGCGGCGTTCAGCGAAGACCAAGACCTCGACCGCGCGGGATGAAGTAAATCTCCGGAGGAGATCCGAGACAGGCGGCGATCCGGCCGCCAAGTATCAAGGCAGGCCGCGCCGTTATCAAGCAAGGCGGTGTGTGAGAACATCGGCGATGGCGACCTGCTCACAGCAAAATCCAAGCGCAAAGGGGCGCAACAAACTGCCTCCCCCGTGGAGGGCCCTTCAAGGTGGTCTCGCCTCCGCCAGCTCGGCCAGCTCGATTCGAGGACGGTAGCGAATTGGCGAACACTTGGAACGCCGAGCGGTGAGAAGTTCTACCGTAGGTAGCAGTCCAAGAGTTTCCTTTTTCGGCCTTCCTTTGGAGCCGAGCGGCGAGGTCTTCTTCCTTCAATTCGCCTCGGGGCTGCGTTGTACAAAGCCATCTTCAATAAGAGATAAGTTCTATCTCCTTGTGGGCATCTGCTTTTTTTCGCCTCAAGTCATTAGAAAGCATTCGTCGAAGTCGGTAGCGAAAAAAGTACTCAAGGCGATGGCCCCTTAGTTGCAAGGATCTAACGCCACGACTCACGGTTGGGCGAGGCGGCGGACGGAAGGCGGGTTCTAGCCCGGTGTGTCGGCTCGGTCTAGGCAATGCGCCAACAACACACCGCGACTAGACCACTTCCGGAAGCTAAGTTCTCGCCACGCGATGTCTAGGGTCGGTTCGCAAAGAGGCCATAAGGGTTGAAGTAACCAGATGCCCGAGGAAAAAGCGCCACTTTCAATGTAAAGCTCTGCCTAAATCTTTTTGGCGATCGCTGGCTTAGCCTTAGAAAGGTCTGTTAGAAAACATTCTCGTCGAAAGTCGGTAGCGAAAGTACTTATGGTCGATGGCCCTTAGTTGCAAAGGCAAACGCTTATAACTTACGCCGTGCGAGGCGGCGACGGAAGACGGCTCTAGCTCGGTGTGTCGGCTCGGTCTAGGCAATGCGCCAACGGCGGCACCAAATGACTAGACCACTTCCGAAGCTAAGCGCCGCCACGTAATGTTTAAGTCGGGTTGCGAGAGGCCATAAGGGTTGAAGTAACCAGATGCTCGAGGAAAAGCGCCACTTTCAATGTAAAGCTCGCCTAAAGCTTTTTGGCGATCGGTGGCTTAGCCTTAGAAAGGTCTCATTAGAAAACATTCTCGCCGAAAGTCGGTAGCGAAAGTACTTATGGTCGATGGCCCTTAGTTGCAAAGGCAACGCTTATAACTTACGTTGCGCGAGGCGGCGACGAAGACTCGCTCTAGCTCGGTGTGTCGGCTCGGTCTAGGCAATGCGCCAACGGCGCACCAAATGACTAGACCACTTCCGAAGCTAAGCGCCGCCACGTAATGTTTAAGTCGGGTTGCGAGAGGCCATAAGGGTTGAAGTAACCAGATGCCTAAGGAAACAGCGCTCACTTGCGGCGAACGCTCATCTAAAACCTTTGGCGTCGGGTGCCCCAATTCAATTTCGCAAGTTAAAGTTGTGCGAAGTTCAAGTGAGACTCACAAAGAAAAGAGCAAAAGTTTGTTTGCATTGATAGGCAACAATTACAAGGCAAAAGGCGGGGAGTCTCGCTTCCTCCTCGCCTTCGTCTTCACCGAGCGGCGCCCCATCATGGACACGCTGTCGGCGGCGGTGTCAACTCGCGCCGCTTCAAACCGGTCCAGCCGGCGCAAGGCTCCCGTGGCGGCGTCGAGATCAAACGCGCGTCTCGAGCAAGACGATTGCTCAAGATGAACCGCGCTGCCGAGAGCGCCTTAGCTACCGTCTTCGACGCTCAAGCGTCCATGCAGCCGCCGCGGAAGGACGTCAGGGCTTCGGCGGCTCGTCCCCACGGCGCCAGCAGATCAAGCAACCGTCTCTCCAATGGGGATGCGGAAACACCAGTGACGCAGGCGTCCCGGAAGCCTTGAGGCGGTGCGCAGATGTCGGCGAGGGACGGAGGCGCCGAAGTGCTCCAGCGAGGTCTTGATCGCTATGCCGAGGCGGCGGCGGCTTAGCTGCGCCGCACCTGCTGGTCATCGCCTCCTTCGGGCGGTTTCTTGGCCAAGGCTCGCCGCAGTCACGCCAGCATCGCTCCGCCAAGGCAGGGCTTCTCCCGCCGCTTAGGTGCGGGAGAGGGTGCGAAGCGCCTCAAAGGAACGTCCTACGTCGGCGGTCACGGCCGAGATGGCGGCAGCGCCAGCGGGCGAGGTGGCCAGAGGGTTCTCCGGCCGCCGCGCCGCCGAACTCTCCGCTGCCATGAAGCGACCTCCGTCGAAGGAGCGGGCGGCAGGTCAGTCGGCGAAGTCGCGTGGAGCGGAGCTCGATGCTCAGCGTCCGCCTGTTCGGGAGGGACAAACAGGTTCAGTATGCCAAAACCGTGTAGCATGCTAACCTAAATGCGAAATGTGCGTAAGCACGTGGAAAGCCAACTGAAGCGGTGCGCCTGGGCGAAAGCGAAGGGGGCTCAAAGTCGCTTGTTTGCGGCGGCGGTGGCGCGCGGTCGCGTCACCGCCGTCGAACCAGACGCCGGTCTTGGCGCGAAGCGGTGCCGGTGCGTCTGAGCGCCAGCCACAGAACAGCGCCGCCAGGAGGCGTCGGCGAGAAGCGGAAGAAACCGGCGCAGCGGCGCCAGCTTCGATGAGTCGCCGCGCTGCCCGGTGGCGGAGCGGCGGCGGTAGCGCAGGCCCCGCTGATTGAGCCGGCGGTGGCGCGAAGCCCGGGCTTGAAGGCGCGCTTCTTCGGCTCGCCCTCCTCCTCGCCGCCGTCGCTGTCGGCGGCAAGGATGAGGCGGCGCTTCCCAAGAGCGCTGGCGTAGTCGGCAGCCACGGCAGAGCAGCAGCGGCATGCGGAAGCTTAGGCGGTCGCCGAGGCGGCTCGCGGATCTGCGTGGTCCCCGCCACTTGGACCGCAGACCGAGACCTCCATTGGGGCAACGCCGCAAGTAAGGTTAGCTCCGCTGGTCCCAATCGCAGAGGGGCGGATGCCCGTCGCGGCGATGTCGCCGGTCGGCGTGGTCAAGAGTCCCGCCACCGATCCCCGAGCACGCCGCCGCACGCTCCCATCACCAACACCCAAAGAAGAAGCGACAAGTCGGTCGTTAGCCAAAATGGAAAGAAAGAAGGTACGAAACCCAAAAGAGCGCGAGGGTATTCACCTCCAAGAGCGGTCGGGTCCCGTCGTTGTCGCCGTAGTACGCCCAGCGGGCGCGCTGCAAGCGGCGCAAAGACGGCGCCGCAAAAAGTCCGCCACCACATGGGTTCCGGTGAGCCTCGGCGGCGGAGCTTCGGCAATGCGCGCCGCCATCGCCTCCGTGCTCGCAAGATCGTCCGGCCGGGCTCCCGGGCGGCGCGGCTCCGCGATTGTCGGGAAGGGCAAGATCGTCGCAGCGGCCGGAGTCCTCCACGTCTGACCACCGCCGGTGCTAGTCCATAGCTTGGACTTGACCGCGAGGATAAAGGCGGAGGTGACGCGAGCGCGGCAGCAGCCGCAACCGCGCTCGAGCGCGAGCCCGTGTGCAAGACGAAGAGTCGGCGCCAGAGCGGGAGGTTCGGCATCGTCCCCACGAACATCTCGCAGAGGTGGGCGAAGATGACCAGGGCCATGATTGAGTTGGGAACAAGGTGCGCCGCCTGGATCCCGTAGAAGGCGAGCACCCCCAAGAAGAATTCGGAGTACGGCGGGACAAGGCCCGCCAGCATCGCCAAGGAGAAGGTCACGATCTCCCCGGCGCGAGGACTCGGCGCGATGGTGCGGCGCTGAACCGGGCGGCGGTCGGTGGCATCGAAGACTCGGCCGTGCCACCGATCCTCATCGACGGTGGAAGCAGGCGAGCAGCTCCGAAGATGGTGCGGCATCTCGCGGCGCCTTTATCGCGCTGGGAGCCATGAAAATTTGGCGGTGGCGCCGCGAAAGGCTTGGTGGCGATTGGCGAGGATGCGTGGTAGCGCCAAGAAGGCAATGGACAGCGTGAAGACTTAGCGTCGGAAGGATTGGCCGCGCTTTGAGAGAAGTACTTATAGGCGTGGGCGCGAAGCGTGACGGTTTGATTCCGCCTTCACGCAGCGGCGCCATCATTGCCCCGCTGCTTTTTGGTTTCCGCCAAAAGCGGCGTGGTTCCCAAGGAAGATCGTGTGTAGGTGGAGAATCAGCGACGGGTACGCTGCAGGGCGGGCCCCCACGATTCGCCTCCCGCCGCACAAGAAATGGAAAGTATCTGCGCGACGGTTCGCAGATCATGGTGGACCCGGGGCTACTGCTTGTGTAATAAATACCGGGTACAAAGAGGCCTAGGAGGCCGGAGGGCTCCATGCACCAGCGGGTGCGCGGGCGAGCCCCCTGAAGGCAAGGCGAGGCCCCACGCGCCAAAGTGGGTGCGTGGCAGCCCCTCCGACGGAGAGGCGAGGGCCCCACGCCACGCGCGCAAGGCGTGGGCGAGCCCTCTGGAGACCAGCGAGGGCCCCACGCGCCAAGGGGGGCCCGCGGCGAGAGCATTGCGTAGGAGTCTTGGACGAAGGCTCCCTCGCCGCGAAGGACGGCGCATTTAATGAGACATCACGCTGATAGACAGAGGAAGAAATGATTACCGCATCTGATGACCCTTGCGTGTCCGAGCGGCCGTCATCATGGGCGCAGAAGAATTGACCGGCAGAGAGAAGGTTTGCTTGAGGAGGCCGCCTGTCGTCGAGGAGGCGCGTAGGCCCCACCCGCAGACTCACCGGTGTGACTATGCGGGTCGAGGCAACTCGCAAAGCACGCGAGGCTGAGCTGCAGCATGCGCGTGCAAGCGCAGACGTTGCCTCTTCTGTCGTGTCTTGTCGAGTATCGAGAGCACAGACCGCCTACTCCTCCGGCTCTCTCCGCCAAACCCAAAGCTTGTATAAAAGGAGAGGAGAGAGAGGAAGAGGGGGATTGGAGCATTGGTGCATGGAAAACACCTCAGAACACATTCCTTTCAACCACAATCGAAAAGAGCTAAGGCTCAGCAGAGTAGGACTATTACCCGCGAGGTCCGAACTGGGTAAATCGAGAGTCGCCCTTGTTGCAGGCCCGACGCGAATCGAATCGAGCTTGATCGAGTTGGCTAGCAGACTAGAAATCTGACCAGGGGTGTGATCCGCGGTGGTTGAGCGGAGAACACGCCGTCAGATGACATGGCATTCTAATCAACATTTTTTCTAGAAAATAAATTTAAAAAATTTCTAGAAAATCATAGGAAGCTCAAAAAAAAAATACCAAAAATACAAAATAGGTAGAATCCAAATATTCATTGAAAATACTTTTCTATGTATATACTTATACGTAAAAATAGTACATAATGTATTTCATTGAATAAATAAATCAAGTATTTAAGAAAAATTAATTTGGCTTGTAGGAAAAATGAGAGAAACCGATGAAATAGAGGGATGCTAACTTTGCCCTTCAATTTATATTTTCAAATTCTAATTCTAATTTATTTTGACCTTTCAATTGCATTTTTTAAAAAATCAAATTCAACGGTCAAAATAGCATCTTTATGTTTTTATTAATTTCTACATCATTCTCAAAACTAAAATATTTTTCACCATTTTTATAGAGAACAAACAAAATTTTCTTGAATACTTTTTTAATAAATAAAACACCTTATATAAAAGTAATAATTTTTACAAATAAGTATGCACATAAACTTTACAGTTTTATTGCATATTTGGAATCTATGTATTTTTTCTATTGTTGTGCATATTTTTATTATATTTTTTGAGCTTCCTATAATTTTCTAGATTTTTTTGAATTTATTTTCTAGAAAAAAATGATGACTAGATGCCATGTCATCCAAAACCACCATGGTTTTGGGTGAGGGGTATTTTGTACCGGTTTGATAGTTGAGGGTGTTTTGTCGGTTTTGAAGTTGAGTGAAAAGCTAAACACGCGATGCGATAGTTGAGGGTTGACTTCTTCCAATTTGCAAATGTGGCTATGAATCCCAAACTAGGCTTGGTCCATTGGAATGGGCCAAACGGGCCGATTCGCGTGACGGCCTTGGTCGGAAGCCCAAGCCGAAAACGGAAGAAGGAAGTCGCGAAGAGAGAAACCGACCACTTGACTTGCTTCCTCGTGGTCCGCTGCCTCGCCGTCGCCTCGCCGCCCTGCTTGCCGGCTGCTGATCTCGCCGCGCCGCCAACCTGCCGGCGATGGCCGGGCAGGAAGCGCCGCCGGGCGCCCTCAACCTGGCCGAGTACGCCCCCGCCGGAGCGCGCACCGTCGACTGCTTCAGGCGCATCCGCAAGATCGGCGAGGGCACCTACGGGTAAAGAAGCCTCAAAGAAACCCCTCTCCGTCTCTCCCCCCTTGATGCGCCTCTTGCATTCAGTCCTACCTGCTGCGAATTGCTACCTTTGCGCCTCAGTTGTGCCGCGAGGCAGAGGAGCGATGTGGCCGTGAGACCGTACGGGCGGCGGCGGGGTGTTGCTCGCGAGTTCATGTTCTTACCACCCACACCTACCTGTAATCGCTCACAGATTGGTTCTTTATCAATTCAATATGCGCTGTGCGTCATTTGTTCTTTCAGTGTTTTTCTCGCATCGACAAAATCCTTCTGGAAATACCTCGGTCCACTGAACAGATATCAACCTTTCACATTGGATTGCAAAATTTTTTGCAAGATATTGGTAATATTTAAGTGCAAACTCTCACTGTATTTAGTAGTCATTGCTCGCAACTTTCTTTTTCTTTTCTTTTGACTCATGTAAAGTCTTTTATCGGTAGAACAATAAACTGGTAGCTTCCTTTCTACATATATATATTTAAACAAATCTAAGCAGTTTAATTGAAAAATTGCAAGCTGTGTTATATTATATCATAACTCATAAGGTGGATGGAAAAGCATAATTTTTGGACTAAAGTTTGTGGACTTGCTGTTCTGGTAGATTAAATATACGAATTAGTTTAGCATCGTTGTCTATATTTCCATGTAGAGGCTGGATAATTACATTATGTAAAAATAATATATATTTTCTTATGGACACCTGTTCTCATCTAACCAAATGTGGTGATCTGTTTGGGCTTCTAACGTGTGTTGATCTCTTCAAAGACTAAACAAATGATATGCGTTTTGCGATCTTTATGGACTTTCTGACCTGTATAGGCTTCTAATGTCTGTGTCTCTCTTCAAAGACAAACAAATATTTGTATTTCGCTATCCTTATGGACTTTCTTTTCCTTGATATCAATCAATGATAAAAAGATGGATTCAAGGCGATATCACTTTATCATAGTATTTCCTTCTTCCAGTACAATATTTTATTCTCTATTCTATGTCCCTGAATGATCATTATTTTCCTACAAATCTCAGTGAGGTATTTGAGGCTATGGACATTATAACTGGGGAAAGAGCAGCACTTAAGAAAATCAAACTTGATGATGGCAAAGAAGGGGTACGTTTTACTATCTCAACGAAGCTAATGCTACTCCTTTATGTTGAGCAGGCATTTTTTGATACACATTTTATATACTCATCTGAACTGTTCAGTACCTCTGTAGTTTCCGCGCCAGATATTGCGTGAGATTAAACTATTAAAAAAGCTGGATCATGAGAACATCATCAGATTGAAAGAGATTGTAGTATCTCCAGGTAACAAATGTTCATTTAGTCATTACCAGATACCCGAGAGTACAAAAACTTCATGTTCCAATCATGTTTAATTTTTTTTTCAGGCTCTGCACATGGAATAGGAGTATCAGGTTTGTTGGCTTATGCTTCTCGTTCCTTATATTCTCCATTGATGTGCAGATGCTGATATATTTTGTTGTCGTATTAATTTTCTCTTGTGTATGGAATCCTTGATTAGCCTATGTTAAAACAATATGCAGATGATCACATGTACAGGGGAGATATCTACATGGTTTTTGAATACATGGACCATGATTTGAAGAAAGTCTTGCACCATAGCACCCCATCCCAAGTGAAGGTACTCTAAAATAGTTAATGAAAATCTAAGTTTATGGTTTCTCTCTACTAAGTCTTATCAGGAATTAGGATTAAATTTAATGACCAAACCTCTTCATCAGTTCTTCTCTTATATGCCTTTTGGAAGAAGCTATTCCACCAAGTAGGGCACATGTGTTGGTACATTTCTTAGGAGTGGCCAGTTGACATTCATTTCTTTTATTTCTTTAGTTTTATATGGAGCAGCTGCTAAAAGGATTGCACTACTGCCATGTCAATAATGTACTTCACCGTGATATCAAAGGTTTCTTCAATTTGGATTCAACTTCAACTTTCACCTCTGTTCAGCTCTTATTCTTTCTTCAAAATTTCTTGTTTATGAAATCATTTGTAGGGGCTAATCTTCTAATAAGTGGAGGTAATCTGTTGAAGCTTGCTGATTTTGGCCTTGCAAGGCCATTTACTAGAGATGGAAGTTTCACAAATCATGTGATCACTTTATGGTACCGGTACGTGGAGTATCAATGCAAATACTCATTATATCATCTCTTGAACCAACCACTTTAGTACTTTACAAACCTATATCATTGCATTTTTTCCATTTCCATCTGCTGATTTGGGCGTCACTGTAACCTGGTCAATTCTACAAATTGCTGGCAGACCACCAGAGTTGCTTCTCGGTGCCACAAATTATGCTGAAGCTGTGGATATCTGGTCTGTTGGTTGCATATTTGCAGAATTTTTACTAAGGAAACCATTATTCCCAGGCAGAACTGAGGTATGGTGTCCATTCCTTTTCTTTTTTCTTGTTTTACCGTGGCTTGTGTGTCTATTTAAGATATGTTTGGTTGATTAATTTGAGCTTTTGATTCTTTTTACATTGAGTTATACATCTTGAACTTCAAACACGACTGGTTTTTGTTTCATGTACAAACTGAACCTTTTCTATGTTATCTTTATTGTGATTATGCCTTTGTTATGAACCATGTTTGGGTAAGGATCCAAGAACTGAGGGTAAGCACTCACTCTTGATTGGGTGGCAATGCCACCGCCAAGGCTCTAAGGACTGGTTGAAGAAGGGAGACTGGATAACCTTATTTATTGCTTAACAATAGTGATTACAAGAGGCTTATTTATTTATATAGCAATTATAGATATTATATCAATCTAAACACCTTTATGATCCTAACTAATAGATAAGATGTCAAATAACTAGTCATCGTCCTATGAAGCTAGTTAATTATTTCAAGAATAGATATTCTTGTTGAGGAAGATGAATATGCCACTCCACGTTATCAGCTGATGGTAATCATGAGTTCATGACATTCTGGATGATCACAAGTCGCAACATTATGCATACTAGCCATTGCTGGTGTACGATGCACAAAACACAACTTTATGTTTGTTATACTATTTCTTGCAGTTCTACATTTTAAAGGCAGTAGAATACTAATTTTAGTATAGTATGCATTATGCAAATAATTTTACAGACATATAAAGCATAAATCCATTTTTTATATCTAAATTATATTGATATTTTTGCCTTACTTACCAACTTTTACTTGTAAGTTCCATCTTAATTATGTCAGCTAACCAACTTTTTTGTTTTTTCCATTTCCTAGTGATTCCCATTTTTTGTTAAATTATCTTCTAGTGGAATGACATGCCACTCATATTGTTTTGCACTCTTTTGCAAATACTCATTGACTCCTATAACTTTTCCTCCCCTCATAAGTACTGAAAACTCCATAATACTTGTTGATAATATGTTCTTGGAAATCCCTTAAAAAATAATTTGTTCTTGGATGCGTTTCTGTGACTTCGTTAAAATGGTTACCAACTTACCAAGTTTAAATTTATTTATTTTTATCTTTCCATTTTCAACATAATGCCTTGACATAAGCTTGTATGTTGTTTTAGCAAGAGCAGCTATCAAAAATATTTGAGCTCTGTGGATTTCCAAATGAAGAGAGCTGGCCAGGAGTATCTATGCTGCCACTGTACAAAACAATCCATCCTGGAACGCCATCCAGACGACGTCTCAAAGATATGTTACAGAAGTAATCCAACGTTTATCGCTATTTACCTTTTTATTGAATGTTTTCTTTTTTCCAGTTATGATTAAATATCATGTGACGTAAAACTTTCCCCTCAGCTTTGACTGTCATGCCGTGGAATTGATTGATCACATGTTGATTCTTAATCCAACAAAGGTATGTTCTCCTTTCTTGTGCAGCACTGAAATATAATTCTTAGATTTTTGACATCGAGACTTGAGAGTGGTCACTTATTATCATGTATTGTTCTGTTTGGGAATTTAGCTGGTATACCATGGAGGTATTTTTTGGCCAGATTTGTGAATGGTAGATTTTACTCGGAGTTTACAATAATTCAAAGAAAATCATGCATCCATATCATTGATCACACATTCATACCATTGTAAGAATTGAATGTCAACTAGATGCCTATGTTTTCTTTATGCGTGCTGTAAATATTTGAAGGATATTGAGATGTTACATCTACAGCACAGTAGCGCACACAAACAAATAATTCACTAAAGATTCTTTGTTTAACTTCCATGTAAACTTAAAATTTAAACTGCAAGTTTTGCTTATTGTGTGTGAGCCTCAATTTTAAGAGGGTCAACTGATATAACTTCAACTTAATTATTTAAATCTATGACATGAAATTTGGGAAAATCATAGTCTGTAGTTTTTACATGATAGTTTTTTAAGAAATCTTGATATAATCTAATACTTTAGTCCCTTTATTATGCAGAGAATTTCTGCACAGGATGCTCTTAATGCAGCATACTTCATCCACTAAAGTAAAGTCTCGTTTCTATGGGAAGAAGCCCACATTGCTGTTCTCTGGACAGATTAAGCTCATTGACCTTGACAGACTGGCATCTGGGGAATCATAGGTGTAAGTACTATCTGAAGACAAGTTTTGTTAACCCTTCTGACCTTGGACTAGGCCTAGTGAACACTTCTTTTTTGTGGGTGCCTTTACATTTATATGTGGCGTGTTGTACATTATTAATTGTAGAAAACTTTTTTTATTATTAAACCATCACAAGCAATTCATCTTCTTATAGATTAATGTGGTAAACTGCATTTACTGATATGAAGGCTGTATGGAGTGCTCTCGAACCACAAAATCTTAATCTTAGGAGCTCTTTGATAGATGTAGATGGTATCCTTTACCAGCATGCTAGTTGTTTCAACAAATACATACAGCTTAGCTTGCACAGGATTCATGCCGCTACTAATGAGAGTAATGAATAGACATTGAATTGAATGATGTACATTCAAATTGGTGGCCTGTCTCTGGTATGCTTAGCTTTTCAAATTTTCTATGAATAGCTATAAGCTATACATTTATATCTATGGTAATCAATGACTGACAAACACAGAAGATTTTACCCTCACATTTTGTTAATAAAAATGCTTCTAACTACCCTCTCCCTCTGCATTATACTATGTACATTTACATGAAGAGGGTCAGTTTGCTGCTAAGCAAAAAATTCTTATTCTTTTACCGGTATCTACTACTATGGATGACAGGAGTGTTCTGTAATACATCAGAAATACTCCTTGTGGAAATGGAAGCGAGTCGATGTTCTGTGGCTCATGTCTAGTGATAGTTTCTTCAATTCTTTGGCTAGCGTGGGTTTCCCACAATAGAAGACCCCTGCATGCATAGATAAAACTCTTGTGGTCAAAATGATATAAATTATTCAGTGCTCAACATTGGGGCGGGCGCAAAACATTACCAACTGTAGAATTGGGGTGCTTTGAAGCAATTTTTGTGAAGACCTCCTTCCAGTTAGGCCTTGCAAAATGTGTCCTGACCTGTCAAGAGTGCATAAAACTTGCTCAACTTGCAATCAACTTTCTTAGGTTGTGACAGTTGGCTTTGAATTTTGATCAATTGTGACAAGACTTCACTAGTGCAAAACAAAAAAAGGTTCCCTTCTCCATTATGAACTCAAATCAGATTCAGTGAAATGTTTACCCTGGTGCCTGACACTATGTCTACACCATGCTTGGCATGGTTCAGGGCTTGAACCATTAAAAGCAGAGTCGTCCTTGCATCACGCTCCTCGTACACACTCGTTAGATAGTTGTGCAGCTCTATGACACCCTGGTTGCACATCATTCATCATCAGTGGTGCATCACACACTGCAAAAATAGTAGCAGCACACATAAGAGCAGAGACATCACCACCTTCTTGTCCATTTCAGCAACCTCATCCATCACCCCCTTGAACCACTCAAATGATCCTGGCTCCCTTGTAACCCAGTAGAAGTGCGCCTGGCTCGTCCGGTACGCCCTCCTCTTGTTGCTGCTCGTCGTCGACATGCTGATGCTGTTGGTGCTGTCCTCAGACCTGCTGGTCTCCATTGCCAGGTCCTGAAAAGATTCAGACCAGAACCACAGTTAGCCAGGATCTTACAGAAAGCTGAAATGGATCAGCTTAGTTATAGGTGTAAAGGAAACCTTACAATTAGCTCATCTGCCAGCTTGATGTTGTTCAGCAGATCTCTCAAGATGCTTATGAAAGGTGTCGCACCGATCCCAAGGCCGACTAGTAGAAGAACGTCGTAGTTCCTGAAATCCTGTGCTGGAGCGCCGTAAGGGCCATCGACAAGCAACCTTGGAGGACTGCAGCAGAGGTAAGACACTGCTCATTTTCATGTCCATCAGGCAGGAAGAGGAGGAGCAACAGAGGAACAGACATGACAAAGTTTCATGTCTATCAGGCAGGTAGAGGAGGAGCAGCAGAGGAGCAGACATGGTAATGAGAATGGATGGACCTCTTCTGCTGCTCTGTCATGCCTAGCGCTCCAAAGGAAGCTCTTCTCGGCACAGATGGTGTGAAGTAGTTTTCGACGAAAATGCGCTTGAGCTCCTGTGTCCAGTCCCCCCTGGTCTGGATATGAACACTGATGCAGTCATCTCCGGGAGCTGAAGTGATGGAGAAAGGATGCCTGAAGGTAGGAAAGTCAGTGATCATTGGCACAAGAGTGAAGTGAGAGCAAGGATGACTGAATAAGTGAGTATATGGAAGGGCAAAACAAACCATTCAAATGGAGAAATTGTTGGACACTGAAGGAAAACGTACTGCCCACTTCTGTATCGGAATCCGTACGGCTTTGACATTGTAATGGTCAACACATTCCCCGGTAGAAGGCACACCTGAGCGTATCAAGTTCACCAAGAATATGAGTATGTTTTCGCCTGATTTTCATAGTTTCATACTGATAACCAATGCTAATAGATGGCATTCTCTTTTGTATAGCCTTCTCTTTATCTCATTTAGTTTCATTTTCATCCTGAAAGGGGTGACTTCTTTTTTAGGGGAAAGCGATAAAACAGTGTGGAGGCAATTCCTAATAGAGAGACAAATGTTCAGACTTCAAATAGGCATATATGTCCTCAATATATCCTACTGCAAGTATATATGACCTACTCCTATAACATCATCTTACCATCCACGTGCCAATATCCTCCATATCATTCTGAAACCTTCCATTTCCCAGGCTACAATGATGCCTTCAACAATTTGCAAGATACAAACGGATCACTAAACCTAACCAACACATGTTCTTGATTGCAAATTATACTCTCTGTTTGTCCTTTGGGCCAACCCAATCATATTAATATGACCAGTTTTCGGCAGTGCTCCTGCCTTCCCGTTCAAAAATACGACCAGTTTTTTATACCAATAGACGATTGGTGCCTGGTTTTCAAATAGTACTCCCTCCATCCCAAAATATAAGGCGCAGTTTGACTTGAAAAAAGTCAAACTTAGTAAACTTTGACTATAAATTAATTAAATTATATGCATCGTTGGTTTACAAAAGTTGTACCAATATGTTTATATTTCAAAGTGTTTTTGATGCAATATCCTCTTTATAGAAATTTATAATATATAATAGAGAAATTTAACGCTTGAAATTAATCTTGAAAGACTTTCTTGAAGTCAAAATACGCCTTATATTTTGGGATGGAAGGAGTATAAACGATCTTTCTGATGTCCAGTTACCTTCAGGATTTTTACTGCGTAAGCCTTCGACCGGAATGACCGTAACGTCCGTTCCCCGACGTAGAGCACCAACGGTACAGCAATGTACATCCATGTCTGACGATCACCAAAGATATCGCATTGTCAGCATCAGGTTACTTGATCGAGTCAAGATTGTTCAGACCGCATACTGAAACAAATGAAGTTTGCAAATGATCGAAGCGTACAAGTAAGTCACAGTCCTGAACCCTCAATGATGAGTTTTTTTTGTTTCTTTCTTCTTTCGGCCAGAATATGACATATATCGACATTGTTTTCTTGCACGCATTGTTTTGCTACGTTCGCGTTGGAATGTTTTTTCACGTACATGACACACACCATATGCACGCGAACGTCCTAGAGATTAAGAGGCTTGAGCATCACAAACAGCAGCTCTATACCTCCCCTTTAAAACACTATTAACGTGACCTCTATCCATTTCTATAATTTTTTTTTTATAATTTACACTACACTCTAAAATATTTCTTTCCTGCAACAGCTCCTTTATATCTACTACAGTATTATAGGGGGGTCTACTGGAGATGCTCTAACATCATGTCTCTAGTGTATAGACATACAGTCTCACTGAACGCGTACGTGATTGTGCACCCGGAGGTGTGAGATATTGGATGATTGGAATGTTGATTGCTATATGAATATGATGGGGCCACTGTGACCACAAATTGGCAGTTTGTAGAGGTGAGTGCAAACATTGTATTCTTCTGGATTCCATTTCATTAGCTGATTAGCTCTTCTGATAGAACTGATTTTTAGATGCCACATCCGTGACCCCTAGACAACTGAATCCCCTTGCCTGGCCTCAACAATGATTGGGCAAATGGGCATTGTGCAACCAACAGGCATGTGGCAAGTGAAGGGGTCCCAAATCGCACCTCATACAGCACGAAACATTCAAAAGAGCAAATTAGCATAGCAACAAAACATAATTATTTAGCTTCGAGAATGGCAGTCAGCAATAGCCCAAACCGCGTGTGGCAAATGTGAAAGTACCTAGTCCATGGGTGTCAGCCATCGATTCTACATGTCGTTGAATAATGTACCAGGGGAGACACATTCACTTGCCACTATTTGTGATTGATATGCAAATCAGAATGTACTGTTTTGCCATGTGATTAGAGTAAGACCAATAAAAAAAAAGGAACGATGGGCTTTGAGCCTTTGACATTTGTGGCGTCCGAAAGAAAGTATAGGCACCAAGGAACGAGAGAAGAGCTGAGCATATTCAGCGGTCTATCTATAATATTGTAGCAGATATAAATAGGTTGCTGAAGGGAAGCAATATTTTAGAGTATACCTTAAATTATGAAGAAATGTTTAGATGGATGAATAGAGGGGACGCAAATAGTATTTAGAGGGGAGATATAAAGGACCTGTTGGTGATGCTCTAATAATTTCAGCAAAGTCCATAGCTTTTTGCATGAAGATTTTTGAAGTTAAATTCTGCAAAGCATCGCCAATGATAAACGCATCTATTCTCCAATATTATAGAAATGGGGTTGTGAATTGTGAGAAAATGGCTAGAGTAAAAAATAAGAGGGATATATAGGGATTGATAATCCCAATGTTTTTTTTATGCAAGAAAAGGTATTAACATGTGAATAGTACAATACAGCAAATAGGTAAAAAATCATGTGCATCGATTAGGAGTTCAATATTTTGAAGAAATGTGGTTGTGCACAGTAAAAAATGGTTGGGATTTAAATTTAAGAGAGAGATATGTAGGGATTGAGAAAATAGTCCGAATGTTTTTTAGGCAAGAAAAGAATTTGACATGTGAATACTACAATTGGACAACTAATAGATAAATAAGATTTAGCATTGGACATGTTCTTAGGGATTGTTCATGTGCCTCGATTAGGAGTAAGATTTATATGAGATATACCAGAATAATTAATTTGATCTAAAACTCTAGGGCCCTGTTCTTTTTAGCGTATCGTTGCGTTAGCGTATTATTGTAGCAAATTTGATAACACTCAAAAGGAGGTCTACAGATTAGAAAAACATAATTAAAAAATAGTTTTAGCATCTTTGAAAGGACGACTAAAAGCCACAAAAAAATTGATACAAATTATCACAACATATAAGCTATATAAATAACAAAAAATGCTACAGTAATACGCAATGATACGATACGCCGAAAAGAACATACCCTGGGTGTGGTTTTGCAAAGCAACCACTACCAGATCCACCGACAAAGCCATTAACAAGATTCCCTCCATGTAAGCTAAGGCCATCTCCAATGCAGGTGCTTAAGTAGATGCTTAGAGAAAAAAACCAGGTTTTTTTTTGCACATCAGCAAATAGAGGTGCTTAGAGGAGGGAGAAGATGCCTAGGTTGGCATCCACTACTTCCCGGTGCTTGCCAATTTTTTTTTCTACAGCTGCTTGTCTAGATGCCTAGATGCTACTTGGTTGATTGAATTTTTCATGTTACGCTAGGCACCAGCCATTGGAGATTAAAGCGCCTGGTCCAGATGCGAACAAGACAGTTATAGTTTATAAGCACCTCTGAAAGCTGTGATGCATTGGGAGTAGGGGTGGAAACGAGCCGAGCCGAGCCGAGCTCGTCCGAGCTCGGTCCAAAACGAGCCGAGCCCGAGCCGGCTCGCTATTTTAACGAGCCTCAAAAGTAGGCTTGGCTCGAGCCGTTTAGATGTCCGAGCTGAGCCGAGACGAGCCAAATTCGTCCGAGCCCGAGCCGAGCCACGAGCCACAGGAGTTTTTGCATACTAAATGTGTAAACGAGCCGAGCCGAGCCCGAGCCGGCTCGCTATTTTAACGAGCCCAAAACTAGGCTTGGCTCGAGCCATTTAGATGTTCGATCCGAGCCCGAGCCAAGCCAAATTTGTTCGAGCCCGAGCCGAGCTGCGAGCCACAAGCTATTTTTTCAGCCCTAATTGGGAGGAAAATTTTTTATACGGGTGCTTAGTGTCGTGGCACCTTAAACACCTAGCTCTAAGCACCTTGCATTGAGAATGGCCTAAGATTCCTCATCGTCTACACTTTTCTGCCTGCTCAATGTTAGGACTATCTTTGTGCTATCCCATCATTATGCATCTACTATTTCTTTCTATATTTATATTTTTCTTATATTTTAATCCTAACCTAATATTACAATATTGAATATATACCAAGTGAGCGACAAATATATTCACCATTGGTTATGCCCAATTGCCCATAGCCATCTTATCTTATGGATTACATTAATCCAAGTTCTGTTTGGTATAATGTTTTTTATTTTGCATGATAAATATGCATGGTATTCTTAACCAGAAGGATTAGACCAGGCGCCAAGGGTCCCAGGGTGTATTAAATGAACGGGTTGATTCCATTAATTTAATTTTCGGAGACGTACATGTCGACATCTTGAGATGACACTAGATTAGTTGTATACTAGTAGACATGCGCATCACAGCGCTCTGATTAGATCCTGGTTAATTCATATAGGAGCACATTGCATTTCGATCATCGACGCAGGACAAAGCATCTAGTTTTCTGGTTAAGCCCCAGCCCTACAGCTTTAAATCCTCTGCATTAAATTAATCCATATGCCTGATGCTAACGTGCTTAATTGGATAGCAAAATGCGTTAATGTGAGGCAGATATGCTTCCAGTTCTCGACGAAAACACACCACCAAACCTGATATTGTGGCCGCCTCGTGGATATGCATGCATCATGTATTGCCAATATAAACTCTCAAAACCTAGCTAAATGAAATGTTCCAGCTCTATGAATTCACTGTTCGACGAAAGATGATTTTCTTTTTTGGAAATTTAGACAAACAGTCTGAATACATCGAAAGGTAGGAAAAAAGATTTGGGTACAAAGAAACCCGACGACAAAAAAAAAAGGTGCATGGCACCAAGGCACAATTGCTGAGAAACACTGCCACCATGGCTGAAAAACCAACCACCTCATCGAAGCGGCGAGGTCACAATCTACAACTAACAACCTACAACCACCGGCAACTGCCAGCAAATGCTAGCCACACCACCGAACTCCAAACTCAAGCAAAGCCAAGGCGGCTCCCACAGTGTAGTGCAACCAATCGACAACCCTAGACAAAGCGAAGAGGACTACAACAATGCATTTAACAAGAACGCGACGACGAAAAGCCGACACCATCGCTAGCCTGCAACCTTGATTTTCACTCAAAGCCTTCAAAGACGCCCTCGGCAATACCTCCAAGGAGGGAAACGACGCTAAACAGCGTCACACGGGGACCTGGGTAGGGCTTTCGCCCCCAAAGCACCCTCCCATCAACGTCGTGCTGAATGGGGTAGCAAAAGGACACGAAGAACTAGCCGCCGATCCCCACTGCACGACACCTCCGATGAAAGGCCACCCGACCACTGGCGCGTGTCTATCCCAAGTCACCGGCTCCCACAAGAAGGGTGGGGAAGATCCAAACGCAACAAATCAGGTCAAGGAAGTACAACAGTATGCACGGTGCTTCTTGTGAGGGGTGAGACATGAAGTCGACCAACTTCACCAAGCTTAAAGAACAATGATGTCACCACTATCCTCGGTCAAGCCCATAGTCAGGGACGGCCACCTCCACCCGGCGCCGACCGTCCCAGATACCGTTAAGCTCACTAGGCCACCACGCGCGCTCCACGGTAGTAGAGAAAGTGGTACGGTGTGAAGAGACGAAAGGAGATTCTTGATCCGAGCAAATGGAGCTGCTCTAGACAGATTACATTCGACTTACAGTAATCTATTCTAGAATACAAAGGCCCTGGGTTACAACTTGCAACATTAATCTAGAGCTCCTCCAACCAGGATAGAGGCCAGCTTCAAATCCCAAACAAGACACTATACAGCCTTGAACTTGCATAGCCACATATTGTCATATACTGATACAGTACTACATGGGCTCCAGTGGCATTTAATTAATCTACCAGCCTGACTAGCCAAAAACGTACACTGACCTAAAGTAATGTGAGGTGATCTGATATCTAATTTCCTTGGCACTATTGCTAACTAATTCGTTATGGTGTCTTAATATGCGTTGGTTTGGCCACATCGAACAGTCAATTAGTCCTCACTTTCAACTACATTGCCGGCCGGTTCCTATGAGCTTAACAGCCAAGAAGACGACCCCATCGATGACAGTCACTTTCAGAATCAAGCTCACGTGTGCAATTACACGATTTTGAAAGGACTAATGCAGAAAAGCGTCTAGCTCAGGAAAGCTCTCAGAGTAGTATCAATATATTAAGCAATTACACCAAAAAAACAGAAATACGAACAGAAAATATAACAACCGACCGATATATGTATTTCACATGATATTTTATGTGTTTTATTTAGTGCATTTTATCTATTTTACGTTTTATCTTCTTGTGATGTTTTACGTGAAACACATGTACCATCGAACAGTATACGTCCGCTTGCAGCACTGATAAAAAAAAAGCAGGGTAAAAACTAAGGGAAACGGAGGAATTAAGCAGTGAAGTGACGAGGCGAGAGGCAGCTAAGCTTACCGTCCTCTGGTACCACCGGTCGACGAGGAACATGAACCAGCCGTGCACGAGCAGCAGGAGGTAGACGACGATGAGCAGGTGGTGCGAGTACCAGAAGGCGTTGAAGCCGGCGAGGTGGCTGAGCGGGAACGGCAGCCGCCGGGACGCCGCCGCGCCGCCGCCGCCGCCGCCCTTGCGGAGCGGCCGCGTCGCGAGGGTGAAGGAGACGGCCATCAGCGTCACCATCACCATGCCGGTGACGCCCACGACGCCGGCGAGCAGGCGCCGGTAGCTCGGCTTCTCCGGCCCGAAGAAGTGGGACACCAGCCGGTACTCCCCGGGGCCGGAGGCGATCAGCCGCGGGAAGTCGCAGGCCAGGTGGTTCCCGGCGTGCAGGAAGATGCCCAGCGCGATCGCCATCGCTATCATCTGCAGAAAGCACACGTCAAACCTCGTTAAATTTTTAGCTGATCAACTGATAAAATTTTATGCAACTCGAGGGCTCGATTGGAGCAGAGAATTTTTAAAGGAACTTTACATCAAACGGCTTAATTCACCAATGGATCAAATGAGATAATTTAATTTGTAAATAAATTAGAGAAAAATGGTGTGCTTGACTCAAACATACTCCATGCTCGTTTGCAAACAAAAGACCCGTTTATAAACATAGGAATGCCAAAAAGGGGGAAATATTGAAACGATCCGATTCTCATAGGAAATGAAGAAAAATACTAATAGTTAAAGAGAAAAAAATCGATGAAACGAGATCATTTTAATTCAAATCGAGAGAAATTGGTACTCCCTCTTTTTTTTTTTTACGCTTTTAACTTTTGAACATGATTTTGACCATTCTTCTTATTCAAAATTTTAGGACAAACATGAAAAAAATAAGTTATGCTTAAAGTACCTTCATAGATAAAACAAATAGCAACAAAATAAATGATATTCACATATTTTTTTAGCAAGACGAATAGTTAAAGACATATCAAAAAGTCAAAAGCGCAAGAAAAAAACGGACGGAGGATATTACAAGCAGGCCGATGAGTGTTAATTATGATGAGTGTTAATTATCTATTCCAAGGCACGTGTCGCTTCAGAGGGCCCACATGGCAGCGGGAAACCTGTAGGTCCGGAGACTTTTACCAGAGCGGAACTTTGACCAGGGAGTCAGACCAAGGTGGGGCCGGCACGGGATCTTCTGTGCCGCCGTATCCGCCGGGCCCGCACACAAACTGCCAGTCTGATTGGACCGCAACCGCGGGGCCCACGTGGAGGCCGGAGCACGAAAGCCCACAAGGCCACGGCCTACATGGCGGCAAGCCGCACGACATCTGAGAAACCGGCGGCGGCGGCGAGGAGGAGACCCCTCCCCCCGGCGAAGTGCCACGTGGCGCGCGGTGGATTTCTTTTTATTATTATTATTTTTACCTTGTGAAAGGCGATGGCGTCGTCGAAGGGGACGAAGAAGCGGGCCCAGGAGGAGCGGAGGCGGGTGAGGGCGTTGCGGCAGACGGGGAGGAGGACGAGCGCCATGTTGAGCTTGAGCGTCTCGGCGGCGCCCTTCGCCGCCGGCAGGCAGTACCCCATCACCCGGAAAGCCGCCGACCGCCGGTACTGCGCGAACTTCCACGCGAACAGCGCCGCCATGGCCGCCGCCCACAGCGCCACCACCCACGCCCGCCGCCAGTTCTCCTCCGCCGCCACCCTCGCCCTCGCCGCCGCCCGCCGCAAGCTCCACCTCGCCGCCGCCGCCGCCCCCTGCTGCTGCTGTTGCCGCTGCGCCGGCGGCGGGCCATTGCCGCCGCCGGCGAGGTTCTGGCTCCACTGCGCCGCGCTGCCGCTGCTGAGCGGCCGGCTGTAGTTCATGTACTCGTCGCGCTGGAGCAGCAGCGCCTCCAGCTGCCACAGCTGCACTTGCACACCGTACCAGGTCGTCAAACACCGTACAAACACCGTACATCGACGAGTATGTGTACGGATGTACGTATTATACGTGCACGTACGGACGTACCTCGATGTAGCCCAGGTCCTCCGGGTCGAGCTCCTCCATGATGAGCGATGCGTACTCCTCCGCCTGCTCCTTCAGCTTCGACAGCTTGTTCGCTGACGCGCTCAGCACGATGAGCTGTCAAAATCACTCCACAATTAGTTACCTTAACCCCAAGTTTAATTACTGTGTGTACATCAGCTTCCAGCACGGTGGATTAAGCTAGTGGTAAGTGGAAGGAAGTAACACTGCTAGGTGTGCAGGTACAGAAGAAAGGAAGGAAGCTTCCAAACAAGTCACTGCTTTCGGGCTGTCTAAACCACTGCGCTATTGACGACGGTCGTGTGGTTAATCTCGGATAATGACTCTGGTTGATTAGTACGTTAATTACCTCTTGCACTTCCTCCCTGGTGATCCTCCCGTCGACGTTGGTGTCCACCCTGAGATTAATTAGTTTCGCGGCAAGATGTTAGGGAGGAGGAGGGATTCGATTAATCAATTAATTACTGTGGATTTAATTAGTGGTGATTAGCGGCTACATGTCGAAGAAGATTTGGAGGCGCGCGTCGAAGCTCTGGTCGGAGATTTGGAGCCAGAAGTCGTAAAGCTCCTCTTTGGTGATCCGCTCCACGTTCTGCCGCCGCCGCCGCGCCAGCGCGTCGAAGATGCCCACCGCGAACTCCTTCGAGTCCACCATCCCTGCGACCAGCCGCCGCCGCCGCCGCAGGCGATCGTGGCAGTGAGATCGACAAGCCCAAGTAAGTGAGTGATCGGGGCGCGTACCGATGCAGTCGCCGAAATCGTCGCGGGCGAGGAGGCCGTCGCGGGAGAGGGCGTTGAAGCGCTCCTCGACGCGGGCCCAGAGCTCGCCGGCGGCGTCGCCGGGGCCGGTGGTGCGGCTGATGAAGCGGAGGCCCTTGAGCGCGTGCCGCGCGCCAGAGCGGGAGCGGTTGAGCCGCGCCTGGATGCGGCGCCGCTCGCGGGCGGCCAGCGCCGCCTCCCGCTGCTGCTGCTGGTCGGGCAGCACCGGCGGCGACGGCGACCGCAGCCACGCGAACTTCCTCCGTATCCGCGACGACGTCGACGAGCACTGGCTCAGGCTGCGCCCGCTCCCCGGCGTGCCCATGCCCGTGCCCGCCCCCACCCCCGACCCGCCGCCGCCGGCCAGCGACGACGACGTCGGCCCGTACAAAGCCGCCGCGGTGGGCGTCACGCTGCGCACCACCATGGACTCCTCGTCGAGCTCCAGCATGACCTCCACGAGGTCGCTCTGGTCGGCGAGGAACGCCGGCAGCATTCCGCCGCCGCCGCCGCCGGCGGTGGACGTCGACGCGAAGAGCTCGTGGCTGTGCGCCGTGGTGAACGACTCATTGTCGGACGCCTCGGTGGTCTGGTCGTCGGCGAGGTAGTCGGCAATGCGCCGGTGGCCGCTCCGCCGCCCGCTTCCCGTCCCCCTCACCGGCGTCCACATGGATGATCCCCCGTCGTCACCGGCCGCCGCTCATATCTCCGAGCTCCGCCTCTGCTCTGCTCTGCTCTGCCTCTGCTTCGCTTAGCTGCAGCGCTGGAGCTTGCCGCCGTCGATGGGTTGAGGCGAGGTGAGGCGGCGATCGATCGAGCTCGATGTATAGGCGCGGGCGGGCGTTCGGCGCCGCTCCGGTGGTTGGGATTCGGTGCGCGAAGTCTCGGACGCCTCCAAGGAGACGAGATAAAAGTAGGCCACCGGTGGGTGTCGTGTGATTCGGGAGAGGGGTTCTGCGATCGATCACACGGTTCAGGTCGCGGCTCGTGAGTTCAAGCAAGGTGTGGAAGTAAAATCGGGTGGATTTCCCGCGCAAACATGGTCACCATGCATGCACTCACCATGACACTTATATATATCGAACTTACGATGAAATGGAATGGCAGTTACCATCGTGTGGATTTCGCGCGCAAACATTGCCGCCATCCAGCTAGCTTACAGTGCAATTGGCAATAGCCATCTTGCAGTTAACACCGCTCGCCGTTTGAGTATTTGAGATCGCAATTCACAAGCCCATGCTTCGCAAGGGTCTTTGTGCGGATTTGGACAGATAGATGGGTTGAAGCGCTAACATGCCACGGGCCTATGTGCGGGATCCAGTACTTCAACGGTCGAAACATTAAGAACCGAAGGCTTGCGAGCTAAATTATAAAACCATAGAGACCAAAATGCATAAAGATAGACCTTTGCATGAAATATGGCAACTTGCGGGATCAAAAAACAAGAAACTGCAATGGATGGCACACGTGTAATATGAGTAAGCAGTTGCGGAGTCAGGAATTTCGAGTAGTCTAAATATATGTTTAACCAACGATTTCAGGTTGCTCATTTTGGGTCATCCGCACCCAGAGTATGCGTTAATTTTTCTATACAATTCCATGGGGCTCAATAGATTAGTGGGCCAGGAACCGGGCATGAGCCTAGAGTCGTCGGGCCCTGGCTCTGCCCCTGTAAGTGGCTCACCATTCGTTGTTCATGGTCCTTTTATTGTCTTTTTATATTAGAAATGAATAAATTTTACTCTTTATAACCTCGTACATAAAGTATTAACAACAATCTCATGGAATTTGAGGCTAAGATAGCATCAGCATTGTGCATGCCTTATCAGGGTATGTCCAAATGGACCTAAGTTGGGGTAGTCTCGTACTATAGGCCTGACTTGTAAATCCTAATTAGTAACTATCGAGTATCCAATGGGTAATATGTCTTACATGTGAGTCGAACATTTCAATGTCTTCTTTTCTCACGAGACATTGGTCGGGTAACATCTTATCGCCTTTTTACGGGATGATCACACCCTCTCGGGTGTCCCCTAGAAAGGCGACAGGTATCAAGTCGTCCACTACACAAGCGATTAACGTCCAATTTTATAAATTTTAAAGTAAACCATTACTTATATAAGCATAATTTAAAATATATATATATACCCAAATTTTAGCTGAAAACGTGCAGCACTAGGAAAGAACAACGAGCCCTGCCCGGCTGGCAGCCGGCGTTGTTTGCTACCTGGATCGGTCCGACCAATCCTCCATTCCAGTCCGGCTTCAGCACCGAGCCGCTTGGCTGCATCCCCACCGAGAACTGTTCCAGCGTCAGGCTTTGCCTGCAGAAGCAGCTAAAAAAACACGCGCCCAGCGTCACTGCATCAACATGGTGTCTCCGTAAGCAGCGACAGGGATGCATTGTACAGTTAGCGAACAGGGTTAGCATTAGCGCGCTGATTAGAAATTAATCCAGTTGTAAACGATGGATCGTCCATACTGTCTGATTTGCAACTGTTGATGGCAAAAAAAAAAAAGAAAAATGCTAGAACATGCTAAACCGTTCGAATCGACCAAATGGTATAGCATCTTCTTCCTCCTCCTCCTCCTCCTCCCACCTCATCCTCATATAGTCATATACCATCCGCCGCCTCCACCATTGCAATTTCTTCCATCGCCGCCATCCCGCCTTCTTTTGTCTACGCCCTCCTCTCGCAATTGCTCCATGCGTCTCCTCCACCGCCTTCACCATCACTTGTGACTGCTGGCGCCCTTGCCACCTCGCCACACCGCCCACCTCCCTCCCGCCACCTCACTGGCCCCACCCACCCTAATCTTGGAAAAGGTGTAGATACGCTCGCCGCCACATTCGACCGCCTTCACCTAGGCCTGCAGCTCCGCCGCCTCCATCGCCTACGTCGGCGCCTCGCCCCCGGCCTTCCCGGCATCCCTTTAAGTCTCCAAGCATATGGAACCCTGAACTCGAAGATGAAAGAGACCGCTGACGGCGGTGATGGTTTGGTGAGGAGGAAGAAGTTGACGTTATACCATTAAAAGGGAAGAAACAGTATACTTCCTCCGTTTCACTATATTTGTCCATGGTTTTGGGGAAATACGTTTTGTAATGTTTGTCTATTGTAAATATAAAGAATGTAGTTATTTTGATGTTTACACTCTTTGCCCCTCAATTAAATGCTTATCAAGAAGAAAAGTAGTTGTAACATGCTATTAAATAAGGGTATGACAGTGCGTGTGATGTGCTGTTGATAAACATAGCGAAATGGAGGGAGTACCGAATTTTAGCATTTCTAGAAAATATGCTCTTTACGATGGATTACTGCAATGTGCGGCCTGAAATTAAGAACTAACCCAATGCTAATTTTGCGATCGTTCATTGGTCCCTTTGTTTTCCCCCTCTACCTAAAAGCCAGCAAGATTTCGCCTTTGGAACCGATCGAGATTCAACGTCTCTGTTATGAAAAGCACCGTATAACGGATTGACGCTAATCGATCGAGTAATAACGAGGCCGCTGCGGGCGCCGTGTAAAGCACGGCGATCGTGGCTCCAGGTCACTCTCTTCTATGCACCCTCCATCGCCCAGGTAGTCGGTCGCCCACATCACAAAAAAAATAGGAAATCATGCACAACCTTTGTTTCGCCCACGAAAGGCCGTTCTTAGCGAACACAATCTCACCATCACATGGCTTGTAACTAATCTGCAATTTCCTTCTCTTTTCATAAAATGACAATGATCCTATATATATATATATATCTTATTGCCAAAGATTACAGATATGTGAATATGCTTTTTCTAGATAGTGGAAGTATAACTTCTGACCTGACCTTGTACCATCCAAGATATAAACGGCCAATATAAAGCTGCAAGTGAAATACTCGTTACAAATCTCTGGCAACTCTTTGGCATCTCTGACTTGAAAGGAACAATCGCATTTTCAAATCGAAGGAGCTACCGTCGATGATATTCTTCGATTTGCTCCTAGAGGTCCTGCACCTTTGAATGGCGGCAGACGCCCGTTTTGTAATAAGTTAACTCAATTGTTTCGCGCGTCCAAGGGGAATGCGCCTAAACCTCTCCCTAAATTTTGTCCTTGTAACTTTCCTTCTAAATTAATTAAAGGCAGTTCTCCTGTCTTTTCCTAAAAAAAAAAAATACTCGTTACAAATCGAAGGGCAACGATCAATAGCAATGGGATGAACAAACTGTCACAGTAAAATTATTCTAGCCCATAAAATATCTTTCGTTTTTAGAAAGCAGATCCTAGTGCCTTTCTCCTCTGGAGTCTGGAGGGTAAATCGGCCCGGTTTTCCTTGACTGCTGCATAGGGCTGCCAACTTGCCAACCTCATGAACAATAATTAGTTGGGTCACACAAATCCTCGCTGCCACTCCCCCATGTAGGGCCATCTGCATGAGACTCCTAGAGAGAGAGAGAAAAAAAGCGAATTTGTGCATGACTTAACAGTAAACATTGCCAATGCCAAAAAAAAAAGGGAAGAAACATGGGCATGACATTTGAAAGCTTAATTTTGAGCTAACTAGAAGTCTAGAACATCTGTATCCAATTTTTTCTTTCAAGATTTAACAGGGGAACTATAGCCGTTGATGTTTCTTCACTCTAAAAGTTCATATTACCAACCAAGCCGTTGATGATACTCTTTTTTTATTTTGTTGTGCATCATTCACTAATTTTTAATTTTACATCAATCAAGCAAAGTAAATTATAAATGAAAACATCAAATATATTTTGGTATCACCCTAGAGTCCTAGACTTGCTCTCAAGTCTCACCCTGGATTGATATCACCTACATAAATCACCTCAATTTTTTCAAAGATTAACCCTTTAATTTCCACACTTTTGTTCAATTTTTTTTATCCGTGTTACAACGGTCATACCTAGGTAAATGTGATCTTAGAGAGGAGGGATCACTTAGCTATGGCACACGAAGGATTCGGTGATCCTGCAGTGGCACACAAAAAATAATCTGAAGCATGGCCAAACAACTTAACAACATGTGATGCTTATTCACTCTATGAGACGGGTATAATAGTTATGTATTTGTTGTAGGACAGGTGGCAGACCTCTTAAATGTCACTAACCTGATCTGATGACATGCATGAACACACCTTAATCGGTGATTTGTCTAAACAGCACTTTTGTTATCCTTCTAACGATATGTTTGTCCCTAATGAGATGCACACATTGAGCAGTTGTGTCTGATTTACTCTTTATTTGCAGGACGGCAACGTGTGCCAGTCTGCCAGGACAGCATAGTGGTCATGTATGAGGTAACCCTAGCCACAGTATTCCACTTATCGGTGATCACCTGATACCGATCGTTGCATGATGCAACGAGATGAGGCTGCAGATAGGCAAGACGTCATAACAACTTCGTATTGGGACACAAGAGTATGGGACTCCAAATGTCGGCCGGTCCTGGCTTGGACAGCACAAGATTCCTACTCATTTCTACGTCGAAACATCTCCAACCATTTTCTCTTTATTTCATTCCCTTTTTTATTTCATTTTCCACATTGTTTCCCTTATTTATTATCATCTTTAACAGCATCCCTTCGAAGAAATTAATGAAGAAAACGAAGAAAGAGTTTCTTTCTGAAGGGAATGTACGAAGAAATTTCTTCTGAAGCGAACCATGAAGAAACCATAATCTCTTCGTGAAAGAAAAATAGCCCTTGAAGAGATACCGTTGGAGATGGTCTAATATTAAAGTGCTAACTGCAAGCTCTGGTGAACCAGCAGACTGAGCTCGCTGTCCTGAGTCTGAAGGTTCATTGTATATTCGCTCGAGAGAAATGATTCATGTCTCCATCGACAATGCTTTCAAATCTGAATATATGTACATACCAGCTGATAACTGAACGAACATATGTGATAGTGGAACGGAACAAATAAATAAAATCGAAACATCCAAGGTGCACAACGGATTGGCGTTGCCTACTTGTGATTATACATGCCCAATCCTGATTAAGCCAATTAAGAAGATTATTAAACCATGGACAGTGGAGCTGCCAAGCTTAAGCTTGCAAGCAAATGAGTTGCTGGGCCTTGGATGTTTTTGCTGTAATGCTAGCTAGCTATGCTAGTCATAAGCCAATAGTAGTATTAGTACTACCAAGTACCAACGGAATTAATATAGGTTTTAAATGTCCTGGCCCCCTAATACATGCTTCAGAGAACAATGTTGGAAGACCATTGCTAGTGCTGATTCGTTGATGGCACCATCATCCATTAGGGAATTAACTGTTGAAGAAATCCTTATGGTTTAGGTGTGTTTGCGTTTGTCTCGCCGGCCGGCAGGGCAACGTACTCCTTGTCCGCCGTGATATTATTATTTTTCTTTCTGCTTTTGTTCAGTTTATCTTTGAGAAAACATAGTCCTATGAACAGTTATCGACAATTTTTCGAATTTCTTATTCCACTAGAAAACCAGATCGAACCTGCCTCATGAGTCGTGACCTTCTTTTTGAGAACTGTGCAATATTCGTCTTCCAAAATTTAACTGTGGTACGAAAAGTGTTCTTTTCTCTAAGCATAACTTGATCAATTTAGGTACCAATTTTACTTGAGCAAAAAAAAATCCAATCTTTGTTTAATTTAAATTTGGTTTAGCTTGTGAATAATGTTTTAAATTTTTTGATGAAATGGTAGTGTGTGATGACCGGAACCTTAGGGCTCGGTCACCGCCGTCGCCATGAACACACCAAAGACAGAGGAGAGGATGTTTGGGGAGGAATGAGTCAGTTACTTCATTTCAAATGCTTAACTACTTCGCTACCCTCCTTAGGGTCCGTCGGAGTAACGTCCAACCCACTCGACACTTATACGACCTATAGACCAACATTTTATTAGAGCATCCTCAGTTGTTTTCTATCACACTTCCTAAAAAACTATTCATATACACAAATACAATTGAAGATTACACCGTACTTTTTCCGTCTTGCCCTTCTTTTTTGCCCTTCTCTTTCCCCCAATGTGCTGACACAGTGCTCCTGCTTTCAATAAAAAAAAATGGATTGGCCTTACTGCTTTGTCTACTGGACCGGACCACGTCAAGAAAACCGCGTGGTTTTCGTTAGTTAATTCTGCACTTCTTTGAACCGTGGTCCATTCAGTAGTCAGTACGGGCGATTTGTTGCATGGTCCATCGTGTTGAAGTATAAGTGAATTGCCCTCCCTTCTCATCAGCTTAGGCTTTTGGATGAATTGGTTAGGACATGCAGCTCAATATGGTATCAGAGCCAGAGGTTTCGAGTTCGAGTCCTGGCCGGCGCAATTAAATAAGTCGCCCACTCTATTCCACGTTTGAGGCCTGGGGGAGCCACCACGTGCGGGGGAGTGTTGAAGTATAAGTGAATTGCCCTCCCTTCTCATCAGCTTAGGCTTTTGGGTGAATTGGTTAGGGCATGGGGATGCGGTCGTTGAAGCGGAGGCGAAGTAGTCGGTGTAGGAGGGCGAGCAGGCCCAAGGATGCCCGGGCCTTGAAAAGGCCAGAGCTGGACCAATTTAGCCAACCAATCAACATGTTATTTGCTCGTGTTCTTGCCCCGTAACCTAAGTTTGCCATGCATGCTAGAGATTCTATCAGGATGAACCAATATACTCCTCAAGTTATCACGATGTCAATCTCGCCGCTGATTGATCCGACGAAGACCATGCAACACTGCAACCCTGCCAAACAGGTCTTGGAATCCCCGGAAAAGAACAACGACTTCCGGCACGCTAGGAAGAACAATCCATCACGAACATGAGCTGCATCTAGCACTAGACAGTGTAGATCTCAATTGTCAGCTGTTAAGTAGCTGCCTGTGGGCTGTGGCATCAAACTCCCTACCAAAAACAAAATCAAGCCGTCTCCATATTCGACTCCGAAATGTCGGCAGAATTGAAATCGGATCGCAGTGGTTGTAGAAACCAGAAAGTTAGGCACTGCATTTCTGATGGCTGATGTAGAAAATGGGCACCGGCCTCAGCTCTCAAAGGTGAAAGTAGTTCATCTTTTCCTCCAAATCTTGGTGCCTTTATTTCTCTCCCTCTCTTCTCCATGAAAGGATTTCATCTATTTCATATTTTAATTTCCTTGCTGGCAACAACTTCCTCTGGGGCTTTGTGACGAGAGTGGTTAGCAATAGATTTAGAGAAAGATTAAGGCTTGGTCTGCACGTCTTGTTAGGTCGTTTGTTCTTGTTGTGCCTCTAGAAGGTGAGAGGTGATCAACACCGGTCAGAACCAACCAGTGGTAACATGTCATCCATCCAGCCCAGCCCGATTGAAACGACAAGTGCAGTTGTTGTTTGGCGATTCATCGTTATGTCACTAAAGCGAAACAAATCCATCCTTTTCTTGTTAGGAAATAAACAAACGCCACGCCAGTGCGAGAATCACACGGCTGTTCTTCCCGGTCGTGTGCTGTACATGTTTGGATGCATGGATGATAAGGTTTGCAGTTTTACTTGGAGCAGACTCGATTGAAAGAAAGCTGAAAAGAAGAGGTAGATGAAAAGTATAACGACAATGACACTGGCTTAGCTACGACTATTGCTCATTGAGATGATTCACTTTCTTATGTTGAGGTTTTTTACGCCCCTCTTTGTTTTCCTTATGCTGAAGGTTGTAATAAGCTTTGCTGAACCTGTGTCGTGACTTTGACCCTGTTCTCCACACGTCTTATTGGATTTATTTAACTTATCCGTTTATTTACTTATCATTGCTTAAAATATAAATAAATTTGGTTTTTTCAAATCCATCCTTTTTCTATCTCAAAGATATGTCTAAAAGCTCTATAAAACAAGTCAAACAATAGGACCCGGCTCTTGAGTCCGCCATGAGAAGCTCTCAAAGTTAAAAGATAAGTCAAATAAGTTCAAGGCTGTCCATGTCTTACATGAGGTAGAGACCGAGACTTTGGCGTAACATGCAAGCGACTAGATATTAACACATAACGCGGTCGATTTTTTACACGCACATGCGTGACAGTGTGACACAAGTACCATGGGCTTAAGAAGGTGTTCCGCAAACATGGCCACCAAGTATTACAAATCAAGATGCGCACAACGAGCTTTACTTGCTGCGGAACCACTACAACAGGCTGGTTCAACACTTCAACCAGCACATGACATGCACGACTAGAAACTATGTTATGATCGGGCAACTGCTCAGATGAGTCCTGCATTAGATCTAGCCTAAAACCTAAACAAACCAATAGTATAAATAGTGATGGATACTCACTGTATTGTTAATAAAAAATAATAAAGCAAAATTCCACCCCCTACATCCTGTGCTATTTGTCTTTCTATGATTGCACGATTGTTCATCTATGCCTTGAACTACCCTCGGTAGCATGGTTTTGCAAAATTACTAATGAAGTTTGTGGGTTAATCTGTTCGTTAATCTCAACACGAGAAGTTAAAAAAGATAATCTAATTAATAACCAGTAATAAAATGAACATCAAGTTTTAATCTATGCTTAACAAAACGATACTATTTACCAAGCCTTTAAAGTTTCCAACACAACAATATATTTTCTCTAGAAGAAAAGATGGTGGGAAAACATGTGAAATAGATTGGAAAAAATGACAGGGAAATCGCCTTCTCAAAAGAGTTAGTTGCATATGCCTGCAAAATAGCAAAAAACTATTAGGATTTCTTGAGAGTCGACACACCCAAACTAGTACTTCCTCTATTATAAATTAATAGTTATTTTGGACACTAACATGGTCTTCAAAGTATAGCTTCGACCATATTTTTTTAAAAAAATATTTATAATGCATTAATAATTATAATATTATGAAAGTTTTTTTAATACGAATCTATCTATACGATTTTTACATTCTTGGCCTAAATAGTTTAAAAGTTGTCTGCAGATAAAATTTACACTTTGACTTAAGACAAGTTTAAAACGACTACTATTTCATAACGAATGAAGTAGTAAAAATTATTGGAATATCTCGAGAGTTGAGACGCACCCTAACTATCTCTTCATTTTACTCAACCCAACGATTCAGGCCCTCTTTGATAGCTTGTTTAGTTTTAGTTTAGTTTTTTGTTGCGAAAATTTGACCACTTTTGAAAGTGGTATGAAAAGGCTAAATAAATTATTAAAAAAATATTTTTGAGATCTTTGAGAAAAACCATACAAAGCTATAAAAAAATTATTTTCAAAAAATAAAGTAAATGGTGTATATAAAAATAACAAAAGTTGCAATCCCAACAAAAACTAAACTAAAACAAGCTATCAAAGAGGCCCTCAGTGTGGGTGGGGTGACACTATAGAGATATATATCATGAATATCACTGAAAGATCTCAAATTTATTTGATACTCTCAAGTTACAAATAAATATTGCTTTGAACATCAACATTGTCTACGAAATATAACTTTAACCACTAATTCATATTGCAATTATTTACAAAATCTACTAAACTCATATGGTGAAAGTACTTTTTGATATGAACAGGTAAAGAAAGAAGTAAAAGAGATCCGTCAGATACGGCAAGCGGACAGCATCTTGAGCTGATATTATGCTACGACGAATCATGAATTGGACATTTACCAACCAATGCTTAATGCAAAACGACTCTGCCACACTACTAGTCCATCAATTTCAATTTGTTCATTTTGTTCTACTCTGGCAACTTGCATGTATTACTCTTAAAATTACTATTCTTTCATTCTCGAAAAGGACCAGTTTGGTTGAACTGTCAAAGAAACGAAGTGCATGCAGACAATGCAAATCAACTCCGACTACACACAGCTAGTGCTAGTGCTTCTTGCAGTTCTGTTACCAATGTACATACTGAAAGATACACGATTGGTCGCAGCCATGGCGGTTTGCCGGTTTGCCCGTCCAACTGGGATGAAAAATAAGCAGAAAATTCTTTGCCGTGACCACAATGTTGACATGAAACATATTTCATAAACCAGGTTAGCGATGGCAGATTTAGATGCCAATTAGAAGGTCAAGCATGCAAGAGGCTAACAGAATAAAAAGCAGAAGTATTATTTGGGCCCGTGATTGCTGCCGCTACTTCTGTCTCAAACCCCCAAGAGATGTCTGTTTGGCTGTAAGCCGGCAACTAATATATGCTTCAGGATCTTGATAGAACAAGTGGCAAGTGGCATATATATATGCCCCACATGGTGAAACAAGCTCTCTCAAAAAGTTTCTGTTCTTCGCGGATGTTGCACAAGAATGTCCTTTTTGATTCGTGGTTCGGTTCGATATGGATTGGTTTGGTTGAGCCAAAAGTTGACAGCTTTTAAAAGAAGATACAAAAAGACTAAAAAATATAAAAAAAATATTTCGAGTTTTTTAAGTAAAACTCCGTAAAGTCTTGAAAAATTATTACAAAATGTTATACTGAATAGTTTATAAAAAATATAAAAAATTTGTCTCAACCGAACAAAACCAGATAAAACCAGCCGCGAGCCAAAAAGGGCCTCAATATGTTTTTCATTTATTTGTAGCGCAAATACTACCATACCAGCTGGTTTTCGAAATTTGCCTAATCAAAATGTATGTTTATTATATCTGTTTCTACCAAGTTTTAAACAGTGCTTAGTGCATCGTTCAAAATTGTTGCTACTTACAACTCCTGTTGCCGTATCCAAAACAGTGGAAACTACGCTGATAGGATCTATGGTGCATGTTTTCTTCAGTTCAGAACTCACTACTGCGGATCGGGGCTTCACAAGCGGCCCATCACAAGCGGCTCGCTTTAACCCGCTTGCGACCCGATCGCCACAAGCGGTTCGTGGCCAACAGGTGGGAGGGTGGCGGGAAAGGGCATATGCAAGCGGTTCGTGATAGAAACCGCTTGCAGATATATCACAATACAAGCGGTTCGTATCACCAACCGCTTGCAATCCTCTGTAAGCGGTTAGTAATACGAACCGCTTATAATGTGCTATCTGTGCAAGCGGTTTGTATCACGAACCGCTTGCATATGCTTTTTCCTTCCCGCCCAGCGCATTTAACCCTTTCTTCCTCCCCGAGCAGAGCTCATGCTGATATAATCGACGGCCGAAATGTTCTTGCAGGGAGGTCTTGCCAAATTTTTAATTGGCTAATAGCTCCAAATTAAGGTTTCCAAGGTAAGTAAACATGGTCTCAACATCATTTTCATGTAGACATTGCTTATCTTTTGCATTGATGTGGAGAAATATTAAATAATCTTGTTTGAATTGAAGGGTGTTTGTTTTGCTATAGCTCTCTCTCTCTCTCTTCATAATTTGAGGCAAGATGTAGTTCTATTGGGGTTTTAAGTCTCATATTAGTTTTGTATCCTTTTTGATGATGTATAAGATGTTGAAATTAGTTGGTAGGGGGATTATTTGTTTTAGAGAGCAAGATCTAGCTTGGTGCCTTAGCTAGCTCTCCTTCTAGATCTTTTGAGACAATGTGGTGATCTATTGGATGGTTTTAGCTTCACATTAGTTTAAAATAGTAGGTAGGGTGATTATTTCAATTGCTATAGAGCTAAATAGATGTAGGTTTTTACTAGGTAGGTAATACTTTATGGGAGGTATGAAATGTAATTAAAAATATTTTTGAAAAAGTTTTTTAATTTGTGAGATTTAGTTGGTTTAGCTATAAAAATCAAGAAAATTTAGAGGTAATTAAAAAATATAGCAATTAGTTATTTCGAGTTAAATATTTCAATTTGAAAAATATAATAAGTGTTCTTATTAATTTAATTGGTGCAGATGAACCGGCAATGGATGTATGCGGATCGTCGGACAAGGGAGTTCATCGATGGCGTGAATGCTTTTCTTGAAGTCGTATTTCGAGACTTGCCTCTAGGAAGCTTCAGACGGTGTCCGTCGTAGATTGCGTGAACGAGAAAGAGCACTCAATGCGAGGACGGATCTGAGGGCCACTTGTTGATGAGAGGTTTCATGCCGAACTATACATGTTGGACTCACCACGACGAAGTAGAGCATACCAGCATAGAAGACGAAGAAGAAGCCGATGAAGAGGAAGTGACATATGATGGTATGCCGGACGCGACGACATACGAGGACGTAGAAGATACACAAGGTGATCGGTTTGGTGTGGATGATGACTGGACGGATCTTTGCGTGTGACGCAGAGGGAGATATCACGAGGAGAAACAATATAGAAAGTACCGAGGATTGTTGGAGGACCAGAGAACTCTTTTGTACCCAAATTGTGGTCAGGGGCACAAGAAGCTACGCACTATACTGGAGCTCATGCAATGGAAGGTCAGGAATGGTGTGTCGATAAGGGTTTCGATGAGTTGTTGTCGCTCATAAAGAAGTTGCTCGAAAGATAACACCCTGCCAGAATCCACGTATCAAGCCAAACTGGTCCTGTGTCCCTTAGGATTGAAAGTACGAAAGATACATGCATGTCGCAACGACTGTGTCCTATATCGCGGTGAATATGCCGACTTGGATGCCTGTCCAGTGTGCAAGGAACCCCGGTATAAGACGAAGCGTGACGATCCAGGTGAAGTAGATGGGGTGCGTGTGAAGAAGAGAGCACCGGCAAAAGCGTTGTGGTATTTTCCTCTGATTCCAAGGCTGGAGCGTATATTTGCAAACAAAGCGCATGCGAAGATGATGCGTTGGCACAAAGAAGAGCGTAAGGTCGACGGAATGCTTAGGCATCCGGCAGATGGCTCGCAGTGGAGGATGGTCGATCGGAAGTACAAAGACTTCGCAAACGAGGTGAGAAACATAAGGTTCGGTTTGAGTACCGATGGGATGAATCCTTTCGGAGACATGAGCAGCAGCCATAGCACCTGGCCAGTCACACTATGTGTGTATAATATTCCTCCATGGTTATGCATGAAGAGAAAGTACATAATGATGCCGTTGTTGATCCAAGGGCCCAAGCAACCCGGAAATGATATCGATGTCTACCTGAAACCTTTGATAGAAGATCTTGAAACGTTATGGAGCGGTGTAAAGGTGCGGGACGAATACAAAGAGAGTATTTCAACCTGCGTGCAATGTTATTTGTAACAATCAACGACTGGCCAGCGCTTGGTAACCTGTCTGGCCTAACTGGCAAAGGCTTTAATGCGTGTGTGCAGTGTTTGGATCAAACCGATGGCACGTACATGAAAGGCTCTCGAAAGATGGTGTACATGGGGCATCGCAGGTTTCTTGTTCGGAGCCACGCGTTGCGGAAGAAACGCAGAGAATTTAACGGGGAGGAAGAACATCGTTCCCAGCCGAGGCATCGAAGTGGCAAGCAGGTGTTTGCTATGGTGAAGGATCTGAAGGTAGTTTTTGGAAAGGGTCAGGAAGCAAATCATGTTAATGATGAGGATGGCCATGCATCCATATGGAAGAAGAAGTCAATATTTTGGGACTTGCCTTCTTGGGAAGATTTGGATGTTCGCCACTCATTTGGACTTCATGCACATCACCAAGAACGTCTGTGTGAGCTTCCTAGGATATATAGATCTGACGGAAATCGAAGATACGGTGAGTGCTCGGACGACCTTGAAGTCTGGGTATCGGGAAGGACCTACACCCGAAAAAAGAGGTATGGAACAACTGTACCTCTGCCGCCGAGTTATACTCAAGCAAAGAAGAGAAAAAAGCGTGATAGAGTGTCTTAGCAGTGTGAAGGTCCCTTCCGGATACTCGTCGAACGTAAAGAGATTCGTTAATATGAAAGAGAACAAAATTGTACATCTAAAATCCCATGACTGTCTTGTGCTGATGACACAGTTGCTCCCGGTGGTTTTAAGAGGTGTACTGCCCGAGTGGGTAAGGGGACAATCACAAAGTCGTGTTCGTTTTTCAACGCTGCTTCCCGAAGGTCATCGATCCAAAAAACTAGGTGAGTTGCAGGCTGACGTGGTACAAAGTGTGGTTAGCCTCGAGATGATCTTTCCTCCTGCCTTTTTGATATCATGGTTCATCTCACTGTTCATCTAAGCAAAGAGATAGGTATTCTTGGGCCCGTTTATCTCCACAGCATGTTCCCTTTCGAGAGGTACATGAGCGTACTAAAGAAGTATGTACGTAACCGTTCTCGGCCAGAAGCATGCATTGCCGAGGGTTATGTGACAGAGGAGGTGGTCGAGTTCTGTGTGGACTACATTGATGATCTAGACCCCATCGGCGTCCCTATATCACGCCATGAGGGCAGGCTACGAGGTAAAGGGACACTTGGAAGAAAAGTAGTTGCATGCAACGATCTTCAGACATTTAAGCAAGCACATTTCACTGTGTTGAAGCAATCGGCAGTGGCGGCCCCGTATGTCCTCCAACACAAGAATGCTCTATGTCTCCGGTTCGAGAGAAAGACCGATACGTGGATAACACTGAGACACATGGATTCTTTCGGCATGGTTACAAAACCATATCCTCAAGAGCAAGTCCAACAATGAGCAGGTTACAACGCTGGCTCGGGGACCATCCGTTGAAATAGTGAGATGGCGAGTGCGAGATAAATGGTTACACATTCTACACGAGATCACAAGATAACAATAGTACAAACCGAACAGCGGTGTCCGTATAGAAGCCACCGACAATACAGTGGGTGGACACATATTATGGATTCATAGAAGAGATATGAGAGCTCGACTATGGGCCTTTGAAGGTCCCATTGTTTAAGTGCCAATGGGTAAAACTAAACGCAGTGGCGTGAATGTCGACAAATCACGGCATGACTACCGTCGACCTCCAAGAAGTCGGCTACTTGAGAGAACCATTTGTTCTTGCGAAGGAGGTGAGACAGTCTTCTACGTATTGGACATGTCAAGCGCACCAAAGAAGAATCAAATCAAAGACAAGAAGAAGGAACGACCAAAGCGACACGTGGTTCTTCATGGCAAACGAAGGATTGTCGGAGTAGAGGACGTTATTGACGAGGAAGAGTACGATCGATTCGATGAGATCCTCCATTTGCGTAGATGTTGACTTAAGCATCCTGGATGACATAGGCATGGATGCTCCGCATATCTGGCGATCACGATGAAGGAAGAATTGTAAAGACAAAAATGTAAATGATTAGGATGAACTATGTGGTTGTATGAACTATGTTATCATGTAATAGCATTTTTAAGAATTTATAAGATGGAAGCAATATTTTTGGAAAGAATAATGGGCTAATTACATATTAGAAATGAAAGTAATGTAAAAATATATTTTTTTGTTTTTGGAAAAAATAATGGGCTAAGTACATACTTAGAAATGAAAGTAATGCCAAAACAAATTTTTTAGTATTTTTGAAAAGAATAATGGCCTAAGTACATATTAGAAATGAAAGTAATGTAAAAAAGATTTTTAGTTTTTGGGAAAAAAAATAATGGGCTAATTAAGTACATATTTAGAAATGAAAGTAATGCAAAAACAAATTTTTAGTATTTTGTAAAGAATAATGGGAGCAAGACATATTTAGAAATGAAAGTAATGCAAAAACAAATTTTTAGTACTTTTGTAAAGAATAATGGGCTCAATACATATTTATAAAAAAAAAAAAAACAGCAGCATGGCGCTCGAACCAGCGACCAAAGACGGGAGCCCCACTTAAACGCCACGAGCTAGCCAAGTGAGAGTAAATTCAATTCAACAAAGGAAGGCGCAAACCATCTTAAACGTTCTAGAAAGAGACCCGCGCCTGCGCCACGTGTGTCCCACTTCTACAAGCGGTTCGTTCTACCAACCGCTTGTAGAATGATTTCTAAGCGGTTTATATCACCAACCGCTTGCGAGTAATTTATTGTCTTGCTGGCGAAATTCCAAAATTTAATTTCGCTACCGTGTTCTACAAGCGGTTCTTTCTACAAACCGCTTGTAAAGATATCTCTAAGCGGTTATTACTACGAACCGCTTGTAGAGGTTATTTTCTAGCGGTTTGTAATACAAACCGCTTGTAGAGAGCTTTACTATATAACAAGCGGTTCGTCGCCTCTCCTTTCCACCCAAATTTTTCTAAGTCCCAAGCCATCGCCGCCCTCGCCACCTCGCCGTCCCACTGCGCCGTCCTCGCCACCTCGCCGTCCTCGCCACCATTGTTGTCCTCGACGCTGTCGCCTACACCTCCGCCGCCTCCTCGGCGCTCGGCGCACCTCGCCGTCGAGCACCGCAAGCAGCCGGCTCTGCCACCTCGGTCGAGCCCTTCTTGGCCGCGAGCCCCTCGGTCCCGTTCTCCGTTGACATTCTCCCCGCCGATTTGAAGACGAAGGGCGAGGTATCGAGCCCCTCTTTCTCCTCACCCCTCCCGCCTCTGTGATGCACACATGCTGTTCGACGGATTGCCCAGCCGCCTCGCTCCCTCCCTCCTGGATGTTGCTCTGTGATCTTCTGGTGGATCACTAATGGACTCTGTGATGTTGCTCGTGATGTGATTTAGGGTTTGGGGATCTTTGTTGGATCTTGCTCGTGATGTGATTTAGGATTTAGGGTTTGGGAATGTGCATATGAACACTTGTTGGGCTTTTCTTTGGGCTGATTGAGAATACTTTGGGGACCTAGCCTTCGTGCTAGGGGCTATTATCTTGATCGGGACCACCGCACTTGTCCTTTAATATTTTGCTCGGTGATGTTTATTAATTTTGAGGCTATGATGATCTGTTAACTAGTGATGCCTTAGGAGTATTTGTGTTGTTGCCTAAATTATTATCCTGAGATACACTTGCGTACTGTGCTGTTG
This sequence comes from Raddia guianensis, assembly GCA_036346415.1. Lineage (NCBI taxonomy): Eukaryota > Viridiplantae > Streptophyta > Magnoliopsida > Poales > Poaceae > Raddia > Raddia guianensis. The sequence continues at coordinate 13,045,840 of CM070541.1, read as the reverse complement.
TGTTCTTCCCTTTGGGATCTTTTCATTGATCTGATTAGCATCTGTTTCAATGGGAATGCTCATTCTGGTTAATACTGTAATTGGCATCTAGTCTGATCAATTATTTTTAAGTGAAATCCCTGATATATGATTGACATTAGGGCTAAAATTGATCTCTATGTTTCTGGACAGCAGCACTGTATGCTTGTTTTGTAGAAAATTGTATAATAACTTTGGGCAGCACTGATTCTCTTAGGTCTCTCTAGTCACTGATCTTTAAAAGCCTATGATAAATTGTAGATATTGATGTTGGATGGTAGTTTTATCTGCAACCCATCAATATATAAATCTGAGAGCAAAATTTGTTTAATTATGGCCACTGTTTTTATCTATGTTCAGTTGTCCTTGGTTGCTTGGCTTGATTTGCAATGTGCTTGGGATATGGGGGTTTTAGCTAGGGTGTAAGGGCTGGATGGCCTCGGTTGCAGCTCTAGAAATCGAAATGGCGCCAGGGAGCTAGAGTAGGTTTTCTAGGAGCTCCCGACGGCAACCGCCAACCACCCTATCTAAGCTTAGCTAGGGTTCCTAGTTGGGTTTATGCAGCTAAAGAAATTTGCATGTGTATGTGAACTTGGTGGCTAAAAGGTCTTTATTAAAGATGACATGCACATGCTACATTTGAAACTTGAAAAAATTGAAATGGAGGAGATAGATGGCTTAAGTATGTTCAGCTTCGATATTCAAGTTCAGATTTATTTGCCAATTTCTGTGGACTGTACATTCAAATATTGTATTCAAATATTGTACATTTTGATGGGTGTCGAAATGGGTACATTTAAAAATTGTACATTCAAATATTGTATTCAAATATTGTATGTTTTGATGGGTGTCGAGATGGATGACATCTAAGAGATGTATATGTTGTATTAAAATATTGTATTCAAATGTTGTATTCAAATAAAAGAGATATATATGTTGTATTAAAATATAGTATTCAAATGTTGTATTCAAATAAAAGAGATATATATGTTGTATTAAATGTTCTATTATTTCGCGTGCATGCACAGTGATAGATGGCGCACTCCGGAAACGATGATCTTGATTTCGATGCGGGAAATGATTTTCTACTTAACGAAATCGCGATGGGCACTCTCATAAGCTACGATGAGACCAACCCGGTAGATCCAATGGGTGATCAGGCCGCCCCGGCTCAAGCCGGTGATCACGCAATCCATGCTCAAGCCGGTGATCCAACCGGCCAGGCTGAAACCGGTGATCAGTCCATCCAGGCTCTCGCCGATGAAACTAATGTCGACGGCTGTGAGGTATATATAGCCTGGACACTAAAATAACCGTTTCTTATACGTCTCATAGAAATAAGCCTCTAACACGTGTTCCTGTTTTTTTAAGCGGAAGCGTCCAACGACCAATCCAAGCAAATACGAGGGCCTAACAAAAGCCGTCGACAAAGTACGTCATTACTCAAGTTTCAGCCACTGGGAAGCCAGAAGCCCCTATGTCGGCACTTGCCCCCTTCAACAACGCCTGCGGAGTCATTGTGAGGGATCACGTCCCTATTAGCATCAAGACATGGCCCAAGATTCCTCTGACTCTGAAAGAGCTGCTCGGAAGGATATAAAGGAAAACTTCACGATTCCGACGGCTTACGAAAACAAGTGTAAGAAATTTACTCTGAGCAAGATGGCGTTATGCTTTCAGTCGTGGAAGAGCGAGCTCAGTAAAAAGTATGTGGAGACCGGAACAACCCCAGATTTCAATAAGTATCCGGCTAGCGAGATCACCGGCAAGCATTTGAGGAGTACAAGTTTGTCGGTGAAGGCAAGGCCGCGAGTGAAGCGTAACAAGGCCAATGCACGAAGAAAAATACCACCACCATCTCGGTCCGGTGGTTACATCAAAACTATGCCAAAATGGGAGAAGCAGGAAGAAGAGCTTAGAAAAAGGGTATAGTACACAAGCAGAAGATCGGGAGCTCTCATACGTAATCGGACCTTGGGCCACGGGGAGGTGAAGGATGATGGCAAGTGGAGATGGCACCACAAGTGCAACCCGTGAAAGAAAGGATTGTGGAAGCCATCGAGAAGCAACGTGCAGGATCCTTGGTGGCAGACAGGGAGAATGACGAGCTTACGTACGCACTCGGGAACGCAGAACATCCAAGAAGGACACGAGGACTTGGCAAGCAGGTGCCGTGGATGGCTGGCTTCTCAAATGATCAAGCCACATACCGGAGCCGGGAAAGAAGGAAAGTAAGAGAACACAACAGTCGTCAAAAAATCGAACAGGAGCTCAAGGAGCATAAGGAAAACATGGCAGAAATGCTAAAGCGGGAAGTGCAAGCTGCAATCGCCAGTCTTCAAAGACCAGGTGGGGTTATCGTTATGCCTCCGGACAACGTGGTTAGTCCCCCGGGCTCCGGTCGGCGAAGCAGCTACGCGTCAAACAACGTGCCGACCGATGAATTGCAGCCCGGTATCCCGTGGACGACATCACCGTGCCCCGCCAATGTGAGCTACACGTCCAAGCGCACAACCTCACCTCAAGGTGGCTTATGCTTTGGCCTTCCCGGTGGAGTCGGGCGGTCATTCCATCAGAACCCTATACCCGGGATACTCCAAGGTCACGGTTGACGAGGTGGTGGCTGGATTTGAGGATATGGAGCTCGATATTGCTGGAGGAGACGATGTGACCAAGCTTGGAGAGGCCGTCCATAACATCATCCTCTGGCGGAAGAAGTACATCGTGTTTTCTGATGGTGCGGAGGTGACTTCTATACCGAGGGAGAACACTCCACCAAGACGGACCTCACCTCCTCCACCAAGACAGGCCACGCCACCACGCAACGCCTCGGTGAGAGAAAGCACTCCACCACTCGCTAGCGCTATGCGCGAAGCCCAACACCGCCGCCACCCCTCAAAGCAAAAGGAAGCAAGACCTCGAGGGAAACAACGAGCCAGCATCTCCCCAATAAGAAGCTTGCTAGCAAAAGAGCATTTCTGCAGCTAGAACGACATCAAGCAAGTAGGCGGCGGTTCCCATTCAGACAGAGAATGAAGGAACTGAAAAACACCTTATGAGATGACGTCGAGGAGTGAAGAGCGAGTCGCAGAAAGTCAGGACGATGGATACAGGGTATAAAGCTAAAACAAATCCACCGCCAAAGGAACGAATTGATCCAAAGATCGCGGACTTCTTCGCGACAACCGTTCAAAGACCGACCGCCTCTCTGTACCGACTACCAAAGAACTATCGAAAGCACATCTTCAAGAGTAAACAACCTCGGGGCACATACATGAGCAAGAAAGAACAGGAGGACGCAAAACGTATCTGAGATGGAGTATGACTTCATGAGGGAAGCGGCCTTGATAACATAGAAGCCGCCCGTGGATTAACTGATGATCTTCCAACGGCACAAGTCAGGTGGCCATTTAAGCTGGGTCAGCCATTGCTAGACCCTAAGGACATAAGGAAACTACCGGTCAAGATGCGACGCGCGCATGAATGGTACGAACATAGGTCCGCTAGGATATGCTCATTCTTTGCGTCTCGCTTCAAGAAGAACATTTACATCGAGGGAATGATCAATTGATAAATCTTGAATTTGAAGATCGGTACAATGTGTACCATGCGAGGCGCCAATCAACGTGTCCTTCATGACCTGCTGGTGCCTGTGAGTGTCGACTCCACAAGATGTATATATATATATATATATATATATATCTATACATGCTGCTTGTCGAGAACAATAATTAATTAACTCAATTAACCCATTTTCTGTAGAATGGAGATACAAAGACTTAGAAAGCAGAAGCCGAACTCGATTGGCTTCCTTGACCCTTGGTTGGTCAACGAGGAAGTCGGCCAATACCCTGGAAAACCAAAGGAAATCCACGACTACGTTGTACATGCACTAGTACAACAACACTACAAGCCATACATACTTCTGCCATTCAACTTTAAGTACGTGCTGATGTCCTCACTAACATCTCGTTCTTACATTGCTTAAGGCACCTGATGGCACACTATATATTGTTTAATTACATGTCATAATCATTTAATATATAAATAGGTTCCATCGGATCCTTATAATCATAAAGCTTGACCAAAGCATGATCATCGTCCAAGATTCACGGAGAAAACCGCAAAAGGAATACCAGTGGATAATTAACCTCCTTAACAAGGCGTTCCTGAGCTTTCAAGATATTCAGAAAGGACGTTTTAAGAAGGAATTCGATGTCAAGCTAAGCGACTGGGTACGCTAAAACGACGTAATTGCCCTTTGTCAATTAATATTTCTTGTTATTCTTGATCCGTAATTGCCCGCATCAACCATAGGTAAAACAACAATCTGGAAACAACCTATGTGGCTACTATGTGTTCCACTATATCCAAATGATGTGCCACGGCGAGCTTGAGCCTCAAACTCTGAAGAGGTTCAGATATATATGCACGCAACCATGCATCTAGCAACAACTTAATAACGTTCTTATGTGCTCCATTAATTTACATTATGGGTGCACGATTTATTTATTTTCACTTTAATTTAATTGGCGGCCCGACATGGATAAACACACCAAGTGTTACCACATCATCGGTGCTCGCATTACGAGAACAACTATTCGCTTCATTCTCGATGAGGTTATTAACCCCGTATGCAGTTCCATTATCGAGATCCATATTCCAACACGACGAACTAGGGACGACTTCTACGTCGTCAAAGAGCGTCAAGAAGAGTCTTACAAGAAAACATTGAACTGTTTTGTCCATTTTGCACAATGTATATTAATCATAAACTTTGTAAATTTGGTGATTGCATATAAAGTGTACATTATTACATATATTATCTAATATATTTAAGCTTGTTTGATCGCTAATTATGTGCTCATCCTATATGTATTTAAATTTAAACGACAAATAAAAAAAACTCCTGCTGAAATATATATTTAAATATCTAATATATTTAAGCTTATTTGATCGCTAATTATATGCTTATCCTATATGTATTTAAATTTAAACGACAAATAAAAAAAACTCCTGCTGAAATATATATTTAAATATCTATTTGCGCCATACCTGAAATGAAAACCAGCGGTAAACGCGTTACTACGTCTGCATAAGCGTTTTTGAACCGCTTATGAGATGCCACTCTACAAGCGGTTCGTACCTCCAACCGCTTGCACGAGCTCCCACGTGGCTCCCGCCAAATTCGCCACGCCATCGCCGCTGCGAACCGCTTGCAGAGGGCATCACTAGCGGCTCGGAGCCGCTTGTGATGCCCCTCGGGCATCAGTCGCGGTTGCCTGCAAGCGGTTCTAAAACCGCTTGCACAGGCCTTACGAGCCGCTTGGGAAGTCCCGATCCGCAGTAGTGACTCTAGGAAACTGAATCACAATTCTGCGTTGTTATTAAGGGATTTCCCTGTCATTTTTTCCAATCTACGTTGTTACTAACGACCGATCATTGCTTACAATACGTGGACATGATAGTCGCTGAAGTGGCACAGTTTTCAGCTTCATCTATGAACAGTTGATTTGCATTGGTAATTGCTTAAAGTTTACATATCCTGATCTGTGCTGAGTATCTCTGCTTGGGTCCGAGTGCTACTGACTAGAAATAAAAATTGACTTTTTACCTTGAGAGTCAGAATCTCATGCACTAGTCCTAGATCGGTGCACTAGTACGAAAGATCATATAGCCGATACAAACATACATCGATTAAAACAAAATCCCTTAATATTACATGTCCAAGTTACGCCCTTAGGAGATTTCAGTAAGTCAAATAACATTCCTTTAGTACAAAATATAGCTCAGAGTATTGCAGCTATCCCAAAATATCTACCCAAAATAATGTCCTAACGGTTAAGTGACTTGCAAGCGACTAGAGCATCCCCTAAGACTTGTCCGGCCCACCAAAGTCCTGTCCATTGTCTTCATGACAATCATAAGGATCCACCTCGATCCCATCGTCTAAAATAATATAAGTAGGCCAAGTCAGCGTCATCCAAACGCTGGCTAGTTAACACTTCCCCTAATGCATTTAATGAATAGAAGACCTTGATTGGGGGGAAGTGTTATTTTATTCGTGTAAAGCCAGATTTTAAAATGAGTTTAAATTACTCTAACTAGCATCAGGTATTAACAGTCAACATTACACAAAGAGTTTAGCACCATACCAAACACTTCCCAACCCCATCCTAACGACCGACCAACGACCAACCCTAAATCGACAAATTCCCAAACACAATACATACATGACTTTGAACTTCATCACACCACCTTCTCGTTGTCCCCAGCATTTTCCTAAGTCCGCCATCCTTCCAAGATTTTGCAATGCTGTTTTGGACCACACTTGCCATAGATTGCCCGCCTCGGCCTAGGGGGTTGCCAGCCCGCACTAGCCTATCGTCATCTTGGGGAAGTGTGGCCTCCATCACATCCGGTGATGACCAATGTCGGTCCCTATCGAGAGTGGTCCTAGAGGGCCTCCGCAGAGCGCTCGCAATTGGTGAACCAAACCCATACTCCGCGTGATGGCCACGCGTTGTGTTGGAACCATCCTTCAGATGGCAGCGATCACCCCGCTATGCGTGTTCTTCCACGCTCCTCCTGAGTAAGCCCTGGCTAAACCCAGCACAAGGCACCTCGTGCCTTAATCATCCATCAGGATGTCATCTAAGGGGCAACCTTCCAACCATCTAGCCTCCACCTCAATAACCCTTAACATTACCACACACGATCTATCCCGATCGATCGACCAAACCTGCCCGACACACCACATAGCCATACCCACAAACCACATCCAGCCCATCATGCATCTATTGGCCCTAACTGTCACATGTCATCACCTTTTTAATGAAAGAACGAATGACCGGTGAATATCAGTTCACCATTCCGTGGCTAGTCGCCAAAAGATTTGTTTAATCCTAAGCAATTCTAAGCAAGTTTTACCCATTAGGTAGGGTTAAAGTTGTTACCAAACTATTCTTAGGCTAACAAGGATATGACAATCAAAGCAGTCATAAAGGATAGATAATACAAGGACAGGCATGTATATTTATAACATTATTAACAAATAGGCAGTTAATAAGCATGCATTTTAATAATAAATAATTTAGTTTGGGAAAACTGGGTGATGAACATGATTATATCGATGTTAATCCGCACTAGAGAAAGTCGCAATCTCTCCCTAATACGGGTGAACATATATAAGAGTAAGTGTTAACTCGCCTTGCTCAGGTGGAAGGTCTTCCTCCGCGTCACCGAACCTTGTCTCGGGATCGCCTATGTCTAATCACACACATAATCCAACATTTACTCCTTGGTGCAAAATGGAAAAACATGACGCATGCACGTGACCTAGGTCCTATCATCGACAATACAATGTATAAGGTCAGATAATGATGCTAGTTTTTGTATGATATGAAATGCATGCCCTAATGTATTAATAATAATAGTAGCATTACATAATAGCCTAGCTATACCCCAAAATACGATTTCGTACGATATAGTAGTAATTGAGTGATTAGGGTTTTTAAGGCGACATACGATGTCGTCACGTTGTAATATGGCCTACATACGTAGTTAAGTTTATCGGTGTTGGCTTTCTAAGTGCTCCTAAATATATAGTGTACTTCTAAGTTATAAGATATATTTATACATTTTCTAAGGTCAACACCCATTTTTTTTAATAAAGAATTTATTAAAATTTGTTGGTGTTTAGGAAATTAATTCTCTAATAATCAAATTTGGGCAAGAATAGTGTTTTTATAGTTTTCTCTAATTATTAATGCTCTGGCATACCTTATTCTAATTTCTTATGATTTTATAAGGTCAGACTCATTATTTATAATAATTAAAGTCGACCTAATTCCAGTTTAATCATTTCCTAGATAGGAAATCTACTCAGTTTACTAAACAGTACCATTATTTTATTACAGCGGTGGATTGCATAATTTTATAAAGTCCAGAACAATCCTAAAAATTTATCTAAATTTTTTCTAGAATTTTTGGGAACCTCTAGCTATTTTAAATAAATCTATCACTATTTTTGCATATAAGTAATGGTTAAATCGGTGAAAAATGGTGAAATATATTCGGGCCGAACCAGCGAACGATGCCGGCCCAATACGAAATTGGCCCACGGATCATCCCGCGCGCGCACCGCGCCAGCCAGCGGCGACTACGCCGAAGGCGTATTTTCGCGGGGCGCATTCACACGGGGCTTGCGGCGCGCTCGCGGGCGTCTCCACTTAAACTTCCTAGTGGGGCCAGGGCCCACTTGGTAGAGACATCGCGTCACGGTTTTTAATCCAGCAAGCACAGGGCTATGCTGGCAGGTGGGACCCGCATGTCAGCGACCCAGTTAACGCGTGACCGCACAAATCTTGGCGCATATCTAGCGCCCCTGGTCATCGTCTACCTCCGGACGGCGATGTGGCCGGCGACAACTGCTCAAGCCGCAGCTGCAATCTTGCCCTATTCCGACCATGGGCATGCGTGCTCTCACCTCTACTGCTTCCTACGGTAGTACGGTCCTAATGACGCCCTCGCCGAGGCCGGAGACAGCCGGACGCAGCGGAGCAACGAGTGTCGGCAAAGCCGAAGGCTCGCCGGAGTTGCCCGCCCTCACTAAGGACCTAAACGCTATGAAATTTTACGGGAGTGAGGGAAGACACCGGGGAAGCTCACTAAGCAGTCGGACAAGCACGGGATGAAGCGGAGATGGCTGGCGACGAGGAGCTCGACGGCGACCAAAACTGGGGCTTCGAGGGCACGACTCCTCTAGGCAGCTACTCTGCAATTAGGTGAGGGGAAACGTTAGGGAGGTGTTCCAGAAGCTTTGAGCGGATAGAATTGGTTTATGGCTCATGCTATCGGCGAGATCGTCTTCGGTGCCGGCGCGGAGAAAATGGGGAAAATGGGGAAAAGGTGCCGGCGGGGGTGACGGTTTTATAGGCGCAGGGCGAGGGTGCTGGTCTGGTGGTCCACTCAGCGGCGCGGGGATCAGAGGGGCTCGGCGACGGGACGCGAGCGACGAGCGGCGTGACGGCAAGCGGCACGGTGCGGTGATGATGGCGCGAGCGGCGGTGGCAGGGGCAGTAGCGGCGCGCAGCGGATCAGAGCAGAGCAGGGCAATGTGGAGAAGAGAGAGAGAGAGAGAGAGAGAGAGAGAGAGAGAGAGAGAGAGAGAGAGAGATGGCCCACATGGCTACTAAAATTTAAACAAAATTTGAATTTCAACCAGAATTTAAAATTGCCCCAAATTTGGGATGTTACAGATAAGTACAACAATACTCATCTACGGACGTGGAAACAAGCATGCATCAGATCATTCCCAACCATTTTCTCTTCGTTTCATTTCATTTCATTTCTTATTCCCTTTCTCACATTTTTATTTCATTTCTCATCATCTACAACATCTCTTTGAAAAACTTTATGAAAAGAACGGAGAAAAAATTTTCTTCGAAAGGGAATGTACGAAGAAACTTCTTCCGAAGAGAATCATGAAAAGAATCTATTGAATATCTGAAGGGGCAGAAGCTCTTCTCAAAGAAAAAATGATCTTTGAAAAGATACCGTTGAAATGGTTTTACACTATAATTCAGAACCAAAACTAGCTAGGATGGAACGACAAACCATTGGACGCATGACATAGCCAACTCCTAAGAACTCCTAATTAACCAAAGAACTCAAATCTAAGAGAGGATAAGTAGGGCGCAATGGCAGCAAGAAGCCATGCAAAATATGACACAAAGAAGCTGGCAGCATGAGAAAGACTCGGGCTGGTAGGTGAGGACTTGGTTGTCATCACCAAGGAAAAAGCACAAACAGCATGATCGGAAGAGACAATTGGATACAACAATGTTTTTTTTTCTCACGATTAAAGACAATGACGGAGACCAACCATGGTCACTAAAGATCACTTACCACCATTTTTGTGGCCACCATGGCTCCCAGCACCCAGATGCTCGTTAGGGAATGGGACTGGACCTCCAGATGTGATTTTGGTTCAACGATGACAGCCAATATTAACGAAATGTTTTGTCCGTTACTGGGGAAGTTTTCTTCTCGCCAAAGAAACTTCACACATCCATATAATAATAATGAAAAATGTTAGAGTTGGTATCGAATATGTGCACGAGTAGATCACATGGACTTTGTGTTTTAATAGGCAAGGAAGGGTCATTTTAGAGTCGGACTTGTATCCTGACTCCTATATAAATAGGGGGAACCCCAAGTGTAACGTGTAAAGACTACATAATGAAAGCATAGGCATGAGGGGGTCAGCGGCCGGTCTATGGCTGTGACCTAGGCATCCGATATGTTGCGGTATTATGGATTGAGGAGGAGCGTGCATAATCAGAGCCCCGCAGATGTAAGCGAAAGCTAAACTGTGTTACTAAACATCGTGTCTCATGATATCGTTCGTGATTTTGCATTGGTGTAAATCCTAACAAAAAAGGTTCACATGAAAACAACGCACGCATACACTTATTTTGTGTGGCTAAGCAGGTTTGTTCTTTTCGGTTGAAAGTAGATAAAATTTAATCTAAAAAATTGTGACCTTTCGAGAGACATCTTCGAGAGTTCAAACAATTACGAAAAATTATTTTAGAAGCTTTAAAAAATCCATTTAAAGCCCTATAAAAACCTATAAAATAGACCATCATTTGGTTTGTAAAAAAATAAAGTTAAATTTTAATTTAATTTAATCTGATATAATCTAAAAAGAACGGCGCTTAATGTGGTCAGGCATCTCGCTCAAATGACATTGTGACACTTTCTGAGTTTCATGGAGAATTATTCTTTTTAGGAAAACTATATATAGCTTCTATAGAATTAACGACGTAAAAAGTTGAGATGAAAAGGAAAATCAGTTTCATGAGTACTCCCTCCGTTTTTTTTTATTTGACGCCTTTGACTTTTTGGTACGTCTTTGACCATTCGTCTTATTCAAATTTTTTTTTACAAAGTTGTAAAAAAATAAGACATATTTAAAGTATCTCTATTGATAAAACAAATCACCACAAAATAAATGATATTTACAAAAATAATTTAAATAAGACGAATGGTCAAAGACGTATCAAAAAGTCAAATGCGTCAAATAAAAAAATACGGAGGTAGTACATAAATGGGATGTTCATCTGCACGTGAGAGCCCACTTTCGAATCTATGATGCATAGACCCTACAACATATTCAAGGGCTTATTTATGTACATGTACTAGTGGGAAAACCACTTTCAGAGTTTCTATCAACAAAAAAAAATTATCAAGGTTGGAGGAAACAACTTCATGTTAAGTGTATTATCATGGCTTACAGTGTTTGGGAGTTCTGGGCTTTTGGTAGACGAGCCACGACCGTGGAGTGATCGTGGGGCGTGGCCTAGACCGTGCCTTGTCAGCAAAAATCGTGACTTCTGTAGTCTGGGCTTTTTTTCTCTTTTTTTGAAGCGTGGCCCGTGTAGGCTAGCAGTAGTCTCGGGTCGTTGATCGGGTGCAGTTAGGGGGATATAGGATATTTTGGGTATTCGTTTATTGATTTCAAAAACTAGTAAATTTAATCTTGACATTGGTGTTCGATTAATTATTCAGATTTGAATTTGGATATTATTCGGAATTGCAATTTCGGATTCGGATATGATTTTTGATTTAGTCGGAATTTTCGGTTTCGGATATTCAAAAATAATTACTGCATACTTACTTGTTTTGCGGGGTTGATAGATATTGCAATGTTGTATTCGCGTATAACTTGTGTTGTACCCATATCAAACTTGTGTAACACTTTTAGGAATATGTTGATTTTGAATTTGTGGTTTTTAAATTTGGTAAAAACTATTGTAATATGAGGTAGATGAGAGATAGTTTGACTCATATCCGAATCCGTTCCGATTGATTAAATATCTGATCCGACTTCGAATCCGAAAATTATCCGATCTGATTTCGAATCTAGAGATTATTTTATCCAAATTCAAATCCTAAAAAGGTTTAACGAATTCGGATATGATTTCGGTGATATCCGATCCGTTTACACACCCCCATGTGCAGTGCAGCTTGCTGGATTACCGTAGAGGTGGGTAAAAAAAAAAAGCCCAAACCAAATCGATAACCGATATCTTTAGTTATTTTGGTTTTTCCGTTATGGTTCGGATTTTTTTCATGTGCTATACAGGGTTCGGTTCGGTTCGGTTCCTGCAATGGAGAAACCGAACTTGCTGAACTAACCGAACCTAGACTTTGGGCTGTCTTCCGGTCTCCCACCTTCCCAGGTCCCACTGAGGTCAGGGCATTACTGCATCTACCCGGCCTGGCCCAATAGCGGACCACCTCTCCCTCGCCGCCGCTGCAGCGCCGGCCCGCCATCAAACCCTTCATCACCCCTGCCCGGCCCGGCCCAATAGAGGACCACCTCTCCCTCGCCGCCGCTGCAGCGCCGGCCCGCCATCAAACCCTTCATCACCCCTGCCCAGGCCCTCTCAGACTTTGCATGGGTTTCCTGACGAGCGAGACGTCCAAGACAAGAAGGAGCTCCTGCGGGATGGGCCGGCGGCAACCTCGTCGAGACGTGCTCGTGGGCAGGCCCAATGCTCTGAGGAGCTACACCTTCACCTTCGCCACGTTTAGCTGTGGGAGTCGTAGTCGTGCTGCGCATATATATCTCTTCCCTATCCAAATTTCTTTGTCTGGTTTCATGGATTATACATGGTGTTATCCCTTCCAACCTAAATTTTTCTCTAGTTTTTTGGATTACACATGGCGTTATCCCTTCCTGATCTAAATTTGTGGCTTCTCTGGTTTATTGCTTATTGGTGAGAGAAGAATATCGATCCCCAATCCCCAATTGGAATCCGTCAATTCGGTTTAAAACCGAAGAAACCATACCTTTTTTTCCTCAAACGGTTTGGTTTTCTATATTTTTACATAAATTTGGTTTCCATTTATTTTGTAGAAACTGAAATTTTACCACACGCCGCCGATGAAGGAGAGGAAGCGGCGTGCTGTGGCACGGGAGGACCACCATGACATCTTTAAAAAAAGGAAAAAAACCAGGTCGTCACCGTCACACATGTCCACAACTAGATTTTTACATGAAGATTTGGGTAGACCAACAACGGTGCTTCCAAGAAAGGAATGACGCCAAACGACATCATCATCGTCGGCCCAAGCATAAGCTGCGTGGAGCTTTTCCCCGACACAACCTCAACTAGAGAAAGAAGCAAATCAGGAAGCCGACATGAATGACAAGGCCGTCGTCCATCACTTCACGGCCAACTCCATAAGTCCGTTGAGACCACCGCCCACACGGTCGTCCTGACGCCACGCAGCTTCCGTAAGAGGGGGGGAACTGAGTATGTCAACAAGCCACAGAGACGTTGAAGGAGAACTAGAAGGCCGAAAGTGACACCGATCAACATGAGTGAAGACCGGGAGCAAGGAGACCTCGACCAAGAGCATTGTACGTAGAGGAGAGCTTGCTGGCCACCCTGCCATGACATCCATCAACAGAATTCCATCGAATCCATCACCAAATTAGATGCCTCAATGTCGTTCTAGTTCCCATAAAGAGGATGGGGGAACCGAATGTGGGGAAGCACTGTAGAGGGCAGTAGAATCGACGAGAGCTCGAAAAATTCCAGACAGCGTCAAAGAAGACAAAGGCCAACAGGGGAAGCCGCCAAGGACAACTCACGGTGAGACCCAGCCACCAATGCAAGATCCGTTGCCACCTCACTACTGCTTGATAGGAACACCACCGTTGGAGATCAAGCCCCGCCAACACCGCCGCCGACCTCCTCGCACCTGCAAGGCTGCAAGCCACAGCCAAAACAAGGCACCAAGGCCATCTTGCAACTAGAAACCCCCACCGAGCACGTACGCATCCACCAAATCCACATGTGTAGCCGTTGGATCCACGCACATCGACTCCGGATACACCGCTACTAGACCACCACCAACGCCTCCATGATAGCCAGTGGAGGATGGGAAGGAAGAGATGGGGGCCCTCCAACCGCGATGTTGTCGCTGACCAGTCGTCCGCCGCTCCCAACCGTCGTTCGTCTCTGCAACCACACCACGAGGAGGAAAACAAAAGGAAGGAACCGCATTCACTTCACCCCTTTGGAGAGAGCGCCAGTGGGACAAGGGAGCGTCATGAGGTCTGTCGGGGTCGGCACAAGGGAGCGTCATGAGGTCTGTCGGGGTCGGCAGGCCGGCCGGCCACAAGTGTCGCCGACGTCAAGGGCACCTAGGGTTTTGGGGAGCTAGAGGGGTTAGAGCTAGATGGGTGGAATAAAGGTCCACTCCACAATCCCACCGTCATTTGCTATCTGTGTTATTCATTAGCTAGATTGATATACCGTTAACATAATATAAAAGGTCACCGCGTCCAAAAATTAACCCCTAAATCCACCATGCCTAACTCCAAATCCACCATCCACCACGTTCATAAGCTGGCCTTCGTAGCGGACGATCATGGCTATTCTGACGTTCTGTAGCGCCCCCTCCTCCGTCTTGTTTCTTCCTTTCCTTCTGCTGTTTTTTTTTTTGCTATTAACAATTTCTGCTGTTTTGTAAATTTCTGCTCTTAACATGGAGCTAATGCTTCGAGAAAGAGAATCAAATCATGAATTAAAGTATATTCTGCATACTTTTCCTGAAAAAAATATCTCATGGTAAAAGGGAAAAAAAGGTCGGGAGTATATTCTCTGCCCTGAATCCTGAACTCCCTGAGTCTGAGATACCTGCAGAAAAAAAGGGACTGCAAATCTGCAACGCAAAAAAGCGTCCTGAATCCGGAGACTTGAATTGCCAAAATTAAATCAAAATGGAGACGCGGGGAATCGAACCCCGTGCCTCTCGCATGCGAAGCGAGCGCTCTACCATATGAGCTACGTCCCCTTATTGATTCGTCATACTAGATAACCTTTGTCATAGAGCGGTTAACTTCGAATGCGAGGATCCGGGGCACACCTTCGTACAGAATTGAACTTTCCTTGCCATGCCGTACGTCCTAAGTTCCTAACTGACACGCACTGCCCATGACTCGCTCGCCAGCAGCATGGAAACCAAACAGAAACTGAGCAACGGCTGGCTGCACTCATCCAGTCATCCTCACGTTCTCAGTACACAGAAGCTACCTCCGTGACCTCAGCTCCCAAAACTCTATCAGCTTCTGGTCCAAATCCCAGAAACAATATTCACGTATATATAGTACAGACGGGAGAGCGCGCACATGAAGAGACGAGACTAGAGAACGTCGACACGGCCGAGAGCCGAGAGCGGCACGCCAGACTGCGTGGTTTCTTAGACCATCTCCGACCATTTTCTATCCATTTCATCCCTTCATTTATTTCCCTATTTTTGCTCTCTTTATTCCCCACCATCTTAAAGTGAAGAGAGAATTTTTCTTATAAATGAAATGCACAAAGAAATTTCTTCTGAACAAAAGCACGAAGAGAATCCTCTGCAGCATTTCAACGAAAACCCTCCTCACCACCCTCCCCCAATCATCTTCGTTCCCCACCATCTTCGACAATATCTCTACGAAGAAATTCGGAAAGAAAACAGAGAGATAATTTGCCACTGCCACGGAACGTTCGGAAGTCAAATAGACGTCACAGGGGACGGAACAGGACAGGCGAGCTAACCAAACGAGGCCACACGAATGGCGGCATGAGAGTATGAGACCTACGAGATGAGGCCTCCAGCTCACCGTCAGGTGGCGACGACGCCCTTTAATTCGCCAGTGGCGCCATCGATCTTCTTGACCTGGTTGGTGCTGGGGCTAATCTAATATCTAACGTAATGATAATCTAATCTTGACACACTGTCATGCTGATCCATTCCACGGTTGATCTTAAGCACCGCACAATCATATGCATGGCGCTTTCAGGTCAGGAGTCCTATTCCTCTTCCACGACTGGTTCGGGTTTGGACCCCAAGAACATGATCGACGAGTTGTCTCTCTTTCTTCCCTGATTGGTTCGGTTTTGGACCCCATAAACATGATCGACGCGCTGGCTCTCTTCTTCTTCCTTTTTCTTGTGCTCTTTCCATGAGTGGCCAATGGGCAAATGAGAGGGATTGACAAGCTCTCGCAGCATCCTTTATCAGAGCAGCTGTGTGGGTTCTGCACTTGTACTCGTACAGTCCACACAAAATCTTGATGGATTTGTTCTGTCCCAAAAAGGTGCTTCTGTGAGGAACATGACAAGCAGAGTGGCATCTTCAGGTTTGAGCTTGGTGTGTTCCTCTATGGGGAACTGGGAGTCGCTGCATTTATCAGTCTCCCCCCAGACCTGAGACCAAGCGAGAAGGACGAGGAATTCATTAGAGTTCAGATTCGTCAAGGCCGCGTTGTTGTCGTTGGGGGGTCTCGGCCCTTGTCATTCTCGCCTTCGTGCGAGATGGCTTGTTGTGGCTTGTGTTGTTCTTCTCCTCCCCCTGTATTTCTCTTTTCCCTTTCTTTTAAGACCGTCGGCCTAGGTGACAGCGGCAGCGCTGCGTTCCCTCTCTAGGCGTGTGTTCAGTCCCGGTGGTGGCCGGTGGTGTCCTGGCTTTTGCTAGGGTCGCAGTCTTGTGCTGTGGTTGTTTCCCGCGCTTGCGGGCTTGTGGTGTTCTGGCTTTTGCTAGGGTCGCAGCCTTGTGCTGTGGTTGTTTCCCGCGCTTGCGGGCTTTTTCTTTTGTTTTCTCCTGCTTAAATGAAAAAGGTCGACAGTCCTCCTGTCCCTTCAAAAAAAGATTCGTCAAGGCCAATGAAATAGAAACTGTGTTATATCCATCAGCCTGGTAGAATCTGAATGTGCATGGCCAGGTCGGATAGAGGTAGAACAGCAACACTTTTGAGATCTGTTTTCCACGCAAACTTGAGCTGGTGAGTGATGAAAAGAGGAACAGAAAGCACAGTGGTGCTTCGCATTTATACACGATATATACTAGTAGTCTAGTACTTCAATTACAGAGGGAGGGGGGTACAAACAAAGCAGGCACAGACATACAAGATCACACGCTCGGTCAGTTCAGTGTTTTTCCGGACACCACGTTAGTCCAGACATACCTAGATTGCCGCCTACTTCTAACCCCCATGAACTCTTCATCCCATTAGGACTCAAAATCTAGCACCACACACACATATACACATAAACACAACGCAGCACCAGCCTTCTTTGTCGCGACAGGGATCGTGCAAGTTCATCGATCCAACGAGCTGATCACCACCCTGAAAAGCATATCAAGTTAGGCCCAGAGTTAGATCACAAGTTTTTACAACCTAAGCATAAGTATACATCATGGTGGCCTTATTTGTCAAGCCAGGAAGTACTCTGGTTAGTAGTACATGGTACAGTTCTGATGGATCATTCGCAATGGTACAAGAAACTTGAAGTGAGAACGATGGCAACGTGTGTGTGTGGAATTGGACGCACTCACCAGTCATACACGGTGGGGCTTCTCGGCCCGACGGAGGCGACGTCGCCGGCGATCTTGGGTTTCCGGCGAAGCCTCCTCCAGCTGTCCCCCTTGGGCGTGGTAGCTGCACCGAATTTGCCAACAAACCAGCAGGTCAGGTGCATGATTATCAAACAATCAGACGCGCGCATGCAAAAGTTCATCGCTTTTTCTGAACCGAACCATGCACTATATCTAATGTCTGGAGAGTGGTAATCAAGCCCAAGATTAGCAGCAGTACACCAATCAAAGTTGCCGAGCTAACATCAATTCAACACTAGAGGAATCGGAATTTCGGAAATCTCCAGTTTCAGGGTAGCCAACAAATTCTCGATTTGTCAGTATTAGTCGTAGATCTGTGACTGCATCGCACTGAGACATGCATAAAGCATAAAGCACAGAGCTTTTTTTCTCCCATTTCCATGGAAGGCCCACGGATTGATGCAACTGTCTCTGCTCATCACAGATCTTAAACAAGTGGAGCATCGGGATCCAACCCCCAACCACGCACGGATCTGCATCTACACGCCAATCCCAAAACAAAAAAAAAAGGGATTTTTCCCTCGAAAGAAGCTAAAGAGGAGGCGGCCAAGAAACAGAGGCGAGCGAATCATTCGCACCTGAGCCGAGCGGGGAGTCCGGCGAGGCGCCGGCCGGGGAGGACGGCACGGAGCTCGACTCGCCGGGCGCCGACGGGACGGCCAGCTCCGGCGGACGGGCGATGGTGATGCTGCGCGTCACCGCCGGCGCGTCGGCGGCGGCGGCGGCGATGGCGTCGGTGGAGGAGGAGGAAGGGGAGAAGGAGGAGTACTTGCGGAGCCGGCCGAGGCCGGAGTCCGGCCGCGGGCCGGCCACCGTCTCGTCCCAAAGCTGGTCGAGGAGACCCATGCTATGCAACGATAGGTCCCCTGTTCGTGTATCGGGCGTACGCGTCGTCCGGTCCCGTATGCGCCGCGGCGGCGTCGTCGTTCTTGGACGAGAACAAAGAGAGGGGAGAGAGAGAGAGGAAGAAAGAGAGAGAAGAGAGGGGAGAGAGAGAGAGAGAGACAGTTTGCCGTGCGCCTTGGAGTGTGTGACCCTTCTGTTTCCTTCGGGGAGGGTTGGTAGGGAGGTTTTTATAGAAGAGAGTGGGGTGGGGGAGAGAGGAACTAGGCGAGATACCAGGGGCGTTGGTGTAATTTAGGATAACGGATAAGTGGTGCTGTGGAGTTCAACACTTCTCACCTTCTTGGCTCCTGGCACTGCTCGGCTCGGCTCGGCTAGCAAAGTTTTGTTAACTTGGGTTTTAGACATAACTGTGTGTCGAACATTCGATACGAGGGTTTCTATTGGACGCTTGTTTGCACGATTCAATCCGTACATGTCAATTTTAACTTTCTCTAATCTTGTTCTACTGAAACATGCTTATGTGTGTGTGTTGAACAACACGTTGTGCATTGAAACAAAGTACATCACATTCAAAAATTGTGCCCTTAAACATGATAGAAGCGCATAACCGAAGCATTTGAGTAAAATAGTCTGGGCTACACCCCTCTTCACTCTTGACGTGCAACGATGTTCCCTCTCATTACTCCCAGTTCGTGCGGTGGCAGCCCTCATTTAGCCATTCTCCCATCTTGGCGCGGCGATGGCCCTCCTATTCTAGCGCGGTGGTGGCCCTTCTCCTCCCTGGAGCACAACAGAAGATGACAAACATGGCTTCGATTCAGGTTGCACATCGGCGCCTCTCCTCCTAGCTCAGATGGCAACATCCCTTCCTTCATAGAAATCTACGATTCGTTTAGGTCAACCTCGTTCAATTTGGAATAGGTTAGCCTCCTCCCTTTTCTTCTGCCACCCAACTAGATTTCGGATACCTGTTTGATATCAGGAATCCGACATATATGAATATGGGTGGACTGTTATGTTTGTGGGTAGATTCAGATATAGAGTTTTCTAGCTTGGATACAGGTCCGCGGAAGCTCTACCCGTGTTCATCCGATTTGTCATTCCACTATAAAACCATCATCGCCGATTCGTATTTATCATGCATGTTATTGTGATCACACGGTGGCGCATTCGAAGTTCGCATCATGCATTGAATGAGTATCCTCGATCGTTACGGCAGAGTGACACCGGGTCACTAACGTATATCTCTGGGTTCACGTGTCATGACCACGCCACGAGAATAACGCAGAGGATACCATTCTGTGCATTCATACCCTAGGTTCACTTGTCATGACCACGCCACGAGAATAACGCATAGGATACCATAGAATAACGTAGAGGATACCATTCCCGTGCATTCATACCCGTGCGCATGCACCGTAGATAGCACAGCACGGCAACGGAGCCGCGCCGTGGCTCTCCCCCGGGCTGCGAAGCCTGGCTCACGAGCCGCGACGCGAGTGCTCCCGTGAGCCCCGGCCGGGGCGGGATAATTAGAGGCCGTTTGACTTTGACCCGTGCATTCCGAGGGCCCACCACCCCGGCAGCGTCCACGTAACGGATAAGATCCATCGCCTCTGGACAGCCGTAACACGCCACCTGGTGGGCCCTACTGTAATTATCGCGGCCTCAATGTTAAGCTATCACCACGTCCCGGCCCCCCGCATTCCCAGCCAGGGATGATTATGGGGTTTTATATTTTTTTAATTTTTTTTATAGAATTGGTGATCTTTCAAAATTTGTAACATTAGGCGTCGATTTTCTGTGTTATGGACGACGTGGTACCTATTGCCCATCTAGCAGACAATCGTCCAATAAAAGAGTAAAGGACGATATGATGCTACCCGACTAACATTTCGTGGAAAGTGAAGATGTTGGATTCATGTGTAAGACCTATCACCCATTGAATAGACGATAAATACCAATTAGAGCCCATATGTGAGATCTATCACCTGATGGTTGGGCGATAGATTCCAATCTAGGTCCGCATGTTAGACCTATCGCTCAACCATTGATCGTTAGGTATCAACATGTAGTCAGACAACGTTTCTGCAAAACGGTCGACCACACATCACCCATTTATCGGACGATCTTCATGGGACGGACGATAAGTGCCCAATTTCGCAAATTTTAAAAATAGACCACAATTTCTATAAAAAATTAAAAAAAGATAACAAAAATCAATGAGTACCACCAACCCAAGACTCCACACAAAATAACTACACTCCCGATGAGAAATGAAATTAACCGTTTCTAGCTCTTAGCTAAGATACACAGATGAGACTAAAGGTAACTAATAGGAGAAAGTGCGGTCTTTTTTTATATAAGAGACTATCTTTTCCTTATAAAATAAGAAAAAAGAAGAAATTCTCAACTCGTTTATATAAGAGCGCTACCGTCGGACAATGTACCATTTCAACAGTATAGATGTTTCGGTAAAACACCATGTGAAACACATGAAATACTTATAAATTACCACTTGAACTACTCATGAAACACAACACACATAAAATGCTTATTAAACACTGCATGAAACACCATGTGAAACAGTTATATATCGTTGCAATGGTATATCGTTCATTAGTATTTCTATTATATATTCATTAGTATTCCTATTATATAAGGCTCATACATAAAAAGAAGAACAAAAAAAAAATTAATTGCTAGATACATCATGTTGAAAGGGTTGTATCTATAATTGCCTCTATGTGATGTGCCATGTTAGCAAAATCTATTTGAAACTATGCATTGAAAATGCGCTAAATTGTGATGGGTTTCTTTATCCATATATGTCAGATGCGGATACCGGTTTACCCATTAATTAAGTTAACATTTTAGTAACAATAGCCTAAAGAACTGATCTATATACACAATTTCTCCATCTTTTGCATCTCCATCTTTGCCTCGCACATCTTAAACTACAATTAGTCTTGAGGTTTCCTCCTTTTAAGTCTTATGAGGCCAGTTGCCTGCTCTCATCCCGACCTATAGTAGACATTGTAGACGGTTGTTGCTGAGGCTTATGCTATTGTATGGATGACAGGTTGTGAGTTTGTGAAAGCAAGGAGGACGAGGAGGAGGAGGAGAAGGGGAAGGAGAAGGGGGAGAGAGTCACACATGTGAGGTTGGTAGTCAACCTAGGGAAGGAGAGTAGAAGAGGGACATGGGAGAGATGGGAGGGATAGAATAGGAAAAGCGAAGGGCATTGGCTTGCGGTTGAGGAGAATGTAGGGTGTGTGGAATTAGTGATCGGAACAAGAGTGTACTTGAGAACCAGAGAGTACTAACAATCAAATTTTCAAGTAAAATTTTTAAATTTAAAATTAAAGAATCCCAATCTCCAGTATGAGTGATCGATGAATTTTTTATTCTTTTAATGTTTACTCTTTGTAGAGGGCAACGATTTTGATTAGCCAAATAGCCTAACTATCTCACAGGATTCATGTGCTGGGGAGGGGCTACTTTCTTGAATTGTATAAAGTAGACCATAGTTTAGGAAATAAAGCAATGATTTCTGATCAATGGAGAACCAGGCAAGCACCAAATGACCCTTTTTTTTTTCAAGCGTCCATGCATAATAATGTTATCTGCAACACAAGCTGTTGCTGAAGGCAGCTTTCATTTTCTGTTAGGTGTGCTGGCCTGCTGGATGCTGGGGCAGCTTTCTTGGTTGTACAAAACCGGATTCGGATTCAGGAAAAGAATGCAAATGCTTTCTGATCCGATCAATGCAGAACCAGACACCAAATTGCTCCCTTTTTTTCTCAAGCATAACTGTGTCATAATATTATGTGAAAATCAATATTAAAGGGTTGAATTAGCGAACATGCATTGTGAACCATAGTGATCAGGCAGCCGTTGACCTGTACGAGCGAGCGGTGGCCAGTCTTACATGCATTGCTGGTTTCAGCTATCTTACCTTCAAGGCCAAACAGCTTCAGACTATTACTCGCGAAGTCACGAGCGAAGCTAGTGTGCTGTCAGTGTCAGGCAACGCACACACCACCAAATGTCTTCGAGAACGGGAGGCTGTATGTGTATTTCGTCCCTCTGCCAAAGTTGTAGTCGAAACTAGTGGTCAGGGACTGTCACTTTGTTCGAAGATGTAAACTTCGTGAAGACATTAGTTCGAACGTTGGCATGGATTTTAAAATATAGTTTTCATCATTAATTATCAACACATTTGATCTACAAAATCTAAAAACAAATGATACTGTTGTTTCTTGTTCGCTTTTTTGTTGCTTGTCTTAGTGCGATAAATTGTTTGCTATTTCGTTTTGAATTTAAGTTTTGTAATAAACGTAATAATCATATGCATCTCTAGTTGGTACAGAGAGAACGTTTTGTTTCTCTGAAAATTATACGTAAACCTAGCCATTCGTTTAAGATCGTATTTGAGATACGCGGCGTCGTCAGCAGTTCATATTGTCAGCGATGCACCCACAAATCTTCTCTAGTCTCGTGTGTTAACAAATCTTTGGAACCTTGTTAACAAATCCTTCTGTTTATGTGTTAAAATTGTTCGATTGATTCTTCTCTCCGTAGCGTCTCGTCGGCGTTAACATAATTCATGATTGTCAGCAATGCACCCTATTAACAAGTCCTCTCTAGTCTGTATCTGTGTATGTTAACAAATCTCCAGAACCTTGTTAAGAAATATTGTCTTTTCGTTAGATTGCTTGCTGGATTCTTCTCTGGCCGTAGCGCCTCGTCTGCATCACCAGTTCGTAATGCCAGCAATAATCAACTCGACTGTCAAGCCAAGAAAATGAACGTCATTTTCATCACTGATCAGACGGCCCACCCCACAGGATGCAATTATTGGGGGCTGCGATTCAGCTCGCCGGGCCTAGCAAAGCAGCATTGTACAGACACGCGACATCAGTGTCAGCGTCCGGGCAGTGCCGAGTCAACATCTGGACCGGCTCACCGTCGTCGCCTTCCTCTCAGAGTCTCAGATCGGTTGATTAGCTTACGACATGTTTTTAGAACTAATTTAGTTTTGAAAAAATCTATAAAATAATATACCGTTTCGAGTCTAGTCAACGGTACAGCTTACAATCATTCGAAACACTGGAGCATCCCCTCACCATTCACCGCAATGGCTTCACGACCTCCTTTATATGGGCTCGACAGTACCTCATCGTGGCCAAAACATCGCAATGCAGTATTGGCTCCTGGACACTCGATCTCAGTGGCACTCTTCTCCTGACCTCCTGACGGCTACCGTAGCTAGCTCTTGATGGCGCTCTTCTTATCGCAATTGCCTGACTCCATCCTCTGGATCTCAACCTCGTCTAAATCCTGTTCTAGGGACCATCGTTGCTTCAAGATCTCTATGTTGCTGGTCGTTGGTCTCCATGGCCTGCTCCTGGTTGTCGTTGGATTCCACCCGCATCTAGTCGACACACGCGAACACTAGGAGGGACGCACACGGGGTCAACCAAAACACAACAAAACCTAAGAATAGAAGAGAATCGACAGCCACATATATAGCAGCGGCCAGGGGTAGTGGGGTGCCCAAAGGGAGAGCCACCACTAAACCCTAGTGATACATGGGCCATAGGCCAAAAAATACGGTGACGCAGCACCCTGAGTTTCTGGCCCGAAACATTGTTCTGCATTTTCCCGACGCTCTTGGATGAATTTAAATGTGGGGATGGATCAATTAGAAATCTTATCTCCTAAGCTTTCCAACGAGTGGTCGCACGCCGAAATCGGAGGTCGGGAGCCCGAGTTACGCCCGTTTGAAGTTGACGTACTGCTGGATGGCCGAACCGGAGCTTTTGGCGTCTTGGGCTTCCATATGGGTTGTCCTTTATTAGTCGAGGCCTTGCGAGTTTTGGACTTGTTGCGCAGCTTCTTCAGAGAAGGCTTGAAAGGCTGGGTTTTAGGATTAAGGCGTCCCGGTGATGAAGATCTCGCTGCATCGATCGTAGACGGCAAAGATGGAACGACGTCGGTAGTCGTTGGAGTGGTCAGAGAGGAAAGAGGGGCAGCGGTCACACTGATCGTATCTACGCTGGTGATGTCCACATCAGATAATCCCCAGCTTTGAGCCCTCACCAATCAATTAGCTGCTTCCCACAGGCCTGCTCCTTATTGCTTGGTCGCTTGCAGCTAGACATGTTCAAACGTCGGGGCCTGGAAAAAGCCTCGTCCTGCGGGATCAGGCCCGAGCCTTGCTTAAAGCCCGAGAACCTAGCCCGACCACGGATTATTTCGCGAAAATCTAGAAACCGCTTTAGATTGAGGCCCGTACTAGGTCTGGTGCACTCGTCGGGCTGTGCTAGGTCTAGCTTTTTGGGTTGGGTTCGGGCCGAGCTTCCCATGATCAGGTCTACTTGCCCTTCTAGAATGCTAGCTTTTAGTTTTTAGTTTTAGATCCAATATGTTGTAGGTTTGCTATGAGTTGAAACTTTTTTATGCAAGAATTGCTCACTCCGACTTGATATCCTTATACTCAACCCGATACATGAAGATACCTTCGACCCAATAACTTTCGATAGTCAACTTTTTTATGTGTGGGAGCGTGTTCGTTACTGTCACTGCCGAAAATCCTCTATTCCTTACAGCCTCCAGCGAATAAAAAGTTATCATACATGTATTATTGATCATCACATATGTATCAAGTAGGTATAAAATAGTTATAATGAAGTATCGTATAGGCATAAGGTAGGTATCTAATGTAACTTATAGGAGGTTGAAGCCCTCCGTGCCAAGGCCAAGAAGCAGGCCAAGCACAGGACAGTCAGCAAGAAGGAAGCCGATCGCCTCCGAGCTGAAGCGAAGGAAGGGATCAAAGCCCAAGAAGAAGCCCTACGTCTCAAGTTAGAAATTGAGGAGCTGAAGGAGCAGCTTGCTTCTAAGTAGTGGCAGTAGAGCAGTACCCGAAAGGGCCTTGTACTCCTGTAAAAACTTTTGTTAGTGTAAATAAAACTTACCTTTTCCCTGCAAAGAAGAGCAGCAAAAAAGACAAAAACGAACAGGAAACTAAAAACAAGGCAAAACAGCGCTAGAGTTTTTAGAAAAAACGGTAGAACGCCATCCTTCCTCTCCCAGCCCCGTTGTGCATCTGCTCGAGAACCTGATTTTGCGAACTTGAACAGGTACACAAGCAAAAAGAACGACACTCTAGCCCCCGGTACGGACGATGCTTGAAGACCTAATTTTGCGAATTCAAGCATGTGCGTAGAGAGATAGAGCGACACCCGCATCCTGATCGACTCGTTCCATGAGCTGCTTGTCAACGTAAGTTAGGCGATTCCAAGGGTAACCGAACAAGGAAAGTGCCTCTGCCGCGGGGGCTTACGAGAGCAGGCTTTGCCAAGTGGTTGTACCGAACACGGTAAGTGCTTCTGCCGCAGGGGCTTACGAGAGCAGACTTAGCCGCAAGGCGGGAAGCCGTGCTACGTAACTCTGAGCTTAGAAACTTGTTGAAACTAGATACGGGTATGGAAATCCTAAAGATCGCGGAGCCAAGAGTTCACAGGACAGGACAGCCATCAAGTGTTACCAGAGAGAAAGTATTCTGACTTGTGCCCGGTCGCATGTGCCTTCGGGAAGATCGAGTTCGAGCAAGCGCTCTTGCTTTGAGTCAATCATGTTGACCGAGCTCGTGCGAGGCGAGCCGAGTACCACTTCGGCGGGTAAGATGGCTTCTGCACCGTAGACCAATTGGAAAGGAGTTTCCCCGGTTACCCGGCTGGCTATGGTGCGAACGGCCCAGAGGACGGAAGGAACTTCGTCGACCCAGGCTTTGTTATGCTCGCTGAGTGACGCGAACATGCGCCGTTTGATACCCTAAACTATCTGTCTGTTAGCTCGCTCGACTGCTCCATTGCTCTGTGGATATGCCACAGAGGCGAAGCAGACCTTGGTGCCGAGCTGTTCACAGTATTCCTGGAATAGCTCGCTTCTGAACTAGAAACCGTTATCGGTGATCAGCTTGTGGGGAATCTCGAAGCGCGTGATCACATTGCTTTTGAAGAAGCGCACAGCCGTTTTGACGTAAAGAGATGACATAGGCTCTGCCTCAATCCACTTTGTAAAGGTATCGATGGCGACGAGCAAATGCGTGCAGCCCTTGAACCCCTCGGGGAACGGGCCGAGCAGATCCAGACCCCATGTGGAGAAAGACCATGATGGGGGATCGTTTGAAGCTCTTGGGCGGGCTTATGGGCCTTTCGGGCGTGAAATTGGTATGCCTTGCACTTAGTTACCACGTCCTGAGCATCCTGTAACGCTATGGGCCAGCAATAACCCATGCGAAACGTTTTGCCGACCAGAGTCCTGAAGGAGGTATGGTTGCCACAGGCACCCTCATGTATGTCACTAAGAAGGAACACACCCTCCTGCTGCGAGATGCACTTGGAGAGTACTCCTAGAGCACCTTGCCGGTAAAGGATGCCGTCCACAAACTTATATGGACTAGCACGCCTTATAAGCCGGGAACGCTCGGCTTCGTCGTCGGGCAGGGTCCCATCTGCAAGGTACCGGACAAATGGCATTGTCCAGTCCGTAGCCTGCTCGATAACGGAGACAGCACCACCTGTCTCTTTTGCCACGTTCGAAGACATGATAGAGGTCTTGTAAAGATGCTCGACGAGCACCCCTGCCGGGGCAGGTTCACGTGAGGATCCAAACTTGGACAGCTGGTCGGCCAGGAAGTTGTCCTTCCAGGGCACGAAGAGCACCTCGAAGAATCGAAAGTGCCGCTCCAACTTACTCACTTCAACCAGATTTTGCGTCATTGAGTCATCGCAGCACTGATACTTATTGTTTACCTGATTGATGACCATCAGTGAATCTCCCTTCACAGTTAGCCGTTCGACACCGAGCGACTTGCACGCTCTTAGTTCCGCGAGGAGGGCCTCGTACTCCGCGGCGTTGTTAGTTACCGCAAAGTGTAGTTGAATAGAATACATGAGTTGCTCTCCTTGAGGGGAGATAAGAACAAAACCAGCCCCCGAGTTTCCAGTGCGCGAGCCGTCAAAGAACATGGTCCAGGGGGTTTCTTCAGATTGCTCGGTTGCTTCCTGGGATTTGGACGGGTAGGTCCATTCAGCGAAAAAGTTGGCTAGGACATGAGATTTAATAGCAGTTCGAGCAGCAAACAGAATATCTAATTCTGCTAGTTCCATTGCCCACTTAGCTATACGTCCGCCAGCTTCCTTGTTCCGTAGGATTTCGCCCAGAGGGAACTTGGTCGAGACCAGTATTTGGTGCGTCTGGAAATAATGTCGAAGCTTCCTAGACGACACGAGCAAGGCGTAGAGCAATTTTTGGACCTCAGGGTAACGCTTCTTTGATCCATGAAGCACCTCGCTCACGTAATAGATTGGCCGCTGGATGCCTTCCCTCTCCACCGTCAAGACTGCGCTCACCGCTTGTGGCGTGCAACCAAGGTACATCAAAAGCTGCTCGCCATGTCGCGGGGTAAACAAGATTGGTGGGTTGGACAGATATTGCTTTAGATGTTGGAAGGATCTGTCAGCTTCCTCTATCCACTCGAAGCCATTGCGCTTGCGCAGGGCCTTAAAGAAGGGTAACCCGCGTTCACCTTGACGGAAAATAAATCTGCTTAAAACAGCCATCCGCCCTGTGAGGCTCTGGACCTCCTTATCGGTGGTCGGAACCATCATATTTTCAATGGCTTCGATTTTTTCAGGGTTAGCAGAAATTCCTTGCGAACCTATAACATAGCCGAGCAGCATGCCAAATCGAACACCAAAGGTACACTTCTCTGGATTTAATTTAATTCTGTGCCTGGTGAGATTACGAAAAGTCTCGGCCAGGTCTTATACATGATTCGGAGCATACTTGATCTTTACAACTATGTTGTCGACATATGCCTCCAGGTTCCTTCCGCGCTGTTCTGGGAAAGTCTTCTCCATTAAGTGTTGGAAGGTGGCACCAGCATTGCGTAGACCAAAGGACATGGTTGTAAAGCAGAAAGTGTCGAAGGGTGTGATGAAGGCAGTCTTCTCTTCATCATCAGGGGAGATGCTTATTTGGTGATAACCGGAGTAAGCATCCAAAAAACTCAAGAGCTGGGCATCCGCAGTCGCGTCAACCAGCTGGTCTATGTGAGGCAGCGGGGAATTGTCCTTAAGACAAGCCGCGTTCAAGTCCGTGTGGTCGACACGCATCCTCCACTTGCCGTCTATATTCTTTACGATCACAGGGTTAGCAAGCCACTCGGCGTGCTCAACCTCGCAGATGCACCCAGCGGCGAGCAGCTTGCCAAGCTGATCCTTGATGATCCCCTGCTTGAAATCCGAAAAGCGACGAGGCTTCTGGCGAACAGGCTTTTTGTCCGGCTGGACTGCCAATTTGTGCTCGATAACCTTCCTTGGGACCCCGGGCATGTCAGACAACTTCCAGGCAAATACTTCTGCATTAGCTCGGAGGAAGGCAATGAGCTCGATTTTCTATTTGGGGTCCATATTGGCCCCCAAATGAACTGTCTCGGAGGGATCGTCAAGAGACAGCGGAACTTCCTTGGTCTCTCCCCCAGGCTGGAGAGAAACCTTGGGACGGACAGACTTGGTCTTCGGTACTCCGGGACCATGCTGGGGAAGTTGGTCGACCAAGGCAAGGGACTGCTCGTCGCAATCTAGAGCAGCTTTGTAGTTGCCCTTGACCGTGATCACGCCGCTAGGGTCCGAAATCTTCACGCAGTGGTATAGATGGTGGGACACGGCCATGAACTTTCCCAGAGATGGCCGGCCTAAGATCGCGTTGTAAGCAGATAGAAAGTCGACCACGTCGAACGTGAGCAACTCTGTCCGGAAGTTACTTGGACTACCGAAGGTAACGGGTAGAACAATCTGCCCCAGCGGCCGAACGGTTTCTCCCGGTACAATCCCATAGAAGGGCATCGCGACCTCTTTGAGTTTGGATCGAGGAATCTGCATCTCGTCCAAGACTTTTGCGGAAAGTAAGTCCAGCGCACTCCCGCCATCGATCAGAACACGCCCAACTCTAGCGTTGCTGATGGTCAGAGCGACCACCAGTGGGAGCTGCTGAGGCTTGGTCATCCCAATGGGACAATCCTCCTTAGAGAAGGAGATGGAAACCTCAGTCCACTTCATCGACTCGGGCTGTGGTTTGCCCTTCTCGACGTTGTGGACCTCCCGAGCAGCTTCCTTGAGGCTACGCCGAGAGGGATAAGCGGAAGAGCCGCCAAAGATAACGACTATATGGTTCACGGGCTCTTGATAGTCATCCTCATCGTCCCGATCATCATCATCGGTTTGACGCTTGGCCTTGCCGGCATCACCTTTTTCGGGCAGGGTGGGCATGTGGCCTTTGCCATTATAGAATTCCTCGAGCTTTGCAACCCAGGTCCTGCAATGGCGTATATCGTGGTCGTAGTTCTGGTGGAACTGACAATATCGATCACTTGGACCTTTTTTGCCTTGATCGCCTCCCTGAACAGGCTTCTTGCCCTTGTAGTTATTAGAGGGCTTTTTCTGCCCGTTCTTGGGAGGAGGTGCGCGATCTATACCCGCGACGGTATTGTTCGCCTCACCTTTGTTCTTTTTTTCTGGGACTTCGTGTCACTAGGATTGTTGTTGTTATTCTTCTTCTCATCCACACCAGGCTGGGTGGGAAGCTCGCCCTTATTGAACGCCTTCTTATACTGAACACGCTCTGTCGTGTTGGCATAGCGATCAGCCGCCTTGAAAAAATCATTGACGGTCCAGGTCTCATTAATCTCGAGATCCTAGGTGAGCCGCTCGTCGCGAACACCGTTTTTAAAGGCGCGAACAACTGATTCATCCAAGATGTTCGGGATCGTGTTGCGGATCTTCATGAAACGCTTCACGAAGTTGCGGAGGGTCTCCCCGTTCATCTGGATCATCTGATGCAGATCATCCTCCTTGCCCAGACACATATGACAGCTATGGAAATTGGCGATCAGAGCGTCACAAAGCTGGTCCCAAGAGCGGATGAAACCTTCCTGCTGATCGAACAGCCACGTCCGAGCAGCACCCTCAGGAACAGTCGGAAGGTAATTAGCCATGACTAGCTCATCACCCCCGGCTGCCATGATGGCGGTAGCGTAGATGGAAAGGAACTCCTCTAGGTTTTGGGTCCCATTGTACCTCTCCATGTGGCCGGGTTTGAACTTGGAAGGCCACCTGACAGCGCGGAGCTCATCAGAGAAAGCCTTGCAGCCCAAGGCGTATGCCCGACCACCCTCTTCTGTAGAACCTAGCCATGAAAAGGCATTGGCCCTGTTGCCCGGAAGAACTCTAGTTGAACGGGAAGATTCTACCTGGAGGAATTCCCTCCGAGACAATCCTCCGCGCTCCTTCCTCGTGGTTGCCACGATGCGCTCTTCCCGAGGGGATCATCCGTGATCGCTGCGCGCCCGCTTGCTCCTGTAGTCGCGGTGACCACGGGGACTTGGTGAGCGTTGCCGACAACGGGTACCTTGTTCGTAACGAGTCGCCCTTTGCCGGTGACGAGGGTCATGCGATCGATTGGAGCGCTCGCTGTCCGAATCTCTCCGGACAGGCTGACTGCGTTGCCCGGAGGAGGTGTTAACTTCACCTATGGACTTAAGGCCTTCAGCCAGTCGCTCTAGGTGAGAAGCAACAGCGTCGCCCAGGAGGGTGAGGTTGGCCTGGTTGATGGATCTGACCACCGTTGCCAAAACTTTGAGTCGTTCCTGACTCTGCTCAAGGGGTCCTGAGATACCTGAGGCATCCGCGTTTTGCCCGACCGGGGTTTGGTTACGCGGGGATTAGCCCCGAGCAGGTAGAACTTCTGTCGGGGGACTTGGCGGAGATACGCGAGGCGGGTCGCGTCATTGTCGCTTGCGCTGATCACGAATCTGCGCCAAGGTTTGATTGATGGAGGCGTCAAGACTGCGGCGAACAACTTCTTGTTCGCGAACAACCAGTGCAGCCCCATCTTGCTGCCGAGCAGAATTGATCTGCTCGATCTCTTCGGCCGCCGTGGCCCGCACACAAGGCTCTGAGGTCTCTGCGCCGGCCATTTGACACTGCGACGGCCGTGCGTTGGCACACTGGACGGTGTCATCACTGTGTCCTCATAGGAGGAATCGACCGACATGGCCTTGGAATCCGAGAGATCTAAACCAGCGTAAAGATCGTCGGTTCCGTAATCATCGTCAATGACGGGGGCGTGATCTAAGACCATCTCCGGAGCGTAGCCGGAGGGTTCTGTCCCAGATCTGGAAGGCGATCGAGATCGAAGGGATCGATCCGATCTGAGTGGGGATGTGACATCCTGTCCTTCTGAGTCATAGCCCTCAGGAAGAGTTTTCTAGTCGCTGAAAGAGTTCGACATGCTCGAACAGACTTGATCTAGTTGTGGGTTCGATCCCCACGGACGGCGCCAACTGTCGACGGTTGGGATATCGGTCCCAAGTCAACTAAGGTTCTTGAAAAAGGGAGATAGAAGACCTGCTTAGCAAGGCAAACAGCAATCAACGAACAACAGGGAGACACAGGGTTTTATCCTGGTTCGGGCCTCTCCGGGGAGATAACAACCCTACGTCCATCACTTCTTTATATGAGAAAGAGGATTACAAGGTGGAACTCGGCGAGATGAACAGGTCTCGACGAGATTCTGGGTGTACAGGAAGTATTATGCGATCTAAGCTTCAAGTTGTGCTGATCTGGCCCCTCTACACGCCGTTGGGGCCTTGTTTATATAGTGTTGAACAACCGACCTACCGGGAGATAATCGGGCCGGGCTAACCACGAGATCGTAACGAACTCGTACGCACGCCAAATATATCCCGAGGTAGATAAGGTATACTCCAATTCTTGGGGATCACGACGTCTGCTCCAATCCGGAAAACTACGTCCGTGTCTTCACGTAGCCGTGCAGAACTCTTGTTCGACTCAGACTCAAACAGGAATCCTAGGCCATTGCGCACCGTGCCAACCAGGAAGCTGTTCGTCAGGATGCACATGGGCCTGAAAGAGCCCTCTATGGAACCAGGCCCTAGGAGGCTGTTCGGTTAGGCTGTCAGGGAGTGGGCCATGACAATGGGCCGTGATTTTACCCTCGATAGGTTTCATGTGGTATCATATGTTTTCATGTAGTTTCATATAGTTTCATGAGGTTGGCACAACGTCTAAATATGGTTTCGTGTAGTTTTTTTTAGGTGGAATCACCGTTTAATTTTGGTTTCAAGAGGTATCATATGGTTTCATTAGGTGGGCTTACCTGTCGAAGTGTGGTTTCATGTGGTTCTTGTACAATACTTGTCGACGATTGGGAACTAGCCTCTTCGTTGGGTTTACTTGTTGAATAAGGGATCATAAAGGCTCCTTTCGGCCATGATGGGGCTTTTTAAGTTGCCAAAGAGATCTAGGCGTAGAAAGGCGATGAACAATTTAAACGAAGAACACATAAAGATTTTTATCCTAGTTTAGGACTTCCACAAACGGGGATAATAGTCCTACATCTAGTGTTTTTTTTTCATATGGAGGAAGAAAATGCATGCATTTTGTGTGCTTCTCTCGCATTGTCTCTCCCTCCCTCGTGAAGGGTATTTGTAGTATGATCCAGAGGTATAAAATAGAAAAGTACAATAGACAACTAGCCATAAGATGGTGCGTCGCCTTCTAGGAAACATCGCCTTGCCCTGCAACAGTTTGAAACCATTGCGACCCAAGTTGTCTTGGTAGATGGACGCCTTAGAAGCTAAGTTTTGGATTGCCTTGATCATTGATCAAGTCACCGGACAATGTTTGGTTGAAGGGTTGCCATTTCATCCATGTAACCATCTGTTCCACACCACCGGGTAACAGCTATCCTCGTAACCCTTGTAGGGTAACACTGCTCTTAGCTAATGCCCGATAGCTAGCCCCCGCGGCTCAAGCGGAAAGCTGCCTGCCAAAGCATTCCACTTGGTCTGAAAAACACTCAAAAGGGAATGGGCTTGCAATGTAAGCATTTCGCCGCACCTTAACAAAGTGCTCCACTCGGGCAACAAGTGCCCAAATCAGGTATACTTCATTAGATTCCAGTCAAGAGGTTACATTTGAGCAGCGTGTGCTCGGGAAAAAAATGGAACTTGTAGTTAGGTGCCCTCACAATATTATGTTGCATCCGGACCTGGAATGCCCAAGAAAAAAATAATTAGCAGGCAAGTGGATTCACGCTATTGCGTCCAAACATCGCGAGTAGGCGTGTGTCTGGGAAAAAAAGGATTAGTAAGTGAGCGGACTCGCATTGCTGCATCCTTTCAAACATGTGAGCAGAGTCACGCGGTCGCATCCGATCATCAATTAGATGCTCTGGAGGAAGTGCTATTGTGTTGTGAGGAGACTTACATCGTAGCATTAAGACATGGATCAAATGTCATGGAAAATTAGGAATCAGCAGGCAAGCGTTCTCACGTTGCCGTATCCGTACAAACAGACGAGTAAAGTCACCTTGTTTGCATCTAGACATGGATCAGATGCCCAAAGAGAAGGTACTTACGTTGTAAGGAGACTCACGTCGCTGCATTTGGGTATGGATCAGAATCCTAGGGAAAAAATAGGAATTATCATGTGAGCGTCATCACACCACCACATCCATACAAAAAGGTGAGTGGAGTCGCATTGTTTGCTTCTGGGCATGGGTCAGATACCTAGGGAGAAGGTTCTAGCGTAATGAGGAGACTAACTTCGCCGTATCAGAGCATGGACCAGATGCCCAGGGGATGGAATTTAGCAGGTGAGCAAAGCCACGCTGCTGTATCCATTACGAACAGACGAGTAGAGTCATGCGCCACTTCTGGATTTAGCCTCGCCTCGAGGTTTGGTCCTCATCATTTGGTATCAGAGCAAAGGTTGATCGCAATGCTCTGGTTCCTTGTTGTCAAGCCTTCTTAGCAAAGCTTTAGGAGATTGAGTTCCAATGTTCTATATGTTGAGGAAGGCGAGGGCATAGGTTGGACTTTCCATAATCGCTGTAGAGTGGGAGGTAAAATCTATGGTGGCCTTGTGTGGCCCTTCGTTGAGGTGCTCCTCCACGGCATCAAGATAAGTGTCATGCGAAGATTAAAGCATTGTACCGTTCAAGAAGTTACGAACGGTATAGCATGCAAAAGTCACGCCCTTCGATTTTTTATTCTACTTCTTTGTATCATAAGATCACCCAAAAACCTTTTAAAAATAACATAAATGAAGTGAATCAGCTTAACGAAGCATATTTAAGAATCTCTTGGATTTCAACTCAACATTAAGCCCACTTCCCTTTAAGCAATTTATTCATTTAGTTAAACCGTTGCAAACATGCTCATTTGTTTATAACAAACCCTATATTTCAGTTTTTACTTCTTCTTTTTGCTGATAATTAAGCTTCGTTAAATAAGTGGTGCGACACAAGGGCGGCAAAAATAGTGGCTGGCAAAACCGGGAAGACCAGGCAGCCGCTGCTGTCACCTTCAATTTACCGGCAAAGGCGTCCATGATTGGGATATTTCTAGATAGCAAGGATCTGACGACCCACGTCACGACCATATTCTTCTAATTTCTTTCTTTTTTTGATCTCGACAACCAACTTCGATTTTGCTAGCTTGATCGTATGGGTGTATGTATGTGTGTTTGTTTGCATGCTCACGAGTTATCTTATTTTATTTTTACGATAAAAAAGGGACCAAGATGATTGGGAGGCAGAAGTATCTGATGTCAAAAACAGCGTCCTAGCGTCCCCATGAAGGGTTAATAATTTGGGATGAGTTGATTGATTGATATTTCTGTGGACGCTATCTAAGCTGTGGTTACATCAGACTGTCAGAGTAGATCCGTGGCTCCGAGCATGGCCACAATTTAACAGCAGCGTTGTGATAGTAGGTTGTGGGGGTTAAAAGTCGGCAATGCGTGACAAAAGGGTATGTACGTCCTTGATTAGTATATCTATCAAGAGATCACGTGGAGGTCCAGGTATTCTTTGGGATGAGTATTTGATGATATTTTTAATTTTTAATGTTGTGATTTTGGTTGAAAAGTTGGTTCAAACAAGGTTTTGAATGTTTTGAGGCTAAACTGTGTTCACCTGACGCTATCCAACGGCACCCAATGGCATCCGGAGACATCGCGGGGTGGAGCAAGTTTTTGGGGTTTCTCTACTGTCAACTGGTTAATGCTGTCCAGAGACCATCGAACGCTGCTCGGAACTTTCCTAAGGTTGCTGCAAGCTTTTCGGGCTACTCTGTGGTCCGTTGGGCAGCGATGGCTTGTTAGCGTCCGACCACCTTGCTTAGGGGTGCTCTGTGGTCCGTTGGGCAGCGATGGCTTGTTAGCGTCCGACCACCTTGCTTAGGGGTGCATGTTTACAATTTTTCGCTTTTTTTTAGGTCTTCCCGTTCTCGAAAAATTAAGTATTGCACACAAAAATTGTAGAGAATTCCGATTTACATCTTTTTTTTAATTAGTGTTGACAATTTTTTATATAAGCCTAAGAAAAACATAAAAATAAAAGGACTACTGTTGTGTTGGGAAGCGCATAAAAATGGATATTTTTGTGGGGTTTTGTGAATGCTTTGATTTGACATGTATCTAATGAGTAATTCATGATGTGAGTAGACTAACATGCAGGTGATCAAGGTAAGTTTGGTTTCTGAATGCATTAATCCGCGTGATATAGGTTCAAGTGAATCTTGGTCGGTGATGTATCAGGATGCGAACAGGCGGTTCAGGGGTCCAAAACGGCAAAGAGGACACCCATAACGATTGAGCTTAAACTTAGAGATCACAAGGATGATGTGAATGACAGAACCTAAACTCAAAGGTAAGGTGGCATAGGGAACCCTGAACCTAAACCGAATGGCATCAGAACCCGGAACCTAAACTTGAAGGTGAAGTTGGCCACCATCGACGATTGTGGCGCATCGAGAAGAAAGAAGAGAGCTAGCGTTGTACCATGCAAAAGAGACACAATATACTTTTTTTACATTTATCTAAACTTCAAGTCATCGGAGCTCACGAGCAGATTACAAGAGGAGGTGAGAGCGTGGCCGTGGTTGTCGCCTTGTCCGGAACTCTTGTTGCAGCGGCGGATTCACCATGGAAACTACGTATAGAGCAAACTCGTTTACGTGTTGCCATTGGCACCCACCGATCCCGAACGCATCGAACCGCATGTACGGCCACACATTCGCAACGCTTTAGAGCATGTACAACAGTCCACCTTAGCGGTCTCTAAGCCATCTATAAGCAGTGCCATGTCAGCTAATTGATGATGTGGAGGAGAGAGAGAGTGCATATATATTTAAGTCGTAGCATGTACAATGGTG
The DNA here is from genome assembly GCA_036346415.1 of Raddia guianensis. NCBI lineage: Eukaryota > Viridiplantae > Streptophyta > Magnoliopsida > Poales > Poaceae > Raddia > Raddia guianensis. The sequence goes on along the minus strand of CM070541.1, from coordinate 13,009,194 downwards.
CACATCAGCTGTCTCTAATCCATCTATAAGGTTTACCATGTAGGATGGATAATGATGTGGAGAGAGAGAGAGAGAGAGTGCGCGTAAAGAGTTGAGCCGTCTCCAATGCAAGAGATGGCTCTGGACGCGAATTAAGAAATCTTGTGTGTGATTAAAGTGTCATAACAATGTGCAGCTGTTTCTAAGACATCTCTACCATTGTATGAGTTGTCTAAGTCATCTCTATAAGTGGCATGAAAATGGTTAGAGATGACTGTTGTCTCAACCTCTCAACCGTTGTACATGCTCTTAACGAGCGTGTCCTTTGCATGCGATCACGGCATCATGCGCAAACATTTATAGTTTTCCTTGGCTTTTAATCTAAACGACAGCGAAAGTGGTCCGTGCGTGCACACCGCACACTGCACTAACGCCCCCTGTGCAAGAGCCAGGGGCACCGGAGATCCAAAATTGGCTATTTAGCGATGGCGGTGTTGTAAATCGGTTGTCGCACACACGCAAACACAATCACAATAGACAAGAGACACAGATCTAGAGACAAACAAAGCCAGGCACAATCATCTTTATTGATTCATCTCTCTTGTATACAATGGGGTTCATATATATAGCCTAGCCTATATTTGGTTTTGCCCATAATACCCCTAGGGTTTGGGATGGGCTTTCGGCCTATAAATCACCTAGGGTTATAACACTCCCCCTTGGGCTAAACCGCGAGTGACAATGCCTCATCAAAAACTCCATCCAAAAACCCAGTGGGAAAAAAGGATTGGAGAAAAGAGTACATTACACACGCATGTTGTATTGCAATATTGCCTCGTTAAAAACCTTGCTATGAGAAAACCCAATGGGAAAAACTCATATAAGGAAAAAAGAGTGCAATATATAACCTTCAGGGTCTAATCTTCAGGATCAATACGGTCTACTGGACCTTTGCGTTTTAAATCTTCTGGATCTATTTTGTGGTGTGGTAAAATACTTTAATTGATCGTCATGTCAACCAACTGGGTTAGACAAAGTGAAACCTTCAGGGTTTCATATGAACCGAATCAATATTTATTTTATGCTCCCCCTCAAGACGACATCCCAGATGCCTTCCGACGTTCGATGTCTTTTGGACATCCATCACACTATGCTTCTAGAAAGTATGAATAAAATAATTTGGGAACAGTATAGCTTAATCATCAAGTACCACTATCCACTTCTGCAATACAGTCGCGCAGGCTTCACACGCAGAGCAGCCTTCACACACTCACTATCTCGCTTTCAGTTCTTTTCAATTCGTTCAGTTCAGGTATATTAGTCGTTGATACTTCAGTTCTGGATTCAACAGGAGTATCACTTCGCTGCTATTTTTCGTTTTCAGCGTGAGGGAATATTTTGAATTTTAAATTTGATATTTTTTGCTTTCAGCGTGAGGGAATATTTTGGAATTTAAATTTGATCTACTTGCTAATAATTAGTGTTATTGCGGTACGTATATGTAAGAGTTAATTTTGGCATAATAATATTCTATGCTAATCTTATTAGCAGTGGTGTATGCTAATCTTGCCATATTAGTACTTAATATTGTATGTATATATTGTATGTATATATTATATACACAGTATGATAATCTTGATATGTGAGGGCTATTTGACTATACTGATGTTGGCATAGTATGTTGTTAATGCTAATTAAACTAATCACCATCACGTAATTAATTAATTAAACTAAGCACCAGCACCTAGGTCTTGCTTCTATTTTGTTATTAATTTTGCACCGCAAGCACCGTAGCACGCACCAATGCTGTAGAGCAGCAGCACATGCACTAGATTTACGAAGGTAACAAGCACATATGGGGTCCCTTTACATTTCCAACACGGGGAGCAAACCCCCCATGGGGTCCCTTCACAGGTTGTACACGGGCATGAGACCCTTTATGAACAAAGCATGATGGGGGGTTTTCCACACTATGGTAGGTCTGCGTACGCTATAAGTTCACAGCCTGGGTATATTCCAACCGCGGACCAAACTGAGGATCAAATTCGGTTTGGACCTTCTCAGGCTGCAGGACAACGTACGACGTATCCACCAGACCATTACACCCCAAGTGCATACACGACAAGGGGTCGTCGGCGCTAAGTGTAACATGTAATTTGATGGACTTATGTTATTAAGTGCATTCGGCGGTTTGGCGATAAAATTGTTCTCCATACAATTATTGACATTGCATTTACCATTATGACAATTAGTGACGTTGCAATTACTACTACTTCGCACTTACCACTTGCCGTTAACACGTCTATACACGATATGCGCATGTGATACTGTCTGCCGTCATCGTAGTAGGATGGCTGAACAAAGGTCCACCAACGCATGGATTAGGCCAAGTTGGTGGGAATCGTCCGGCCCAGAAGGCCACACCCATTACCCATCGGAGGACCTGCCCAACAAAATGAAACAGAGCTACCGCACGGAGTCAATCATGTTGCGGCCCGGCCCTCACTATCTTCGGGACTGGCCCAGGTGTGCTTGTGGAATAGATGCAGTGGTGCAGACCTTCGATAGGCCTGTCTCTGGTTGGACTGGACGAAGATTCTACCGATGTCTTGTATACGCCGTGAGTTTACTTACCTTCATATAGATAGAATTTATTTTACGATGTAACCTAACTTTATATACGGTGCAAAAACAGATAAATGATTATCGTATGGCATCATGGATGGATAATCCTTTTCCAATGGCAGCAGATGCATACATGATGGTTCTCCACGCAAGGATCGCAGATCTCGAAAATCGTCTCGAAATGACAAGGCGTACCCTAGAGATGCACGTCCGCACGGAACGCTTGTGCCCTGCATGCCGGAGACGACGCATCTAGCTAGCTGCCTAAAACATGTTACGACGTACTTTTCAATTTCTCTAAGAAACGACTATAAGGTCTTCATGCTTGTATTGTATGGTTTAAACTCTGCTACTTTCGTATTGATTTTTGTGTTGTATTGTATGGTTTGAACTCTCCTACTTTTCCAACAATGATGATGACCTATGACTCTCTGAAGACGATATCGAGATTTCTTCTCATTCCTAAATAGACATGGCATGGTTCTATAAATTCATTTTACATCTCATCGGTTCATATGAATTCCATACGTTTCTAGATAAGTTTGTATTTGTGCTACGGTTATATAGATAAGTTTGTCATCGGTTCATATAGATTATATCAGTGTAGCTTCAAATCATTCTCTATTTCACTTTACATGTATTTTATGTTTTTATTTATCTCATAGCTTCTAACTTTACAAACTTTAGTTTGCCCTACAAACGACTATTAAAACTTGCTAAAATTTTAAATTTCCTATTTTGTAAAATTTGATACAATTTTGAACTTTAAAATGTATATATATTATATACATATATCAATTTTAGAAAATAGCGCATATATATCATACATATTATATATATTATACAAGCATATATATTAACATATAATAATACAAGCATATATATTATTTTAATATATCGATATTATGCATGCATATATATTAAAATTACTTGCTACATGCAATACCGACCATGTATATCCGTATATATATATATATACACACACACATGCAATACCGACAAGATATATTAAAAATGTGGCGGCTCGCCGCATGCCACGCTGGGTGGCGGCAATTTCAGTGCTGCATGCCCGGTGGCGGCAGCCACCCGGGGTGGTGGGACCCGAGAATATTTTTGTAATTTCTTTTTCCTGTGGATTATTTTATTAATTTTCTATTTAACTGTTGATTATTTCGGGTATTTTTCCTATAACAGGCGGCACCCCATTTTTCAGTGGCGAGAATGAGCCGAACGGTCCACGTGGCAGAATCGATGGACGCTTCCGTCCGCGCGAGGCATAGGCCCGGCATGCATGCATGATGGCTCGTATGGTTGGCGAGCACGTACGATCTGTTTAATTACTGCATATTCACAGCACTTCTTAAGGCATAGGAATCGCTACGATCGAAAGTTCATCTGGCAGTGGCGGCGATGGTGGAGTGCCAGCCCGTCTCCATCCTGGTCCCTCGTGTAATGGCGAAGGGGACGCGCATTATTTTTTTTTATCTCTTTTTCGATTGCTTTTCTATTTAGGAATATTGTATTTTAGAAAGTTTCGGGCCAATTCAATATATACTATATCACCTTATTTATTTAACGATATACTCCCTCCGTGTTTTTTTTTGTTTGACGCCTTTGATTTTTTCAAAATTTAGTGCAAAGATTTTAAAAAATAACTCATATTTAAAGTACCTCTATTGATAAAACAAATCACGACAAAATAAATGATATTTACAACAAAAAAAAAAATTAAATAAGACGAATGGTAAAAGGTGTGTCCAAAAGTTAGAAGCGTCAAACAAAAACACTACAGAGTAAAGAATACATAGCACGATGCAATCGAGCGTATCAAATGATAGAAAGGACATATGTCGGATGTATTATCATGAGCAAACAATACAATACATATAGCTGGTGTACTTCCATATCTCAGCCATTGATTTATATAATATTATTGAAATTATTAGGAAAGACGTCAGGGACATCAATATGCGTGATCACAGGGGATCACATGTTTCGTGGTACTGTGCGTGCATTGCACGTCTATAATCTAACACTTTCTCGCAGCCAAAATAGTGGAAGCATGAACACTCTAGCTGGACTGGAAAGCTAACACTCCCCCACAGTCGAAACATCAGAGGCATGGATGTTTTGATTGGAGCGAAACTCGTTGAAGACTGAGGAAGGCAACCCCTTGGTGAAGATATTAGCATACTGCGGCGAAATCGGAAGATGGAGAATGGGGACTTGCTCGAGAGCGACATGCTCATGGACAAAGTGCAAGTTGATCTCAACATGTTTAGTATTCTGATAGTCCACGGGGCTGGTGGAGAGATAGACGGTGTTGATATTGTCACAGTAGACAATAATGGTGGCTTAGTAGAGAGGACTGTGAAGCTCATGAAGAAGTTGGCAAAGACAACTAGACTCGGCGACTCCATCAGTGACGGTGCGATATTCAACTTCATCACTGGACCAGGACGCGGTATGCTGACACTTGGAGGACAAGGAGACCAGGTTGTCATCAAGGAACACACCACCATAACCTGAGGTGGACTTATGGGTGTTAGGACAGCTAGCCTAGTGTCTGAATACACGGTCAGGTCGACAGTCGTGGTTCGATGCAAGAACAGGACAAGCTCAAGATGCTCTGAAGATAATTGTAGAATACACTTCAAGAATATGAAGTATGTCACCCTAGGGCATGCGTGAAGAGACAGACCTTCTGAACAACACAAGTAATATCTGGACGAGTGAAGGTTAGGTACGGGAAAGCTCCCTCTAAGCTATGGTAAAGGATCGCATCGGACGCTAGAACTCCATCAATAGAGAGAACTTGGAATGGGTATCGATATGAGTGTTGTAGGGCTTGTAATTGGTCGTGCCGGCACGATCCAAGATATCCACAGTATAATGTTGCTATGAGAAAAGCATACTGCTAAGTTGGGGCTAAACTGAAACTCAGAAAGTGATGTAGAAGACAAAAATTCTTGAGAGAGAGAACTCATGTTCAAGGGATGAGATAGTCCGACTCAACAATCAGGACAATGTCATTCACATAGAATAGCAGATCGATATTTTCAGCACCGCGGTGATAGACAAATTAAAGAGTAATGTATCCGCCTTGGCTTAAATGAAATTGAGAGAGAGCAGGTGAGAGGCGATTCTAGGGTACCAAGCTCGAGGTGCCTGCTTAAAATCATAAGAAGACTTGTTGAGACTACACACATGATCAAGGTAAAAAGAGTCCGCGAAACCTGACGGTTGGACGCAGTAGAAAATCTCGGTGAATAGTGGCATGCATGAAGCATTATTGTCATCCAATTGATGGATGGACCGATTCTGAGAAAGAGCCAGTGTAAGCACAGTCTGAATGGTGACGGGCTTGACAATTGGGATGAAAGTTTGGTCAAAATCGACTCTAGGCAGCTGTGTGTCAAGAGAGCCATTTGCATTTAGCTTGTTCTTAAAAATCCACTTGCCAGTGACATTATTACGCCATGGGGACACATCTATACTCTAACAAAAAAAAAAAGCACATGGAAGTAGGGCTCAATCAAGTGGAAGGCTAAAAATGAAGCCAAGGGTGTTAATCAGACAAATAGAATATAACACATGAAAAGTTATGTGATATTTGTTCATTGCAAAGCACGCACGAATAATTAATGATAAGTAATATAGACAACTCGTCGATATAATCTATATGTAATCTATAAGTATAGCTATATATGGATTGTACAGTGTACACCAGGTCAATTTTATACTTTTAGGCCAACTATACATAGTTGAATATGTAGAATAACTATATAATTATCCATACAGAACGACAAAAGAATATCTTACTATCATGGTTATTCTAGGTGCTAGGCACCTCCCCACCTGCCTAGAACCTAAGCCGCCTAGACGTCCAAGTAGATTTGTGCGTAAATATATGTTTTGACTGCAATGGGTGATTGTTTTGAATTATGCACATATTTTAAAATATAGAAATGTAAATATACGACATATTTGATATTTCATAGAATAAGTCTATATTTCTATAAAAAACCTTTCAATGATTATATTATTTTTAATAATTATATCATGAACTATTAATGAACTCTTGGGGTCCAAATCGCCAGTTAGAAGCCGTCTGGAGCAAAATTCCCTGAAAAAGATTGGAGCAGTGAGCCACCGTCTAGGGAGGTCCACACGAACACTGCTTACTGTACCGGTTACTTCTACATCTGTGTATAGATACTATAGATGAGAATGAGAATGAGAGGAGATAGATCACATTTGTGGCGGCGTGCAGGAGTGATGGGCTCGTGGCCCAGACTAGCTAGAAGACCGGCCCTGAAATAGATGCTAAAATTCAGAAGCCGCAGCCCATCGCGAGGCATCGACAAAGAGCCACTTTGTGGGCGAAGTAATCTCGTTTATTGCGTTTCGTTTTTCGAAACTACTTTGGTCAAGTTGTCAACATAGTAGACATGTTCGGTTATCGTTATGATTTGATTCTGATGGTTAACAGTAGTAGTGGGTACACACGTTCGTGTCTTGATGTTAATCAGTTTATCGTTTTTAGCGTGTATTTTGGGTGCATGTCTTTTTGTGCGGCGCGTACGTGGTGGCGTGTCAAAAGAAATACGAGGTTTTTTATAAAAGATGACAAAATAATAAGGCGAACGCCAGCGTCCAGACGTCCGTCCGTACGCCCGCACACCGGACCAACCGCGTGCGTCGGATCGCCGGCTACCGCGCCAATCCCACATCCCTGAGTGCGTCCGCGTCCCACCCTTCCCAGCGCGTTGTTAGTCGTCATTTGATTAAATTCTCAAATAAACTTCTATTTTTTGTATAAAATTCAAACAGTGTTCAAAATGCGTGGAATAAATTTCATAATTCTTCTAAAATCGAGAGCAATCCATTTTCAATACTTTTGAATTTTCGAATTTTTTTCACTTTTTCAATTTTTTTTGATGTAAAACTAGGAGAAGGCGCTTATGAAACTTACATCTATACTAGCGAAATTTGGTCGTGTGTTGATGAAACTTGACCGTGTACTGATGAAATCTGATAAAACTTGGATGAAACTTCGATGTAACCTGATGAAACTTGGATGAAACCTGTTGAAACTTGATGAAACTTGAAAAAACTTAGATGAAACCTGATGAAACTTGACAGTTCGGCAAAGTTTTACGAGTATGAAACCCAAGTTTTATTAGGCAAAACCCAAGTTTCAGTAGGCGAACCTCAAGTTTCACCAGATCAGTTGAAGAGTTATATGACAACATATATCTTGTTTTGTTCGTAAAAATACGAGGAACACGTTGGTGCAAACGGTTTGTGGATTAGAGCATTCAGTCAAAAATTATGGTTGCCGAAAGAAAAAAAGACCGTTGGACCCACCTGCATGCCGTCCGTCCGGCCTCAAGCGTTTTCGAAATAATAATTCTATTATTGAATCTTGTGAAAGGAAATTAATTCATGAAGCGGCCGTTTACGTTAAAAAAATGAAGAATTGGTCATCTCAAGTTGTCAACTAGCAGAACAGTATGCCGAGGCCGTATATTCTCTGAATTACTTTTGCGTTTTGCACTGCATGGATTAGGGATGAGGGCCTGAGCCAGCTGCATTATTCTCGATTGGGAGTCCGGAGCTAGCATTGACACCAGCCGCAGGCATGCACACGGCGGGCGGACGGCCAGCGGCCGGAGCTCACTGGCGGCGGCCGGCGGTGAGGCTGATGGGGAAGCCACACGCGTGCTTGACGTGGGGGGCGTGGAGCGGGCTGAACGGGGACTTGGCGAAGACGGCGTCGATGCACAGGTCGCCGGCCGCCTGGAGCACGCCGCAGCAGGCGGCGCTGACGTGGGCGTCGGCACCGCCGGGTGACGCGAGCGACCGGAGGACGTCGCCGGCGCAGCTCTCCGCCTGCAGCACGGCCTCCCAGCAGGCGGCCTCGGCCTCGCCGCCGGGCAACAGGGGGAGTGACTGATCACGGTCGTGGCCCACGGCTGCCGGCGGCGGCGAGGTGACCCCGGGGATCATCGTCGCCATTGCTGGCGCCGTTGCAACGAAGAGGTGGGCTAGGAGGAGGCAGGAGGAGATCATGGACGTCATCTTGGCGGACATTGCTGCACGTGCGCGAGCTTGCTTGTCTCTCGGACTCTGACGATGAGCTGCATCGAAGGAGAGCTTCATTATATATAGGGCGGAGGAGGAAAGAGGTTACGCGAATTGCATGATACTTAACAGGTTTGAGTTAATGTGAATACGTTTTGCTGTAATTAAACAGATTCGCTAAATAATATTAACCCGCTTTTCAGTTTTGAGCAAGCAATCAGTTAATCTATAACTACGCTATTTTTCCCATTTAGTTTGACGGTGAAAATTTAGTTTCTTTGCAACGAAAAAACCTTGTTTATAGAAGTTGATAACTATTTTTAATAACGGTTCGGCTATTTTATAGGCGTCTGCGCACGGCTGAATCGCGCAGGCGCTGCTGTCCACCACGAGATGCCGCAGGCCGAAGCTGTCGACCGTCCAACTCGCTGCGATGCGCCGATCGAATTGATAGCAGAATTGTCGACCGCGAGATGCTTCGCCCTGTTTTGTACATGTCTGTATTTTTTGCATTTAAATTTCTCTTTTTCATATCTATTTTATCTAGAGTCCAAATTGCGTAAAATTTTTTCATAATTCTTCTAAAAACCTAATCAACCCATTTTAAATACTTTTATATTTTTTTGATTTTTTTGATTTTTGATTTTTTGCTTGTAATTTATTTTTTTAAGGTAATTTGTTCTGTATTATTTATTATAGATATATATTTACTGTTTCACTTTCTTTCTACTGTTTTTCCACATTTGCATTTATTGGAAAAAAATGTTTTACGATAGTGGATTTTTTCCAAAAAAAATCCATTTTTTACTACTGTTTTTCCACATTTGTATTTATGGAAGAAACGCTTCGCGATAGTGGAATTTTTTTCGAAAAAATTTCACTTTTTTCTACTGTTTTTCCACATTTGTATTTTATGGAAGAAATGTTTCACGATAGTGGAATTTTTTGCTTGAGGTCGCTGCTATTTCGCAGGCGCTGGAAATTGCGAAATCGTGTAGGCGCTAGAAATTCTAGTAACTTTGTACTGTTTTTCCACATTTCCATTCATTGGAAGAAACGTTATGAGAAGGTGGAAAAAATCACACGAGGTTTTATCTTTTGTTTTTTTAGATAATTTGCTATTTTTTTTGTTTATTATAGATATATTATTTCGTTTTTTGTTTATTATAGATATATTTTTTTTGTTTATTATAGATTTTTTTGTTTATTAAGTGTTTTGTTTACTTAGCATTTATTTTAATTTTCTGTTTATTTATTATATACGCATCGTCGTCGACGCTGAGACTAACGCAATTGTGTGATCGGCAAATATGTACGCAGCGAGGAACAATACACTCGTACGTATGCAGCAAGGAACAATACACTAGATCAGGCAAATATGTATGTATTCATGCTCGGCAAATACAGTATGTATGTATGCATGCTCGTAGTCGTACGCACGCTCGCGCGATGGCGATGGCGATGGCGATGGCGCCTGCCAAACGGCCAGGCGTAGGCGCCTGTAAATTAGCTGGTCCCTTTTAATAAAACCTAGTTTATTATTGTTGTCGACTATAAATTGATTTGTAAGTTTTATGGGTTAACTAAATTTTATTTTCTTGTTTAACCTGTATAGTTTTTATATCTAAATAATCTTTTGTAGTTTGTTCTCGTTGCTTTCAGGGGTAACTAGTCTTGGATAGGTGACTACCACAAGACTCAAAAGCAGTCACTTGCCACCAAACCAAACCAGTCCTTCAAACTGTTTGCATCAGGAGTTTAAGGGAGTTATTATGTTTCTAACAATGTATGTTACAACACTTTGACACTTAACCAGAGGTCTGGACCCACGTTGGGATCTTATTTCTCTGCACATATCTGGACCTGACCAACTGGTGCCCTGGCCCATCCGGACCTGAGAGAGGAGCTGGAGATGCTAACTTGGGCTTGGGAAGAAGCTCACCATCACTGCCACACCATTCGTGTCATGCCAGCATTGCCTGCCCCTCCCTACGCGTTGCTGCTTGCCGTCCTAGTAGCACCGCTACACCATGATGAGGGTGCCGCCATGTTGTTGCATCCCCAACACGCCGCCACATCGTGGGCCACAAGAAGAACACTAGAAAAGATATGGAAGATGAGAGATGCTGAGAGATGAACACAATCACAATGTCGGGAGGAGCATGAGAGATGCTGCCGCACCGTCAGGACGGTGCCATCGAGTGAGAGTGTTGTCGTGTTCGCATGGCCTGGTGGCCGATTGTGTGAGGTTGGGGGAGGAGGCTAGACCGTGGGGGAAAGATATGGAAGAGACGGGAATCAAGTCGAGAGTTCAGGGAGGGGACAGAGAGTGAAAGGGTTAGCACATAGAAATAGGTCATAATGTCCAATGGGAAATTCTTTAGGACGGTATCCCGTCGAGTGAAAGGGTTAGCACATAGAAATAGGTCATAATGTCCAATGGGAAATTCTTTAGGACGGTATCCCGTCGCCGACGGGATACCTCCTAGCCGTCAGATCGGGGGAGGGGGCGCTGATTGGGAGTCGGGACGAGGAAGAAGGGAGGAGGAGGAGGAGGAGGAGGAAGGAAGAAAAGGAAGGAGGAGGAGCTGACCTCGCGCGCCGCCGCCGTCGACCTCGCCGTCGCCGTCGCCGTCGAGCTTCGCCACCATTGTTGGTTCGGGTTAGGAATATGTGGGTTCCTCGGGGTATAGAGGAGGTCAGGCGGCGGACGACCGGCGGTGGGTAGGCTCGTCGGGCGGCGGCGGAGGCGGTGTGGCACCACGAGCAGCGGGAGGCGGCGGGTGGGCGGGTGGAGGAGGGACCGCCTCCCCCGGGTTAGGGTGGCGGCGTCGGCTCGGCGGCGGGAGGCTGAGGCGGCGGAGGAGGAGGCGGCGGGTGTGGAGCAAGGGGCCCGCCGGGAGGAGGAAGGAGGCGGCGGGGCGGCGGGAGGAGCGCCGGGCGGCGCGGCGCCGCCAGCCGGGAGGCGGGAAGGCGGCGGTGGCGCCGGGAGGAGGAAGGAGGCGAGGCGGGGGGAGCGCGGCGGAGCGAGCGAGTGGGTGAGGGGAGCTCGTGGACACGTGGCGGATGGGGGAGGGATCCCGTCGGGACGGGGGCGGGACGGGATCCTGTCCCCTAGTCGCCCCCATGTCCAATAACACAATATGGTTGTGTGTTAGGTTAAGCATGGCCCCAAATCCGACACGGCCAGATGATGACGTCCACCCAGGTACGTGTTGGTTTAGGACCTGCGTGTTCAAATATAAACCTCTACGATTAACACACCCGTAGCATCAGCTTCGTGCAGGTGAGAATATGACCATTAATTTGGTCCATCTACGCTATCTATAGGATGTTTCTTGTGCATGTTGCGAGAGTGGGTTACCGGCTTGGTCCCAACAAAGGAAGTACTCTTTTTTGCGAGGCCCAAGAAGAATGTTTAATAGGGCCTGTTTAGCCTAATTGTGTTGGCCCAACATGACTTGAGTATGTAATTTTTGCAGAAATAGATTCATTCCCGTGTTATAAACAAAATAGGTATTCGTTGCCTAGATCATGGGCGATTGGCCGACAAAGGGGCGATGGTTGGAACCTATCGCCTAATGACCGGTCAATAGGCACCTGACCGTTATGCCCGACCGTTGGCGGAGACAAATGTATTTGAAGCATTCTTGGCATATCTTACGATATGCAACTGAAACAAATTTTTGCTAATGGGAAAAAGGAAGGACTAAATGTTGGTGATTTCTTATTTTGCTCGAGGGATTTGAATTAGCGCCGCCCGATCGTATTTCTCCTGAGTTGAAAGAAAAAGACGCCTAGCCTCCTCTCCACTCATAAGATGACACCCTCAGAAATGTTCAACATTGGATGATATCACCGAAATATTGGGTGATAGGTCCCACATTGGTGTAGCCGGGTATGCCAACATTCTATCACCCGTCCACCAAGGAATTACCCTTTTGACAAGTGAGAAGCGTAATTTTGTCCACCAAGGAATTACCCTTTTGACAAGTGAGAAGCGTAATTTTTTTTTGTCGAAAACACCAGCTAACACCTATTTTTTTACAATAATTAAAAATGATAAATATATACATATATAAATATCCATGAGAATACGAAACACACCGAGGGCCTCTTTGAATATTGGCTGCTTGACGGGTGTTGCGCTATTTTTTCAAAAAAAGTAAAATTGCAGCATCTACGATTCTTTTTTAACAAAAAATCATTAGGCATAAATGTGTGAAAATTTGGTACTTGACCGAGTATAAGACATGTAACGAAAAAAAAAACTAAGTTTCAGTAAGCGGATATTTTAATTTTAGAAGATGAAAGATCAAATTTTAACAGGCAAAAAATCCAAGTTTCAATGAGTGAAAATCAAAGGTATGAACAAAAAAAAAAGTTTTAGCTGATACAAAAAAATCAAGTTTCAGCAAGAAAAAACTAAAGTTTCAGAAAAAAAAACAAGTTTCAGTGGATAAAAAACATATTTAAGTAGACGAAAATCAAAATTTTAGCCGCAAAAAACTAACTTTCCAGCGAATGAAATCTCAAATTTCAATAAGCAAAAACAAAATTTCATATGTATCTAGTCAAAATTTCCATGCGAAAATGAAGTGTAGGCCTTCTTCTTGTCATCTTGCTCTTCGGATTCAGCAACCAAAAGCTTGCTCACTGTTATTGTTCAACCCTTCTTTCACAATAGAGCTGATGTTGAAACATCTTCAAAAATTTGCAAAAATTGTGGAGGTGGCACAGGCCATTGTATCCGCCCGGTTTGAACGGAGGACTAGACCTGATCACTGGTCGAGCTAGACTTGAAAAAGCCCGGTCCCGTCGAACCAAGTCCGAACCCGGCCCGACCCAGTGTGTCGGGTCTTAGATTCAGGCCTGAGCCCGGTCTGACCATGGCTCATCGCGCGTTTTACTCAGTCCCGACGACCGGGTTTCAGATCGAGACCCGAACCCGATCCGGTGTACCAGTCTGACTGGGTCAGACTTTTTCGGGCTAGGTCAAGTTGGGTCTATCAGGCTGGGCTGTCCATGGGGAGGTCTACGCGAGACCTTTGCTTCATCAACGTCCCAATTGTAGGTCTCTGCCAGCGCTTTCAGGTCCAGATGGGATGCACCGCGTGCGCACGTACAAAACGTCAAATCCTGATTAGGATCACTAGCTCATTAAAAAAACAAGCATCCACTAGACCTAGCACTGGTCGGGGCTGAGCTAGCTAGCCAGCCCAGCAGTCAGCAGGCAGCAGCAGCTTACCTTTCCCGAAACAGCTTTCCCCAACTGGCATTCCAACTTGCCAAAAAGGAAAATACTATTCCCTTCACCTGACGTTGTATCCCAGATTAAATGGGAAAAATTGGTTGAATAATACATATATAAATGAAAATTGCAAAACTATGCCGTAGCTTTCGGGAATTGGGGAGTTGAGCTGGCTTCCGCCATCGGGGCTGGCTTAAGCCGGGGTTCCGCCACCGGCCTGCTAAAGCCAAGGGCACGGCGGAAGCCACAGCTTCGCCATGCGGCGTGGCAGCAAAGCGGGTGCCGCCAGCAGCGTCGAACCCAGCAATAGCTCTCCAGTACTCGCCGCCTCGCATGCAAAGCCGCCTCGCCTCGCATGCAAAGATGCACACACACGCACATGCAGCACAGCCACACACGCACGCACAAGCAGCATGCATGCTCACGCACAGTACCCATTCTGCATGCTCACACACACACTTTCTTCTTTTTCTTTTTCTCTTTTTCTTCCTCCTTTCTTCTTCCTATAAAATCAATTTTATATATACACACACACACACATGAAGACTAAAATACTCCTAGGAATATTATAACTATAGTGCTCCTACATTTAAAACGCGACACGTGTCCTTCTCACTTCACTACGACGAGGCCGTAGCGCTGCCGCCTCGGATTCTCGCGCTGCGTTGCTCTGCTCTGCTGTCGCACGCACTACGACGATGTAAGCCTCGGAGTGAGCACCGGAATTTCCGGGAAACCGATTGATGAATTCGTTGCAGCCCGAGATTTTAGCTGTCGCACTACGCAGTAAGATTTTCATTTTCCCGCCCAAATACATATTATCACAAATTAAGTTTTGGACGGGTATTTAACAATTCGTCTTATTGAAAAGTCTAATGTAAACATACAAAAAATATAAATAATGCTTAAAATACCTTTAATAATAAAACAAATCACAAAAAAATAAATGATATTTACATAGTTTTTTGAATAAGACGAATGGTCAAAGATGTGTAAGAGTCAAAAGCGTCAAACAAAAAAGAACGGAAGGAGTAATTACTTAAGTTAATAATGTAACATTTTATATAAATTATAAAGAGGTACCTGCGCTCATATATTTAAAAATTTTATATTTACTTTAAATTACTCGAAACATGGTATGCACAATCGGCCTTATTATTTTCTTACCGCCACTGCAAATTAGTCCATACTTAATTATAACATAACGCTACACTCTACGACCTTAATCTATACTTGCTTCTACTATATTTTGCTCATGTCGGTTTAAAAAAATACATATCCGAAGTGTGGATTAAATTATCGTAAACATATCATTTATTACTCACTAATTAAACACGGTCTAAACACTCAGAAAAAGACGGGTGCGTGGCAGACAATGAATGACCGGGTACCAGCCACAGCTACGTCTTTTGCCGCTCACGCCAGCCCGCGAATCATTTTTTTTGTGATTTGTTTTATTATTAAAGGTATTTTAAGCATTATTTATATTTTTTGTATGTTTACATTAGACTTTTCAATAAGACGAATTGTTAACATATTCCAAGCATAGGGAACGAATAGTAACATATTTTTCAAGCATAGTAACATATTTGTTCCTAAATTTCCATCATCTCCAATGAGTCTCTATCTGTTGAGTGAATATTTTAAATATTGTATAACGAGATGATTTTCCAGTGAGTCTCTATCTGTTGAGCATGATTGATGATTTATTGGACTAACCTTGAACTAATGATTATATATATATATATATATATATATATATATATATATATATATATATATATATATATATATATATATAGTGTACGGATACGTTACTCCTAGGAGTATTTTAACTAAATTACTCCTATGTTTAGATGATGACACGTGCCCCGGCCTTTATATGAGTTTCCCACCCGCGCGTGCATGCAACAAATTTCTCCCGTCCCGTGCGGCTGTGCCATCCATGCATGCATGCAATGGGTGACGTCATGTATGCAACTACTGTTGATACCTTTTTTCTTCTCTTTTTCTACCGTAATTTTTTTTTTGAAATCTCCAATTGACAAACCGTTTTCACCACCGTATTGCTACATTTTATATATATATATATATATATATATATATATATATATATATATATATAATTGATTTTATAGGAAGAAGAAAGGAGGAAGAAAAAGAGAAAAAGAAAAAGAAGAAAGTGTGTGTGTGCATGCAGAATGGGTACTGTGCGTGAGCATGCATGCTGCTTGTGCGTGCGTGTGTGGCTGTGCTGCATGTGCGTGTGTGTGCATGCTGCATGCGAGGCGAGGCGGCGTGCTGCATGCGAGGCGGCGAGCAGCTGGGAGCGCATGCGGCTCGACGCTGGCGGCACCAGCTTCTGCCACGCCAAGATGAGTGAAGCTGGGCTTCGCCGTGCCGACGACTTTAGCCACGCGGGTGGCGGAACCCGCTTAAGCCACCCCGATGGCGGAAGCCACTCAACTCCCAATTCGAAAGATACGGCATAGTTTTGCAATTTTCATTTATATATGTATTATTCAACCAATTTTTCCGATTAAATGAGATTTAGGCCTTGTTTTTTTTCAGCGTATCGTACCATTGCGTATTAATGTAGCAAATTTTATTACTTTTATATAGCCTATATGTTGTCATATTTTACGATGATTTTTTCATGACTTTTAGTAGTCGTTCCAAAGATTCTAAAACTATTTTTAATTATTTTTTTATAATCTTTAAACCTCATTTTGAGGGCTCTCTAAGTTCTCTGACTCTATGTAAAAACTATAATTCATGTTTCCGTTGTCATTTGGTAATAGAAATCGGAGTGTCATCCCCTTGTGAAAAAAAAATCCTTTAAACTTGTATCTAGTAGATACCGACATATGTTCGACGTTGTTGTCACATGTAGACGCTAATTTAACTTTTAGCGTACGCTATTGGATCGAGATATGAACATATACAGCTTTAATGAATCGAATAAGTAAAGTTCAAGTTTGAACGGTTAAGCGAGAATCGCTCTAAGTTTAGAAAGTAACAAAAATTTTGTTTTACTAATTTCTATAAGATCATCTTTACTGTTAGGGCTAATTGCTAGCTATAAAAAATTGACATGCCATCTATAAATAGCACATAGACATCCTTTTTAATGAATTAATTATACCATTGTCTCTAAATTTCAATGGTAGAGCTGATTAGGGATGGCAAAAATACCCATGGGTCTGGGTACCCGCGGGTACCCGACCTGATGGGTCCGGATTTGGGTCCAGGTTTGAACCCATGGGTATTTTGCTTCGGGTCCGGGTCTGGGTCCGGTTTTGAACCCATGGGTACCCAGACCCGGACCCGATTTGAGTGATTGCCACATATCTCTGCACCCTTCGGCCCAAACCTCCCTTCGGCCCAAACCTCCCGTTCCCCCTCCCGTTCCCCAAAGACCCAAACCTCTCAGTCAAACATATCTCTCACTCCCGTCATTCCCCAAAGGCCCAAACGGCCAAACCTCCCTTCGGCCTCTTCCCCTCTTCACGCAGCCCCACTTCGGCTCTTCCCCCAAATCCCCAATCCCCATCTCCTCCTCCACGGGCTCCTTCACGGTGCGCGGGCTCCTCCTCCACGAGGTCCTCCACGGCGGCACGGCTCCCTCCCCGATGGCGGCGCGGGCTCGGCCTCCACCTCCGGCAATGGCTGCCTCCTCCTCCCGGCAGCACGGCTTCCTCCCCGATGGCGGCTTGGTTCGGGCTCCACGGCGGCGCTGCGGCGGCGGCGCTCCTCCTCCCGATGGCGGCGCTGGCTCGGGCTCCTCCTCCAACGGCGCGCCTCCTCCTCCCCAACGGCGGCGCGCAGTCTGGCAATAGCAACCTCCTCCTCTCTGGCGGCACGGCCTCTCCCCGACGCGGCACACTCGAGCACCTCCGGGTCCTCGCCGACATGCTGCGGACCGCCTAGCGCAACTTCCGGGACGTCCTGTACCCACTAGGGGTTACCAGACGCTCATTGGAGGAGATGGCCGCCAAGAAGATATCTTTGGCAGCGATGGGTCGCGCCGCCAAGCCCTCGCGCGACCTGCGGTGGTGATCTTGACGCGGGCGATCGAAGATGGTCGCCACGGCGCCTTGAGCAGCAAATATGTTCGTCTGAGCAATCGCCTTGCCCAAAACGCCGCGTTCGACCTCGACGCCGCCACCGGGGAACCTTCGCGCCAGCTGGACCCGGGCGAACAATCTCGGGTCGAGGTCGCCACCAGCTGCGTTTCCATGATGGGCGGCGCTGCTCTGGCAGAAGACGATGATGACGAGGAGTAGCTGAACTCCCTTGTTTGTTTCGTCTTGTATATATAGAAACCTGTCAATGCAAACTTTTGCTTTTCTGCCATGAGTCTCGATTAAAGTTTTGCGCAAATTCTCACTTGCGAAAAGAAAAACTGAGGCACCCAACCGCCAAAAGCATTAGACAGAACGTTCTGTTGAAAGTGAGCGTTTTTTCCTTAGGCATCTGGTTACTTCAACCCTTATGGCCTCTCGGCAAACCGATCTTAAACGTTGCGTGGCGAGAACTCAGCTTCCGGAAGTGGTCTAGACGCTGGTGCCGTCGTTGGCGCATTGCCCGACCGGCGGACACACGGGCTAGAACCCGCCTTCCGTCGCCTCGCCTCGCCACGCCGCAAGTTTAAGCGTTAGCCCTTGCAACTAAGGGCCATCGACCTTAAGTACTTTTTTCACTACCGCTTTCAGCGATGTAATGTTTTCAAGCGTTACATTGAAAGTGAGCATTTTTTCCTTAGGCATCTGGTTACTTCAACTCTTATGGCCTCTCGGTAAACCGACCTTAAACGTTGCGTGGCGAGAACTCAGCTTTCGGAAGTGGTCTAGACGCTGGTGCCGTCGTTAGCGTATTGCCCAGATCGAGCAGACACAGCCTTCCGTCCGCCTCGCCTCGCCCAATCGCAAGTTTAAGCGTTCGCCCTTACAACTAAGGGGCCATCAGCCTTAAGTACTTTTTCGCTACCAGCTTTCAACAGAATGTTTTCTAACAGACTTTTTAAGGCTAAGCAACTGACCGTCAAAAGTTTTAGACAGAACGTTCTGCTGAAAGTGAACGTTTTTTCCTTAGGCATCTTGTTACTTCAACCCTTATGGCCTCTCGGCAAATCGACCTTAAACGTTGCGTGGCGAGAACTCAGCTTCCGAAAGTGGTCTAGACGCTGGTGCCGTCGTTGGCGCATTGCCCAGACCGAGCATACACACCAGGCTAGAACCCGCCTTCCGTCCGCCTCGCCTCGCCCAGCCGCAAGTTTAAGCGTTCGCCCTTGCAACTAAGGGGCCATCGGCCTTAAGTACTTTTTCGCTACCAGCTTTCAACAGAATGTTTTCTAACAGACTTTTGGAGGCGAAAAAGAACGGATGCCCACAGAGAGACCGAACTTATCTTTATTTTGGTGATGGCTTTGTACATCGTAGCCCCCGAGGCGAGCGGGGAAGGAGGAAGACCTCGCCGCTCGGCTCCAAAGGGAGGCCAAAAAAAGATGCTCCTGGAACAACTACCTACGGGTAGAATTTCCTCAGCTGCTCGACGTTCCAAGTGTTCGCCAACTCGCGACCGTCCTCGAATGCGAGCCTGACTGAGTCTGGGCGGGAGACTAAGACCACCATGAAGTGGCCCTCCCGCAGGGGAGACAGCTTGTTGCCGCCTGCCTGCGCCTGAACTCTGCGCAGAACGAGGTCGCCCACTGCCAGTGTTCTCTCACACACTCGCCTTGCTTGATAACGGCGCAGCGCCTGCTGATACCTGGCGGCTCGGATCGCTGCCCTGTCTCGGATCTCCTCCAGGAGATTTACTTCATCCTGACGCCGGTCAGGGTCTCCATCTTCGCTGAACGCCGCCACCCTTGGGGACCCGAAGGTGAGCTCCGACGGGAGGACCGCTTCAGAGGCATACACCAGGAAGAAAGGGGGTCTCGCTGGTGGCTCTGTTGGGAGTTGTCCGCAGCGTCCATAACACAGTGGGAACTTCTTCCGCCCAGCGCTGGCCACGCTTCTCCAGGCGGTCGAACGCCCTTGTCTTGAGTCCCTTGAGTACTTCCGCGTTCGCCCGCTCTACCGAGGCGAAGCACAGCTTGGTGCCCAGCTCTTCGCATCAATCTTGAAAATCGGCACTTTTGAACTGAGCGCCGTTGTCGGTGATGATTCTGCTTGCGACGCCAAACCGGACGAAGATGCTTTTCATGAACTTTATGGCTGCAGCGGACGTGATCGTCGGGACTGGCGAGGCCTCAACCCACTTGGTGAACTTGTCGATGGCGACGAACAGATGCGTGTAGCCCCGATGCGCCCGCGAGCGGGCTCAGATGTCCGGCCCCGGACGCGAACGGCGGAGAGCGGAATGGTTTGCGCGCTGGGCTGGTCGGTGGATCTGCTTAGCATAAGCGCCACGCTTCACATCTCCTCACCACTCGAAGGCATCCCGGAGGGTGTAGGCGATAAAGCCGTGGCGGAAGACCTTCCACCAACGCCCGGCTCCTGAATGGCTCCCGCACATGCCTCCATGGATCTCGAGAGGATTGCACTCCCGCTTCCCGAGTGGCGCGCCGGTAGAACTCCATTTGCGCCGGTGATACAGTCCGCACCTACTGTATGTGGCGCTTGGCCTTGCGCGCTATCTTCTCGGTAACGCGTCATCGTCGGGGATCACTCCGTCCGCGGTAGGCTAGGATAGGGTCCATCCATCGACCTTCCCGGACGGCGTGGCGACGTTAGCATTGTCACCGGCGTACTCGCTGGCGACATTTCCGCCTCAACCGCCTCGGCGATTCTTCGCATCCTCCCTCCGACCGGGGGCTGCTGCGGGGACATCGGCGTCTTCTCGGGCGTGGGGCTGCGTCGAGCATCATGCCGTCCCCACGAGAATCGGGTCTGCGACGGATGGCGCATGAGTCTTTCTTCAAAGACCCGGCGGAACAGTACCCAGACGAGACAATCGAGATAGCTCATCCGCCATATAATTGTCGCGGCGAGGATGTCGCGAAGCCCAACCCTCGAATGCCGCTCAACCGGCGCACCTCCGCCCGGTAGGCCGCCATAGCGGGATCGAGCAGGTGAATTCCTTCCTCGCTGGTTGATGACCGGAGAGAGTCGCCTTTCACTTGCGGCGCGGATGCCTGTGGTCGGCCAACTGAGCCCGCGAGTAGCCCTTCACTCCGCGGCGTTGTTGGTAGCGGAACCCCAAAGACCACCAGTGCGACGAGCGTCGCGGTGGGAGACAACGGGGCGACACCGGCCCAACCCTCCAGCGGAACGAGCCGTCGAAAAAGAGAGTCCACGGCGAGGGTGCTGGGTGCCTTCACTTCTCGTCCGCCGAGTCCACTACGATTTAACTCCGTGAGCTTGCCCTTTGATGGCCGTTCGGGCGAACTTGAGGTCGAATTCGCCAGCTCCATGGCCCACTTGCGTCTGACCCGTCGCCTCCGGTTGAAGAGGATCTCCGCAAAAGGGTACTTGGTTAGCTTGTGATTTCGCCCACAGAAGTAGTGACGCAGCCTCTGGGCCACAAGTCGGCCTGGCGTGAGCATCTTCGGTGTTGTGAATACCTTGTTTGACGTCGTGGAGGACTTTCTTGATGTAGTAGATGGGTATTGAACACCTTCCCTTTCCGCCACCAAAGACCACAATGACCACTGGGGTTTAAAGCTCGGCTCGTGGCTTAATTGATTTTGGTAATTGATGGCAAGCGGGCCGTCTGGGCGCCAAGGATAAGGACTCTTTTGTTTCATAGTTTCTTTGATTTCCTTGTGTGCGTTTTTTTTGGCCCAGCCCAGCTACTGGCAAGACTCATTTCTCTGGTTGAAGGGTCCCACTGTGCACAGGTCCAAAAACATTAGCCGTGGGTCCCATGGGGTTCGAGTGCAGTGTTAGTCTTGGCGAACCTAGGCGAGTACACTGTCCTAGGGTCACCGCTAAGTCACCGAATATCTGAGGCCTTGAAACTTCCCACCGAGTGATCGCCCGTGCTTGGGGTGAGCTCGCCCGTGCTTGCCAAGTGATCGCCCGTGCTTGGGGTGGGGTCGCCCGTGCTCGCCGAGAGGTCACCCGTGCTCGCCGAGTGGTCGCCGGTGCTCGCCGAGGGTCGCCGTGCTTTCGCCAGTGGTCGCCGGTGCTCGCCGAGTGTCGCCTGTGACGGGAGAGGTCGCCTGTGCACCACCACTGTCGGACGGCGTCCGACGCTCTTCGGACGGGGTCCGACAGCGCTGATTTCCCGGAGGTAAGCTCAAAATCGACTAAGTCCCAAACGCACCGTCCCCGTCGGACGGCGTCCGATAAGGACCGGACGGCGTCCGACTACGGCTAAACCCGCGACCGAACACCTGGCGGGCGCTCTGTTCACGCGCACCAGCACCCTGTCGGACGCGTCCGACAAGCCACCGGACGGCGTTCGACGAAGCACAAAAATGGCCTTGATTCTCTGTCGGACGGCGTCCGATGGGAACCGGACGGCGTCCGATCCGGGGATCTGAATCTCGCGATTTAATCTGAGCCGTCTATTTCTAGGGTTTCGCCTTAGGCCTATAAATAGGGGCTAGGAGCACGGGAGAAACTTGAGAGAGCCCATTCTAGCAGCCACCCCATTCCATTGAGAGCTCCTCCCATGGTCTCCTCCACATCTAGGGTTTCCATGCCATTTTGAGAGGGATTGAGAGGGAGAGGGAGAGAGGAAGAAGAAGAAGCCTACCTTGCCTCCTCCGGTCATCTCCAAGTCTCTCCTCCTTACTCCCATGGGGTTTCCCATCTAGCCCCATGGTGGAAGTGAGGTGGTGAAGTTGGTGTCCTCCGGTCTTGTGCTCTCGGGATTTCTTGCACCGGAGGCCCCTCCTCAAGCTTCACCGAGTGTACCACTACTTCGACTACGTCCTCTACATCGAAGAAACCCGTCCCGGTGGGCGGTCATCCTCCCGTTGGGTGAGGGTGCGTGTAAAGTCCTCCTTGCGGGGAGGCCGGTGACCGTGTGTCGGTGCCGTGATGAAATCCTCCTTGCGGGGAGGTCGGTGACCCTTCGTCGGTGCCGTGGTGAAATCCGTCTTGCGTGGCGGTCGGTGGTCCTTCGTCGACGCCGGGGAGAAATCCGTTCTTCGGGAGGCGGTCGGTGACCTTGTGCGGTGCGGTGGGGTGTGAGCTTTGGCCAGAAAGTTCTTACCACTCTGTCTGGTTCGGTGCTCACCCAACATTCGTTGTTGAAGAGCCCACGAGTGGATTGAGGGCACAGGGACGAGAGGTCTGGCTTCCTTTTGGAAGTTCCTCACCGTGGAGTAGGAGTTCGCTCCGAACCACGTAAAAACTCGGTTTGCATCCTTCCTGCCATCCCTTTACATTGTCCACCTTGAACTCGATTGCGTGGACTTGTGCCTTCGTGCCAAGAGTAGTCGCTTCCGCTTAAGAATTGCTTGATACTTGTCTGCCGTTGTTTCCTATCACTGATATTGCTAGGTCCAGGCGATAGTTGGTTTCCAAATTTGCTAAGTTTCCAAGTAAAATCAAAAGACGTAAAAATTGAAAAGAAGCCGATTCACCCCCTCTCGGCGGAGATCCTTTCGAGTTATTGCGACATAAAGGATCGTGACTCGCTTTGGGTCCGGGGCGACCAACACGGGCGGGGAAGTGAGGTACCTCTTCAGCCCGTCGAACGCCTCCTGCGCCTCCGTGGTCCATTCGAATTGATTGGTCCTCTTCAGGAGCCTGAGTAGAGGGAGACTTTTATCCCCCAGACGAGCTATGAAGCGGCCTAGGGAAGTCAGACAGCCCACCAAGCATTGCATCTGCCGAAGTCGCGTCGGGGGCTTCATGTTCTCGATCGCCGCGATCTTGTCAGGGTTCACCTCAATCCCCTCGGGAGGAGGAAACCCAAAGAATTTGCCCGACGGAACGGCGAAGACACACTTCTCAGGGTTGAGCTTGATGCAGTACTCTCTCAGGTTGGCGAAGGTTTCTTCCAGATCGCCGATCAACTCCTCCGCCTTCTTGGACTTCACCGCCAGGTCGTCGACGTACACCTCCAAGTTCCGCCCTATTTGGGGGCGGTGAGCGATGTGCATGGCCCTCTGGTAGATTGGGCCTGCATTCTTCGATCCAAACGCCATCCTTGTGTAGCAGTAGATGCCCATGGACGTCACAAAGGCTGTCTTGTCTTCGTCTTCTTCCGCCATGCTAATCTGGTGGTACCCAGTCGCATCCGAAAAGCATACCGCTTTCGCACCTGCCGTGGAGTCGACGATGAGGTCGATGCGGGCGTGGTATGGATCGCCGGGCATGCCTGTTGAGGTCGGTGAAGTCGACGCACATCCTCCACCGCCGTTGGATTTCTTGACGAGGACGGGTTCGCGAGCCACAGGATGGGCGGCGCTCGAACGACCCGCCCTCGAAGCTTGTCCACCTCTGGCGGATAACGGCTCGACGCTCCACCGATCGCTTCAACCTTACGATAACCGTCGCGGCGGGAACGTTATAACTTATGCTCAATCACCTCCACAGGACCCGATCATGTCGGACGGTTGCCAAGCAAACACGTCTGCGTTAGGCGGAGGAAGCGAACAGCGCCTTCCTATTTGGCGCTGAGAGAAGCGCCCACCCGAACGGTCTTCGCCGGATATGACTCGCTCAGGGAGATCGCCTTGACCTCCGCGGACGAACCGGGGGAGGCACGGATCTTCACCGGAGGAGCTCCCAGAGTCGAAACTTCAGCCTTCTGGGCGCCGACTGCCCCTGCCAAAGCGAGAGCATCCCTGTCGCAGCGGAGCGCGTCCGGGCGGTCCACTTTCACGATGATGGGGCCAGCTGGCCCCGGAATCTTCACCACCATGTACGCATAGTGGCAGGCCGCGATGAACTTGGTCAGCGCCGGCCGACCCAGTATGGCGTTGTACGGGAGGTCGAAGTCAGCTACCTCGAACTCGAGCATCTCCGTGCGGAAGTTGTCGGAGCCTCCAAACGTTACCGGGAGGCTGACGCGCCCCAGAGGGACGGACTCAGCCCCCGACGCGATGCCGAAGAATGGAAGAGCCGGTCGAAGCTCCTGCTGCTGGACCTGGAGCGCCTGGGCGACTCGGGCGGATAAGAGGTTGAGAGAGCTCCCTCCGTCTACCAGTACCCGCCCGAGCTTGACATTTCGGACCGTGGGCACAACCACGATCGGGAGATGACCCGGGGCGGCGGTGCTAGCTGGGTGATCGGCCTGACTGAATGTGATCGGCTGCTCCGACCACACAAGCCGCCTTCTTGACCCAACAAGACGCGGGCGCACACCTCCTCATCGCACGCTTAAAACTAGCGTGGGACGGATAGGTGGCCGATCCGCCGTGGATAACGGCGACTTCGCGCTCCGCCTGCTGAAAACCAAGTGAAGCCGCTTCCTTGCCCTTACCGCTGCCGGATGCCTGCTGCTGCTCGTGGACGCGCTTGTCCACCAGTTTGCTGACGACATGGCAATCGGCCAAGTCGTGGGAATTGTTGCAGTGAATGGGACAGTAGGTCCTTCCGTCCCACTCACGGGGACGACGATCTCGCCCCTCGTCGCAACCGCGGGGGCCGCCGTGGCCAAAGCGTCGCCACAGCCGCCCTTACGAGACGCTCCTATCGCCGCCGCCGCGACCTCCTCCTTTCTTACGCCGCACACGCTCACTGCGGCGGCCGCGCTCTCGTCGTCGTCGCGCTCGGCGGCCAGGACCTACCCGATCTCGGCCGCCTTGCGCTTCTTCTTGTCCCTGCCGCCGGGATTTTTCGAGGTCCCGGTCTCGCCGCCCGCGCCTGCCCTCGCTTGCGGCCGGGCGAGCGAGCCTCACTCAAGGGCGACTTGTGGGCCAGGGTGAAGAGTTCTTCCGTCGTCTTGATCTTGCGGGTGGCCATCTTCTCCTTGACCCTGGGGTCTCGGGCGTCACTCCTGAAGGTCATAACAACGGCGTTGATGGAGATGTCAGGGATGGTGTTGCGAACCTGACTGAAGCGCCGGATATAGTCTTGCAGCGACTCCCCCTTCTTCTGCTCCACATTGTGGAGATCTTCTTCGACTCCGGGCTGCTCGAACGTGCCCTGGAAGTTGGTGATGAAGACCTCGGAGAGCTCCTTCCACGACCCCACTGGCTCCGGGGGTAGGTTCATGAGCCACGAACGGGCTCCGCCGGTGAGGACCGCGGGGAAGTAGTTCGCCAGAACCTTCCTCGACCCTCCAGTAGGCTGCATCACCGTGGTGTAGATCTGCAAAACTCGTTAGGGTTGGTAGACCCATCGTACTTCTCGATGGCGGTGGGCCGGAACCTCTCCGGCAACTGCACTCGGCGCAGCTCCTTGGAAAAGGCGCGGCAGCCGACGTCGGGAGCCTCCTCTCCTGGACACGCCCTTCGTCCCGCCGCGCCCGCCGCCCGGACGGCGCCGAAGAGGCTCCGCCCTCTCCGGCGGCGGCCCCACGGAGTCCTCCTGCGACCCCCACGAACGGCAAAGAACGGCGTCGCGCTCTCGTTGTGTCGCTGCGAGCTTGTCGCGCAGTCTTCTGTGTCGTAGATGGCGGTCCTCTAAGTGGGACCGAGATCCCGCCCACCAGACGCTGCCGGCGAACCCGATGAGGAGTTGCACGACTCACGTCGTCCCGCCCGCTCCCCTCACCAGGAGATCCGTGGGAAGGATGCGGAGAAACCAAAGAGCGGGAGGAAGCGGAAACACCGGTTCCCGCGCCCCCCGCGACTTGCACTACCGCCGCGGCGGCTTCCACATAGCGGGCCAAATCGCGACCACGGCGCCACGGAGAGTCCGGGTTACGGAACGGCGGGTTGTCCAGCGAGGCCACGCCGCATGGAGGTTTTGTGCCGAGTGCACTCCTCCAAGGCCAGCGCCGCTTAGCTTGATCGGGGCGGCTACGCTGGCTGATCCACCGCCATTGTCGAGGCCGACGCTGCGGCGGCGGCTCTAGCGGCTGCTTCCTGGTCCATCGCGGACTGTTAATCTGCCATCACCGCCTGAAGAGAGATCGAAGAACTCGAACTGATGCTAGCGCTTCCCTACGGCGCGCCATCGGCGGCATGCTCTCCGCTCAACCATGCGGATCACACCTATCGATTTCTATCACGCTAGCCGACCAGCTCGAGCTCGATTCGATTCGGCGTAGAACGCGGCAAGGAGCGACACACGAGTTTACCCATGTTCGGATCCTCGCGGTAATGCCCCTACTCTGCCGAGCCTTAGCTCTTTTCCGTGTTGTGGTTGTATGGAATGTGGTTTCAGAATGTTTGAACCCTCTCCTTCTCTCTCCTCCCTTTTATACAAGCCTTGAATCAAGGCGGAGAGCCGAGGGGTAAGCGTCTGATCGCTTAGTACATCGATAAGGCGTGAGGGCGGGGCGGGAGAGACGAAAACGTCTTGCTCTTGCGCCGCACGGTGCCGCCCACGTACCTTTCGCAAGTGGCTTCCGACCCGCAGAACACGCCCGAGAGGCTGGCGGGCCCACCGCTTCTTCCCCGACGCGGGCGGCCATCCTGACGACGGTGAGTTCTCTCTCTGCCGGTCAATTCCGCTACGCCACAGTGACAGTTGATCAGACCTGCAGAGGTCACTGTGGCGATAATCATCTCTTCATCTGTCTATCCGCGCGTAATGTCGCATTGAATGCGCTCGTCCTTCGCAGCAGGGGGAGCCTTCGCCTAGAAGACTCCTTTCGGGACGCTCCCTGCCACGCGGGCCCCGCTTGACGGTGGGGGGCCCGTCTGCACTCTTAGCCTTTCTTAGGACTCTTCATACCCCGGTATTTATTGTACCGACAGAACCGCTCTGGGTGGAGTGGACGGGGCTCTGACAATATGATTGCCCCCGTCCCGCTATATGATGTCAACTACACGGTGGCCGTCACCACAGCCGTCTCGTTTGTACCAGCTACGTGGTGACAAGAAAGGCGCTAGGGGTAGGCAGGCTGCTCTGTCTCATCTAAGCCATACCGTTGTCAGAAGTAGGGACAGAAGCGACGACAACGAGGACTAGCGCCGGAAAAATGATGGCTACAGTGGTAGGACCATTAAATGTGTGCTGTGTAGCACGTTGTGACCCACGTCAGCCCGGGTATATAAGGGCTGGGGGTGCATCTGTAAAGGGGGTTGGATAATTTGATCCGGAGATCGGACCCTAAAAAACAACTAGCCAGTTCATATTTTGCAAGGAGCTCAAGCTGGACTAGGGCTATTTTCCGATCAGGGGGCCTGAACCTAGATAAACTCTTAGCATCTGTTCTTGAGCTTTGAGCCGTAAGCGAGAGGGGAGGAGCAGGCCGACCGTGCACACCCCCATAGCCGAACTACCGGATGAGTTCTTGGAAAACCTGTCAGCTGAAATACGCCGATAGAAACCAATACATCATATATCATCTAATTTTGTCATTTTTGTTAACAAAGAATAAGATGCAAAATGAGACATTTGTTGACACAGGCTTAGGCCCCGTTTGGAAGCACTGGTCATGGTTAAAAGAAAGAGGAGTAAAAACTTAAGCTCGTATTAAAGTTTTTAATACTCCAAAAATTCCATAGTTTTGACAAAACCATAATTTTTAAAGTAGAGCATTTTGAGAAGTAACCAAATATCACATGATATAAAATGGAATGGTATATAAAAAAAATACTCCCTCCATCTAGTAAAGATCTACGCATTACGTTTTTTTTTCAGAGTTAATCTACGCATAAGAAAGCATGCGCTCGTTTCTCTCGCTACGTCGTATTGGTTTGCGGCCGTATTGAATGGATTCATGCAAGCCGCGCGTATTCAATCTGCATGCATGTAGTTTCACACAGGCGCTAGTATTCAATCTGCAGTTACATACGCGCAATGCGGGGATGGCCGCCGAAAACGAGGCGACGTTGCAGCCATCTCGATGCAGATTAAAGAGATTGCGCTACGATTTCATCCTATCTTGGGCCTTGTTTGTTTCAGATTAATGTAGAGTTGTGTTTTACTGTAGCAAATTTGTAGCCCCTCAAAATACGTTTTAACCAGTTCAAAAAATTGTGACAAAAATATTTTACAAACTTTAAGAAGTACTATTTAAAACTCTATAAGAATGACTACAAAACATTACATCATTTGGTTTATACAAAAATAATAAATTTTCATTTAATTTAACGGTGTCTGTCGATGCGATAAGCTCGCAGAACCGGCGGACGGAATCAATGCGCTACACGTTACTTAAAAGAAAGAAAAAATTGTACTAGCTCGTTAGTATGTTCTGCCTGCTGTTTTTTCTTCCTTTTCTGATCTGACTACAATTCTGCAAAAGCGTTGGTCCCCGCCTACCGCCGACCGACGCCATTAATGCCAAAATATGCAGGCTTGTTGTTTTTCGCCGGCGTCCCTTCGCGCGTGTTCTTTTGCCTTCTCTCACGCACCAGCTGTGTGCCGTGCCTGTGTATACACACGGTACCATCACCATGCAGGCATAGCAGCAGTGAAAAGATCGAAATAGACGTGCTTGTGTGCAGACGACAAAGGGACAGATACGTGCATGCATGTTCATGTTGCGCAGACACAGTGGTGTACTTTTCGTCTTCAGATTAAACGTATCTCGATCGAACAGAAAGATGTTGCCGTTAGCGACGCCATTGGGGAGGATAATAACCTAGTTAATTGTGTATGTTCATGTAATCGCAGTCTCACGCGTGTTGCGCCCGTTACAGACGGCGCGCGTTTACGCCTCTAGATTTGTGTTAGTATATAGAGTTTCTTTTTAACTTATAATCTTTTCTAGGTAATTTTTAACTCGTAATCTATCTCTAATATATCAGAATAAATTTAGAGTTTATCTCTAATATATTATAATATCAAATTTAGTGTTTATCCTTTTTATCTTATTTGAAGGATATTGATCAGAGTATGGGACGGTGATAGGACGGTGGAGGATTTTTAGCATATGTGGCGCATAGGGATGAAACGGATCGGAAACCACTCATATTGCATTTGATCCATTTAGTTTGATCGGATACGGATTCGGATACGGATAGTACCGGATACAAATACGGATACGAATAATATCGGATACAAATACGGATCGGACAAGGATTCTCACACGAGGATTTTCAGTCCTCTGATCTACCAACTGAGCTATCCTGACTTTTTCTTGTGCATCATCCTAGTAGAGTATTTGTATCTATGTCAATTAAAGGGACTAAAAAATCAATATAAAAAAGTATTACAATTTCCAAATTTGTAAATGGCGGAGGGGTAGTCCTATGCATTGTGCATGGCTTACTTAATATTACTTAAAATAAAAGCCAATACTATAATAAAAAAGAAATCTATTCAATGAATAGCATAAGATCCATTGAGTTCTCTTTGCACTCCTTTGTGAAAGAGTAGAATGAGAAAGTTAATGAATCTTAAACCCATTGATAAAAATAAAAAAAGAGGATAAATACTATAGTTATGGAATAAAAGAGGGTTTGGGGATAGAGGGACTTGAACCCTCACAACTTATAAAGTTGACGGATTTTTCTTTTACTAGAAATTTCATTGTTGTCAGTATTGACATGTAGAATGGGACTCTCTCTTTATCCTCGTCAGATTAATCCACTTTTGAAAAGATCTCGAAAACTGTGAATGGAAGGGTTTGATTACTCAATATTCGATTGGAATGGATTCACAAGAATCCTAAAAAATTCTGAATTTTTATTTTAGAATCATTCTAATTTCATTCTAAAAAGAATAAAGAACCTATATTATGATATGGGTTATGTAATTAATCGTTTGCTATGTCAGTATCTATACGTATGTATTAGATGTCTAAATCTCTTACTTTCTCTAATTTAGAGGGAGTTCCACTACCAACACAACGTAACCAACTCGATTCGTTAGAACAGCTTCCATTGAGTCTCTGCACCTATCCTTTTCTTTTGGATTTTAGTTCGAGAACCGCTTGTTTTCTCAAAACACGGATTTGGCTCAGGATTGCCCTTTTTTAATTCCAAGGTTTCTCTGAATTTGGAAGTTACCGCTTAGCAGGTTTCCATACCAAGGCTCAATACAATCAAGTCCGTAGCGTCTACCGATTTCGCCATATCCCCCATTTTCTTTTTCTTTGATTGAGACCTAGATTCCTTGTGTAATTTTATCCATCTCTTAATTTTTTTTTGAATCGTTGAATTAATTATTCCACGTAGTCTAACAGTTCGTCTCTATTTGAGAGACCCTGCTTGTTGCAATTCAGAATTGATTCTATCGTTGATGTATTTGCAATTCAATCCGAATCAATATATCCCAAACTTTTTCTCTCCCCCCTACCTTTCTTTTTTAGAGTATTCAAAATCATACTATAACGCTCGATATTCATTCTTTTTTTTCTAATCAGAATTAGCAATTTCATTTGCTATGATTCTATGTTTTCTTTAGTAAAATATTAATTATTATTAAGAGAAAAAAAAGAGAAAAAATTTCAAAAAATATCTATAATGATCGAATGAAAATGCCAAAAAATTCGTATTTTCTCTTTATTATATAAAATATCTGAAATCAAATTCAATATACAAATTAGAATAGATTCTATTCTATTAGAAAAATCAAATTGCTAATTAGAGAAATAAAAGGAAAGTTCAAGAAATTCTATAAAATTCTATAATCCTATTTAAGGCTATCCTCTAGTTAAGCATATCAAGCTAACTTTATCTTTATGAAGTTCTAGTGTTTTTTCTAAGTAGAACTTCAAATTTCGAACTAGTTAATAGCTAAGATTAATAATTAAGATCTGCCATTTTACTTAATTTTCTATACTATACATATTTCTATATACATATTTCTATTTGTTACACTATTTCTGTTATGTAAGCCCACTTAGCTCAGAGAGTTAGAGCATCGCATTTGTAATCGAGGGTCATCGGTTCAAATTCGATAGTCGGCTTTTTTCTATATCGATGTTCCATGAACAAGAATTTCTCTTTCTCTTTTCTTTTCTCCGAATTAAATGGAGAATCCAGGATCTGATACATTGTTCTACCTTACAATTTTGCTAGATACAAAACAATAAAATAAATAATATTATATATAAAAAATATAAAATTATATATAAATATAAAATCCAGATGTTGATGAAATTCCATTTTTGTAGTATTTTAGTAGATTTAACTCTGTTTATCCTTTAGTTTAATTCAGTTTTAATTTCGATGTATTCGTAATGTAAATGCAATGAAATTAATTGTGTAAAATGAAATTTCAATAAAATAAAAAGGAGTCTTTATGTCCCGTTATTGAGGACCTCGTTTAAAAAAAATCGCCATCTGGGAGTTTTACCAGACTCACTAGAAAAACTCCTAAATCCATAAGTAATCTAAAAAGAAATTCCATCTTGGGAAAAGGAACAATATCGTATTCGTCTTCAAGAAAAACGAAATTGCGTTTTCATTATGGTGCGACGAGCGACAAT
Organism: Raddia guianensis; assembly: GCA_036346415.1. NCBI lineage: Eukaryota > Viridiplantae > Streptophyta > Magnoliopsida > Poales > Poaceae > Raddia > Raddia guianensis. Next base: position 12,976,850 of record CM070541.1, on the reverse strand, counting down.
TACTTAGATATGTACATATCATTTGGAAAAGCAAAAAGGTCAACATGTCGGTTTTACTACAATTACTTGAAATGCGTTTGGATAATATCCTTTTTCGATTGGGCATGGCTTCAACCATTCCCGAGGCCCGCAATTAGTTAACCATAGACATATTTTAGTTAATGATCGTATAGTCGATATACCAAGTTTTCGTTGCAAACCCCAAGATATTATTACTACGAAAGATAAACAAAGATCAAAAGGTCTGGTTCAAAATTCTATTGCTTCATCCGACCCGGGGAAATTGCCAAAGCATTTGACGATTGACACATTGCAATATAAAGGACTAGTTAAAATAATCCTAGATAGGAGGTGGGTCGGTCTCAAAATAAATGAGTTGTTAGTTGTAGAATATTACACTCGTCGACTTGAACTTAATGAAAAAAAGAAAGGTTCATAGAATTTTCTTCCCTTCCCGAACTAAATCGTCCTAGGGCCCTTAATTCGTATTTTCCATTCAACTAGCGTAAATCGATTAACCCTAGGATCCTTTTTCTTTTTGTTCTTTCGTCTCACGTATTTTACATACCACAATAATTTACTATAGAGAATTTCTATTAAGAGAATTTCTATTAAATAAAGGTATTATTGCTGGAATAAATTGTTATTTGATTTGATACATTGTGATCGTTAACGTTGATGAATTAAGAGAAACGGAAAGAGGGATTCGAACCCCGGTAAACAAAGTCTACATAGCAGTTCCAATGCTACGCCTTGAACCGCTCGGCCATCTCTCCTACATAATTTTATTATGGAAAATAAACTGAATGAATAGCGAGTTTTCCTATTCCTCGTAGTACAAATACAACCACAATCGCGGGATTCCATGGTTCTATTGGAAAAACTCTTTTCATCTAAGTGGAAGGATCCGAATTTTTTACTAGGAATTCGCTCTCTCGAAAAGTTTTAGTTTGGGTTTTCCCAAAACCAAAGAAAAGAGAATGTTAAGAATTATTCTTATTCCATAATAAAATATAATAAAATAAAGGAACCTTATCTAAAAAGGTATGAGACAATTAATGACTTTGAAAACGCGAAATAGTGATGAGAGAAGTTATTATTGAGAAATAGAAAAGTGGAATGAAATTCAATCTTAGTCAAATATTTCACACTCTTCTTGTCCAAACAGAAGGAAAAAGAGACAATTTGAGCTAAGCGGAAAATCCATACCTCTCTTATCCATTTAGAGCATATATATGGATCGGTCGATTTATAAGAATCGAATGTGTTTGTTTTTATGTTATTTTGTGAAGGAATGAAAACAATTCTATATAGAATGGATTGAGAATTATGCCTAGATCCCGTATAAATGGAAATTTCATTGATAAGACCTCCTCAATTGTAGCCAATATTTTATTGCGAATAATTCCAACAACCTCAGGGGAAAAAAGGGCATTTACTTATTATAGAGATGGTGCGATTTGACTCTTTTTTTTTTAGCCCTACTTGCGCTTGAGTCTTACGAGAAAGAGAAGGGGTTCCCATAGAGAGAACAAAATTAGTAAAGGAAACCCACGCTTGGAGAAGGTGAGGTGAACTAACAATTCCTTCTGTCGTGTATCCTCGATTGATGCGGCCTCAGATGCTTCAATTGTAGATTTGAGTATTGAGCGAAAGGTTACACCTACAGGATAGATTCTGTATTACAGGTCAATCCTACTCTACTAGTACCAATAGGCAGTATAGGGGAGAAAAGCAACTTTATCTCTTTGTGACTCAACTTTATGGCTCATAGTCATGAAAATGATGGTGTGTAAGTATCATACCCGATAAAGCAAAAAAATGTAAAATCACATGCATCTAGTTGTTATATGTGTTAGTCATTCATCCTATAGAAATATAATAGAGATAGTTTATAGATGGATTTAGCTAATCGGATAATATCCAAGAAAAGCTCAGATAATATCCATCGGATATTATTTGTATCCGTACCGTATCCGCCTTGTCGGATTAGGATATCCATAAAATTATCCGGCTCTATATTTTCGATATCCGTACCATTTTCATCCCTAGTGGTGCATTGTGGTGGCTTCGTTATCTTTTTTATTTGATCTGGTGGATATCGATCGGCGTATTGGACGGTGATCGAACGGTGAAGGATTTTTAGTCTACGTGGCGTAGTGTGGTGGCTCCGTTTTCTTGCCCATATCAATATTGGCTTGTACACGTTATGTCGTATGCAATTTGTACACGTGAAATAGATTTCTTCACGTATAACATGAGTGAAAATTACAATAGACGGTGTAGATTTTTTCTAGGATTAACGTATAATAAACAGTGGAGATCTTTTCTTTTTTCTACGATTAACATGAGAATTCTTAGTTTTTTTTTATTAATGTAGGAATTTCTAGGATTTTAGGATTGATGTGGTGGCTCCGTTTTCTTTGTTTCATATATATAAATAAAAGTAGATAGATAGATAGATAGATAATCATGAAAATGTTTTTTTAGTTTTTAGGTGAATTAAACGGTATACAAGCTCAATAGCTTGAATTTTTAGATAAGTTTGCATGCAAACTTAATTAGCAGCTAGCTGGGCTGCTATGCGTCTCTGCCCGCTGGCTTCGGTAGTACTGTAGCCGCACCTGGCGAAATGTTAAACCAGTTTGCCCATGAATGCACAATGGCACGACGCTTTGAACATATCCGTTCATTGAGCCGTCACGTCGATCATAATCCTATATAATCCATGGCCCGTGATTTAGAGTGTGTATGGTTGTTTGTACCAGATTGAACCTATATGAGATGGTACAAGTTGAATGGGATAGTTTCGTACGGTATAATTCAAGTGAGATATTTGATTGGTTGAACAGGGTCATACAAGATTTTGTTTGGTACTCGAATGAGATGATGTAGAATGGTTAAAGTATTCAAATACCATCAAACAACACATTATATCTTGAGAAAATTTAGGCCCTGTTATTTTGAGCTGATCTTAACGGCTGAACAGCTGAACTGCTGAAATGACTGAATTTAAAGTATTTCTCGAGATAGTCTCGAGATTCGATTCCATTCTGTTTGACTTGCTTTTTAAAACATTAGGACCCACCTTCAAAACAATGAAAAACGGACTAAAAAAACTCAAAGCATATATCTTTTTAAAACGTAGATAAGTCGTTAAGCTATTAAGCTAAAAAGAACTAGTCCTTAACCTTACGCATAATTTTATTTTGGATTATTTAAACTAAATTTAATTTAAACTTCAACATTGAAAACAAATTTTAAATTTAACATTCAATCGGAATTTAAATTCAAACTACATTTAACATTTCAATTTTTAAATCAAATTCAAATTGAAATCAAATTTTGAATTCAAAATTCAGACCAAATCTAAATTTGATTTAAATTTTAGATTCAAGACTCAAGTCGTATTTTCAATGCAGGATTCAAACAAGTTATAAAAAATTGATTTGAAATTTAAATTCAACCCAAATTCAAAAATAAATTCAAATTTTAGTTTGAAAACTCTAATAAAATTTTAAATTCAATATTGAAGGTATATTGAAAATTCAAATCAATATTTAAAATTCAAACATATTTTTAAATTCAAAATGTAAAAATTAAAAACAGGTTTAAAATTTAAAACAAATTTCAAATCTTAACCGAATTCAAAATTGAAATGATTTTTAAATTTGGTATGCTATAAAATAAAAAATATGAATTAAGAAGAAATGTTTGCGAGAGAAAGTTGTACGGTGTCGTTCGACCAAATCAGAGCGAACGAAGTCATATACTGTACCATCCCATACAGAAACCATCTCATTCAGGTAACCAAACACACCCTTAGTCGTTGCCGCACGGCGTGATCGCATCAGATTGAAGTTAATTAACCTTACTAAAACGAATTATCAAAACGAAGTTGCACTCGAATTCGGTAATCAATCTATTACATATACAAAGCGCTAGCACCACGTGTTCTTCGTGCGACGCGTGGCTTCGTCCAGAGCCGTCTAATCGCTTCAGGAATCAATCCCGGCCATCCATATCAAACAAACCTTTAAAAACATTTTTCTGCGTACTTAGGCAACACGGCGCGCGGTTTAGCGAGTTGGCTAGGCGGGCGAGCGTTCGCTCAACAGACTAGGGGTCGAACCCCGCTCGATCTTTTCTGCAAGCAACACCTCCTATGCTACTCAAGGTCAGACGCTCATGACTTTTTTTCTGCTCACGCGACACATCTGTCTTTGCTCATGGCTCTGACGCCAGCAGACTACTACTCGCTTCGGTCAGACGTCTGCTCGCTCGCCTCTACGCGTGCTTGCTCACGTAAAAATTCAAAATTAAATCTATTTCGGAAATAGCAAACCTTTAAAGATATTTTGTATTTTAGAATTTTTTATATTCGCTTTTAGTTTTTTTGAATTTCGAAAAAATCTAAATTTAGTCTTCCTGGTTTTTTGTATTATATGATTTGTTTACTTCTTCTTTGTGAATCTTACAGTTTTCCAAAATTTTTTATTTCCAAACTCCCAACCCAAATGCAAACGGAAATTTCGATATTTTCCAAAATCCCTTAAATTTATTTTCAAATTTTAAATTTCTTGACATGAAATTTTAAAACTTTAAACCCCCTAAAACATGAATTTTTAGAATGAATAGAGATAGAGGGGATCAAGTGGGGGAATTTGGTCTAGCAACATGAACAAATTCAGAAATTTACATGTTTTGAAAATGCAATCAAAATTTTATAGTAAGGGTCCACAAATGTATTTAAGCATTACAAATGTTGAATTTTACGATATCAATTAGTAAATAATAGAAATAAAAAGCCTTCGAAATATAGAACTGTAGTTTAGGAACATGTATTCATGAAGATGCCCATAAAAAAACTAGCTATTTCTAAAACATCTTGGATTTACAAATGATTGTAATATGAAATAATTCATTCTTTTTTAATTTCAACTTTTATGGCCACGTAAAAAAATTTGGGAAAAAAGTTTCGCAAAAGAACCCGTAATATCATGATAATGACCTAAAAAAATTTCAACATCAACAACTATTCTAAAAAAGAAATAAAAAATGAGAACACCAAACAAAAGATGTAATGCTTTTTTAGTTTGTTTTGTAATACATCTTTATTTACTCAGATATAAAAGGGCTTGCAGTGACTCGCCATGGGCGCGCTAACCCTGCTAGTTAAGTACATACAACGAGTGCTCTTCTCAAACTGTAAAATTCTCTACCTTTTCCAAGCATCGCCCGTTTCAATTTGGGAGTGTGTGTCCACACAACAATCGGATGTTAATTATAATATCTGAATCGATCTGACATGATATTCCAAGCTTTTTAATGGTTAATTATTAGGGTTACAAGTTACTGCTGATCTGGATCATTGATACGCTAACGCCATCACATAGCTCATATGGAACTAAACACTTGTTTGGCATGATAACTATAGCTTGTGTGGCCTCGGTCTCGATGCATCTTCTCCTCGTCCTCCTCTTCTTCGATCTGCTTCTACTTTGTTCATGCCCTTCTGGTCTTGGAAGACGACTTTCCAGAATCCTCTTGCTGCAAGAAATTGATTAATCACCGGACACGCAAATTAGTAATTATAATTTTTTTTTTGAAGAAAATTAGTAATTATGATTGATTCTAGTGACCTGCATTTGCAAGTCATGATGTGGTAACAGATAGTACTAATGTCGGAAGAAGCTGGCAGCTCCCAGCTGCCGCTAGGTCGACCCTCTGTCGTAACTGTCACTAAGTGTTAGATGGATTCAAGGTCTATCTGCACTGCAGTGGGTGTAACTGTATGTGTAGTTACGGCAGAGGATACGAGCGCCCTGCTGCCAGTGCCTAGGTAGTGATGATCAGCTTCTGGATAAGTTTCTGTTGGACGTGAGGGCATTCGCGGATGCATCCAGCATCCAGCCAAGTCATGGGCATGAGAAATCTCAATCTATTGAGAAAAAAAAAAACTCAAACTATGAAGAGGAGGCTGAGGCCGAGATGGAACCCGTACATGGTGCTGATCATTTTGCCCGGTTTGATTCGTCTCAGCCACAAATCCATTGCTCATGTAGTCATGTGCTTTTGTTTTGGCGATTACCACAACATGCAGCGCTTGTCGGGAAGCGAAGAAGAAAAAAGGTTTAGAATGCTCAAGATAAACGAACATTCCACACAAATGTACAGAAGTGACCGGTCGTAGGCCAGTGCAGCAAGCCATTGACAGCTTGAGATATCATTGGTTTTTTTTAGCTGAAAGTTACTAAAAAAAATTAAATTTAAATAAATTGTGAAAACATCTTGAAGAATTCAAATAGTTATGAAAAAAATTCAAAATCTATAGAAAAAGCTATTCTAAATAAAAAAATAACTGCAAAATACTACGTTAATTTGTTTGTAAAAAATTAATAAATATTAATTTAATTTAATCGAAAAGAACCAGGCTTAAGACTTCCTGCCACCCCTAACCCACCCACTAACACGCACATAATACTCAATTTGAAAAGAATGCAGTGGCAACAAGCAAATTAGCCTTGTGTGTGAGGGAGGGAGAGTATGAAGATAGAACTTGCTAAAACGTACCATGGAGCAGAATGAAGAGGAAGGCTTAGATGACCTCACGTAGACGTCTGGCCTAAGGAATAGTTCCTCGAACTGCCTCTGCAGATCCTCCAAGCTCTCGCCCTTGCCATTCTCCTGCCAAATTGTTCATGTCATTGAAAATTGAAGCCGAAGTGAGCTTGGCCTATTGCAATATTTAGGAAGCGTGAATTGTAAGAACAAGTGTCTTACGTGAGGGCATGTTTTGTTCATAGCATCGAGGATATCGCCGAGTATTTCTCCGGCGCCCTGCGGATAAATCGAAGAGGGGAAAGGAGCCGTCAGCAACGAGGCCGACCACTGAAATTCTCTCCGGCGGCGGTGAATGTTTATATTAAAAAAAGAAGAAACAAAAGTGAAAAAGAAAGTCGTACGTCATCGTCGCCGTCGCTGTCGTAGGCTCCAACTTCATACAGGATCCTCTTGTTGGGGTCCGAGAGAACTGGTCAGTTCAAGCCACGTCACTCTCCGATGCGGTAATTAGGGAAAAAGAACAGCGAGTAATTCTCAACTACTGGAATTTCCAGAGTGCAGGTTAACTAATGGCGGTAAGATTTCATCAGCAACGGTATGCGTATTGTTTGTGGCAGATTGAACTTGAAGAAGACGAAACAGATCGTTGAGCAGCTTATTTAGTTACCGGCGTACGCCCCCTGGATCTTCTGGAACCTCGCCTTCGCCGCCTCCGCCGCGCCCCCGGAGCTCCCCGCGGCGGCGCACTTGTCCGGGTGCCATTTCTGCCAGCGGCGACGGCCAGTGAGCAGAGACAGAGAGCCGAGTAAAACAGGGCGATTAAACCGAAGCAGAACAAGCTAGGACGCACCATGGCGAGCCTCCTGTAGGCGGCGCGCAGGTCGGCGTCGGAGCAGTCGCTGGCGACGCCGAGCGCCGCGTAGAGGCCGCCGCCGCCTCCGCCGTCGTCCTTCCCTCCGCCGCCGCCGGCCATCGCGACGACGGCGCACGAGCGATCAAGCCGAGCTCAGCCACCTACCTACCGGCCTCAACCTCAACCGCCACTGCGCAGTGCATGGGGGCTATAGCTCGCGGCTCGCCGGGGCCTGCTACTTATAGGCGGCGGCGAGGGATCGACGGGGGGGATTGCATCTGACCGTTCTCCGCACCTGCGCCAGGAGCTGGTGTGCGGGTGGGCCCCACCACCGGCGACCCCCACTGCTGCGCGAGCGGCAACTTGCTGGGATTGGGATATATTATTTCACGCTTCATCGTCATCGGCAGCATGTTGCCATTGCGCCCGGCTAAAAGCCGCAGGTCACTGCGGAGTTGAGTGGCTCGGGGTTCAGTGTCCGTACTCGTACTGCGCTGCGCTTGTCGCTTTCACTTGCAGCTGCAGCACTGCAGCTCATCAGCTCAGTTGTCGGCTCAGTTTGTTCAGCTTGGGTAAGGGGCCGTACGATTCCTTCGTTTTCGGGGCATCGAAATGGCGGCAGTAGCAAGGGAGACTACACGTATACTACGCGTGTATGGAAGGGTTCAGTGTACAGCAGTCCCGTGGAACGGTGGAAGAGTGGTCAAATGCAGTGTATTTAGCGTATCGTGCCGTTCCGTGTTACTTTAATATTTTTTTATTTTCATATAGACTACGTATTGTGATAATTCGTAACGATTTTTTTATGGTTTTGGTAGTCCATTCAAGGATCATAAAACTATTTTTTTATTTTTTATTAAGGGAAATGCTTTCCACCGGACGTCCGACACTATCGGACGCCCGCGGCCCAGCCTACCGAACCAATAGCGCACGCGCCTCTGCTGATGACGCTGCTAGCAAAAAAGTGCGTTTTATTTTTGCCTATTTAAATTTCTCTTTTTTGCCTCTATTTCATCCGGAGTCCAAAATGCATAGAACAGATTTCATAATTCATCTAAAATCCTAATTAACTCATTTTAAATACTTTGTTAAATTTTTATTTTTTTCATTAGCCAAATTGTTTCAACAGTCTATACAGTTTGTTTCCAATAGGCTAAACTAATTGCTTCAGCAGGCTAGACATATTGTTCCAATAGATAAAACTAATTGTTACACTTGGCTAGACATATCGTTCCAATAAGCTAAACTAATTATTCCAACAGGCCAAAAATATTGTTCCAATAGGCAAAACCAGTTGTTTCAACAGACTAGATAGATTGTTCCAACAGACTAAACTAATTGTTTCAACATGCCAAACATATTGTTCCAACAAGCTATAGAAATTATTTCATCAGGCTAGACAAATTGTTTCAATAGGCTAAACTAGTTGTTTCAGCAGGCTATATATTTTGCTCAAATAGGCTAAACCAATTGTTTTAGCATGCTATATGTATTGTTCCAATAGGCTAAAACAACTATTTCACTTGGTTATACGTCAATTAGGCAAAAGTAATTGTTTCAGCAGGTTAGCAATATTGTTTCGATAGGCTAAACTAATTGTTCCACTAAGATAACAAATTGTTTCAGTAACTTTTTTATAGCAACATTGATCTTGTTTTGTTCGTAAAAATGCGAGGAACGTAGCGGTACAAACGGTTCGTGCATTGGCGTAACCAGTCAAAATCTATGGCCGTCAAAAGAGAAAACTGAAAAGAATCTTTTCGCTGATGTAATCGCTGACATCATTGCATGCAAACAGGGCGCGTCTGCGGTAAACTTCGAAACAATAGGGGAGAAATTTTGTTTCGGTGTGAGACGCACAATTGTTTCAGCTCAAAATGTTGCACTGGACTGGGCCGGCGGAGCGTCCGACGCACGCACCCGCGTCAGACGTCTGTCCCCAAGTCCACGCCTTTTTATAATCTTTAGACCTCTTTTCGAGGGCTCTTAAATTTGATACAGTATTACGCCAACGCAATGATACGCTGAAAAGAACAAGACCTGCATCGTCTCCTTCAAGGTGCTCAGTATAATCTTTAGACGCAACGATACGTTGATTGTTGCCTTTTTGCTGGGAGCTTGTAAAACTCGTGAAATAATATGCAAACGAGTGAATCTCGTGTTTTCAAGGGAAGTTTCTAGAAGCCTAAAATCGACTAAGGAAAGCTTGCCGAAGTTTTGGACTGTGCCGCCGCCTTTGCCACCGCCGGTTCAGGCCGACCGTCGCGCCGCCGTCGCTCGGGATTCTGCGCCCGCCAACCAAAGGCCGCCACGCATCTCGCCTCGCCGCCACGTCCCGCCACGCGTCGCCGTGTCACTCGCGCCCCGCCTCGCGAGCCGCCGCCGCCGCGTGTCGCCCGCTTCGCGCGTTACGCCACCAACCCACAACCGCCGTGTGTCCCGGCCTTCCGGCCGCTCACGCAGTGCGTGCCGCCGCCAAGACTCGCCACGCGTCGGTGCCCCGTCTTGCTCAGCGCCGCGCGGTCTTGCCCACCACTCGTCGCTCACCGTTTCGCCGCGCCCGCGCCACGTGCCCCTCGTTGGCCGGACGTGCGCGCCAGCGCCACTGCTTGCTCCGCAAACCGCGTGGACCATCTGGTTTTCTTTTCGGTTAACCTAGTTAAACCGATTTATTCTTTTTATGGTTTTCTGATCTACCCGAAATTTTCTAGAATAATTATTTCGAGAACATCTGAACTCCAAATAAGTTGATTCCAGAGACATTAATTCCAATAAACTGTCTAAAATTTTATATATATTATTGAGCTATATGTTATGTTGATTGTTTTGTTGTTCTTATGTTTATGCATATATGTATAGATTGTCTGTGTTCGCTCTGCTTGGGAGGTTTCCAGGAGCAACCCGGAGGAGGACCCGAAGATCAGGAATACTACTAAGGCAGAATAGATTGCATCTTGCTCCCTATTTTGCAAAATTCACTCGTTTATTGTTTTTATCTTTTTATCTCATGCATGAATGATGAGTCGGGGTGGAACCTAAATATATTCACATAGCGTCATTGACCCTATGAATCGTAGCCTATATCTTGCTGCCTTAGATAGTTCCTAGCCTATCCTTTGTACGTATTGGCTGGCGCTCGTAGATTGGTAGTTGTTTATGTTCACTTTATTTTAATTGTTAATGTGTTGGCATCCGATTTACAAGATCGGATTTCACCTGCGTAAACACGTACTAGTCCCAAGGATCATGGCTAGTACACACAGTTATACAAAAACGGTACAATGCCAACGTTCTGATTATTACAAAGAGGGAACTTAGTCCAATACAAGCACAAGCAACGGCTCGCAGGCCGCAATACAGAGTACACAGCGATACAGGCCTATAACAACATCTAGAAATTTATTCATTCCACAGGCACGAGGGCTGTAGGAACGCGCAACCCTATTCTTCATAGTCTTCCTCGGAGAACGTGTCCTCATCGTAAGCAGGATCCTCCTCCTCGGATGGCGGGCCATACTCGGATGGACCAGTTGTTGAAATTTTGAAAAGGGAGAGGGGAAAATGAGCGTGAGTACAAATTGTACTCGCAAGTCGGGAATGATGCAAATGTGGTTAAGTATAAGGGGGGCTTAGGATATTTTGCGGAAATGCATTTATTGGCCTAGTTTTGGCAAAAGTAATTTAGAACCAATAAATCTTAACATTTTCTTTGGGCTCTTCTCAAACGGTTCTCGCCACTTGGCCTCAGTGCCATAGCGAGAACAAAATCCTTTCTCATTTCTTTTCTCAAAACGGTTAGGTCCATTCCGTGCGACACTTTCCGGTAGGCCGACCCCCAATCCAGAATGTAGCCGGTGGCACCTAACTCAAACGAAATCTTTCTCAAATTCTTTGCTCAGCTCAAATCCTTCGTTCAAAAACCCCTTTTTAAAACTGGTTTTTAAAATGAAAAGCTACCATATGAACAGTCCCTTCGCGCGCTCATAACCGCGAGAACGGCTATCATGATAGTTTTAACTCTGCAGAGTGGGTACGCTTTACTCTCGATAGGCTACGCACCAGAGGTGTTTCGCCATAAGACCGCTAACCACAAGGGCTAACGATCGGGCCCGTCCCATACCGGGGCTCGAGGTCGTACTATTATGGCTTAGTTCGTAGGATCATAGGACAAATAGTCTTTAGACTAGGAGAGAGTTGATATTTTAGCCCAGTTTTCAAAACGGTGCCGCACTGCACCAACTAACAAAATATCTCCCCCTAGTCGGAAGGTTTTTGGGGTAAGAGGAAAATCATTTTCTATTGAACATCACCCATGATGCACTATCTTTAAAACACATTTTTCCCAAACATTTCTCGACCGTGTTCTCATTTCACATAGAGGAATATATCACATCGCATCAAGATTTTTAAGCATTTACCCTACCACCACGGAGTATCTAAATATGAGCAATCCATATTTTGGCCTTAGGTTTAGTCCTACAATATTTCTTAGCTTTTCTATTTGGCATGATATCTAAGTCTAGTAAATACGGCGATTATCATTTTAAACTAGCATGCATATTTTCAAGTCTAGCAAATCTTTTCTAAATAACCAAAATGGCTTCACAATATGATCGAAGGGGGACTTGCCTTGATCGGTTCCGGGGAAAGCGAAGGGGACGTCGTCGATCGGGTCTTCGGGGCCTTGACCTCCTAAACGCGCACACACATATGCAAAGCAATACAACATACATAAACGAAATGTTTGATGATGTCACTGTTTTAAGAAAAAAAGCAGCAACTCTAATGCATTTTTATTCAAACGAATTATTGTGAAAATTTATCAAGCCTACATGAAATAATGCACCTAAAGCTATTTATTTAACCAAAAATGAATTCTACATGCATGACATGCATATATATAATTTTCCTAGGACCAGAAACCATTACAGTTTTTTTACTAACTTTTACAGAATTTTTACCATACTTTGGTTATTTTTAACAATTGCTTTTTGGTGAACAAATAATGATTAGGATCGAATTTGTAAAAAGAAGAAAAAGAAAAAGGGGGCCTCTCGGCGCTGGTCCGGCTAGACCGCTCGGCCCAACCGCGGCGCGGCCAAGCACGCGCGGCGCCAGCGAGGTGGCACGGGAGCTGCTGACCGATGGGCCCGAGACCCCACCTGCCAGTGACTTGCGGCAACGCGAAAAGGGAAAACAGGGGAGGCAATCCCGGCGGTGGCGCTGCCATCGGCGGCTACGGCTCCGGTCACCAGGGTCCAATTGGGCACATGCAGAGTGAGATGTGAGCAAGGCGAACATAATGAGGGTCCAAACATCCCGAGGGGTGGACGAGCAAGCGGCACGGCGGCCCTTGGCGGTGGCGGTTCATGGATATCGTGGCGGCGATGAAGTGCTCGGCCAGGTACCAATTACTCCGAGCGGAAGAATGAGGAGAAGTGGAGGGAGCTACCTTTGAGCTCGCCGGGTCGGAGGGAGCGGCAAGGCAGTGAGACCGCGGCGGCGACGACGGCGCGGGCTCCGAGAGACGCGCGTGGACCACACAGCTCCAAATCACCGGCGCGAGCTTCACGGGGATGACCTGCGCCAATTACACGGTGAGGTTGGCGGGGAAACCGAGGCGAAACAATAGAGGGAAAGGGGGTCGCGGGGAAGTGGGGAACACGGCGCACCGGCTCTGGCGAGGGTCAAAGCGGTGGCGTGAAGCGGAAGCGAAGGAGGTAGCAGTACCCCCCTTATAGGCATGTTCGTCCGAGGGATTTTGACGCGACGCGTAGGGTTGGCCATGCCGGCGTAGTCTTCGGCCGGTAGCGTGAAGAAGAGCGCGACGGCGTCACGGGTGTGTGACCGGCGACAAGACGGAAGGGGCAGAGAGGAGAGGGGTCCGGAGGAGACGATCAGGACGAGCGATCGCATGGGAGAATACGCCCACGAGCCTTCGGGAGAACGCGGAAGAGAGAGAGCACAGCGGCGGCGACTGGCGAACACGGGCGTGATGCAGGGGAGAAGAAGGCAGAGGAGGAGGAGAGCTGACGAGGCGGGCCTACCTGTCAGGGAAATCCCGCTGCGCAGCGCAAGGAGGTGGCCTGCTACGGGATGGGCTGGCGCGGCTCGGCGGCCCAACAGAGGAAGGGAGGTGGCGGAGAAAGGAAAAGGGAGGAAAGGAGGAAATGGGCCGGTCTGGGCCGAGAGGGGAAATAAAATGCTTTTAAGTTTTCTGAATTCCAAAGGCATTTCATTTTCAAATATTCTTTATATATATATTACTACTTAGGAAATATAATTTCGTTTTCCCAACAATTACCAACACCTTTCCAATTAATTCTATTTGGGATTAGCTTTAAGAAAATATAATATACACATTAAACAAAATATTAAATTTTTCCACCAAGGGTACTACTTAAAATACTTAAAACATAATCTTAATTAAAAAGCCATGCAATGAAATGAAGATGTCGTGATGCTGACATTAATAAATGATTTAACATTTTTAAATCATGCATTTTAAGGAATTATTAATAAATTATTAACGTGCCAAATTGGTTTTAAAAATTTGGGATGTTACATAATGTGACTTGGTATGATTCGTGATGTTAAGTTGCTTTAATAACCTATTCAACTAAAACCTACTTGCCGTGTGTTGAGTCAAGGTGACAAGTCGGGTGGTATTGTGGCATGAGGTATGTGGTGGAGGTAGTCACTCTAAGGACTCTTGGCGTGTGCATATCCTGCCAAACCAAACAAGCGCAACCATAAATGCTAGCGTCAGCACGATGCGCAGCATTTGCTAGTCCTGGCTTAGTACTTAGGGAAAACTATTAAGGCTAGCTCCAACAACACCCTGTATACATCACCGAATCACTAAAAAAGAGGATGAAGTGCTCCCCTATAGTATCCAACGGTGTCCCTTAAAGCATCCCGTAATTCACCGTAGCGGAGAGAGAAACCGTATATGTACGGGACCTCCCTCACTCCCGTATCCTCAACTGGCATCGCTCCCGCGCGAGATCGGAAGAGGCACCGCGCTCTTCTCCTCCTCCCACTCTTCCTCTCGCCCGCCTCCGACGGGCGACGGGGCGGCGGAGGTCGGCGGCGGCGGGCGGACGTCTTGGGCGGCGGCGGTTTGGTGGCGGCAGCCTGGCTGCAACTTCAGGCGGCGGCGGACGGCGGCAAGACGGCGGGTGGCGCTCGGTGGCGGGCGCGACGCGATTGGAGGCACGAGGAGCAGCGCTGGGCGAGGAATGCGGTGGCGGGTCGGTTTGGGCTGGGCGCGCGAGGCGGCAGCTCGGCGTCTGCGGCGGCGCCCGAGACGGTGCACGGCGACGGCCTCGTCGGCGGCGACGATGGGCAGGGAGCGGCTCGAGGGAGGTTGAGGGGAGGAAGGAGGAGGAGGAGGTGGAGGCGGACGCTGAAATTAGTTACCATGCGAGGTTCTACGAGAGAGATCAGGGGGGAAAGAACTGAAGAGAAGAGGTGAAATTAGTTCCCAGGCGATGAAGATATTTGCTATTGGATCGTTTTTTTCAGCGCAGCAGCGGCAGCTACATAGCAGTTGGATAGAGATCCATTTTATGGGTTACTGTTGGAGGCATACATGTTTATAGGGGATGGAATTTTTAGAGGGAACCCCTATATCAAGCTATAAGGGATCAAATTTAAGGGGCCTTGTTGGAGCCAGCCTAAGACATGATACTTTGAAAAGATCGGGTTGCGGTCCGCTGGCTCAAGAGGGGGACCCGTAGTGTCGAAACCATAGAGGGGGTATCGGTGTTAAGAAAAGGAACTGATGAACCACCTTGTATCGTTACTTGGTCTAGGCTCCCAAGGAAGAGCTAAGATGTAAAAGTACCACTAGGCTAAGCTTATGGGTAAAGTGTGCTACACTCTGCAGAGTTAAAACTATCATGATAGCCGTTCCCACAGTCATGGGAGGGGGGGAAGGTCGTACATGGTAGTCTTATGTGAATAAATGCACTTGATGGGTTTGTTTGGTTTAAGTTGTTCCAGACAAGTGTTGGCATACAGAGGGGCTTTGGGAAGTCGATCTCTGATTGTTTCTCTTGTGAATCTCTATCACTATTAATTGTTGTACAAAACTGTTTTACAACACTTTAATAAATTTGACTACAGTAGTTGTTTATGCAAAACAGCCGCCCTGTCCTTGTTTATATCCTTGCCTCATGATAAGAATTCTTGCTGGGTAGTCGTGTACTCACTATACAATCCACAGATATTTGTATTCAGTAGAAGACATAGGTCCGGTCTATCTTCAGGATCGAGAGAATTCTACCCCGGACTGTGATCAAGATTAGCTGACGCTCAAGGGTCGGATTGGAGCAGCATCATATTTTTATTTTCGCTACATATTTTAATTTCCACACTCTGATATATTATATATTATGGACAATATTATGTCATCTTTAAATCAAACTGTTGTAATAAGTAGTTGTGGAACAATTACTTTTGCATAATATATAATTTTCTTAGTTATTGTGATTGTGTGATGATGTTCACAAGCTATCGCTCACAAGTTGCTAGCATTGATCTATGCGACTAGGAATCGATTATGAGTGGATCCTGGTGAAGCTGGGGTAGCAACATTGTCTTCGCGTCAACCACCATATATGCCGATAGGCGCTCATTGAATGAACCAAGCTTTCTTCTCCACCTATCTGACTCGACCAGGGCTTCAGCGGTAGTATTTGTGTTAGTCATCCTCTCAAACACCAAGCACAGATAACCCAACAGGACATCTATGGTACCACAAGTGTTAGCAGTGTGAGGGCTCAAAGCCATAGCTGCGTAAAAAAAATACAGTTTAAAAATAAAGCAACATTGCACATATGTACATTGATGTGTTGCTGACTTGTCTTGTACCTGCACAAAAAAAACCATGTTGTCCCATATTTTCAAACCTAGAGTACACTACTTGGTAGTAGCAGGGAGCTCGCATTCCCGTATATGACTAGCCAGGCTGTGCCGCATTTCTTGAAACTCCTCGTAGATCTCACATAAGGTAGGTTTCCTATCCTAACCAATGAACTTACAGAGCTTGTAGAGGGGTTTTACTGCTTCCATGCTCTCCCTGATTTGGGCCCACCAGCTCATATAAGTCATGCTTACATAAGAAAATTGCCCCTCAATGGCCTGGCTACTTGTTTTCAACCACCTATTGTAGTTGTACAACCAACGACAGATCCTCTTTGCTCCATCAATGATTTTGCATTACGGGGAAATGTGCCAATGTCCTTCAACATCAAGTTAACCGTGTGGCCAAACAAGATTGCCACACAATATTTGGGTGTTCCTTGTGAAGTTGCAAGCATGCCTTCTTATAGTTTGAATCGTTGAATGTCACAATCTGGACAATATTCTCACCACCTCATTTACCACTTTCTTTAACTCCTATATGAACACGAACACATATTAGCATGAAAAAGGATACAACTAAAGACATCAACATAACACCAATGTAAGGTTTTCAGCTATACCCTCAGGAGAGCTCACTATCTGTGACTCATTCATGACATTCACCGACTTGTGGAAATATGTTGTACCATTGCAGTTAACATGAAGTTGATGATGCTCATGCTGGTTGGCCCAGTTCATGAATCACACATTATGGACAACCCAAATTGCTACCACTCCGCCTTCCATTGCTTTATCCCTCTCCTGATGACTCCTTTCATTTTCAAGGTGATACTTCCAATTAATTTCTCTCCCTATTGGAGATAGAAGTCCCACTTCTACAAATGATAGCCATGGTGAAGTTTTTTATAGTCGGCATGACAAATGGCATCAATAATTCATAATAAAGTACACAAACAACAACATATTTAACATATGCTTCTATGTCTCCCTAAAGACATCCAGAAAGTATGGGTCATTTGCTTTCCTCCCAGTTATGCCAGTGGTGTGAAACCGTCTAGACCACCCCATGGCAATAGCCTCTCTTGTACTTTTTTCAAGCAGTTTTCATCTTTTTCATAAACCTTGGCGGTGGCTTGCACCGGGGGAAAGGACAGGGAGTCAGGTAAGCTAAGTGGGGGAGGTTGAGAGTAAGAGGAGGAGAAGGGCTTGAAAACAATGGTTTGAAAAATGCATGTTTTTTATTTTGTAAAAGTGCTTGAGAGAGGTGTGGGAGCTGGCGGTGCATGGATCTCTGAGTGAATCTCGCGGCTACAAAGTTGCCCCAGATTGCATTTTCGTTTTCTTTAATCCAACTCATGTACATGGGTAAGAGATCACTAAATTGTTAGATTAAATATGTAAAATCTAGATATATTCATCTAAAAACCAATGGTGATTGGATTAAATAAACAATACACTATTTTGACGTGCCTTAATAAATCCTTTTAAGTTTACCTCTGCTTAGATTAGATGGGTGGGCTCTCTAACCCTGCGCTGTTCTCAACAGTCACTAGAATCTATTGGAAAAATCTTAGGATCAATCCTCCGAAACTACTCGCCAAACTGGCCGTTACCTCTTAGCCGAACACCAAGAGAATTCATTGAGCTCGCGTTCAGCAATAAACACACCTCCCTGACTTAGCTCACTGATTCAACACGGGACAAGCTCACATATTTTCCTGGTGCTAAAACTTGCACCTTTCATTGGCCCTTGGTCATCTATTTATACTAGTGAAATCACAAGATTCATACTCAAATTAGAACTACTAATTCTAAACAAACTCCATCTCTTGTACTTTTACTTTTAGATAAGCCTAATCATACTCAAACTAGACAAAACCTATCAAGATTAGATCCAACAATCACCCCCTAATATTGATCATAATCTCTTGGCGCGTCTTCTCAAACTTGACGCAATCTAATGACTTGATAAATATGTTTCCTTGCACAATCCTTACGCCCATCTGATGTGTTCACAATCTTGGCGGGTTGCTGCCCAAACTTGTCCTTCAAGTCACCTTTGCATACTCGGTTCTTCTTCTTCTTTTTCTTCTTCTTCTTCAACGTCTTCGCTTTCTTCTTCTTCATAATCCTCTTTTTCTTCTTCTTCATATCGTTGGTGCCATCTTTATCTCCTTCTCCTCCTTCTTTGTATCAGCTGCCTCCTCTATGTCACAGAAAGGATCTGACTCCAACACATCTGTTAGGTTGGTTGGAATTGCAATGGATGTTCCTCGCTTGAACATTTCAAGTGTTACAACCTTTTCATGCACTTCTTTTGACTATGCTCATTGTTATATATGTTCAATTGAATCATATATAACCTATCTTTATATCTTTTTACTTTTATTAGAAGCTTACCGCTTTGCTCATAGAGTCATAGACTCATAGATCTTCTTAGTGCATGATCACTTTGCATCCGTCTTCGACAAACTGTCCCAAATTAATGATGTTTTTCAAAAGACTCGGTATAAAATATACCTCGGAGAACACACATTGTTCTCCGTTCTTGCACTGGAGAAGAATTGACCCTTTCCCCTTGATCTCTACAATAGACCCATCACCAAATTGAACTTGTTCTTGAAAAACTCTCATCCAACTTCTCGAACAATCTCTGCCCTGTTATATGGTTGCTTGCACCATTGTCCAAATACAACTTCGTGGATATAGGTTGTGTTTCACACTCGACACACGACCTTGACATCATCTTCTCTTTACTCAAAAGCACCACATTATGTACCTTTTGAACATGCGTGGAGATAAGTAGGCATGGTTTATCATCAACGTCTTTATGGATGAGATTCGTCTTCCCATTGTGCCAATCTCGATTATGACGATGTTTTTTGCACTCAGATGCATAGTGCCCATATACATTGCAGTTGAAGCACTTAATCTTGCTCCTATCCTTTACACCCCCCGAAGTTTCGTTTGCCGTTGCTTGACTTGTCACCATCTGTATCACTTGACGGACCGCTACTGTCAGTATCGCTTAACGAGTCATCATCACCACGACCACCCTTATCGCGCTGATGTATACCACAATGGCTGCAAACGTTTTTTTGACTCGGATCCTTTACTAGAACCCTTATCACCGTCCTTCTTTCCACCACCTCTAGAAAACTCCTCTCCCTTCTTTGACAGTGTCTCCTACTGTGATCGGGTGAGCAACAGTTTCCCTTGTTCCTCTGAATCACCAATAGTGGATTTGATCAGTTCATCGTACGTCTGATAGCGACCAATTAGATCAGCCAGTGTTAAAGTCTTCAAGTCAATACATTGCTCTATCGAGACGACGAGCTGTATGTATTCCTCCGGTGCCGCACGCAAGAAACGGTGCACCACATCAACTTCCGATAGCTGCTTGTCCTTGTCTTTCTCCAGATTTCGGATACCATTGACGATCGCCGAGACACTGGCTGCGAAGGCTTCTACAGTCTCGCCATCCATCATCTTGAGATCCTCAAAATCACGTTTAAGAGACTGTTACTTCGCCTCTATGACACGATCATGCCCGACATTCGCCATCTTGATCGCCTCCCATGCCGCCTTCGCCGAGTCCATTTCGGCGATGGTAATCATGAGATCTTCGGGTATCACACTATAGATTGCCGATAGTGCCAGTCGATCCTTTCGGTATTCCGAGCCTTCTTTCTTGTACGCGTCACCTCCTGGATCGACAGCAGACCGTACCTCCTATGCCTCCATCGCTACACGCATCTTGATGGCCCTGATAGTATAGTTGCTCCTTGCAAGTTACGGTACATCGTCGACGGTGGGGCCTCCTGCCTCACAACCGACGCTCCTGCTACATGCGATACTATCGACATCTTTTTATTGCGAAATCCGAGTTGAACCTAGGCTCTGATACCAATTGTTGGACAAACCTTAGGATCAATCCTCCGAAACTACTCGCCAAACTGGCCGTTACCTTTTAACCGAACACCAAGAGTATGTCACCGAGCTCGTGTTCAGCAAGAAACACGCCTCCTTAACATAGCTTACTGATTCAACATGGAAAAGCTCATATATTTTTCTGGTGCTAAAACTTGTACTTTTTCTTGGCCATTGGCCATCTATTTATACTAGTGAAATCATAATGCTCATACTCAAATTAGAACTACTAATTATAAACAAACTCCATCTCTAATGCTTTTACTTTATATAAACCTAATCATACTTAAAACTAGACAAAACCTATCAAGATGAGATCCAACAGAATCTGCTATCACACAGTTAATACGTTATCTCCAACTTTAAAATAGTTAACTTGGAAGCGATTCAGATCATGCATTTTTTTTTTTTGTTGAAACGAACAATCGATCATGGATATTTTTCAGTAGGAAGCTTAAAAAGGGCCCATGGTCTTCATCGATGCGAAGGATCGAGCAATAAGCTTAGCTAGCATATTATAGGGCATACATAGATCATATATTCTTTCATCTTTTCACCTTTAGTCTTCAGGTAATCTCCGACGCAAATTGTTCATGGCAGAGAAGTGAACCGTGACGCCGACGCCAGCAACTTGCACCGGTAACTACGTGCTACGGATCCCCAATATAACAAATTTACAATAAATCTCCACTCTGGCATCCAGTTCATCGTGTGCTCAAGCTGTATGATCTGTGCATCCAGTTCGATGGTGTGCTCAACCGTCGTACCATTTGTATCTGCGTGTCTGTGCGGCTAGATTTTGTTTCAATCATTTGCTCAACCGTAGTTCCAGTTCTTTTCAGCTTAACAGCTAAACGTCTTAACAGTTTAACGACTTATCTACATTTTGAAAACACATATATGTTTTGAGTTTTCTTAGTCCATTTTTTCACTGTTTTGAAGGTGGGTTCTAACGCATTAAAAAGCAAGTCAAACGAAATGTATCTAAATCTCGAGACTATCTCGAGAAGCTCTCGAAGTTCAGTCATTTCAGCCGTTCAGATCAGCTCAAAAAAACAGGGTCTTAGTTTAACATGAACTCTTATTATTGTTGCTTTGTTATGATTTGATATAAACTCTTTTTTAATCTATATTGTTGTTTTGCTGTACCTGATACAAAGTTCTTTTTTAATCCGGTATGGATTTTTTTCCTATTAATTTTTATTCCAAGATTTTTTTTGTAATTCATATGATATTCCTTTTAATCCAGTCTATTATAATCTAGCCCACAATATCGATGGTATTGATCTTTCTTTTTTATTTATGATTATTGTAGAATTTTTTAGTATTTTTAAGATCAATGTGGTTGCTCCATTGGACCCTCTTTTAATTATAAAATGGGTACGGTGTCCCATGCAAAAACCTAAAATACTTTTTTGTAGATGAAACTTTAATAGAATTGATATCCAATCATAAACATAATTTGTGTCTGATGTTAGTCGTATAGATCATGCATGGTAAGCTCCAATTTGAAAGATATATTAATAACTCCGTTATATCTAATGTGTTCATGATGGTCGAGCATGATCATGAATGAACTTTGTTCTATTATTTTTAGTTTCTATGTGCCTTTTTCCTATTTTTTCATTGGTATAAACTTTTCTCTGTTTTTTACTCTGAAATATTGTTCTCATCTTTATTGTAATTTAGATGAAATCTCTTTTTTTAATATAAACCATTATATCTGGTATCATGGTAAATCCATGGTGTGCATCTTTCATTTATCTAATTTATGTAAAAAATGATTTGATTATGTGGTGGCTTCATTTGCTCCTGCTTCTGTATATGGTGTGCACAATTGCACGCCTAAATGTATGCTAAAAGATAAATGCCCTAATATAATTCATATTTAATTAGAAGGATAATTATTTTATGTTATGTAGTCAAATAGATCTTGGCTATTTATAATATATAGTCCAAGTATAATCTGGATGATGTTTGTCGTAATAAAGATGCACATGAGTACATTATATTCAACACTATCGTATTAGTTATCTAGATCTCTAACTTATCTTTGATCTTTTTGTCATCTTTGTTGCTACTGCTAGCCACGACTCTAACACTCAGTTCTTCTTTTCGACTCGTACGATACAATAGATAGATAGATAAGTTAGTATTAATATTTAATTTTTATTGTAGTTTACATGTTGACATTTTCTATCTTTTTATTTTAATATCAGTAGTTTTGTATTGTTTGTATGTACTCTTTTTTATAATATTGTGGTTGATATGTACTTATTTTTTATTTTTTACTATTTTAGTTTGGTATATTTGTGCTGTCTTTCTTTTATTATGGTTGATACTTTTTATATTATTTATATTATGAATTTTAATTTTTTTTTAATGTAGCTGGTATTGACTACTTCCTCCGTTCTAAAATGTAAGGCGTGCATGTATTTTAAAAAGTCAATGTTTAGAACGTTTGACTAATAATTATGCTAGGAAAATATATGTTGAATGTTATGCATGTGATATAGTTAGACTCGTATTTGAAAGTACTTTGATATGATGTTAATTTTATAGCTATTGATGATATAATATGAAAGAAATTAATGGTCAAAGTTTACGTTTGTTGATTTTATCAAAAAATTATGTGCCTTACATTTCAGAACGTAGGGAGTATTTTTTAGTTTTTCTAGTAATCCTGAGCTCTATTTTTTTTTTATTTTTTATTATATCTAATATGGACTCTTTTTATAGTCACTGACCGCTCATCTTCTTTCGATGTTCCCATCTTTGACAAGGTATATAGTGATATATGTATACACGCCAACGTTGCCTAAGATTCTTATGTAGAAGAAATGGAAGATCAGACAAAAATACCACACAAAAGCTAAAAGGGAAACAATTTGCAAGTCCATAGATAATAGGGGATAGCTAGTTCATGTTTGTGTGGTACTCTAAATATAGTTTTCACGCTTCTCAAAAGTCTGATTCTTGTGGACTGCATAATTCACATGGCGCCGCAGAAAAATACGTGGGCTTCTTCTGGAGCTGGATTCATACTATGCATGAGTTCGGCCATAAACGGACACGGCTATATTACGGGCCTAATGTCTTGCTGCACAGTTTGGGCTTGTGAACGTATCGAAACCAAGGATCAAGTCAAAATTGTTCTCTTTTTCCTTTTCTCTAGCTCTGTTCTGTTCCCTACCAGGAGACATGTTTTGGATGTCCACGCGGGGAAAATTCCCAGCCCAACATATCTACGTGGTTTCCATGAGAAGTCCATATATAGACATAGTCCATCACATTAGGAATCCTCAATGTGCCCTCTCCTCGTCTAGGCAACCCGTCCCAGTCTATACGGCCATACAGCGACTTAGGCATGGTTGTGCGCAACTTATGTGACTTATTTTGATTTATCTGTTTATTTACTTATTTTTATTTAAAATATAAATAGTTTAGTTTTTTAATTTATCTTTTTTCTATCTCAAAAACGTGTCTAAATACTCTAAAACAAGTAAAAAAAAAGGACTCGACTCCCAAGGCTACCTCGAGATACTCACGAAACTAGAAGATAAGTTAAATAATAAATAAGTAAATAAAAAAAGAAAGAATAAGCCCTAGTTGGGCGAATCTGCTTTGCTCTTACATGGCTGCCCTAGGCTCCAAAATGAGGAGAGGAGGATGGAGATGTGTCGACCTTCGATGCACAAGGGAGGATATTGGTGCGAAGGAGGCCTTTGCAGCGGTGAAGGACCACATGTTGACAAGCTCCATGGCAGAGAGGAGGAGGCTAGTGTGGCGTTGGAGGATGGACATCGGTGAGCTCCGATGTTAGAGGAGTAGGCGAGGAAGGAAGATTGTCACCTAGTTTTTGTTGGATTTCTTATGGGAGAAAGAAGGAACAAGGGATAGTGTGATGACATGCGGGCGGTGGTCAACATGAATAAAAATGTCATGTTTTTTTTATTTTAGAAGTCCATTGACCTGAAATTCTCCTATAGTTGTTATTTTCTCAAGAGAATTTAACACTAGTTACCAAACAAATAAACTCATAGAGAGAGAGGCAGGGAGAGAGTGAGAGAGAGAGAGAGCTAATGCTCTATTATGCCCTCAATGGAGTTATGTAAGATAGACGTAAACTATTTTGGAATGCTCATTTAAAATGTACATTGTAGTGCGAAGACGGAGAATATATCCTTATTGTTGCTTTTAGTCCCCCATAGGTTATCGATTGTGGGGGTGCACAACTTAAAAGGTGGGGTGGCCATCATCTGACAGGCTAGTCTTTTTGCATTGTGTAGCTTTAATGCATTTCTCAACCAAGCATGGAGTTGTTTCCTATGCTCATCTAGGTGCCGACGCTGCCGCTAGCCGCTACCGCCGTCAGCAAGCTTCTACTCCCACCACTACCACCATATCCGACGAGCTCTTCTTCTCCATCATCACCACAAACTTCTCCTCACCCTCTCCTACAATGAGCTTCTCCACAACCACCACCCCCATATCCTCCTCCAATGAGCTCCTCCTTCCCATCTCCTCCGACTAGCTCCTCCCCATATCCTCCTCTCCTATGCCCATCTTCTCATCTCTATTCTCCACTCCCCAAGTCGAGCTTACTTCTGAATTGCGGGACTAGAGAGTCCCTTTCTACAGGAGACAACAAAAGACACAGAGAGATTTTTATCCTGGTTCAGACCTCCCGAGCAAGGTATAATAGCCATATGTCCAGTGCTTTTACTATAATCAGGAGATCATAGTACTAAAGTTTGCGAGAGAAGAACTCGGCTAAGGATCCTCTCTAAACACCGGAGATGTGCTAAGGATGTGATGCTAATGATCGTGGTCCTCTATCTACCCTCACACAAAAGGAGATATTTATACTGGATACAAATAGGAAAAGATAAATATACATGGTAATAAATCTCTAGAATTATGTAAGTTGACAGCGCCGTCTTGGAACCCTAACACGCTCCACTGTCATGGGCCAAGCCATCGCAATAAGGAAAACTTAATCGCTATGCCTTACGATGCTTTGATCAACATGTCCCTAAGCAACGCCTAGCCTCGTGCATCGCCTATCATCCAGGATAGTTGTACGTCTATAGGCAATGGGCAGAAGGATACCCAGGAAACATTAAGAGGTATTTCATTATCCGGGGAAGGCAAAAACTCAATCCTCGACAATACTGCAACATTTCGATCAAAATATTGCAACATATTTTCGAACTAAGTGCAATAGTGTTTGATTTTTAATTTTTGATCAGATGTCAGATCCGTAGTCTGCTCCCTATAAAAATCTAAATAAGAGAATAAAACATTAGATCCCAAAAAAGGTGGAAGAATCATAGAGTAATACCACACATGACCTCATGAAAAACAAATTTAAAGCTCACAGGTGTTTTCTTTAGTTGGACAAGAATAATTAGATAGTAATAGTTATTTTAAGACGGTACAACGAATGCACACAACTCACACAACACGCACGCCTCACACACACGCATGCGCGTCTAATGCTTACGAAGAATCAAATCAAAGGCCCTCTAAGACCTCCTTACATGGGTGCACGTAGTCCCACTAAATATGCACCAGTGAATGCCAGCCCCAATCCAATACCATCCATCCATTTTTAAAATTATATTACCCTGTTCTTTTCTCTCTATTGGATCACAATTTGACACATAATTGGATTACCATTATACATGTGCTGATCCCGAGTGTACTAGGCCCAGGAATAAATTACGGGAGATGCCATGAAACCCGAACCGAGGCGGGGCTCGACCTCTGGCCATCAGGGTGAACAACATCGCAACTGAGCAAAGTCTCAGTCCTCAAATTGGGTCAGTATAATAGTTGAAGGATTGGATTTAAGCCATTGTTCATCCGAACAATTTCAGAAGCTACGGACGAAGTGACGAAGATCCCTAATCATGGGAACAGGAGCTATCTGTCCTCTCCCAGTCTCCCTCGTGCAAGTTGCGGCGACGAGATCATTAGGCCAACTGTGACACGGATTGGGCGATACTCCGCCGTACACACGCACACATACACATCGCCATTATTGTGGCGATTATCACCACAGCAAAGAAGCATTATGGAGTGACCCATTTTTTGTTTGTGGTAGGGCAGCTTTAACTCCATCGTATTCGTTGGAAAGGAGGAAAGAATCGAGGAAGAAGAGAGGCTGGTAGCCTGGTACTGGTGCCCGATGGATCGATCGATTATGCGTACGATTTGACAGGCGCGCGTGCAGACTTGTACCTTCTGTTTCTTGCACCGAGACGACTGCATACCGTGTGCTTTGGATACGAAGGTTCGGACAATTGGACCCATGGTGTTGGGCTATTGGCCGTTGATTAATGGGAACCCATGCTGTCTGCACAGGCCCTGTGTATCATTGCATAGAGCTGTAGGGTTTACCGTGAGTGACTAACTGGCTATATACCGATAATACGGAGACACCCTATTTGAAAAGGAAATTTTTCTAGAACATAGTGTAAATTGTGAAGAAAATTTAGAGTGAGTAGTTGATGGTGAAATGGAGTGGAGTAATGAAGTGTTTGATGTAGATGCTCTTATATGGATGTTTTCTTGATTTAAGTATGTCCGAGTCATTGGATTAGCTTTGAAGTCCTTTTATCAAAGGAGTTAAATAGATTTTTTTTTAACTTGCAAATGTATATGCATACGAACATTTCTACTATTTTAACTAGCAAATTCATATGTACTTGAGTAGTAGTTTTTGGATTTTTCACTAGATAGGTATTTGAGAAATTTCTTTAGTGTGTATTAAGTATATAAGCATGTAGTGGGGTATGTATGCCACTTTGAAAGTGTGGCTTTATCTTTTTCCACTTTGTTGATGGGATTCAATAAGATGTCCCTCTCAACTTTGAGCTTCCTGTTTCCATGCCATTTTGCCTTTTAATAAGATGTCCCCATAGGCATGTGAAATGATGATTTTTCTCTTTCCTCCTTGGCCATGGAGCAAAGGTGCGTGGTAGCGCTCTCTGCCTTGCCTGCCCTTCTCTACTTCCTCATGCCGTTCGTATAGTTCACTGAGCTCACCAGCAAGGTGGCAGCGCATGCAAGGCAGAGAAGTTCGGGGCACCAGCGTGGGCTTTGACAATGAGCTCATCGGCGTAGAGGAGTAGAGAGGGGAGAACATGGAGGAGTGGTGGGGTGGTGGCGGATCGAAGATAACCTCAGCACCGTGGAGGCCATGGCTGGCGGAGCTCAAAACATGAGGTCGCCGCCGCCACCTTGAGTGCTTAATATGCCTCTTTGCCTATCGTCGGAGCTTGCCACCAACGCCGCGAGAATCCAAACCACCGTCTATTGCCTTCTCTTGTTGAAGAGAGAGAGAAGAGGTGGATGGAATTAGTAAGGTCATTCTGCATGTCTAAATAAGGGGGAAATCAAAATAACATGAAAACAAGCGGCATAACATTAGAAGTGACATCCATATATACAATTCGAAAATGGCATATACCACTACAAGGAGAACCCCCCTTTGCCAACGCATGCATGCATTGTTAAAAGCTCATAT
Source organism: Raddia guianensis (assembly GCA_036346415.1). NCBI lineage: Eukaryota > Viridiplantae > Streptophyta > Magnoliopsida > Poales > Poaceae > Raddia > Raddia guianensis. The sequence goes on along the minus strand of CM070541.1, from coordinate 12,949,098 downwards.
AGACGTTACGTGGGTCTTTACCAACGCATTTAAGAAGCGTGGCTACTGCGGCCGTTGCAAGGGTCTATCGCCATGCTTATAAATGTGTTGGTAACAGGGTGAATAATGCGTTGCAAGGTTACAACGCTTATATTCATTATGTGACTACACATTTATGCGTTGTCATCCAGATTATGGTGACGATTATAGCAACGGATATAATAGGCTTGTAACAACGCATATACGGGTTTTTTTTATATAGATGGATTAATAGCAATATTTTAGTGATTTATGTATTTCATGATATTTCAGATAACATAAATGGCAATTATAAATTGAAACCCTCATAAATATATAAAATATGTCATTACATTGGACTTGTCACATTACACATGATAGCAAGACACCATTCAAAACGTATTACATGGAATTAGGACTTTATTCCATACATCAGCAACTAGAAAAAAAATAGTAAAACATTTCAATGAATAATCATTTGCGCGTCCAACCATCTTCTCTCTTGTGTTTTCACCATGTCCTTGACAATGTCGTCAATTTATCTTCTCAATCTAGCATGAAAAATTAGAATAGTTAATAAATTAGAATAGTTAATAAAAGGAGAAATGGCAAGATATTATTTGCCGTGTACATACCACCACATGCACCTGCCCCTGGGCATGAGTTGCGGAGCACATTCTTTCTCTGCTCATCACCGATTGATCCACTAACGAATCCACCATAGCACTGTATGCCATATCAAGATTAGTAATCATAAGCTGTACAATCCTGCAAAAGAATAAGGAGCAGAGTCGATGAACAATTTAAAGGTGAAAAAAATATCTGGAAAGCAGATACTATGTCATAAAAATTACCCTGAAAGTGACCAGGCTGCATTAAAAAAGTCAATCAGAAAACAATCGGTAAAAACAATTTATAACTGACATATGTTTAACATATTTGTTTCACTGGTTAACAGCTACAGTACCATACTATATGAACGATCCAGTAAACATATAGCACTGCGGAACGGCCGCAAAGGCGCTGGGACGGCCGCCGCGGCACGAGACAAGGACGAACGGGAACGGGGACAGCGGCGGCGCGTGACGCAAACGACGGAGCGCTGGGACGGCGACGGCGGCGCGCAGACGGCGGACTGCGGCGCTACTAAATGATTTGAGATTCTACCAATTCAGTAGAACTGAACATTCTATCCATTCAATAGAACTGAACATTGCTGCATCTCCTTTGACACCTTGTTCAGTCTCCAATAGTCCCAAATGTTCAGCTCTAATGAACCGAACTGAACATTCTATCAATTGCTCTAGATAAAAATGCACAAGATCAATATCTGCTAAACTGGACTAACGGAGGCTGCACAATAATGTCACCTCTAATGGGGAGATGATGGACAAGGAAGTCGCTGCAGACAGCCTTGGCGGCGCGCGGACGGCGGGGCGGCGGCGCGAAGAAGCCCACGGCAGCGCATGGACTGCGGGGAGGCACGGGGATGGCCGCGGCGGCGCGGGACGGGACTCCCGGCGGCACGGGATGGGGACGGCGGCGCGCTGACAGCGGGGACACGTGGGACAAGGTGCCCCCGGCGGCGGTGCGGGACAGGGACGTCAGCGCGGGGACGCCCCCGGCGGCGCGGGAACGGGTCGGCGGCACACGGACGGCGGGGAGGCGCAGGAACGCCCGCAGCGGCGCGGGGACACCCCGGCAATGCGGGACGGGGACGGCGGCGGGCGCACGGCCTCGGCGGCGTGGGGACTGCCGGGGCTGTGCGTGCACGGCCTCGGCGGCGCGGAATGGAGAAGGCTACGGCGGCACATGAACGGCAGCGGTTTTGGGGGATTGCGGTGGAGAAAACCTAACTAGGCAGGATGACTACCTTTTTTAAAATACCCCGAGTACCCGTGCCCAACCTGGTCAACCGGATGTTTTTCGGATATCACCCGAACTGTATCCGGCCATACCTAAATCTATACTATCCAGATACTACCCGTACCCGTACCTGAATAATTGGAGGATAAATAGAGGTTTTGGTGCCATAAAAAGGTTCCCGCCATAGATACATATAGCAATTAGATTATTTTTGGAAATATGTAAATACTTTTATTAAGAGTAGGTCTAAAAAATAAAGCAATCTAATTTGACGTATTGGCAACGCATCAATTGCAACGCATGTATTCCGTAGTTATCCACCTAGCTTACCATGGATTAGAGTTTGCAACGAAAAAATACGTGGTTACCATATTTTCCTACAACGCATAAAGAAAATGTTGTGAGGTATACGTTGGCAAAGGGGGGTTCTCCTTGTAGTGTACATACCCTAGGGAGGGGGGTAGGGTGTGCCATCACTACTGACACCAAGCGCATGGCCACCAAATTGTCCAAAGAAAACACAGTGGGATTTTTAAATTTCGGTACAATCTATTCTAGAAATTATTTTCCAAGACCACATCACCCTTTCTAGCGTTGGCTGAAATATTGGAGTACCATATGCGTTCCCCCGATTGTCTTAGCTAGCAAGAACAGCGAATTTTTTTTCCCGGTTTTGCTCAATGGCGATCGCTGGTGATTCACCCTTGACCGCCTGTTTTTCTCCATTGCAGGGGGGGATGAGGAGGAGGGGAAGGGGGAGGAGGAAGGAGGGCGTGCCTCGCCGCCGTCGAGCTCCCGTCGACCTCGCCGTCAGCCCCTCGAGCTTCGCCCACCGGCGGTTCGAGTTAGGGAATATTAGGGTTTGGGTTAGGGAATATATTTGGCCGGTGTAGAGGGAGGTCGGGAGGCGGAGGACCGGCGGTGGGTGGGGCTCATCGGGCGGCGGCGAGGCGGCGCGCGCGAGCCGGGGAGGGAGATGGCGGTCGGGCGGCGGTGGCGGGGGTGGAGTGGAGGCTACGGCCGGGTTAGGGTGGGCGGGAAGCGTCGGCGGGCGGTCAGGCGGCTAGGCACCGGCGGCGGCCAGCCCGCCGCTGGCAGAGGCGGGGGGGGGGAGGAGGAGGAGGAGCTGAGCGAGCAGGGGAGGAGTCGGGTCGGGCGCCGAGGGTGAAGGGAGGAGAAGGGAAAGGAAGAGAGAGAGAGGGCGCGGGTTGATCGATCCAACGTCTTCAGAAAATCGACCAAGCACCCTATAGGGCCCGGTGACCGCATGTCAAGTCGGTCCCTTTTTTTTCTTCTTTCTTTTAATCATTAGGGATGTACTGACATAGTACCATTAGAAGCTAACACAGCGCGCGCGTCCGACGCTCCAGATCTCCCTAATCCGAAGTACAGCGCCTTAAGATCCTCAATTAAATCGGTAGCTGGTTCGCCAAGGGTACCATCAACCCAGAGCAGCAAGCTGCGCCGACCGCTACGCTACAGCGTCATGATCCATGCAAGTCAGTTTAGGTGAACAAGATGTATCATCTCATCGATGCATGCAGTATACCTGAAGGTGAACTTGCCGTCGTTGAGATCGAATCAGAGGTCGGCGACGAGAGACTCAGACATACAGCTGCTCGGCGAGGCGAGCGACTCCTGAGGCCGACGGTCATCCCATTGGCAAAGCTGAGACAGAAGTTGATCGGCATTCAGAACATATCGCTAGTTCATGGAGACAAAATGTAACTGGAGCGTGTCGATTTATACAGCAAGTTCTCAAATGTCTGGCGGCAAAATTTGTACAGGCGCAATTTTTTGTCACCTGGGAATTTTTACGCGCGTACATTTGGGAATTTTTACGCGCCGGCTTGACACAGCGTACCGGCCGGCTGATACGGAGTACTCCGTATTTGCATGCGTTGCCGGCGACTGCTGCATGCAGATTGCTCCAATTAATCAAAAATCGTCTCATTAATTAGGGGCAAATCAGGAATCATAAGTATTATACATGGTCTCCTTGGTATTCACAAAAATCAAATTGTGCCTTACATACTGGAAAGGAGGGAGTATTAAACAATCATTTAGTTCAAGTTTCATGTTCCTGGTTCGTACCCGCAAAAGGCCATGCATGTTTTAGATAAGGTTTGGATTGATTATATGCATGCCACTATACAATTGAGAAATTGCATCGAAATGCAGAAAAAATGCTACAGAGTGGCATGTTTTTCAACTATAGTGCAATTTATGATACTTTAGATAAGTCCACGGTGGGGAGCTTGTTGTCCTGGCCACTGCAAATTTAGGTAAGGTTTATTTATGTCCATATCACTGCAAAGTTTCAATATCATATAAACGCCATTGTAAAATCGGAAAAACGGCTCGTGCTACTTTAAAATCACATTCTTTGTAGAAATGTCACTATTAATCATTTGGAGTACCAATTACTATTGGCGAGCGCTAGCGTCCGGACGTCCGTCCGGACGCACGCCCGCCGGACCAACGACATCCATTGGATCGCCGCGTGGATCGAACGCATCCCTGTGCTCCCGCGTGAATGGAAGAAAGCGCGTAGTTGCTAGTCGTCGTTTGATTAAAATTCTAATTAAACTTCTGATTTTTGTACAAAATTCAAACAGTGTTCAAAATGCGTGAAATAAATTTCATAATTCTTCTAAAATCGAGAGCAACCCATTTTAAATACTTTTTGAATTTTTGAATTTTTTCACTTTTTCAATTTTATTATGTTAACTAGGAGAACGTACTTATAAGTACTTATAAAACTTACATCTATACTAGCGAAACTTGGCCGTGTGTTGATAAAATTTGGCCGTGTGCTGATGAAACGTGATGAAACTTGGATGAAACTTCGATGTAACCTGATGAAACTTGGGTGAAACCTGTTGAAACTTGATGAAACTTGAATTGAAACTTGAAGAAACTTGAAAAAACTTAGATGAAACCTGATGAAACTTTATAGTTTGGCAAAGTTTTATGAGTATGAAATCCAAGTTTTACTAGGCGAAACCCAAGTTTCAGTAGGCGAACCCACAAGTTTCATCAAATAAGTTTGAAGAGTTATATGGCAACATATATCTTGTTTTGTTCGTAAAAATACGAGAAACACGTTGGTGCAAACGGTTTGTGGATTGGAGCATCCAGTCAAAAATTATGGCTGCCGAAAGAAAAAAAAAAGATCGTGGGACCCACCTGCATGCTACTGATCAAGACACATACTCTGCGCTTGCTTGCATTGCATCTTGAGGCGCTATGTATTGCATCTGCTGCGTTGCATGTAGGTCGAAGTTCGGACGCGCCGGTAGGCCGGCTCAATGTGTTTTCGAAACTTGAATTGACCTGATGAAACTTGAAAAAACTTGGATGAAACCTGATGAAACTTGACAGTTCGGCAAAGTTTTACGAGTATGAAACCCAAGTTTTACTAGGCGAAACCAAGTTTGATGGCGAACCCTAAGTTTCACCAGATAAGTTTGAAGAGTTATATGGCAATATATATCTTGTTTTGTTCGTAAAAATACGAGGAACATGTTGGTGCAAACGGTTTGTGGATTGGAGCATCTAGTCAAAAATTATGGCTGCCGAAAGAAAGAAAAAAGGCCGTGGGACCCACCTGCATGCTATACCGCACATCATATTGTTAAGCATTCGCTCACACATCTTGCGCTGCATGTGCATGGCTGGTCCGACACACACCGTAGGCCGGCTCAAAGTGTTTTCAATTACTATTTTATCCTCTCTTTTCTTTCTTCTCCTTCTTTCCTTTCTCTCCCAACTCTGGTGCAGACCACCACATATATTTCTGGTGACCCCATCCCACTATCCCCCTCCTCTTTTCCTCCTCTATTCCACCATCAATTTTGGCGATCCCACTCAACGTTGCCTAAGCTTGTGCTGCTCCATCCCACTCCTCTCTTTCTCCTCCACTCCTCCCAAACTCATATGACCCCTTCCTTCCATCGTCCAAGCTTCCACCGTGTCATGTTCCTCCTAGATCTATTCTCCTCCACTTGTCCCCCAACTCTTGTGACATCTTCCATCGTTGCTTAAGGTTATGCTTCCCCTTCCCTCCATCGTAATCGCCACCTCATCCTAAGCTTGCACCACCTGAGCTCACCAAGGAAGGAGTCCTTAAAGGAGGATAGTTGAAGAGGGACTAGGGAGTAAGCCACTCTAGCCTCTAGGAGGAGGGTTGCTAGAGGAGGCAAGAAGCTAGTGCTAGTCAACAGGAAGGGACAAGAAGGTCACCAGGAAAGAGAGGAAGGAGATCAAAGTGGAGTGAGGAGGAAAACGTAGTGGGGGCAATTCGTTCCAAAAGTTGTGGTTGCATAATGGCATATTTGTGAATAATCTATTTTAGGGTGGCATCCAACAATTTTCTGCTTTATGATGGCATTTCTATGATATTTTAACTTTACAGTGGCATGGAATAGGAAACCTTTTGGATAACAAAAAATGTTTTTGTCTATACATTTTGAGATGTACATAGAGTCTTACAAAGCAAACAATTCGAAATATATGTAGTACTAACAATAAAAAAACAAGGAAGGCTGAATTTGTGACTTAAAAAATATTTAATTTGAAATTGAATGTTTTGATTATTTTTATTAAAAAACTAAACTTTTTCTAAAAGTTGATTTTACAGAAATATTGTGGAGTTTTTATATTACAGGGAGAGAGGCGATATGGATGTCATATTGTAAGGATCCTAGGCCGAGAAGGGGGGGTGAATCGGCTCTTTTCAAATTTTACTTCTCTCAATTCGCTTGCTTAGTTAGTCAAATTAAAAGCATAAGCTATCGATGGATTTAGAGTCTAGTTGCGGAAAGGATCTCAATAAAGCATAAGCGACTACTAGGAGGCTCGATGGCACTCACATGAAAACGATCAAGTTAATATGCGGAAGTTAATAAGTGAGACAAGAAGGCGCAAACCGAGTTGTTTCCCGAAGTTCGGTGCTCAACACATGAACACCTACGTCTCCGTTGAGGAAACTTCTCACACAGAGAAGTCGGAACCCTTTCGTTCCTAGCCCTCAATCCACCCTAAATTCTATAGAAACCACTCTCCGGCACCCTCGGACACCTCTCTCTCTCTCTCGACTTCGTCTAGGGCTTCGGTTTTTGGACTTTGTCGCTTTGTGGACTCGGCGGAAGCACTTGGATGACTTAGGCGGGAACCCAGGTGACTTAGGCGCTAAGAAAAAAACTTGGACAGCTGGAAAGTGGCTTCCGGAGACTTCCTAGCACTTTCGAAGACTTAGGCGCTAAGAAACCCGAACCTTGGACAAACATCCCACTCAGGAACTCTCTCGAACCCTGGACACCTGGCATCTCTAGAACCCGCTCGAACTCACTCAGATGAACTGGAACTTGTGCTCGGTGGGACCTACAACCAGAGAGATGAGCTCGCAGACATCAATGGGCCGGATGGGCCAGAAGCAGACACGCACACAAGGAAAATAGAAGAACTAGCAAATAATAATGCTCCATGCCAATGCAAAAATAGACATGAGCTCCCCCTAAATCAATGCATACTACTTGAGAATACTACATCACAACATGGAGGAAAGCATCTCCATCCTAATCTCCATTCTAGGAGCAAAGCATCTCCTAAGATATCACTTGTAACCCAAAATCAATTCTCCCCCCTTTGCATCCTAAGACATGATAATGCCCAATGTGTTTTCAAAGCATGGATTTGCAATTATTTCTCCCCCTTTGGCATCAACGACCACAAAGTAGCAAAACATGGGATTAACAGCAAATTAAGAGCTTTGGAGGTAATACTAGTGCAAACACGCCCACAAATCCACCACACTCAAACTCTAGCCATCTCAAGGTCACAATGTCACAAGATCAACTAGAGCACAATTGTTAGATGTGTAATTCAAGTTATTATGACCTAAAGCAAGTATAGAATGAACAATAGTTAGAAGTATCAAGAGTTGCTCCAAAACTCAAAGGGGACGCATGATACACCATAGCACTAGAAGATGCACTCCAAGCTACACATGCTATCACCAAGCCTATTTGAGACTAAAACATTTTGGTTGAGCTCATTTTGAAGTATTGCATATATGAATTTTCTCAAATTTGCCATGTCTCAAACCATAGGCGACGCCACCCAGCATGACACTAAAGATAAACGTCTCGGTCATCCAAAGCTCCCCCTAAGTTCATGCCCAGTGCCATGGCAAGCTATCTCATCGAGGAGGCATTGGTGAGACAAATATGACCAACGTGGTCTTATTCACATTTTAGCACATTTTGTAAATTTGGCTCAACATTTTCGCAAAATTGCTCAATTTAGCGAGGTAAAGACATGTGCGAAATGGAAGAACACAATCTAGATTTAAAAGCATATGGTCAACCAAAGAGTTTAGAGCAATCAAATGAGACTAGAAGCTATAGTCCTCCTAACACATGCTCATGGCTTCCAATTGCATAATATATTGAGTTAAGCACTAGTTGAGCTAGTGACAAGGTAAACACATGCTATAGCTATCAATTTTTCATGTGATGATCATATAGATAATGAATAACAATCAGTATAGCAGGCAAAGCACCTGAATGCTCAAACTGGCTTCAAAAGATTTGTAATGAATGACATAGCCGCACGACCGACTCAGGCAATGTTTGACTTGTCTAAAATGTTCAATTCATTTCTCAATTTACAGAAACGTGCCTCATCGAGTGGCTTGGTAAAGATGTCAGCAAGCTGATCCTCCGTCCGCACGTGTTCAAGCACAATGTCGCCCTTCGCCACATGATCCCAAAGGAAATGGTGGCGGACATCAATGTGCTTGGTCCGTGAGTGTTGGACCGGGTTGCACGCTATCTTCACCGCGCTCTCATTGTTGCATAGGAGAGGCACATGGTCAAGTTTAAGCCCAAAGTCAAACAGTGATTATGTCAAGTAAAAAAGTTATGCACAGCAACTCCTTGTCGCTACATACTCAGCCTCAGCAGTAGATAGCGCCACGGAGTTCTGTTTCTTTGACGCCCAAGACATAAGACACCTATCCAAGAAGTGACAAGCCCCAGAGGTGCTCTTACGATCAATCTTGCACCCGGCATAATCTGAGTCAGAATAGCCTAGGAGCTCAAACCGCGCACCCTTCGAGAACCAAAGGCCTATGCTAGGTGTGTGTTTCAGGTATCGAAGGATTCGTTTCACAGCAGTCATATGCATTTCTCTAGGGGAGGCTTGAAATCTAGCGCATATGCACACACTAAACATGATGTCCGGCCTAGATGCAGTCAAATAGAGCAAAGCACCAATCATGGAACGGTACAACTTTTGGTCGACATGTTTACCTTCTTCGTTGAGGTCGAGGTGGCAGTTCGTCCCCATTGGTGTTCGGATTGGCTTGCAGTCACTCATGTTAAAGCGCTTTAGGAGATCGTGGATATACTTCTCTTGGCACATGAAGGTCCCGGTTTTGAGTTGCTTGATTTGAAATCCCAAGAAGAAGTTCAACTCACCCATCGTTGACATTTCGAACTCCTTGCTCATCATCTCACTGAAATCTGCGAACAAAGACTCATTGGAGCTGCCGAATATGATGTCATCCACATAGACCTGGCAGAGGAACAGGTCTCCATTCACCACCTTGTTGAATAGGGTCGAGTCAACTCTTCCAACTATGAAGCCCTTGGAGATGAGAAAATCCCTGTCGGTGTGATAAATACCGGGGTGCAAAGAGTCCTGAGAAGATCCAATGGCCCCATGTGTCGGCGAGCGTCGGGCCCAGCGTGTGGGCAAGCCCTCGTAGCGCCGGGCGAGGGCCCCACACGTCGGCGAGCGTCGAGCCCAGCGTGCGGGCGAGCCCCACGGCGTATCAAGCGGGCCCCAGCGCGTCGAAGCGGGCGACAAGGCCCCAGGCGTGGCGAAACCCTCGAAGCGCGGGCGAGGGCCCCACTCGTCGGCGAGCGATCGAGCCCTAGCGTGTGGCGAGCCCCACGGCGTATCAGCGAGCCCCAGCGCGTCGGTGAGCGACAAGGACCCAGCGCGTGGCGAAACCCTCGAGCGCCGGGCGAGGGCCCCACACGTCGGCGGACGATCGAGCCCAGCGTATGGGCGAGCCCCACGGCGTATCAAGCGGCCCCACGCGTCGGCGAGCGACAAAACCCCAGCCGCGTGGCGAAACCCTCGAAGCGCCGGACGAGGGCCCCACACGTTAAGCGGCGTCGAGCCCAGCGAGCGGCGAGCCCCACGGCGTATCAAGCGGCCCCACGCGTCGGCGGGTGACAAGGCCCCAGCGCGTGGCGAAACCCTCGTAGCGCCGGGCGAGGCCCCACGCGCCAGCGGGTGATCGAGTCCCAACGTGTGGGCAAGCCCTCGTAGCCGGGCGAAACCCCATCGCCCGAGCGGGTGTGTGGCGAAACCCCTCGGCGCGCAAGGGCCCCTCAGCATCAGCGGGCCCAGCGTGGCGAGGCGTTGCGGATGGAGTCTTCGGCGAAGGCTCCCTTTGCTACGCAGACGAGCGCATTGTCGCGATATCACGCGCGGATAAACGGTGAAGAGATGATTACCGCTTCTGGGAGGGCAGTGGCCCCACCCGACCTCACCGGTGTATTGTCTTGGTCGAGGCCACTTGCAAAGCGCGAGGCGGCGCCGCTCGGCGTGGCGGCTGCGTTGTCGTCTCTCTGCCGTGTCTCGTCGATTATCGAGAGTCTTATCTTGCCTACCCCCGCTCTCTCGCCGAGCCAAGGCTTGTATAAAAGGAAGCGAGAGAGAGAGGAAGAATGCGTCGTTTTCACACACAGTTCACAAGCATTACAGTAACCACATTCCATTCAACCACAATCGAGAAAAGAGCTAAGGCTCGGCGGAGTAGGACTATTACCGCGAGGGTCCGAACACAGGTAATCTCGTGAGTCGCTCATTCTTTGCGTCCGGCGCTCAAATCGAACCGAAACACGCTTGATCGGCTAGCGAGATAGAATCGACCGGGTGTGATCCGCATGGTTGACCGGTGAACACGCCGTCGATGGCGCGCCGAGTAGGGGACCGCTAGCATCAGTTCGTGCTCTTCGACCTCATCAATGGCGGATCAGCAGTCCGCGATGGACCAGGAGGCGGCCGCTAGAGCCGCGGCCACGGCGTCGGCCGTGGCAATGGCGGTGGATCAGCCGGGCGGCAGCCGTCCCGGACAAGCAAGGCGGCGCCTGGCCTTGGAGGAGTGCACTCCAGCACAGACCTCCATGCGGCCAGGGCCCTGCTGGACAACCCACCAGTTCCGGTGACTTCGGACTCCCCGGCGGCTCCGTGGTTGGCCAGTTTGGCCCGCTACGTAGATGCCGCCGTGACGGTGGTGCAAGTTTCGGGAGGCGCGGGAACCGGCGTTTCCGCTTCTTCCCGTTCTTCCTTGCCCCCGCGCTCCTCTCGCAGACCTTCTGGCGGGAGGGAGCGGGGCAGACGCAACGAGCTGAGCAACTCCTCGGGGGTTCGGTGGGCGAGCATACCGACGGGCGGGATCTCCGGTCCCACTTGGAGGACCGCCATCTATGACAAGGAGAAGACCTGCGCGACAAGCTCCTCGGCGGCCTGCGACCGGGTCTTGCGATCGCGCCACGCCGCCGCCAGATGGGGACGGGAGGGTTCCGCGACGCGACCTCCGCTTTGGGAAGGAGGTGCCTCTTGGCGCCGTCCGGACGGCGGCAGCCTGGCGGGGGCGATCGCAAGAAGCAGAGGCTCTGAAGTCGGCTGCCGCGCCTTTTCAAAGGAGCTGCGCCGCGTCCAGTGGCCGAAGAGGTTCCGGCCCACCCCATCGAGAAGTATGACGGCTCCACCAACCCTGACGAGTTCTTGCAGATCTACACTACGGTGATGCAACCGGCTGGAGGGTCGGGGAAGGTTCTGGCGAACTACTTCCCTGCAGTCCTCACCGGCGGAGCCCGCTCTTGGCTCATAAACCTGCCCCCGGAGTCCGTGGTGTCATGGAAGGAGCTCTCGGAGCTCTTCATCACCAACTTCCAGATCACGTTTGAGCAGCCCGGAGTCGAGGACGACCTCCTAGCGTGGAAGCGAAAAAAGGAGAGTCATTTGTCGACTACATCCGGCGCTTCAGTCAGGTCCGCAACACCATCCCTGACATCTCCATCGACGCCGTGGTCACGTCATTTAGGAGAGGCGCCGGAGACCCTAGGGTCAAGGAGAAGATGGCCACCAGCAAGATCAAGACGACGGAAGAGCTCTTCACCTTGGCGCTGGTCGCCTTTCGGTGAGCTTCGCTTCCGCCAACCGTCTTGGCGAGGGGCAATGGCGGGCGGGGCCGACTTCAAGAATCCGGCGGCAGGACAAGAAAAAGCGCAGGGGCCGAGACCGGCAGGTCATGGCCGCCCAGCCTTGCGACGACGACGACAACAACGACAACGTCACCGGTGGCCGCAAGCGCGGGCGCGGCAGAAGAAAGGAGGAGGTCACGGCGCCCGGCGAGCGGCCCGCAGGTGTGGCGCGGCGGCCATGGCGATCGCCGTGGCGCGGCAGCCCCAGCGCGCGACGAGGTGAGACCGTCGCCCGCGAATGGAGCGGAGGGCTTACTACCCCATTCACCGCAGCAGTTCCCGACTTGGCGATTGCCATGTCGTCAACAAGTTGGTGGACAAGCGCGCGTCCTGGCGGCAGCGAGCATCCGGCGGCAAGGGCAAGGAAGCGGCCGCTTGGTTTCCAACAAAGCGGGCCGCGGTTGCCGTTATCCACGGAGGATCGGCCACCTATCCGTCCCACGCTAGCTTTAAGCGTGCGATGAGGTAGGTGTCTTGCCGCCGCGTTCGACTTTGGGTCGAGCAAAGGCAATCTGGCGTGGTCGAACGGCCCGTCGCGTTGATTAGGCGATCACCTAGCCAAGACCGCCGCCGGGACATCTCCCGATCGTGGTTGCGCCCACGGTCCGGAATGTAAAGCTAGGGCGGTCTTTGGTAGACGGAGGAGTTCCTCAACCTCTGTCCGCCGGGTCACCAAGGCGCTCGGATCGGCAGCGAGAGCTTCGCCCGGCGCTCCGTTCTTGACATCGCGCCGGGCCGAGTCCGTCGGCGGGGCGTGTCGACCTCCGGTGGCGTTGGAGGCTCCGACAATTTCCGCACCGAGATGCTCGAGTTCGAGTGGCGGACTTGACCTCTGACAACGCCATCTTGGGTCGGCGCCGACCAAGTCCATGGCGACTTGCCACTATCGTACATGGTGGTGAAGATTCGAGGCAGTGGTCCCATCGCCTTGAAAGTGGACGCCCGGGCGCTCCCGCTGCGACAAGGATGCTCTCGCTTTGGCGAAGCGTCGGCGCCAGGCCGAGGCCGACTCAGGAGCTCCTCCCACGAACCGTGCCTCCCGGTTCATCCGCGGAGGTTAAGACGGTCTCTCGAGTGAGTCGACCCGGCAAAGACCGTTCGGTGGGCGCCTCTCGGCGCCAAATAGGAAGCGCTTCGTCTCCTTCCTCGATCTAATGTAGACGTGTTTGCGTGTCAACCGAAGATGCTCTCGCCGTCTTGTGGCGTCGTAAGCTAACGTTACTACTTTCGGGGCGAAGATCACCGTCTTGACCAAGTACCCTGCGAAGATCCTCTTCAACCGCGAGGCGACGGGTCGCGATCGCCAAGTGAAACCATGGAGCCGGCGAATTCGACCTCAAGTTCGCTCCCCGAACGGCCATCAAAGGGCAAGCTCTGGCGGAGTTCGTCAGCGAGTGGACTCCGGCGGATACAGAAGCTGAAGACGTCCCAGTACCCTCGCCGTGGACTCTCTTCTTCGACGGTTCGTTCCGGCTTGAGGGTGCTGGGGCAGGTGTCGTTCTGGTGTCTCCCACCGGCGACATTATCCGGCACTGGTGGTCTTGAGTTCCGCCTACCAACAACGTCGCGGAATATGAAGGATTACTCATGGGGCTCGGGGTGGCCGACCACAGGCATCCGGCGATTACAAAATCAAAGCGACTCTCTCGATCATCAACGGCGAGGAAGAATTCACTTGTTCAGATCCGTCATGGCGGCCTACAGCGGAGGTGCGCCGTTGGAGCGGCACTTTGAGGTTTGGGCTTCGCGCCGTCCCTCGCCGCAACAACTATATGGCGGATGAACCGTCCCCATTGCCTCGTCAAAGGCACTGTTCGGTTTGGGGTTTTGAAGAAAGACTCACCGGCCGTCCGTCGCAGCCCCAATCTGGCGGGGCGGCGCTTTTCACGCAGCTCCCACGCTCGGAGGAGCGTCACCAATCTCGCCACAGCCTCCCGGTTGGAGGGAGGCGGAAGAACTATTTGACGGTTGGGCGGAAATGCTAGGCGAGCGAGTATCGTCGGCGGCAATGCTAACGTCGTCACGCTCGTCTGGAAGGTCGATGGATGGATCGGATCCTAGCCTACTGCGGGACGGAGTGGTCCCGACGGCGATGCTGCGTCGGTGAAGATAGCGCGCAAAGGCAAGCGCTACGCCTCGGTAGGTGGGGACAGTATCGCCCGAGGCGCAAGCGGAGTTCTCTTGAAATCGTCACTTTCGAAGCGGGAGTGCAATCCTCTCGAGATCCATGTAGGCATGTCGCGAAGCCATTGAGGCCGGGCGTTGGTTGGGAAAGCTTTCCGCCACGGCTTCTATTGGCCTCTGACCCTCGGGATGCCTTCGAGGTGAGGAGATGCGGCGTGCCAATTTCATGCTAAGCGAGATCCACCGACCGGACCAGGTAGCGCAAACTATTCCGCTCTCCGGCCGTTCGCGATGCAGAAATTTGACATCTGAGCCCGTTCAGCAGGCGGCCGGAGGATACACGCATCTGTTCGTCGCCATCGACAAGTTCACCAAATGGGTTGAAGCCACGCCAGTTCCGGCAATCACGTCCGCTGCTGCCATTAAGTTCATGAAGAGCATCTTCGTCCAGTTCGGCGTCGCCAACAGAATCATTACCGACAACGGCGCACAATTCAAGAGCGCCGATTTTCAAGACTGGTGCGAAGAGCTGGGTACCAAGCTGTGCTTCGCCTCCGTTGCACATCCGAAGAGCAATGGGCAAGTGGAGCAGGCAAACGCAGAAGTACTCAAAGGGCTCAAGACAAGGGCTTTCGACCGTCTGGAGAAGCGCGGCAAGCGCTGGGCGGAAGAAGTCCCCACCGTATTATGGGCGCTGCGGACAACTCCCAACAGAGCCACCGGCGAGACCCCTTTCTTCCTGTTGTATGGCTCGAGCGGTGCTCCCATCGAGCTCACCTTGACTCCCAAGGGTGGCGGCGTTCAATGAAGCGGAGACCACGACCGGCGTCGGGGCAAGTAAATCTCCTAGAGAGATCGAGACCTGAGGCGGCGTCCGGCCGCCATGTATCAGCGAGCAACTTATTGTTATCAAGCAAGGCGGGTATGTGAGAGGACAGGCGTTGGGCGACCTCGTCTGCGCAAAATCCAGCCTTCGGGCGCGAGAAGCTGTCTCCCACGTGGGAGGGTCCTTCAAGGTGGTCTCGATCTCCGCCCGAGCTCGGTCAAAGCTCGCATTCGAGGATGGTCGCGAATTGGCGAACACTTGGAACATCGGCGGTGAGGAAGTTCTACCGTGGTAGGCAAGCAGAGAGCTTTTTGGCATTCCTTTGGAGCCGGCGGCGAGGTCTTCCTCCTTCCGCTTCGCCTCGGGGCTGCATTATACGAAGCCATCTTCAATATAAAGATAAGTTACTGCTCTCTGTGGGCATCTGTTCTTTTTCGCCTCAAGTCTGTTAGAAAGCATTCTGTTGAAAGCTGGTAGCGAAAAAGTACTTAAGGCTGATGGCCCCTTAGTTGCAAGAGCGAACGCTTAAGCTTGCGGTTGGACGAAGCGAGGCGGACGGAAGGAGGGTTCTAGCCTGGTGTGCTGCTCGGTCTGGGCAACGCGCCAACGACGGCACCAGCGACTAGACCACTTCCGGAAGCTAAGCTCTCGCCACGCAACGATTAAGGTCGGTTCGCCAAGAGGCCATAAGGGTTGAAGTAACCTGATGCCTGAGGAAAAAGCGCTCACTTGCAGCAGAACGTTCTGTCTAAAACTTTTGGCGATCAATTGTTTAGCTTCAAAAAGTCTGTTAGAAAACATACATTGAAAGTCGGGTAAAAAAATGTACTTAAGGTGATGGCCCTTAGTTGTAAGGGCTAACGCTTAAGCTTGCGGTTAGGCGAGGCGAGGCGGACGGAAGGCGGGTTCTAACTTTGGTGTGTGCGCTTCCGGGCTGAACAGCAGCAACAGCGGCACCAATGACTAGACCACTTCCTAAGCTAAGCTCTCCCGCGTAACGATTAAGGTCGGTTCCCCAAGAGGCCATAAGGGTTGAAGTAACCAGATGCCTAAGAAAAAAGCACTCACTTTCAATAGAACGCTCTGTCTAAAGCTTTTTGCGTTCGGGTGCCCCAGTTCTTTTCGCAAAAATAAGTTTTGCGCGAAGTCTGATCGAGATTCACGACAAAAGAGGAAAAGATTGCATTAACAAGATGTGTACAGGACAAAAATAGATGAGGGAGTTCATCTACTCCTCGTCATCATCTTCGTCGCCCTCTGCTGGCGCAGCGCCGCCCATCATATAGACGCGGTTGGCGGCGGCGTCAACCCGCGACTGCTCGAACCGGTCCAACTGGCGCGAAGGCTCCCCGGTGGCGGCGTCGAGGTCAAGCGCGGCGTTTTGGGCAAGCGATTGCCCAAAACGAACAAGGCCGCTTTGCCGAGCGCCGTGGCGACCATCTTCGATCGCCAGCGCCCGCATCACCACCGGAGATCGCGCAAGGCCTCGGCGGCGCGCCCACGGCCCCACAGATATCTTGCGCGGCGGTCTCCCCGGCGGAGAGTCTGAGTAACGCCAGGCCGGTACAGGGCGTCCCGAAAAAGCATGGTAGGCGGCGCAACATGTCGGTGAGACCGCGAGCCTTCGGAGTGCTCGCGCGGAGGTCTTCGGCAGCTTTGGTGGCCGAGGCGGCGGCTTCTTGCGCGCCCACCTCGCCACGCCGCCGTCTCCTCGCGGCGGCCTCCCGCTCCAGCGCTGCTGCAGCTCTCCGGCGGTCCGCGACGCAAGCCAAGCGCCTTCCGTGCCGCCAGTGTGGCGAGGGCACGGAGGCGCTGAAAGGCGCCCGGCGTCGGCGGCGATAAGCGCCTGGCGTTAGCGTCGAGCCGCGGCAACGGCCGAGGATCTTCGGCCTCGTCCCGTAGCGATCTCCGGCGAGGCCTCGCCTCCGTCGGAGGAGCAGCGGCGAAATGGGCAAAATCGTGCGGGATGGAGCTCGAGGCCCGGCGTCCGCTCTATCAATGAAGATAAGCGAAACGGGGTTCGGTATGCGAAAACATGCGAGATGCTAACCTTAACATAAAGTGTCGCGTAAGTCGAGAAAGCTACAGGAGCGCGCGCCCAGCGAAAACGGTGAAGGAGGCGGCGTCCGCCGCTTAATCGCGAAGCGGCGCTTGCGCGATCATGATCGCCGCCGTCGGGGTAAGCGCCGCCCTTGATCGCGCCGCGCGAGCGTCGTAGCGTCGCCCGAGCAGCCAGCGTCGGCAAGCGCCGGCAGAGAAGCGTCAGCGGAAGGAGCGGAAGAAATCGGGCGCAGTGGCGCCAGTTCCGCAAATCGCCGTCGCGCTCTCGTGGCGGGCGGCGGCGTCAGCAGCAGCAGGCTCCCCACCGGAGGGGCCGGAGGAGGCGGCAAAGCTCGGGGCGAGGGCGAGCTCTCTTTGGGCTCCCTCTCCCTCCTTGTCGTCATCGGCAAGGATGGGCGGCGCTTCAGAGCCTTGGTCGGGTCGGCCGCCACGCCAGAGCGGCGGCCCCATGAAGCTTCGGCGGCCGTCAGAGGCGGTTCGCGGATCTGCAGAGGTCCCCGGGCCACTTGGACCGCGAGACCTCCATGGGGCAACCACGCAGTAAATCTTGGTTGCGCTCCGTGGATCCTGATCGCGAGAGGCGGATGGTCTCCGGCAAATAGATGTCGCCGACGGGCGCGGTCAGAAGCCCCGCCAGCCACTGCCGGAGCACGTTCTCCGGCACGTTCCCTACGGCTGGACGCAAGAGAGAAGAAGAAGCCATAAGTCATAAGGAGTCAAGAAAAAACAAGAAACCCGAAAGATTGAAGGAACATTTACCTCCGAGGACAAGGCGGGCTCCATCGTCATCGCCATAGTACTGCCAGGCGGGGCGAACCCTCATGCGGAGCGGGCAGAGGCGGCGCCGCAAAAATTCCGCCGCAACGTGGGTTCCGGTGAGCCCATTGCGGCGGAGCTCAGCGATGCGCCCAAGCATCTCCTCCAACTCCGCTGAGTCGTCAGGCAGAAACCCCCAGCTGGCAAGGGACTCCGCTGGGCCCTCGGGGAGCTCAAGGTCGTCGCAGCCACTGGAGTCCTCCACGTCTGACCATTGGCGGTGCCGATCCTTCGAGTTGGACTTGACCGTGACCGGAGGAGGCGGCGGCGTCGGGCGTGAAGTAGCACTTCAATGGCCCGCTTCGAGCACGACCTTGCGTCAGGCGTAAAGAGCGGCGCCAGGCGGGAGGTTTGGCATCGTCCCCACGAACATCTCGCAGAGGTGGACGAAGATGGTCAGGGCCACGACAGAGTTGGGGGGAAGGTGCGTCGCCTGGATCTCGTAGAAGGCGAGCACCGCTAAGAAGAACTCCGAGTACGGCGGGATGAGCCCCGCCAGCATCGCCCAGGTGAAGGTCACGATCTTCCCGTCGCGGGGGCTTGGCACAATGGTGCCGGCGCGGAACCGGACGGAGGTGAGCGGCACGAACACTTGAAGCCGCGTCGCCACTTCCTCGTTGACAGCAGAGGAGGGCAAAGCAGGCCCAGATGATGGCGCGTCCCCGCGGCGACCCTTGCTGCGTTTGGGCGCCATGGAAAACGATGGAGGAGTTGGCGAAAAAAAAGGTGGCAGCGGCGAAGAAGGCTCTGAGGC
Organism: Raddia guianensis; assembly: GCA_036346415.1. Taxonomy (NCBI): domain Eukaryota; kingdom Viridiplantae; phylum Streptophyta; class Magnoliopsida; order Poales; family Poaceae; genus Raddia; species Raddia guianensis. Next base: position 12,930,365 of record CM070541.1, on the reverse strand, counting down.
AGCAATGAAGAAGGTGAAAGGCAGTTTGAGGACTTAGCGTGTGGAAGGATTGGTCGCGGCGCCAAGAGAAGTATTTATAAGCAAGGCGCGCGAGTGCGACGGTTTGGATTCCGTCCCCACGCACGCGCGCTATCATTGCCCAGCGTTTGATTTCCCTTGCGGCGCGATTCCCAAGGAAGATCGTGCGCGGTGGAGAATCGAGCGTCGGCGGCTGCGAAGGTGGGCCCCACGATTCGTCTCCGTTGCAAGAAAGCGGAAAAAAAGTGTCTGCGACGGCTCACGTATCATGGTGGACCCGAGGCTACTCTTGTCGGTGTGATAAATACCGGGTGCAAAGAGTCTGAGAAGATCCGGCGGGCCCAGCGCGTCGAGCGGACGACAAGGCCCGGTAGCGTGGCGAAGCCCCTCGTAGCGCGGGCGCAAAGCCTCGAGGCGCCGGGCGAGGGCCCCATCGCCCGAGCGTGCGTGTGGGCGAAGCCCCTCGGCGCGTTTAGGCCCCTCAACATCAGCGGGGCCAGCGTGGCGAGGCGTTGCAGATGGAGTCTTCTGGGCGAAGGCTCCCCCTGCTGCGCAGGACGAGTGCATTTAATGTGACATCACGCGCGGATAGACAACTGAAGAGATGATTACCGCTTCTGATGATCCTGCAGGTCTGGCGGTACATCCTTTGTGGCGCAGAAGGAATTGACCGTGAGAGAGAAGGTTTGCTTGAGATCGCCGCCCGCGTCAGGAGGAGCAGGCTGGGCCCCACCCGCAGCCTCACCGGTGTATTTACTTGGTCGAAAACCACTGCGGCTGCCTTGGCGGCGCGCCGCTCAGCGTGAGCAGCAGACGCGTTTTCTCTCTCTGTCGTGTCTCGTCGGTGTCTTGAAATCTTATCTGCCTACCCCTCGGCTCTCTCCACCACCAAGGCTTGTATAAAAGGAGCGAGAGAGAGGAAGAATGCGTCGTTTTCACACACAGCTTCACAAGCATTCAGAACCACATTCCATTCAACCACAATCGAGAAAAGAGCTAAGGCTCGGCGGAGTAGGACTATTACCCGAGGTCGAACACAGGTAATCTCGTGAGTCGCTCCTTGCTGCGTCCGACGCTCAAATCGAACCGAGCACAGTTGATCGGCTAGCAGGATAGAGATCTGACCAGGGGTGTGATCCGCAGTGGTTGAGCGGTGAACACGCCGTCAATCCCTTAGCCTTTCATACCACGCCCTGGGAGCTTGCTTGAGACCGTACAGAGCCTTCGACAGTTTGAACACATGATCAGGGTGCTACGGGTTCTCGAAGCCTGGAGGTTGCTCAACATACACTAGCTCTCCAATGTACCTGTTGAGGAAGGGACTCTTCACATTCATCTGCTTGAGGACGATGTTGTGGCATGTAGAGAACGCCACAAGCAGTCTAATAGCATCCAGACGGGCCACGGGGGCATAGATGTCACCGCAGTCAACTCCCTCGATCGTGTGAAGCTCGGCGACCAAATTTAGCCTTGTTGCGTACCACCAAGCCAAACTCATCTTGCTTGTTTTTGAATACCCACTTGGTGCAATCACGTTGCAGTCGCTTGGCCTTTTCACAAAGGTCCAGACTTTGTTCCTCTCAAAATTGTTCAGCTCCTCGTGCATCGCATTGATCCAGTCTGGGTCACTCAGTGTCTCTTCCACTTTTTTTGGCTCAAGCTCAGACACAAACGCCGTGTGCTCACAGAAGTTTGCCAAAGTACTGATTTCACTGATGCTGGCTGTTCTTGACATTGTTTGTACACCTTCAATCAAGGCCCCAATCACTTGATCAACTGGATGATCACGAGCAATGGTGTGATGGGTCTTGATCAACTGAGGTGGCAGCTCGACTGACTGTGCATCTGGCTCACAAGCTGTCTCTGCCTCTGAAATTTGTTCCACACTTGAGCTATCTTGAGGCAAAGCTCCCCCTAAGTTTGGCACTGGCTCAGGGGTGGAAGGTGGTTGAACTGTCTCGGTCTCCCTCTGAGCCTCTACTGGCCTCACATCACCAGCTGGCATCTCCTCCACCGCTCTAGCCAACTGCTCACCATCCACATCATCCAGGTTCTCATGCTCCCCTTGGCTCCCATTAGACTCATCGAACTTCACATCGCAGGTCTCCTCAATCTGATCACTGCTCTCATTGTACACCCTGAAGGAAGATCCTCTGGCTGAGTACCCTAAGAAGATTCCCGTGTCCACTCTGCTCTGTAACTTGCCCAAGTGCTCCCGCTTCTTCTTGATACAGACCTTGCAACCAAAGACCACAAGTAGGAGACATTGGGTCGTCTTCCCACTAGCACTCATAGGGCGTCTTCTTGAGAGCTTGTGGAGGTCTGACTGTTGATCAAAGATGTCAGTGTTGATTGCTTCAGCCCAGAACAGATGTGAAGTCTTGTATTCATCTAACATTGTCCTCGCCATTTCAATGAGCGTCCTGTTCTTCCTCTCAACCACCTCATTTTGCTGAGGAGTGTAGGTGGCTGAGAACTGGTGATCAATCCCTAACTCATCACAGAACAGCTCAACAGAAGTGTTAGAGAACTCCGTTCCATTGTCACTTCTCACCTTCTTGAGGGTACAATCAAAAGCATTTTGAGCTTTATTTACAAACTTTTTGAAAACATCTCCGGTTGGAGTTTTGTCAGGTAGAAAGAAAACCCAAGTGTATCGGAAAAAGTCATCAACAATGACCAAGCAATAGAGATTTCCCCCGATACTCACATAGGTTGTTGGCCCGAAAAGATCAATGTGTATAAGCTTGAGAGGTCGAGATGTAGACATGACATTCTTCAAAGGATGTGAGCTAGCCACTTGTTTGCCGGTCTGACAGGCACTGCAAAGCTTGTCTTTTTCGAATGTCACATCTTGCACCCCAAGGACCAACTCGTTTTTGAAAAGTTTCTTCAAATTTGTCATGCCGACATGTTCAAGACGCCTATGTCAAAACCAACCAAGAGAGACTTTGGCGACAAGACAAGTCGAGACAGATGCAGCAGGCTCATTAAAGTTCACAAGAAACAAGTTTTCAAAACGAAAACCTTTAAACATAAGTTTTTTATTTTTATCCAAAACCAACAAACCCTCAAGTGAGAAATTACAATGGAACCCCAAATCACATATTTGGGCAACAGAGAGAAGATTATAGCTCAAAGTTTTCACTAGTAGCACATTGTCAATTGAAAGATCTGAAGAGATTGCTACCTTTCCAACTCCAAATACCTTGCTTTTGCTTCCATCTCCAAAAATGACCTTGGGGGAATCTTGCCTTCCTCCCCTATTGAGGTGAACAACCGGGGGTTGTCGGTCATGTGTTGGGTGCACCCGCTGTCGATGATCCAATGGCACCCTCCACTCCGGTAGTTCACCTGTCATGAGAAAAGATCACTTATGTGACTCAGGGACCCACACAGGAGGTCCCCGAGGGTTAGCCTTCAAACCAGAAGCAACAGAAGCAAAACGATCAATCAATAAGTTAGGCACCGAAACATGTGCCTTGTGCTCATTCTCAGCCCTCAACCCAGCATATCTAACAACTACCTTATCCTTGTCATTCACCTTAAGCAAGTAGTGATCATACAACTCAGCATGAGCTCTTGGAAGCTTGGGTTTGGTGTGCTTGGGAGTGTTCCTAGTTTGATTCCTAGGTGGAGCTTGCCTAGCAAAGTTTTGCCTAGGAGGACCATTCCAGAAGTTAGGTGGAGGAGGAGCTTGCCAAATGTTGTATGGCATAGGAGGAGGACCATTCCAATTGTTGTACCTAGAAGCATATTGCCAAGCATATTGGTTTTTAGGTTGCCATGTCGTGGAATTATAGTGCCTAGAAAGTCCTTGCCAAGTGTTGAAGTGACCAAAGTGTTGCCTAGAGTTCAAGTTGCTAGTGTGCAAGTTGTTAGGCCCAGAGTTGCTTCTCTTCTTGGGATGAGCATGATAGATTGATAGTAATCTTGCCTACTGGTAGATGCTCGAGGAACACTTGATTTCTTCCTCCCCTTTGGCTTCTCAGGGGTAAAACCCAAGCCACCCTTTTGGGAAGGTTTTCTTTGTTCCTTGAGCATCTTATCCAAGGCTAGGCTACCCTTATAGCACTTACCAAGTCCTTTATCAAATTTCTCAAGTTTAGATCTAAGTTCACCATTCTCAATAGCTAGTTCTCTAGCAGCTAAAGCAAATTTGCAATTATCAGAAGTACAATCATGAGCATTGCTAGAGGAACCACTAGAGCTAGAAGCAATCAGGGTCAAGTCAATCAAATCATCACAGAAAGTAGAGCAATCAACTCTAGGTGGTGCAACAATTATGACACAAGCAGGAGCATCATCAACAATATCATTAGGAACAGACAAGGTAGCAGGTAAGACATCAACCAAAGCATGACAGTCAGAAACATCAACAGATTGAGCGACAGGCAAAGCAATCATGGAAGCATTGTCGGCTACAAGCCGCTCATTAGTAGCCCTAAGCTCATGAATTGTAGCAAGAAAATGTTCTACCGACTCATTCATAGCCCTATTTTCTTCTTCAAGCGCACTTGACTTCTTAGTCATAATATTACTAGTGCCTATCATGATGTCATGTTCAGTTTCTAGTGATTCATGCTTACACACAAGATCATTGAACCTAGCATCCAAATTGTTAAGACGCTCCTGAAGTCTCATGTTTCTTAATCTCTCCTTCTCAAGAAATTCAAGTGCTTGAGCAAGATAAGCTTGAGCAGTTTCCTTCTCAACATCGGGATCAGAATCAGAGTCACCAACCTCTTTGGTAGTTGGCTTGGCCATCAAGCATTTGGCGGTGTCGGTTGGAGTCGATGTCGTCTCTGGTGTAGTGGAAGTAGAGGAAGCAGACTCATCATCATCAGAGTACCACACTTGAGACTCGGTGACGGCCGTGAGGCATCTTGGAGGAAAGGCTGGCGGTGGTGGCACAGCCTGAGTGATTGCCATGCCGGCCAATCCTTGGCCACTTAACTCCTCGTCATCTGAAGCTGGAGAGTCACTAGAGCCGCTGCCCAGTGACCCACTCCCCACAAAAGCCAGACCTCTTGCCTTGCTTGGAGAAGCCCTTGAAGCCTGACTTTTGGAAACTCTTCCTCCTGTCTTTCTCCTTGTGTTTCAGCTTCTCACCATCACCCTTGTCCTTTCCCTTCTCCTTGTACTTGATGTTTTCTTTCTGAGGGCACATTGAAGCTATGTGGCCTTTTTCTTGACACTCATAGCATCGGAGTGATGCATATGAGTTTCTCCCAGACCTCCTCTTGTCCCCATATCCATTGTTGTTCATGAACTTTCCGGCACTCTTCATGAACAACCCTAGTTGCTCAAATCCAGCTTCGAACTGACTCAGCGTCATCTCTCCACCATCTTCAGCTGAGCTTGTCTTAGTGCCACTCTGCTTGGATCCACTCGCCTTGAGGGCAACGACCTTGTTCTTCTCAGGTGCAGGTGGTTCCTCAGGCTCAATGATGAGCATCTCATGAGCCGTGAGCTTGCTCAGGAGAGCTGTGAGAGCAAGCTTCTCGACTTCGCCACTGTTGGAGAGATACGTGATGATATCACGGTACTCTTGTCTTGGCAGCACTCTGATCATCTTTCTGCACACATCAACATCTGACAGAGAAGAACCGAGCCCCTTGAGCTCGTTGATTTTGGGGTTAAGTCTAGAAAACATCTCATTAACATTCTCATTAGGAAGCATCCTAAATTGATCAAATTTTTCCTTAACCACCACCAACTTGCCCTCTTTGACAGAGGTTGTTCCCTCGAGGATTTCTATAAGTGATGTCCAAACATCGTGTGCAGTGGGAAGGTTGCTAACTCTATCGAACACATCCATACTCAAACCACAGAACAGTGCATTCATAGCTTTAGCATCTAGTTCAAGCAATCTAGTTTGCTCAGGTGTGGGAGCTGTGTCATTCGCAAGTGTGAAGCCTAGAGGAGACTCTACAACCTTCCAAACATCTAAGCCCACAGATTGGAGATAAACGGTCATGCGTCTTTTTCAGAAAGCAAAGTGAGATCCATTGAATAGAGGTATTCGATTACTAGCGACACTACCCCCGTCGGCCATCTCTAATGCGGTTAAGCACAAATAGAGAGCCGAGCTCTGATACCACTTGTAAGGATCCTAGGCCGAGAGGGGGGGTGAATCGGCTCTTTTCAAATTTTACTTCTCTCAATTCGCTTGCTTAGTTAGTCACATTAAGAGCATAAGCTATCGATGAATTTAGAGTCTAGTTGCGGAAAGGATCTCAATGAAGCACAAACGACTGCTAGGAGGCTCGATGGCACTCACATGAAAACGATCAAGTTAATATGCGGAACTTAATAAATGAGACAAGAAGGCGTAAACCGAGTTGTTTTCCGAAGTTCGGTGCTCAACACATAAACACCTGCGTCTCCGTTGAGGAAACTTCTCACACAGAGAAGTCGGAACCCTTTCGTTCCTAGCCCTCAATCCACTCGTGGTAGCTCTTCACCAACACATGGTAGGCGAGCTCCAAACCTTCACACGGAAGCGAGTTCTCTCACACGCGAGAGCTCTCATACCCACCGGCACCGACACACGACACCGACCACCGACACACGGTGGATTTCACCTCAATACATGAGGTACCCCCAACACATGGAGGATTTGGATCCGACACACGGACACCTTGGTACCACCGACACACGGAGGTAGCCGCCGACACACAGCGGACTTGTGACTCCAACGGATGGAGAGGATGCACTCCTATACAAGGCGGTGACCACCAACGGATGGTGGGTTTGCGGCACGGTTGATGTAGTCGTTCGGTTGATGAAGCTCGTGGTGTGGCGACGATCTCTCTGGCGGCGAAGTCCCAAGAGCACAAGATCGGAGACCGTCTCTCACCACTACCCCTTCTCTCCCACCATGGAAACTAGGGCAAGAACACTATGGGAGAAGGGGCAAACCTTGGGGATGGATGAGAGGAGGTAGGGGGCACCTTCTTCTTCCTCTTCCTCTCTTCTTCTCCCTCTCAATCTCTCAAGCACATGGAACCCTAGGTGGAAATGGAAACCATGGGAGGAGCTCTCTTGGTGGCTAGGGCAAGGGGTGGCTGCTAGATTAGGCTCTCTCAAGTTTCTCCCATGCTCCAAGCCCCTATTTATAGGTACAAGGCGAAACCCTAAAGATGGACGGCTCAGATCTGATTTTTCGAGATTCAGATCGATCCGTCGGACCCGGTCCGAAGACCGTCGGACTCGGTCCGACAGAACGGTTGCAATCGGGACTTAGTCGCTAGGAAACTTTGGCCTCGTCGGACCCGGTCCGACGGTGGTCGGACTCGGTCCGATAGTGGAGTTGCATTTTGGGACTTAGCCAAATCCTCACTTTCGTCCATCCGTCGGACCCGGTCCGACGGTGGTCGGACTCGGTCCGACCAGCTCCAGTAGTCACACCAAAAAATTCATATCTTTTGCTCCCGAACTCCGTTTTAGATGATCTTGGGCATTCCGGAAAGATAAGAGAAAGGGCTATCCAACTAACTAAGTTTCACCGCCTATTTCTAAATGGATAGACCCTAGATTCTATAGAAACCACTCTCCGACACCCTCGGACACCTCTCTCTCTCTCTCGGCTTCGTCTAGAGCTTCGGTTTTTGGACTTTGTCGCTTTGTGGACTCGGCGGGAACACTTGGATGACTTAGGCGGGAACCCATGTGACTTAGGCACTAAGAAAAAAACTTGGACAGCTGGAAAGTGGCTTCCGGAGATTTCCTAACACTTTTGAAGACTTAGGCGCTAAGAAACCCGAACCTTGGACAAACATCCCACTCAGGAACTCTCTCGAACCCTGGACACCTGGCATCTCTAGAACCCGCTTGAACTCACTCAGATGAACTGGAACTTGTGCTCAGTGGGACCTACAACCAGAGAGATAAGCTCACAGACATCAATGGGCCGGATGGGCCAGAAGCAGACACGTACACAAGGAAAATAGAAGAACTAGTAAATAACATTCTTAGCCTTGATGCGGTCCGTCGAGACCCAGTTGGCATCAATTACCAAAACATTAAGCCCAAGGGAGGCTTGATCTTACACATATCACTAAAAAAATGCACGCGTACCATCAATGTCAGCATTAACGGTCATTAAGCACTTAACGGATGACCTGATGGATATGAGGTGACATGCAAACAGAGACAACATCCAAAAGCTACCGTGGACACTTAAAAATTTGAGGGGCCAAGTAAAATTTTCGTCCTAACACTAAAGATCAAAAGTTCAATCTAGTCTAGACGTATGTTAACACAGATGACACATCTGAAACAAGTTGAAAAACCGTGCGCGTTCACTCTTCTAGTCTTCCTATTGACATTGCATCGCTCGCTATATGTTCAAGTAGCTAGTTGAGCTCTCGTACCAACATTTGATGAATTAGTTGGGGATTAGGCACTCGACCGTCCACCTGCTACCGGCAGCCAACTAACTAGCTCGATCAGCCGGCCGTCAAACCAAATCATATATATTCTCCTCCTCCCTACTCGCACTACCAGGGAAAAAGGCTTCTCAAGCGGTTGGTAAGCCCCCTAAAACCGCTTGTAAGCAACTGATGCCTCGCGAAGCACGCGGAGCATCACAAGCGGTTCTAACCGCTTGTAATAGAGTGTAAAAAGGCAAATAAATATTGGCGGAGGTGGGATTTGAACCCAGAACCTTTTGACTCACACCTCACCCAGCTAGACAACCCACCCACGCACTTTATCTAACAAAATGGGGGGAGCTTTCCTTTTATCTATTCGAAAAATGGGCCTATAGAAACGGTTGGGGCTATTAAACTGCTTGTAAAGCCAAGCATCCTAAGCGGTTCGTGTTCCTAACCGCTTGTAGAGGTATAGCAGCGGTTGGGGACACAAACCGCTTAGGATTTTAGGTCTTTAGAAGCGGATCGTGCCTCCAACCGCTTCTAGAGGTCATTTTTTGGCTTGAGACTGTTTTGAGGCATTAAACCGCTTGTAGAAGTTTGATCCTTTTTTTTTAACCGCTTGAGAAAGCTTATTCCCTAGTAGTGTCGGTAGCCACTAAGAATCAGAAGCTAGCACGGTACGTCTAGCTATTCAGATAAACGCTCAATTGCTCGCCACAATTTGGCCATAAGTACTTAACCCATCCTCGTTTCGGTTGGCCATTGCCATCCTCTCGGAAGCAAGCCCAGTTGTCAGTCTTGAAGCTGGCCTCTTGAAGCTGGCCTCTGTCCCGAGAGGAAGGTCGAATTAGGAACCCTGCATTGGTGGTGGCCGTGGTCCTGGGACTCGGAGGCCATTGTTAGGGGTCAAGCGCCTGCTGAGTTGTTGCATCATTGCAGTGGAACAAATGAGCGCTTAAAACTAAACCAAATGAAGAGGAGAAGGCGGCGAGCAGCTTCAAGGTGAGCTTGCGATTGCATAGTGCATGCTGAGAAATGATTTAAATTCAAAGAAAATAAACTTCTGATGGAGCGGAGGGGAGACCCGTTGTTAGAAGATTTGGGCCGAAGATCAAGTACGGATCGTTATTATTAACCTAGGTCACCGTCTATTATAATTACCTTTTGTAACCTGCCAGGGAAAAATCCAATCATTGTTCTCCCTGACGTTTTTTATAACTCTTACAAAATAGTGAAGTTTCGCTGGTCGGCGTCCGTGGTTTTTTTTTCCTTCGCATTAGAGAGAGTTTTCACGTTAAATCCTATGTCTCAATCTATTTATGTTTCAATCTATTTAGTTTTACTCGTGCGAATTGCTAACGATTGCGCTTTTGCAGCGATGTACAGAGCACCACCGCTTTGCTTTCTGCTTTCTGGCGGCCGTTGCCGTCTTGCCATGAGCCTCCCTCACCGTGCACTTCTTCACACCCCGCTGTTGCATGGAGCCACCATGGAAGGCCGGCGGGAGGGAGCGAGTGACTGCCTGGCCGGCATGTCTTCTTCCCGACCTGTTTGTTCGTCGGTGGTGCCATGGTGGAACAACAGACGTGGCAGCGAGTAAGCGGGGTTTGAAGCCCTGTTTTTTAAAGGGCTAGCGGAATTCCATTAGATTTCGTTCAAAAAAAATTGAAATCCACGTTTTTAAAATCGATGAACGTTTGGAAGCAAAATTTCACTAGGGTTATTGAAACCTTCGATACTTTGACGCGTTCACAAATCTTTGGAATTCTAAGAGAAAATTTGAAATTTAATTTTACTGTTTTCTATAACGAACCAATATTATTGTATGTCATTTTTTTTCTTAATCTAACTATCTAGGGAAGACGATGAGTACATATCAGCCATTTGCTAAAGTGAAATGAGTCAGCTGTAATGATCGGGGGTGGCTACTATGCAAAACGAATCGTGACGGCCTAACGAGCCGAGGGTCAAGCGCAAACATGGTTCTCTTGATAGAAGAGAGATGACCATCCTGAAGATAAGTTGGCTAAAAAAATTCACTATATGGGTTGGCTATCCAGTTTTCGTCCTGCGTTAAAAAAAAAAACGCAAATTTCACCAAACTAGGACTGTTCGGTTCGTTTTATAATTGAACCAAGCCAAATTCTAGCCTGTCAAGAAGTAATGGTTTCTTGATTCAGGCCATATGGACACCTCTATCCCTCTCTCTCTCTCTCTCTCTCTCTCTCTCTCTCTCTCATGCTGTCAATGTTGGGGCCCCATGCATCTTCTCCTTGGTTGACACCGCTCAAGCCATTGCTAAGTGGTTGGTTTCTCCCTCCCTCTTCTCTCTTTCTCTCCCCACTCTTTTTCTTTCCCCCTCTATCCTTGACCACCAACGCTAGATTCCCATGCATCTCCTCCTACCAAGGTCCCACCGCTACCATTTGGATCTCACTGATCGCTATCACCATTGGCCCACAAGGGTCCTACATGAGGTCGCCAAGCTGTAGCTAGCATCCAGTCGTCGGCATGCCCGTCACTTCTCCCTCCTTTGTGTTTCTCCCTAGCCACCTATGCATCTCCTTCTCTATATCTTGTTGGTTAGTATAGTTGTGTAGGGATCCTACCACCGCTATTTAGATCTTGATGTCCATCATTGTCGTGTGCACCTAAGGCTACCGAACAAGGATGCCACTGTCTAGATATCGTTAGCTTGGTACGTTATGGCTCTAGTCACTGGCCATGGAGGATGAGTTCGATGTGGTGACTCCGACGGCTGTCCATGGAGGAGAGAGGGCTCTAGCCAACCATGGAGAGTGAGAGAGGAAGGAGAAGAAGGTGACATGGGTGAGTAGAGGTCTAGATCTCTCTTGACCTGTCGAGTCTCGACTTGACCCGGTAGTTGGGTTGGGTTGGGTCCCCAGTTCCCATCAGGTGTGGTACGGGTTTGCCTCTGCCACGACCAGGCCCGCACCGACCTAACATCAGCCGTTGAATGCTCATCAAGTGGCTATCCTTAGCCACACCTAATTCTAAACCTAACCGCAACCAACATTCACACCGCTCCCCCACATTACTGTAAACCCACACCTACTCTCTCTCTCTTTCTTTGATTCACTCACTCTCAACACTCGTCTCTCGACATTCCCCAATCCCCGCTTCAACTCTCTTGTCTCCCGAGTGACAACCTAGGGATGAGGTGATGACGTGGCACGGAGGCCAGATGATGCGGTCGTGGGAGAGCTCAGCAGTGGTGCAGAGGCTGGATGGCGACCGCATGAGAGCTTAGTCACAATGTGTAGCGATCTAGCCTAGCGTCAGCGGCATCTTCTCGGTGAGAATCCACTCCGGATCCCTCTCTCACCCCCGGGTTTGAGGCACGCCAAAGACTCGTCGGGTCAATGTGGGTCTAGAACATGGCAAAAATTTCACATTACTGATGCTCACTGATATGAATTAGGTCGTGAGGATACTCGACCCAATCTAACCCGTCTAGGACCTCCATAGATGAGAGAGTAGGAATAAGGAAGTTGACACGGCGGTCACTCATTGTCCATGTACAGGTGGCTACACACGCTAACATTTAACGGAGACAAGGAACTCAACTGAGCTTTTAACAGACAAATTTGGCAGCCAGGTCCTAGCAGCAGCTTTGGGCTCTACCCATCTATTTTACCGGTTGAGACTTGAGACCCTTCCGCTGCCTGCACGAACCAGCTGCTCCGCCATGATTGATCGCTCTGTTCCAGCCGCGCGTGGACGGGGCGGGGGCGGGGGCGGGCGCACGCACGAGTCAAGTGGACCGAGACCGACCGACCGACTGCCTCGCGCCCACCCTGCTCTGCTCGGGGACCAAATGCCCTCTCTCCCTCCCCCCAGCTCCCGGCGGGTCCGTGTGTCCGAGAAGACGTGATCACCCAGTCAAACGACGCGATTAAGCAGGAGGCGACGCGATCAATCCACGGGCCCGCGGCCATGGATCGCCGATCAGGGGCGGCGCGTCGCGCACCTGCCAGCCGGGGCTCGCTCGCCGCCTCCGCCGCGCCGCCCCAATGCGCCCGCCGCCAGTGCGCCCGCGCGTGCGTGCGTGCTGGATCGGAGCACTCGTCGCTGTCACGGCGCACGCCCGTTTTCCGGCGAATTATGGGGTGGGTGGTCTCGTGATGATTCATGACGATGTTTGCCTCCGGTGAATGATCGGCGAAGAATGAATTAGAGGATAGAGAGACTGTTGGAACCCTGGCTTCGAGAGGTTTTCGAAAGTGATTTCGTGATTCTTTTTGTTTAGCTAAAAGGCAGGAGCTCTGTCATTTCATTAATAAGGGTAGAACTGTACAAAAACCAGGGAAGAGAAGAAGGGAGAGAGAGAGAGGAGGGGAGGGGAACTAATCAGACAAGAGGAAGGACGAGGAAGCTGCGGACCAGGCCGCAATCCCATCCCTGATGAGGTCTACAACGCGGCCCGAAGGGAGTGATTGGCCTTGAAAAATTCTTCTGTTTCGCTCCTTTCAAATCTCCCAGACGGAAAGGATGATCAGGCCATTAAGAGTCTTGAAATAGTCCCGCGAGGTCCCCTCAAGACGGGCACACCACCAACCGCAAAAGGTGTAGGAACCCGAAGGGTAAGGCCCGTTCGGAAGAACCACCTGCCAGATCGAAATGGCGAAGGGACAGGAGCCCCACAGGTGATCAACCGATTCCAGAGGCCCGCTACAAAAAACACAGGCGGTTTGGTGAGGCCAACCCTTCTTCGCAAGCAGGGTGATTCTGAAAATGGTAATTGAAGAGTGGTGATTCGCGAATGTTCGTTGTATGACTTCGAGATTTTCTTGGAGACGATGGTAAAAAAGTGAAGATGTTTTAAAAAGTGATTGATAATTGAAGCAATGCCCTAGCAGAACTGAACAATATGGCACACTTTGGCTTTGAGGCCTGGGCAATGAATGAACGGTTACAATTGTAGAGGTTTGGCCACACGAAGAAATATAGGCACAATGGTGCAATTCAGGTCTAATTTTGTGGCGTTTCTCTGGCCACGACCTCTTCTCAATCAACTTAGTTTACAAGATCAATTTATTAGTGGCACCCCCTAAATGCCTTCTAAATGCAATTTTTTTTGTTTCGCTTCTCTTCCAAAGTAGAGCCCTTACCTTGCTTTAACGGTACCAGACCAACTGCTACTTCTGCCCCCTTTGATACTGAAGCCTATAAATTGCCACCTTTTCCTAGAATGCAACTTGAGCTCCGCCATTTGGTTTGATGTGGCCGAGAGACTAGCTATCCCCAAGTTAAGTCCTACGAGTTGGCGTCATATTCCAGCATTCAAGGTTAGTGGTACGAGGACATCTTCGTGATCTCCTTTGCCCCTGCTTTCTTCAAAATAGGGTCTATCATCTTGGGCGTGCTCTAGATACTCCGACTGAAACGCAACAACAAAATCTTGACACAGTCCGAGCGTCCCCCATTCTTGCTGGCCACGCTCCTCGATGAGTTTTGCCTTTGCTATCATGTAATATGTGCTTTTATGTTTCTCGACGTCCGTGGTCGACGGTCAATTTAGTATTTTTTCTTTTAAATTTTTATTGGACAGTAGTTCTTGTGCTCTTTATTTTTTAAAAAAGGTTAGTTGTCTCGAGGAAGAGCACGCGGTTGGACCAAATAAAATGAACATGCAAATTAGTCCCACTAAATATTTCCAAAAAAAAAAAGTCGCAGTACCATAAAAAAAAAATCAAAGAATAAGGCCTCTATAGCCAACCAATACCTGCTTTCTTCTCAATATTCATGGATTGCAGATTCTCAGACCAGAGGTGGGAAAGAAGCACAGGCTCAGAGCGTCGGCAAAGTATAACCGGGAGATGCAATTGAGCAATTTTATACATTGAAATGTACATGGATACACTTGTCCATAGATTTTATTGGGGGGAAATATTTTTTTGAAAAAAAACAATATCTAATACAGGAACCATTAGAGAGAATCAGCAGCGCCCAAGGAGCATCATTTTCTGGGCTCACGGTAACAATGGTGGTGGTAAATCGGTAACTCCAGATTAGCGCCGACAAGCAAGTCTCGTGATAATTCGATGCTTCTTTTATCCTCTTTCATTCGCCCCTGGAGTTGAAGTATATCACGATTCTACCCCTACTACCATGGCACAGGAATACCGGACGATCGCCGCGGCTTCTGGAAGCTTCCAACTCCGGCGCGCCTCCGCCGGCGTCACGGCTGTGGCCGGCGGACTTCAGCACGCGTAGTACTCGACAAGCTCGTCGAGGGACTCCGGCTGCGGGTCGGCGTTCTCCAGCATCCAGAGCAGGTGTTCGAACAGCACGACCTCGCAACCGACGACGGTGCCGCCGCCGCCGGCCGCGGCGCCGCCTGAGCGGTCGACGAGGTTCTGGAACAGCGGGTGGCCGACGAGCTCCTCGGCGATGAGGTACCGGCGGCGCGACTTGCCGACGTACACCGGGTGGAGGCCCTTGGGCACCTCGTCCGCGCCGTGGAACGACGCCCCGCGCCGCGCCCCACCGCAGTCCTCGCCGTGCGCCACCCGCGCCGAGCCTCCGCCGCCGCCGTCCTCGCCGCCGGCCGACGGCGCCCGGGGGATGCGGCTCGACGAGTGCCACCTCCTGATCATGCACCTGAGCTTGCTCAGCCCGCCCTTCGCCATTGCCGAACGCCGCAATGCACACGACACCAAATTCCCAGTCCAAGAACTAGAGAGAGAAACAAAAGAAAGGAGAGAGAGAGGTTTTAGAGAGAGAGAGAGAGGGGAGCTGAGGGAGGCGACGATGATTGGGAAGGTAGAGCGGCAGGAAGGGGGAGGCGGGTCATATATATCTGAAGGGGGCGGGAATTGAAGGGGGGTGTGGGCCCCGCATGTCGGCGAGAGGCAGGCCCAATACTGGCAACAGTGGGGAGGCAACTGGAGCGGCTTGTCCGGAGCGAATGGGCTGTTATTATTAGCAGTACTAGTATGTGCGTGTGCGTGTGTGCATGTCTCGGCGTAAATCCTCCTGCCTGCGCCATCCAGTGGGCTGCTGGGAGCAGGGCAGGGGGCTGGCGCCTGCTGCTGCTTCCCTGTGGCCTGTGGCCTGTGGGTGATAAGTAACACTCACCAGTTAACTCCTGGTATATATAGTTGGGCCAATCACTGCACTGGCATGGTAAAAACGGCTGGGTTTAAAAGTGTGTGCTGTCTGGTTTACTGCGATTCAAATCTTGCTAGTTTAGTGTGAGTCTGTGGCCAATGAATTGACCAAGACAAGGAAATGAATCAGGACGATGGAAGGAGGGAATCTTGCTAATTAGTGGTAGAAGTTCAAACACAAGCCAATTTTGGTCAATACTTCTGGCAAGGCAAGCGTTAGTAGATATTGGCTAGTACACTCGGTTAAGGTAAATGGCTTTTCAAATAGGATTCAATAGCGTTAAGACCATATAGAAACGGCTTTTTAAAAGCGAGTGCAATTAGTCTAATTTCATGTCTTTTTTTTTTTATCACGGTCAAGTTATGAAATGCTGAAATTAAGGGTTAGTTCTTTTCAGCTTAACGACTTATCTACGTTTTGAAAACACATATGATTGAGTTTTTTGAGTCCGTTTTTTCACTGTTTTGAAGGTGGGTTCTAATGCTTTAAAAAACAAGTCAAACGAAATGTATCCGAATATCGCCTCGAGAAGCTCTCGAAGTTCAGTTATTTCATCCGTTCATCCGTTCAGATCAGCTCAAAAGAACAAGGCCTAAGTTGTTTCGAAATGGGGATTATGCTCTCTTACAAAAAAAACTGTGTATTCTTTGTAGTTGTAAATTGTGATCCATGTTATAATTTATTGACAGAAATCGTTCTGTTTTACGAGCCAAAGTTTCATATGCTTGTAGCATTTTTTTAAACGGAAATGCTTGCAGCCGGGCGTCCGATCCGTCGGACGCCCGGCCCAGCCCACTCGCGCGTACAGGCTACGCTAGCTAGCTTGCTTGCAGCCAACGAATGTGCGTTTCATTTTTGTTCTTATTCGATTTCTCATTTTTGTATCTTTTTCATTTGGAGTTCCAATCGTGTAGCACAAATTTTATAATTCATCTAAATTCCTAATAAACTTATTTTAAATACTTTTTTATTTTTTATTTTTATTGGTACAATTGTTCCATCAGGCAAGATAGATTGTTCCGGAAGACTAGACTTATTGTTCAAGATAGATTGTTTCAGTAGATATACAAGCTGTGGTTCATCAAACTAGACATATTGTTCCAATTGGGTTAGCCTATTGTTCCAGCAGACCAAATACATTGTTTCAACAGATATAAAAGTTGTTCCAGCAGACAAGATTGATTGTTCGGAGAAACTAGACTCATTGTTCAAGCAGGTAAAATAGATTGTTCCGGAAGGCTAGACTTATTGTTCCAACAGACAGGGCAAACTTTATTGTTCCAGTAGGTAAACTTTATTGTTCCAGTAGGCAAAACCTTATTTGTTTCAGAAGACAAAAGTTATTGTTCCAGAAGGCAAAAAGTTATTGTTCCAGAAGGCAAAGCTCAACTATTCTAGTAGGATAAACTTTATTGTTCCAGTAGGCAAACTTTATTGTTTCAGTATGCAAACTTTATTGTTCCGGTAGTCAAAATCTTTATTTGTTCCAGAAGGCAAACGCTATTGTTTCAGAAGGCAAATTTATTGTTACATAAGGCAAAAGTTATTGTTCCAGTAGGTAAAGTTCAATTGTTCTTGTAGCACAAAACTTATTGTTTCAGCAGTCAACTTTTATTTGTTCTAGTAGGCAAACCTTGTTGTTCCAGCAAGCAAAAATTATTGTTTCAGAAGACAAACCTTCTTGTTCTAGTAGGCATTTCTTTTTACTATTCCAGCAGACCAAATACATTGTTCCAAATAGGTATGCAAGTTGTTCCATCAGACCAAATGCATTGTACCAATTGGGCTTAGCCTATTGTTCCAGCAGACCAAATATCAAGTTGTTTCATCGTATTAGACGTATTGTTCTAATAGTCCAAATTAATTGTTCCATTAATATAGACAAATTATTCCACTAAAATTTATATAGCAACATGCGTCTTGTTTTGTTCGAAAAAATATGAAGAACACGTTGGTGAAAATGGTTTGTGTATTGGAACTCCCAGTCAAAAGTTATGATAGTTTAAAGAAAAACGAAAAAAAGAATCTTCGCTGACGTCAGCGATGACGTCATTGCAAATTGTTTCGACGGAGGCGCGCATTGTTCCGGACGTTGACACGAATTGTTCCGGCAGTGCTGCGAATTGTTCCGGCGGAGTTTTTTGGCTGAGTGCTATGCTGTGCGTTTGGCCAGGGGAGACGTCCGATCCAAATTAATTTGGTCGGACGTCCGACCCCAAGTTCAACCCTTTTTTAAAATCTTAATTCCTTTTTTCTCTCCCCCAAGCCCTTTACCGAGGGGCATAATTTTTTTAAGATTATAACCAATATTTACTTTCAGCTAAAAAAAACGACTATGGAATTTAATTTCTTCACCGGGATAAATTCTCTTCCACCGGCTCTATTAGAACAAAACTTACCAAGCTTGTAACAGCTGACATGTCCCATTGTACATTGCATATGGCCCAGATAGTTTACAGCAGCGTGGACCCCCCATATGCTAGCATACAGGATACAGCCAGATCGACTTGCTTATCTTGGCTCGAAACGAGATACAGCTAGAGCATACCAAACCGTGTGCTCAACCTCGGGGAGCGTTTTGATTGCGGCGCTGGCGCGCCGAAAATGGGAAGAACACCAGGTGGTATACATCCTCCTCCTGCACCTGCAACCTGTAAACATTTCCGGCTTCAGTTCAGGCTTCAGAGTTCAGAATCAAAAACACCTCTTCCTCTTCCTCTTCCTCCTCCTGTGATCAATTCCGGCGTACGTACAGCAGCGCTACGGCCAAAGGATCTGAGGAGAGGCCAGCTGGCAGCTGCAGCTGCAGCTGCTTGCAGGGATTCAGTGGCCTGAGCAAGTTCTTTGTAGGCTTGCAGCAACGCAACAAATGTGGCTGACTTTGAGCTTTGCCTGCCATGGTACGTAGCTGGATGCCTGGATGTATGTATAGCCTGTGTGCAGACGCGTAGCTGTGTGGGTGTGTCCCAAGGCAGGGTTGCTGGACCAGTCGAATTTGAAGATCTTTTGGATTTCGGGGAGATGGAACGGGTTTTTGCTGATCGGGCAGTGAACCTTGTTTTGTACTCTCGGGTTCAGCCGCAGTCCACTTCTTTTTCATGGTTGTCTATAGATGGAACAAGATTTTGTTGGTACGACGGTGCACCAGACATCACTGTCGGCTCAAACCATTAAACAACAGTAATAATACATATCACTGTGGTTTTCTAACCGACAGTAATAAGGTGCCTCATCACTACTGTTTATTCAGTCTTGAAGTCATACAGTACTGATTAGCGAAGCCTGTTCCAAGCCGCAAGTGAAGGGGTGCCCTTTATGTGCTAGTGAAGATCACTGTTTGAACCGGATGATAGGGCTAACTTCTCAAAACTATTTATAAATATTCCATTCGTCTGATTTTATAAGGTGCACGTATATTTTAAGATGCAAACTTTATGACCTTACTAACATTTTTTAAAAATGTGTAAGGTTTCGTGATAAAAATGATACCATTGAATTTGTGTTTGAATGTGCTTTCTGATGACTATAATTTTGTTATCATAAGGAATATATTATAAGAGATTTTAAAAGTTAAATCGTAGTTTTGGAGACTATGCTAAATCATATCGTGTCTTATAAAATTGAACGGAGAGAGTATCTCATATTGTCTTTAGTCTGAAGTTCTCAAAAATTGGAACTCGGTCTAACTAAATGTTCTAACTTCTCCAATCCACCTCCCGGTTCCTTGTCGGCATATCTGTTGCATATTTCTTTCCTTTCTATCTTCGATTCGGCGTTTTTCAACTGGCCTGAAAGAATCACCATCTCAAACCTACTGTTTTTTTTGTCAACGACGTAGAGGGCTTCCTGAATTAGAATAGAAGGGCATAATAGTAAACCCAAGCCTAACTGCTGGAGTGGTTGGGGTTGAAGCGAGCAGCAACAAAAAACATTGTGGGGAATTTTAATACGTGCATGCAACACAGAATCATCGATGAGTTGAATCCTGTGGCTGTACATCGATGCAGACAAAAGTCCACATCTTTATAAGGACAAACGTGATCTACGCAATTTTGTTTTAGTTTCTGTGGAGTGATTTATGCATAGCTTACAATTTCTTTAGTCAATTCCATTCTATGGGCACCAACCACACTTGCAGAGCCCCTATAGGGCCTCCAAAATTCCAAGGCATATAATACAGTTCCTGCTCGGTTTGTGATTGATCAAACGAAGAGAAATAAGACTGCTGAAAGTGACAGACATGTGCATGGGATCAGTTGGGAGAGGGTCCCCATCCCTGAACGAATCCCCCTGGTCTTGTGTCGATTCAGCAAAGAGATATGTTCTGGAATGCTTAGGTTTTTTTGATTGATGAAATGGATTAGTTTTTGCTGTTAAGCACGGTGTGTCTGATCCGCCGAAGCTAGGAGATTTGATCCGGTTGCGCTATTTCCTTGTATTGTAGCTATTGCATATTGGTGTGATGACGGTGGGAATCGCTTGGGGATATCTGCCCTTGTGGCGCAAGAATTGGTTGTTTTGGTGGAAGTGCCTTAACCAATCGAGTATGTGCTGGAATATATTCCATCTTCTCCCCAAGCATGGTTGTTTTGGTGAACTAGACGATGCATGTGGTTTAATAAAGCATTACAT
This sequence comes from Raddia guianensis, assembly GCA_036346415.1. Lineage (NCBI taxonomy): Eukaryota > Viridiplantae > Streptophyta > Magnoliopsida > Poales > Poaceae > Raddia > Raddia guianensis. The sequence continues at coordinate 12,910,200 of CM070541.1, read as the reverse complement.
ACACAGGTGAACACAGAGTTTTGTGAACTATTCATTGATTTTGGGATGTAAAAACCGTTCGAATGGCCGCTTTTTCGGTTAAAGAGCGACTTGTTGGTTTGTCACAACACAACTATACCATAATTAATATGATTTGGGTAGGATTATTTCGACCGCGTGTCATTGCTAGATGATCCTTGTGGTTGAGTTCGAGAACTTGGTTGAATTTGAGATCTTTAGCATGAGTTTGAGATATCAGTTATGTGCAGAAGAACTGAGATTTAAGATTGCTATCTTGAGTTGAGCTTTCAAGAATATGTTTTGTTCGGTTTAGTTTACTTATGAGTTATGCTATTGGTATTCATGTTTATCTTAAATGTTGTTACACTGTTAAATAAAATGTCATTATGCAACTAAATCCTTAGCTTTCCTAAGATGAGCTCTAATTAGTCCTTCCAAAAAGACTTCCTGATAGTGACATGCTAAGCCCACCTTTTCATGTGGCAATCAGGAGAATGAAGAAGGATGGGATGACATTGCGGTTTTCCTGATGGATATACCAGACTACTAGCTATTTTCTGATTAGCGGTGCATGTGGCTATGATGTTACACAACTTCTGATTTGTAATCTTTTATTTTGGTTTAGAACCTATAACCTAAACAATTGTCATATATTGTTCTACCACACTTTGAATTACTTATTTAGTTAATGCAACAATGTTGGATGCTGCAACTCTTTTTTATTATGGGTACGTGCACTGATCCTTGAGACATGTACCATTAACACAGAGAGGTTCGATTTAGTAAAATTGGGTCCCGACACCCTCCGACTATCTACCCATGACCGACACCACCCTGACAACCTTGCTGCTTTGCCATTCTTCCTCCTTACGCTTAGGTGACCCTGCCAACCCTAACTCCAGGTCACATGCGTCGATCCCCACATAGCCACAACCAATCCTCCTCTGACCACCTACAAATTCGGTAGCGCCATCACTACCACGCGAAACAATCACACCATCCCCCATTGTCGGTCCTCCATCTCCCCAGCCTCCCTCTAAGATTGGGGTAGGATGAATTTCACCCTAAACCCAAACCATAACCTTTACTCAACGGGAAGGGGCAGCATCGAATGCGAGGAAGGGGCAATTCTAGAGCGGAAGAAAATGTAGGTGGTGGTACCGGGGCATTCTCCTATTTGTTTCAAAGTACTTTGCCAATCTAGTATTTGCTCTCAATGTGTGTATAATAGATGGAAAGTATTTTGGGGCAAATAATAGTTTCTATACCGTAAAGCTTTATATTTTTCACCCCTTATCGATAAGGTAATGTTTTTTTTTTGAGAAGGTTGAAATTTCATTTCATCAAAGAATGAGTTACAAGCAGACTCTTACAAACACCCCCAAAGACACACACTGCAGAAGAAGCCTAAGGTACAGACTCTAACGGACATCCAGGGGGAGAACTGGTGAAGAAGATCCCAGACTCACAATAAGTACTCAGTGCGAATCAAAAGGAGCAAGATTACAAGACCACTCCTCACTCTAAGAACACACAAGCAGCAACAGACGTCAATCCTGGATTATCGGAGATGTGGCGCACCCATGAACCACCATGGTAGGACTAGATCGGCTCACCAGAAAGCATTAAGCACTCAGCAAGTGACATTGCGAAGATCCTGCTAAGAATGCGGCCGCACCAACCACCAACCATCTGCGGACCAGCACAAACTAAACAAAACAGAAAACCACAACCCGGCGAAGAACACCCCGAAACCCCCTGGACGTCGGTGCCGACATCAGGAACCTTGCCACTCCCCCTACGCCACCACGATGCCGGGGAAACGGCGAAACCCGATCCGGCCATTGCACCGCCGCTGCACCTTGCAGGTCGAGTACAAACGCCGAATCGAAAGACAACGCCGGCGCCGGCGAAGAAAGACAAGTCGCCAACCTTTGCCGCCGTCACGTGAAGCAACGACAACGCAGGTCGCCTCCCCACTCCCGCTACGCCCACCACCACCAGCTGCCGCCAGCGGTGGCCTCCGTCGGAGAGCCCGGGCCTTATTACGAGCTGTAGGAGCACACTAAAGAAAACGGAAAAGATACACCCCGACAACCCCAATCAACCACCAAAGTGACCCCAACTCTGGAAATCGACGGAGCCGAAGAAGCCGATGAAGGAGAGTGCCGCCGTCCAGTAGCACACGGGGAGAGACACCGTCCCTCCCCGCCGCAGACCGCCGCCGCCACCACGGCCGTCCCCGGCCAGAACTCGCTGATTGCCGCCAGCGACGACGGGAGCCCCCGTAACCTGAGGAGGGAAGGATGGGGGGGAGGCGGACCACCCACCGCAGCCTCCCACCTCCCAAGACGCGCCGCCCCTCACCAGACCTCGCCGGCGAGCCGCAAGAACGAGATCTGGAGGCACAAGAGAGGGGGAAGACGGGAGGACGAAGGGGCCGTCTCACAAGCCCACCTGCGCGGGAGGACGCCGACGGGGAGACGTCCACGGAGGCCCGCCGGCGACGGGGTAGGCCGGCGGCGGGGAAAACCCTAGGAAAGGCCGCTGTGCTTTCGTGAGTGGTGTATAGTTGTAGTTTTGCTTTACTCAGAGGTGTTTTGATAAGGTAATGTTAGCGGTCCATTGAAAACACATGGATTTTGTATTTTTTAAAAAAAAACCATCTTGTTTGTATAACCACTATAGCGTTTAGTTATGTAAATCAAGGTTCTGAGATAGCGTTTTTAGCCGATATTTTAACCCATTTTGGGCTTTTCTTTATATAGGCCGAGATCAGACAAAAAAAATATCCCTATTATCGGCTCAAATCGGCTGTACCGGTTTCCCAACTTTGTAAATTTTTCTTTTCTATTACCAAATGCTATTACCTTAAAGACCTGTCCAGAGAATAGCTTTAAGGGCGTGTTTGGATGGCGGCCACCCCGCGCCGTGCCGATCCAGGGCGCGCCGAAGCCCACGGCTCGCCAACGCCAACTCGCCAACGATTTGGCGAACGATTCGGCCACCCGCGCCAACTCGCGAGAACACGTTGACTGTGCGTCGGCGCGCCCTCACCCCCGCGCCCGCGCCTTCCGCCGGCCGCCAGCCAAACGCGCACCAAAAAACCATGGCGCGCCGACAGTTGGCACGGCGAGCGCCGGCCGCAATCCAAACACGCCCTAAAGCTTGTTTGAGAAGTCCATATCTCCCTACCAAAAACGCGAAAACCCAGTTACAAGTTCCTCCACGAAAAACCCGTCTTATCATACTACCGGTTTTAACTAGTACAGCGAAATTCATCAATGAATGGATCGTTTTTCCAGACTGGCTTGTATCGAGCTGATTAGTATCGGGCTACCGGTCCGACGGTTCGGTCCGGTTCGGCCGTGAAGTTGCGTACAGGTAACCGGCGTCACAGTACCGGAGCTAGCTGACTGCCTGTCTGATTGGAGCAATCGACCAGCATGCATGCACAGATATATGTGACATCTCCATGATACCAGTGCATCCAAAGTTCCAAACAGTGGCCGAATTCATAAACAAGTATCCGATCAACCGCCGAGCCATATAGGCTATATGTTGCCTGTATCATAAAAGTTTTGCATCTAGAGATATAAAAACGGATCTGCTATTTAACAGCGCCTGCGTACCGGTCTATCATACAAGCAAATTCTGTATTGTCCGATTGCTATGGGGAAGACCCGTACGATTTGCTGTGGTGGAGGCAATTATGGGCCCTTCATTGTTTTTATTTTTAATACTCTGGTCGGTTAATACTCTCGTCTTCTGCTGCATACATCGCCACACATTTTCTCTCTCTTTCTCCTCGCTTCTTATTTGCTTTCCATGGAGAACTAAGGAGCCATCTCTTCTCCTCTTCTCTCTCTTCTTTTTATGTGTGGATGCAGAGCTTGATGACAACGTCTTTCTTCCTTTTTTTTTGAGTATTTTTCAGTTTAGCAATATGTGGAAAAGGTATATTTATCTACTGAAATTTTGTATTTTTTCTAAAATGTTGCAATTTGAGTTCTTGAAGGGGAATATATCCAAGCAGCAACGCGTTGTATGTTCTCAAATAACCATGGTATATTTTTCCACTTAATTTATATAAAAAGTGCTTGGTTGTCTTCTCACCCATCTAGACCAGGCTCTCTAGATGCAATTACCCTCTCCGAGCCAGACTCTAGAGATACGGTCAAATTGGTCATTTTTCCAGAGCCAGTCTCGCGGGATGCAGTTGAGCGCATTGCATGACTCCGCGAGCCCCTAATGCATCCAAGCAAACATCTTCTCTGTTCAGTCTGTTTCAGTTTGTGCATCCCACCAAACAACATCTCTTGTATCCCACCAACCTACATTAATTCCATCAGTCTAGCTGAGCTGATACGGGTTAGGCTCATTCGAAAAGACAACCAAACAACCTATTTTTATTCCGGGCTCCATCGTGCATGCACTAATTGCGTGTCATCAACTGTCATTATCTCATTGACACTGAGATCTTATTATTTCCCTAGTTTGATGTTACGGAGCATACGGGTAGGCTATGGTGGAACCAATATGTGTTCCACGGTCCAACGCCATCCCTGACCTTGATTTCTCCTGCCTCTCTCCCCTCACGGTCGTCTGTATCTATTGACAATTCGTTCAAAGCAGTTATACGGAAGCTAATTTGTTTGCTTGTTTTTTTTTTCTTTGATCTGATTGCTTGGGTTTTCACTCACCGAGATTGGAATTTTGTTGTTGACACTGCTTATTCTTGTGTTATTACGAGCTAGATCTAAACAGAGATTGGCTCTTCATTGTCAGCTAGATCTAAATGATTGCATTGTTCAATAAGCCTCGATTTGCACTTGTTATCTAATCAAAGTCGAGTGATTCATAGTGCCTACTAGGAACTTAAGATGATACGTCCAACGCTGAAATTTTTTTTGGGTGGAACTACTAGGCAGGCACCTGCAATTTCAGCGTTTGTGCAGGCACATGCTGCGTACATGCAGCCAACGAGCGACACAGCCAAAAGAGGGAGCAACATGCAAAAACAGTAATAAACAGAAAACAAAATAAATTTATAACAAATAGAAAACAACATAAATCTATAATAAATCAGACCTCGCGCAAAAAATTCCACTATCGTAAAACATTTTTTTTCAGTAAATGAAAACATGAAAAAACAGTAGAAATTTAGATTAGACCTCACGCAAAAAATTCCACTATCGCGAAACTTTTTTCCTATAAGTGGAAATGTGGAAACACGGTAGAAATTTAGTGGAATTTTTTGCGCTCGCACGATTTCGCAAATTCCAGACGCCTGCGAAATAGCAAACCTAAATTTTTTTATATCTTCCTATCTAATTATGCTTTTGTAAATTTTAATTTGTCAGCTTTCTATAGTTTATCCCAATCTTATGCTTTTCTCAGCGAAATGTTCCGATCCATAGGCCCGCTCGGTCTGGCCCTATACTCACAAAATTTTTTTTTGGTCGATCCATAACCCCATGTATTTTTTCTTGATCACACTGTCCAGTTCCGGGGCCAATCTGCGGCGGACATGCTCATCCCTACAGGTAATTATGGCTATATATCTTGACTCCTTGTTTTTTGTTTAATTTAAATTATTGTTAAAAAACAATGAACTTTAAAATAAACATGAAAAAGCTAAACAAACATTTAATTTTTTTAAAAAAAATTTTGTGAAAAATCTTACAACACCCTGAAAAAACAATTTCAAAATATTGCATTGAATGGTCCGACAAAAATATGAAAATTGGCATCCAAACTAAACCTAAACTAATCTAAGAAATCAAAGAGGGCCTAAGCTGCCTTCAGTGCGTTATAAAGGCTCAAAACTCATAACAATGCCGTGTTTCTCTGTCGGCTTGCTGTTGCAAGCTAGCATTTCTTGTAATTCTCTTCAATTTTCAAAATTCCATAGAAAAAAGTATTGCACCTATTTGAAGCGATATTAATATCAAGTAATATTCCTCTCGCTTGAATCAAGCATTTATAGTGTAGTATGATGTTTGCACTAAGTATCATACTAGAAATTTTTTTTTTGCACTTTCTGAAAGAAACTCGAGCGTTGTGATCACGCGTGGCCGTCGTGGTGGTTTCTGGCAATGGTGGCAGGTGGCGGCCGGCTCAGGCGAAAGAGATCGAAGAGAGGAAGCCAGAAATCTCCTGCCACGAGAGAAAAAGTCGCTCTCATATTTGTAACAATGATGAACTAGAGTTGTTTTATTTATGTAGCAATTGCGTTCTTGCCCCTGTTCTCGAGTTCAATTGTGATTTTACCCCTATTTTTCCCACTTTGTGATTTTGTCCTTGATTTTTGAAAATGAAGCTGCAATTTGCCCTCATTCTGTTTACAGTAGTTAACGGTGTTAACTCGGCTATAAGTCTAATTATGATTTTACCCTTGATTTTCGTACTTTGTGAATTTGCCCCCGAGTTATGGAAATGAGGTTATCGTTTGCCCCTAATGTTAATACTCTGTTAGTGCTAGCCGGATTAATCAATTCAAAAAAATAAAAAAAGACTCCATGCTAAAGGACTGAAATGCCCTTTTACTATTTCTCTGAGTGGATCAATATGAAACGTGCGCCAGTTTATAACCTAGGCGGCAGCTGGGCAGCCTCGTTATGGCAGATTCCAACGAGGGACAAAGTAGTTGGCGCGGCCAGAGATTCAAGGGCTCTGGGCGGCCTAGACAGGCAGGCGAGCAAAACATCCATCTCTGCATTTCTGATCTCTGCATGTGGCATTGGTGTACCGTGTGTCGGTGGCCATAGTGTAGATCTCGACATCCGAGCATCCAGTGATCCTTCCATATGTCATCAAATTCAATGTAACTTCTACCAAAATGTTGTCAAAAATGCAGTTTTCAAATTATCAATATTTGAGTTGAAACAATGGTAAAATCACAAAGTACTAATAAAATTAGGGGCAAATTGTAAGGGCATAGATGTTTTTTTACACCCGAGTTAACACCGTTAAGGCGTTAACTACTGTAAACGGAATGAGGATAAACTATAGCTTTGTTTTCAAAAATCAAGGGCAAAGTCACAAAGTGGGAAAATTAGGGGTAAAATCACAATTGTAGTCTAGAACAGGGGCAAGAACACAATTGTTCCTTTATTTATCTGTAGTTGGGCTATACCCTTGGACTATTCTGTACAACCTCTTCTGTTTTATGGAATGGGCATATCTTTTTGTCAAACAAAATAAGCCCCCCTCTCTTCTTACCTTGTTTGCCTTCCATTTGCCGGATTAATGCGTGTAGTCACATATGTATCTGTCCAACGCCATTAGTCAATTTAGCGATGTATCAAATTACACTATTTGTGACCGTATGCATCTCTAGTCGGTGCAAGGTTGGAGGTTTATTTTATTATCTTAAACCAAATTTCGTCATTTAAGGTTTTGAGATTGCGCAGTGCACGTCGCCAAGCTCCTAATCAACAATCTGTCCTTCTACATAACACAAACATATGTCCTCCAATTGTATTAAGCTACTAATACTCCTAATCAACAATCTGTCCTTCTACATAACACAAACATATGTCCTCCAATTGTATTAAGCTACTAATACTAGATATATATTTTGTACAGAAGCAGGATATAATTTGTGGCACGCACGCTAATTGGCTTCTGTGTTCCAGCTGAACAAAGCCACTCCATGGTAGTTAGCATCTTCTAATTATAAGCTAATTCTGAACTCTAAAGTCCAAGGTCGACTTCCATATTTTTTTCAAGGACCAATCGGCCCTTTCTTTTCGCTGCACAAGTGCGAGACACCCCAAATTCATCAGTTCAGCATCGTCGACCAAGGCGCAAATAAAATAGAACTCGCCACCTTTAATTACATGGATGCTCATGTATCAATCTCCGTCGGTTTTAATTAATCAGCCTGGCTATAATTTAAACGATCTCATTGCAAGGATTAAGGGAGAAATTAACAACCGCCAAGAGAGTGGCGAAAGGAAGCAACAGAAGGGCATGCTCTAATCCATCATTAATTACTCTATTTTGCTTTGCCTTTTTCACCGTCTTTTCTTGCCCCCCTAGGTACCTGTACTGCCCTCTGCTCAATGATTTACAGAGGCATGCCATCCAACAGAGCCCTTTTAGATTCTTCCCTAACCTCCGGTCTCAGTATGTATAATTGTGGTCCACACGCTAACCTTTCATAGCATGTACATTGGAAGAGTGGTTATTAAAGATTAGCTTCCTCAAATGAGAAAAAAAAAACCATTATGCTCGTGTTTGTCAACTAGTAGGATCTGATTCTCTTGGAAATTATGGATCAGCATTTGCAATCATGGGGAAACGAAACATGGAATTTCTTTTATACACTGTCGTTTTAAACTCCATCTTAAGCACATCGGTGATTATAAAATGATCAGAGCAGCTCGTTTTTTGATTAGCTGCAATGATCATTACCAGAGGAATTGCCCACAGAGCTACGCTACGTGCCCCCATGTGTTTTATGTCGTCGATTGGTGCTCTCTCGTTTTTTTTAATAAAAAAGCACGGATTCGTTGGTGTCTAATCAATGTTTGCTGCGAGAGAGATAAACATCATGCAGATGAAAAGATTGGACCAAAAGCATTTAGAGAAACTCTGGCTTGATAGCAACGTATGGGTTCTTTTAATGTGCACTTTTCTTCTCAACGGGCTTTCGAACTTGTAGCTAGCTAGCACCCTCGTTCAGATTGACAGGGGGCAATTTTAACGTACGCAACGGTGGTACATGATGAAAGTATACTAGCGAGGTATACACGTCTATGACGTGTGGCATTAGTTTCGTAAATCACAACTGTATTTTTTTTTGTTTTTATTTTTTTGGATTTTTTCCCGAGGGTAACATGGCGTAACAAAAGGAAGTAATTCTATTATTTGTGACTCCTAACTTTTTAAAAAATGACTTAATTTTTTTATGTGCATCTACATGAAACTATGGTTTTACATTTTTTTAACTATAGCTATATTTTTCAAAGTTTTTTACTTCTATTATTTCTTAATTCATTTCGTAAAATTTAACATTCTTTTTATTTATCGCTGTTGACTTTTGGACATGCCCATTTATATATCATTCCTCTTATTAAAAATTTTAATGCAAATATGTAAAAATATGGGCACAATGAGGCATGGTATGGAGATGGTGGTGATTGGCTCGATATGGCTGCCGAATGGACGGGACGGGTGTGACGATAAGGCCCAACCCTCCACATCATGGAGGCCAGCAGGCAGGGCCAGCCCATGGGCATCGGTGGAGGTCCGGCCGGTCACGGGGTCAACGATGAGGAGGCAACAGTGAGGCCCGGCCCGGTGCAGGGTCAGCGACGAGGAGGCGGCAGGGTCCTGGCCCGAAGCGGGGCCGGTGACAAGGAGGTGGCAGTGGCCGCGCCCAATGGCTTGGGAGGAAGAGGACGGCGGCCTGCACAGGCTACGTGCACCGCGACAAAGAGAGAGGGAAAAAAGGGAGAAAAAGAGAAGAGAGAGGGGAAAGACGTGTAGCTATCTTTTCTCTTTCTTTTCATGATATAACCGATTTTTCTTGTGTGCACCAATCAACAATCGCCCACCCTCCCTGGGTTCCTCAGGGGCTACATTTATATGAGAAGAGTTAATAGATATGGCAGAAAAAAAAATGCCCCTGACTGGCAAGGTATCAGACCTTCCTAAAGAAGGTAGGAGGAAGTTTCCTGACAACTCAAAGCTTTCCTATGGAGAAAGAAAGACGGTGAAGCTTCCTAGAAATCTGCTGGGCATTTCTAAAGGGCTCAGGAAATTTAAGAGAATTTCGGATGTTTTCAAGGAATGTAGTGGACATTTTTAAAATTGAAATAATATACATAATATATATTATTTTTTTCTTTCTATATTTTTCTTTTTTAAAAAATATCATTCAACAACAGTGTCAACTGTCAAGTACATTAAGAGCTCACAATCAAGGAAAGAGAAATTTGAAGAGATAATTGGACATGTGGGAGTATCTAAGAAACATCCTTCACTAGATGTAGAAACATGATGAAATTCCACCTTTTTAATGCTCGATTCAGCCTTGCCTTATAAACACGCCCGTCGAATGGAAAAGAGTTGAAGATGTTGATTTGTTGAAGGCTTTCTACACTGCTGCTAAAGTTGTTTTTGACTCAAACTATCAAACATCAAATCACTACTTTCATGAGGTATGGTTAGTTCAAAAGTTTTGGAAAATGGAGCTAGAAGTAGAAATCCTACTATTTTTTGCATTTCGAAGGAAATGCAAAACAAGATTAACAAGTATTTGTCGGTGTAATAAATAGCAGGGTAGGAAGAGTCCTCAGAAGCCCTCAGGAGGCCAAGAGGGCCCCACGCGTCAGGCGGGCGAGCAAGGCCCCAGCGCGTGGGCGAGCCCCTCAGAAGGCCAAGAGGGCCCCATGCGTCTGGCGGGCGAGCAAGGCCCAGCCAAGGCATGGCGAGCCCCTCTCAAGGCGAGGCGAGGGCCCCACGCGCCAGGCGGGTGCGTGGGCGAGCCCCCTCTGAAGGAGAGGCGAGGGCCCCACGCGCCAGGCGAGTGCGTGGGCGAGCCCCCTCTGAAGGAGAGGCGAGGGTCCCACGCACCAGGTGGGGCCCAGGGGTGGAGTGTTGCGAATGAGTCTTGAACGAAGGCTCCCTCACTGAAGGACGGCGCATTTAATGAGACATCACGCGCGGATAGACAATGAAGAAATGATTATCACATGAAGACCTTTGCGTGTCTCGAAGGTACACACTGTGACACGGAGAATTGACCGCAGAGAGAAGGTTTGCTTGAGGAGGCCGCCTGTCGAGGAGGAGCAGGCGAGGCCCCACCCGCAGACTCACCGGTGTGTTGTCAGGGTCGAGGCCACTTGCGGCACGCGAGGCGGCGCCAGCAGCTGCAAGGCGCAACACGTTGCCTCTTCGTCGAGTCGTGTCGAGTATCGAGAGTATCAGACCGCCTACCCCCTCGGCTCTCTCCGCCAAACCCAAAGCTTGTATAAAGGGGAGGAGAGAGGGAAGGGGTACGCACTAGCATTCGAGCATTCAAACGCTCAGAAACACATTCCCATTCAACCACAATCGAAAAGAGCTAAGGCTCGGCAGAGTAGGACTATTACCGAGCGTCCGAACCGAACTGTAAATCTGCGAAGTCGCTCCTCAGTGCCACGCTTAAATCGAACCGAGCTTGATCGAGTTGGCTAGCGATCTAAAAATCTGACCAGGTGTGATCCGCAGCGGTTGAGCGGAGAACACGCCGTCGATGTCGCGCTGTAGGGGAGCGCTAGCATCGGTTCAAACTCTTCGACCCTTCTTCAGCGGCGATGGCGGAGCAAAGCGATCCGATGGAGCAGAAGCGGCCGCTAGAGCCGCGACCACGAGTCGGCCGCGGCGATGGCGGTGGATCACCCGGCGGTGGCCGCCGCCTAGGGTTGGAACCTGGCGAAAGCGGCCGCCTCGGCCAAGCTAAGCGGCGCTGGCCTTGGAGGAGTGCACCCAAAGACAGAACCTCCATGCGGCGTGGCCTTGTTGAGAACCCACCGTTCCGGTGACTCGGACTCCCGGCGGCGCCGTGGTTGGCAACAGCCCGCTTCGCCGACGCCGCCGCAGCGGTGGTGCAAGTTTCGGGGCGGGGAACCGTGTTTCGCGTCCTCCGTTTTTTGTTGCCCTCGCACTCCTCTCGCAGATCTCCTGATGAGGGGGGGCGGGGCCAAGACGACAAGAGCTAGGCGACCTCTACGGGGGCTCGGCCGGGCAGGCGTGCAGGTGGCCGCGATGTCCGATCTCATCTGGAGGACCGCCACTTGCTGCATGGAGAAGACCTGCGTGACAAGCTCCGCAGGGCGCGCGACGAAGGCGACGATCACATTGCCGCCGCCGCGACGCGGGGACCAGCAAGAGGGTTCCGCAGAGCTGCCCGCCGGTGAGGGTGGCGCTTCTTGGCGCCGCCTAGGCGACGGGGCGGCGGGCGAGGACCTCGCCCAGAGCAGAGGCTCCGACGTCGGTGCCGCGCCTTTTCTAAGGAGTGCGCTGCCCAATGGCGAACGGTTTCGTCCGCCCCATCGAAAAGTATGACGGCTCCACCAACCCCGATGAGTTTTTGCAGATCTATACGACGGTGATGCAGCCGATCGAGGGTCGGGAAGGTTCTCGCGAACCATTTCGCGGTCCTCACCGGCGAGCCCGCCGTGGCTCATGAACCCGCCCGAGTCCGTGGGGTCATGGAAGGAGCTCTCGAGCTCTTCGTCACCAACTTTCGTGGCACCTTCGAGCAGCCCGGTAGAAGACGACCTCCACAACGTGGAAGCGAAAAAAAGAGAGCGCCGCGCGACTATATTCGGCGCTTCAGTCAGGTCCGCAACACCATCCCTGACATCTCCATCGACGCCGTGGTCACGGCATTCAGGAGAGGCGCCCGAGACCCCAAAGTCAAAGAGAAGATCAAAACGACGGAGGAGCTCTTCACCCTGGCGCACAAGTGCACCCTTCAGGCGGAGGCTCGCATCCGTCCGGCTGCGCGGGCGGGGACAGCCGCGGGTGGGGAGGCCGGGACCTCGAGGAACCCCGGCGGCAAGGACAAGAAGAAGCACAAGGCGGCCGAGACCGGGCAGGTCATGGCCGCCGAGCGCGACGACGACGACGATGATTTATCAGCGCCAGCAGCGCAGAATGGGCGCGGCGGCGTAAAAGAGGAGGAGGTCGCGGCCGGGCGGTACGGCCCGTAGGGCGGCCGAGGCGGCGGCTATGGCGATCGCCAGTAGCCGCGACGGTCCTCGCGCCGCGACGAAGGGCGAGACCATCGCCTGCGTGAGTGGGACGGAAGGCCTTCTCGCCCCATTCACCGCAACAACTCCCACGACTTGGCGGATTGCCATGTCGTTAGCAAGATGGTGGACAAGCGAATCCACGAAAGCAAAGCAGCAGCAGCAGCAGCAGCGCCCGCAAGGCAAGGGCAAGGAGACAGCCCGCTTGGTTTTCAGCAGCGGAGCGCCGGTTGCCGCCATCCACGGCGGTTCGCCACATATCCGCCCCACGCTAGCTTTAAGCGTGCGATGAGGGAAGTGTCTTGCGCCGCGTGCGGCTTTGGGTCGCAAGGCACCGGCGTGGTCGGAGCAACCGATCGCGTTCGATCGGGCCGATCACCCACCAATACCGCCCGCCTGGTCATCTCCCGATCGTGGTCACGCCCACGGTCCGGAATGTAAAGCTAGGGCGGTGCCGGTAGACGGAGGAGTTCCTCAACCTCCCGTCCGCCGGGTTGCCGCGGCGCTCCAGATCCAGCAGCGGGAGCTTCGTCCAACGCCCCATTCTTCGACATCGCGCCGGGTCGAGTTCGCCCATTGGCGCGTCGATCTCCGGTGACGCTTGAGGTTCGACAACTTCCGCACCGAGATGCTCGAGTTCGGTGGCGGACTTGACCTCCCTACAACGCTATACCGGGTCGGCGGTGCGACCAAGTTCATGGCGGTTTGCCACTATGCGCACATGGTGGTGAAGATCCCGGCCACCGCCCCATCGTCTTGAAAGTGGACCGCCCGGGGCGCCCGCTGCGACAAGGACGCTCGCTTTGGCGGGCGACGGTGCCTGTAAGGTCAAGCTTCACTGGAGCTCCTCCTGCGAAGACCTGCCTCCCGGTTCGTCTGCGGAGGTTAAGGCGGTCTCCCCGAGCGAAGTCGACCCAGCGAAGACCGTTCGGTGGCGCCTCTCTTAGCGCCAATAGGAAGGCGCTCATCTCCTTCCTCCATCTTAACGCAGACGTGTTTGCGTGGCAACCGTCCGACATGGTCGGGGTCCCGAGGTGATTGAGCACAATTGGCGACGCTTCCGGCGTGCGACCGGTCATGCGTAAGGTCCGAAGCGCCGGTAGAGCGCCGAAGTTATCCGCCAGAGGTGGACAAGCTCTTAAGGCGGGGTCGTCCGCGATGTCGCCCATCCTGTGGCTCGCGAAACCCGTCATCGCTCAAGAAATCCAACGGCGCCGGAGGATGTGCGTGGACTTCACCGACCTCAACAAGGCGTGTTCGGCGATCCAGACCACGCCTCGCGATCGATCTCATCGCCGACTCGATCGCGGGTGCGGCAACAGAAGCTTCGGATGCGCACTCGGGTACCACCAGATTAGCATGGTCAAGAAGATGAAGACAAGATCGCTTTCGTGGCGCCCATGGGCGCTCATCGCTACACAAGGATGGCGTTCAGATCGAAGAATGCGGGCCCAACCTATCGAGGGCCATGCACATCGCTCACCGCCCCAAATAGGGCGAAACACGGAGGTGTATGTTGATGATCCGGTGGTGAAGTCCAAGAAGGCGAGGAGTTGATCGGCGACCGGAAGAAACCTTCACCAACCCGAGGAAGCATCGCATCAAGCTTAACCCGAGAATGTGTGTTCGCCGTTCCGTCGGACAAACCGCTGATTCTCGTCTCCTGGAGGGGATTGAGGCGAACCGACAAGATCGCAGCGATCGAGAACATGAAGCCCCGACGCGACTTCGGCAGATGCAGTGCTTGGTGGGTTGCTTGACCTCCCTGGGCCGCTTTATAGCTCGCCTGGGGGATAAAAGTCTCCCACTGCTCAAGCTCCTAAAGAAGACCAACCAGTTCGAGTGGACGGCGGAGGCGCAGGAGGCGCTCGACGGTTCAAGAATTATCTCACCTCCCCGCCGCCTGGTCGCCCGACCCGGCGAGCCGCCGATCCTCTACGCCGCGCAAACCCCAGCGGTCAACAGCGTGTTGGTGGCGGAAAGAGAAGGCGTTCAGCGCCCATTTACTATGTCGGAAGGTCCTCCATGACGCCGAAACAAGGTATTCGCAGCACCAGAAGATGCTCTACGCCGTGCTGACGGCGTCCCGAAAGCTGCGTCACTACTTCCAGGGGCGAGAAGTTACGGTGTTGACCAAGTATCCCTTGCGGGAGGTCCTCTTCAACCGCGAGGCGACGGGTCGCGTCGCCAAATGGGCCATGGAGCTGGCGGAATTCGATCTCAAATTCGCTCCCCGAACGGCCATCAAAGGGCAAGCTCTGGCGGAATTCATCAGCGAGTGGACTCCGGCGGACACGAGTCAAGACACCCCAAACCCTCGCCGTGGACTCTCTTCTTCGACGGCTCATTCCGCCGGAGGGGTCAACAAGCGTCGTCTGGTGTCTCCCACCGGTGATGTCGTTCGGCACCTAGTGGTGCTGGACTTCCGCGCCACCAACAACGCCGCGAATATGAAGGATCGCCGCCGGGCTCGGGCGGCCGACCCTTGGCATCCGGCGGCTACAAGTAAAGGCGACTTTCTCCGGTCATCAACCAGCGAGGAAGGATTTCTCCCGCCGGATCTCGCCATGGCGGCCTACTCGGCGGAGGTGCGCCGGTTGAGCGGCACTTCGAGGGCTTGGGCCGGAACATCCTCGCCGCGACAACTACATGGCGGATGAACCGCCCCGATTGCCTCATCAAGGGCACTGCTCCGCCGGGTCTTTGAAGAAAGACTTACGCGACCGTCCGTCCGCAGCCTCAACTCGGCGGGGACGACGCTTTCGACGCAGCTCCACTTCGAGGAGACGCCACCAACCTCGCCGCAGCCCCCGGTTGGAGGGAGGAGGCGAAGAACCGCTGAGGCGGTTGAGGCGGAAACGCCGTGCCAGCGGAGTACGCCGGCGGCAATGTATGTAACGTCGTCACTCTCGTCCGGAAGGCGGCGGATGGATCCGATCCTAGCCTACCGCGGGATGGAGTGATCCCGACGATGACGCGTCGGTGAGAAGATAGCGCGCAAGGCCAAGCGCCACGCCTGGTAGGTGGGGACCAGACGCCCGTACGCAAACGGAGTTCTACCGGCGCGCCACTTTCGGGAAGCGGGAGGAAATTCTCTCGAGATCCATGGAGGCATGTGCGGAGCCATTCAGGCAGGCGTTGGTTGGGAAAGCTTTCGCCACGGCTTTATTGGCCTCATCGCCTCCGTGATGCCTTCGAGCCGTGAGGAGATGCGGCGTGCCAATTTCATGCTAAGCAGATCCACCGACCGCCCAGCGCCGCAGACCATTCCACTCTCTTGGCCGTCATGGTCCGAAATTTGAACATTTCAGGCCCGTTCATGGGCGCACGGAGGTTATACTCATCTGCTCGCCGCCATCGACAAGTTCACTAAGTGGGTTGAAGCCTCGCCGGTCCCGGCGATCACATCCGCAACGGCTATCAACTTTATGAAGAGCATCTTCGTCCGGTTCGGTGTCGCCAATGAATCATCATCGACAACGGCGCCGCTTTAAAAGCGCCGATTTCAAGATCGGTGCGAAGAGTGGGCACTGTTATGCTTCGCCTCGCGCATCCGAAGAGCAATGGGCAAGTGGAGCGGCGAACGCGAAGTACTCAAAGGAGTCAAGACAAGGGCTTTCGACCGTCTCGAGAAGCGTGGCAAGCGCTGGCCGATGAAGTCCCCACGGTGTTGTGGGCGCCGCGACAACTCCTAACAGGCCACCGCGAGACCCCCTTCTTCCTCGTGTATGGCTCGAGGCGGTGCTCCCATCCGAGCTCGCCGGCTCCCCAAGGTGGCGGCGTTCAACGAAGAACAAGACTCGACCGGCGCCAGACGAAGTAAATCTCCGGAGGAGATCCGAGACAGGCGGCGATCCGGCCGCCAAAGTACCAAGAAAGGCCGTCATTATCAAGCAAAGCGGGTGTGTGTGAACACTGGCGAGCATGCGACTGCGTTTATGCAAAATCAAGCGCAGCGGGCGCCACAACCTGCTCCCCGTGGGAGGGCCCTTCAAGGTGGTCTCGGCCTCCGCCAGACTCGGTCGAGCTCGATTCGAGGATGGTCGCGAATTGGCGAACACTTGAAACGTTGAGCAGCTGAGGAAGTTCTACCCGTAGATGAAGCAGTCCAAGAGCTTTTTTTTTGCCTTCCTTTGGAGCCGAGCGGCGAGGTCTTCTTCCTTCACCGCTCGCCTCGGGGGCTGCATTGTACAAAGCCATCTTCAATAAGAGATAAGTTCTGTCTCCTTGTGGGCACCCGTTTCTTTTTTCGCCTCAAGTCCGTTAGAAAGCATTCGCTGAAAGTCGGTAGCTAAAAAGTACTCAAGGCGGATGGCCCTTAGTTGTAAGGATTTAACGCTGCGACTCATGGTTGGGCGAGGCGGCGGACGGAAGGCGGGTTCTAGCCCGGTGTGTCGGCTCGGTCAGGCAATGCGCCAACAATGCACACGCGACTAGACCACTTCCGGAAGCTAAGTTCTCGCCACGCGACGTCTGTGGTCGGTTCGCAAAGAGGCCATAAGGGTTGAAGTAACCAGATGCCCGAGGAAAAAGCGCCACTTTCAACGAGTAAAGCTCTAAAGCTTTTTACGATCGCGGTTTAGCTCGAAAAGGTCTCATTAGAAAACATTCTCGCGAAAGTCGGTAGCGAAAATACTTATAGTGATGGCCCTTAATCGCAAAGGCAACGCTTATAACTTACTGCCGGTGCGAGGCAAAGCGACGGAAGGCGGTTCTAGCCCGGTGTGTCGGCTCGGTCAGGCAATGCGCCAACAATGCACCGCGACTAGACCACTTCCGAAGCTAAGCGCTCGCCACGTAATGTTTAAGTCGGGTTGCGAGAGGCCATAAGGGTTGAAGTAACCAGATGCCTAAGGAAACAGCGCCCACTTGCGGCGAATCGTTCAAGATAAAGTTTTCGCGGCGGGTGCCCTTGATTCCCGCAAATTAAAAATTGTGCGAAGTTCAAGTGAGACTCACGGCAAAAGAGCAAAAGTTTGTTTGCATTGATAGGCAACATTTACAAGGCAAAAAGACAGGGGAGTCTCGCTACTCCTCCTCGTCTTCGTCTTCCGCTGGAGCGGCGCCGCCCATCATGGACATGTGGCCGGCGGCGGTGTCGACCGCTACCGCTCAAACCGGTCCACCGGCGCGAAGGCTCCCGATGGCGACGCCGAGATCAAACGCGCGCTCGAGCAAGACAGCTTGCTCAAGATGAACTGCCGCTGCCGAGAGCGCCTTGGCGACCGTCTTCGATCGCCCGCGTCCGCAACGCCACCGAGAGACCGCGCAGGGCTTCGGCGGCTCGTCCCACGGCGCCAACAGATCGCTTGGCAATTGCCTCCTCCAATGGGATGCAAGGTAACACCAGTGGATGCAGGCGTCCCGAAGCCCGAGAGGCGGTCTGGAGCATGTCGGTGAGGGTTCGAGGCGCTTCGAAGTGTTCTAGGCGAGGCCTTCGATCGCTTGGCGGCGGAGGCGGCGGCGGCTTACGCCGCACTCACAGTCATCGCCTCCTTCGGGCGGTCTCTTGGCTAAGGGCCCGCCGCAGCCGCCGATAGATCGCTCCGCCAAGGCGAGGGCTTCTCCCGCGCCGCCAGTGCGGAGAGGGTGCGGCGCCTCGAAGGCGCCCTCGCTCTGCGGTCACGGCCGAGATGGCGGCGGCGCCACGACGCGGTGGCGAGGGTTCTCCGGCGCGCCGCCGGCGAACTCTCCGCCGCCAGAGCAGCCTCCGTCGAAGGAGCGGCGGCGGTCAATGGCGAGTCGCGGGAGCGTAGCTCGACGCCTCAGGCGTCCGCCTGCTCCAAGGAGGACAAACAGGTTCGTATGCAAAAGCGTGTAGCATGCTAACCCTAATGTGAAATATGCGTAAGCGCAGGGAAAGCCAACCTGAAGCGGTGCGCCCTAAAGGCGAAAGCCGAAGGGGGGAGCTCCAAGTCGCTTGTTTGCGGCGGCGGTGCCGCAAGACGGTCGCAGCCGCCGCCCGTCGGCGCGCCGCCGCCGCGAGTGGCGCCGTCGGCAGAAGCACCAACCAGGCAAGCGAGAGGCCGACGACGGGCCGGGCGCCGCAGGCAGAGGCGCCAGCGTGACGGAGCGGAAGAGACCAGCAGCGCGCCGCTTCGAAGAGTCGCCGCCTCTCCCGGTGGCGAGCGGCGGCGGTAGCAGCAGGCCCCACCGGAGGGGGGGCGATGGCGGCGAAGCTTCGGGGTTGGAGGGCGAGCCCTCTTTGGACTCGTCTCTCCCTCCTCGTCGTCATCATCTACGGCGAGGATGAGGCGGCGCTTCCCGAGACGCGGTCGGAGTCGGCCGCCGCGGCAGAGGTAGCGGCGGCCGCGGAGGCTTGGGCGGTCGCCGGAGGCAGATCGCGGATCTGTAGTGGCCCCCGTGCCACTTGGACCGCAGGACCAGAGACCTCCATGGGGGGCAGCGCACTCAAGTATTGGTTGCGCTCCCGTGGATCCCGGGCCGCAGAGGGGAGGATGCTGCGCAGCGCAATGGGCGTCGTGGCCCGGTGGGGCCAGAGTCCCGCCACCGATCCGAGCACGCCGTCCGCACGCGTTCCTCTCGCGGCCGATGAACGAAAAAGGAAACCATAAGATTGGCGAGAAGGAAAGACGTACCGCAAGGTCGCGAAATCCAAAAGAACGCGAGAGTATTCACCTCTAAGAGCAATGCGGGTCCGTCTTGTCGCCGTAGTACGCCCAGCGGACGTGCCCTCAGCAGCGGGCAAAGGCGGCGCCGCAAAAAGTCCGCCACCACGGGTTCCGTGAGTCCCGGCGGCGAGCTTCGGCAATGCGCGCCATCATCGCATCCGCATTCGCCGGATCGTTTAACCGGGCCCCCAGTCGGCGGTGGGCTCTGCGGGATCGTCGGGAAGGACAAGATCGCCGCAGCCGGAGTCTTCCACATACACCCACCGCCGGTGCCGCCCTTCCAGCTGGACTTGACCGCGCAGACACGGCGGCGGAGGCCTCGCGAGCGCGAAATAGCAGCTCCCAATCAAGCCGAAAGCGCGAGCCCGTGTCGCGAGATGAAGAGTCGGCGCCAGAGCGGAAGGCTTGACATCGCCCCCACGAACATCTCGCAGAGGTGGGCGAAGATGGCGAGGCCATGATCGAGTTGGGGGAAGGTCGCCACCGGATCCTATAAAGGCGAGCACCCCAAGAGGAATTCGAGTACGGCAGACAAGGCCCGCCAAGACGCCCGAGAAGGTCACGATCTCCCGGCGAGGACTCGGCATGATGGTGCCGCGAACCGAACGGGCGGTCGGTGGCACGAAGACTGGCGCGCGCCACCGATCCTCATCGGCAAGGGAAGCAAGCGAACAGCTCGAGAAGGTGGTGTGGCATCCTCATGGCGGCCCTTGCCGCGCTTTGGGAGCCATGGAAAATTTGGCGTGGCGCCGGCGAAAGACTTGGTGGCGAAGAGAAAGAAGGCTCGTGGCGGTAGTGATGGAGGCAAGTAGCGGTTTGAGGACTTAGCGCTGAAGGATTAGCCGCAGCGCCAAGAGAAGTATTTATAGGCGTGGGCGCGCGCGCGACGGTTTGATTCCGCTTCACGCAGCGCTGCTGCGCCATCATTGCCTCGCGCTTTGGTTTCCCGCGCGGCGCGGTTCCCAAGGAAGATCGTGGCGCGGCGGAGAATCGACGACGGCCGTTCGCGGGTTGGGCCCCACGATTCGCCTCCGCCACGCAAAAGATAACCAGACATCGGCGCGACGGTTCGCGATCACGGTGGACCCGGAGGCTACCGCGGTGTAATAAATACCGGTAGGAAGAGTCCTCGAAGGCCAAGAGGGCCCCACGCGTCGGCGGGCGAAGCGAGCCCCTCGGCGGGCGAGGCGAGGGCCCCACGCGCCAAAGCGGTGTGCGTGCGAGCCCCTCTGAAGGAGAGGCGAGGGCCCCACGCGCCAAAGCGCGTCGCGGGCGAGCCCCTCTCAAGGAGAGGCGAGGGTCCCACGCACCAGTGGGGCCCAGCGGCGAGGCGCTGCGAATGAGTCTTGAACGAAGGCTCCCCATGCGAAGGACGAAGCGCATTTAATGAGACATCACGCGGATAGACAAATGAAGAAATGATTACCGCTTCTGATGACCTTTGCGTGTCCGAAGCTAGCGGTACATCGGGTACGTGAGAATTGACCGGCAGAGAAGGTTTGCTTGAGGAGGCCGCCGCGTCGGGAGGAGCAGCGTAGGCCCCACCCGCAGACTCACCGGTGTGGATCAGGCGGTCGAGGCCACTTCGCGGCACGCGAGGCGGCGCCGCAGCGTGGGTGAAGGCGTGACGCGTGCCTCTCTCTGCCGAGTCGTGTCGAGATCGAGAGTATCAGATCGCTTACCCCTGGCTCTCTCCGCCAAACCCAAAGCTTGTATAAAAGGAGAGGAGAGAGGGGAAGGGGTACGTGCACTAGCATTCGTGCATTCAAACGCTCAGAAACACATTCCCATTCAACCACAATCGGAAAAGAGCTAAGGCTCGGCAGAGAGAGGACTATTACTCGCGAGGGGTCCGAACACAGGTAAATCTGAAGTCGCTCCTCGTTGTGCCCGACGCCAAATCGAACCGAGCTTGATCGAGTTGGCTAGCGATCTAAAAATCGACCAGGGGTGTGATCCGCAGTGGTTGAGCGGAGAACACGCCGTCAGTATTGGTTAGAGTTTTACTTGACTAATTGTATACTTGTTATACTTGATCCAGGTACAAGTATGACAACATTGAGTTCCGCTTGAAAATGGGATTTGGAGGCCAGCCGAGAGATACTTTGCTATGGTTAATAAAACTAGTCGAGACTCGAGACCTTTACGAAGAGTATGCATCCATACAAAGAGATAGTCTTGAGAAAAACTCTCAAGGAACAAATGGTGGTGGCCATGTTTGAGGCTGAAAATGATCCTCTAGCTGATCGGCGTCAACATCTAAGTGCAAAACGAGTCCATGCAGATAATGAGCTTGAAAGATATTTTAAGGAAGGGTTGTTCTGACCAGGTAACTTTGGACATTTTGCAATGGTGGGCAATACAAGTTCCAAGGTTCTCTATCCTTTCTTGTATATATGGCACGTGATGTGTTAGTTGTCTTGTCCCACACTCCCACCTTCAATGGTTGCATCTGAATTGGCTTTTAGCATGGGAGGAAGGATCATTAGTGACTATAGGAGCAGGCTCTCTAGGGACACCGTTGAGGCCTTATCACCCTACAAGATTGTCTTAAAGCAGCTAGCTCATATGTTTATGCTTGTTTTCATACTTATGTCCTTGTTTCTAAAGTTTCAGCCTCTCCTCACAAAAAGAGCACAACATACTGGATATGGACGATGAACAAGAAGCTCATTTGTGAAATGAATTTTCAGGTTGACCTGCTCGCTCTTTTCCCTTGTAAACTCATGGTACTGATTTTCGTATATTGTCCTGCTGGTAGTGATGGCTATGTTATGTTTTGATGAAAAATATTGAAAGTCACAGTACTGGAATTATACGTTTCTCTCTCTGTCAGTACGCACTGGAAATGAAATTCATCTGAAACTAGAATCTGGACAGTTTATGCTACTGAAACTTAAAGCTTCACACATTACGTGAAATGGAGTCCACATATGTATGCAATCTGCTCTATATATGTGAAATGAAGATGGAATGAAGCTGTTGGCTGGACTAGCTGATATGAGCCAAGCTTTGCTGTTGGCTGGACTAGCTGATATGCAGTAATGCAACTGCACATAGTATTATCTTTTGCAGCGCGCGGGCTAGCTACGGAGCGGCTGCGTGCGGGCGCCACTTCCGCCGTCAAATCTCTTCTGGGTCGCCACGGTGGTCCGCCTACGGCAGCGCGGCCAGCGCAGGCATGTCAAGTCCAGATTCTTTTTCGCCCCCTCTCTCCACGTCCAGGCTTCGCTAGCTCCTCCTTGCCGATCGGCGCGGCCCTAAAACTACAATGTGGTTTTAGCTCACACCCACCGTAGCTCTTCAAGCCGTCCAAATCACTGGGTGCAAATTAATTAGCCGTAGATTCCGGCACAAGCGGCACGTGGGCTAAATTCACCAGCAACAATTTTCGGTTTTTTTTTTCGGAATGGGAAGAACAGTACGGATTTCAGTAGTCCATTTTAGGCACCATATATTAGATAGAGGCGGATCTAGGGGAGTGCCTGGTAGCCCCTCGATTGTTTTAGAAAATTTTAATCTCATATATGCCTATTAGGTTTAATATTAAAAGAAAATACCATTTCACGTATAATTCTAGATGTTTTAGCTTGAGCAGCCTACCAAAACGACCTAATAGATCCCATCTGGCCACCCGCCCACCCCTTTTGGCTTGGTCGGCCCACACAGCAGCAAGTCTAGGGAAAATCCCCATTCCCCATTCCCCACACGCCCAACCCTAACCCCCACCCCACTCTCCTCCCTTCCACTGCAAACCCTCGAACCCAACAAGCGACGGGGTCACGGGCGCCGCCGCCGAGCGCCTCTCCTCGGCCCTGTTGACACAAAAATTAGTATTTCGCAAACACACCACGGAAGTGTCAAATTTGTATTTGTGTTGCACCCACGATCACCAAACGTGCCAGTTAATTTGACCTATAAATTGATAAGGGATAAATTATTAGTGACTTAGCCCTAATCTGCTTTGACAAGCAGCCAGATCAGGTTTTAATAATCACTTTAAGGAATCCGATTATAATTCTATCGGTTTACTATTCGATAGAGCAATAAACATGAATGAACATTTAGAAATAAAACTTTTTTCATCTCTTTTTCTTCTTTTATAGGTAACATTAGCCATAAATCTTTAAATCAATTTATTAGATTAAACCAGGGAACAGATTAAATAGATTAGTCAGGCCAAAATAATATTCAAATCTAAATACAGGTGTAAACTTATAAATCGATTAAAGGTTAACACAACCAACAAGGGTAAATGCGACGCTAATCGGCAAATAATCTAAACATGCAAAGTTCTAAAACAAATATACGCAAGGTCGGTCAAACGAGGCAGTTGCATATATCGGATTCAGGAAAAGCATATAAGATAATTGACAATTGGCATTGCAGGGTAAATACATATTACAGATCGATTGAACGAAACAGTGTAACATGTAAGGACATGTTAAAGATCAGTAAACCGAGACAGTCTAACATGCTTTGTATACATGAGATCAAGACGATACAGCCATACATACGGGTTACAAGAAGAGAATCGATTATTTCATCGAGATAGCTCTACCTACGAGTTAAAACCTTTTGACGAAGTCGATCGGATTCGAAAAGAGTAGTTATGTTTTGTGTATGTCGTATATCGTTTTCACGAGACTTGGGACCCTATTTATACTAAAGTTACAAAACCGATACCGACACGACCTGATCTATCGCAACCTAACCGTCAAAGCCACCTTCCGATTGAATCTTCGTAATTCTTCCGGAGTCTTGATATTATCGGAATTATTTCCTATACACTTCTTTCTTTTGACAATGAAGCCCATCTTCTGATACGGCCCAATAATTCCGATGACATTAGCTGGTGCACGATATCCGATTTTCCTGCCAAATTTGGATGTCAATAGGCCCCTCCACTGTCATCACGTCCTACAACTTCGGCCGCCCTCCACACGCCCGCCCTCCGGGTGCCCTGCGCCAGTGCGCATGCCTCCGATCGAGCCCCGTCCGCGATATGTTGTCATTTTATTATCATTTTGCGTTATGTGACTATTGCGTTAAATATTTTAGTAATTTTTACTGTTGTGCTCTATATTTGTAATTTTGTGAGACTTTAGTTTTTTACCCTGAGATCTAAGCATGCACCCGTTCACTCGAAATCCTGAACCCGCCGCTAGCATAAATGGCACATAGATTTTCATTCCCCTGAATCTACTCGGCACACAGCATTGCACACAACACGGGGAAGGAATTTTGCACGGAGAAACAGACGTGCGCATGATCCATACATATCGTGTGATGCTCTGAGCTGGGCTGCCGGCTGCAGCTACTGTACTGTACTGTACTGTACTGGCAGTATGTCTAGCTAGGGTGTAGATCATGACCGGACTGAAAGCATGTGCGTGCATGCATGATCGATGCATGGGATCGATGGAGCACACATGGAATCGTCTATCGATCATGCGCATCGTGGCAGTAACAGTAGCGCTACGTGTTAGTAGCTGTCACGTACGTACGTATGTAGGCGTCTGCTGATGCATGGAGAGTAGTCCAGTCCAATGAGCGCATGCATGCATGCAGCTAGGCGTCTGCTGATGCATGGCGAGAGTCCAGTCCAGTGAGCGCATGCAATCATTCGTCTCGATCCTAGCTATGAGAGCGTGTGCAAAACGCCGATCGGCGACGGCCGGCGAATCGGCGATTGCCATCTGCTGTGCATTAATCGCCTCCCGCAGTAGCTACATCTGACATCGTTTTTTGGTGGCCATCTCATCAGGTATGTAAAGAATCGACTCAAAGAATTTTAAAACTCTGAAGGAAGATCAGTGAAAGGTATATATCTATATCCATGGGAGGCGCTGATTAATTAAGAAAGGGTACCAAAGTTTTGTGTTCTAAAAAGGGAAATGTTGAATGAATTAATATATTGTATATTTTAAACTTTGGTGTTTTTTTTTCTGGACAAGATAATTCAACGAGTTTTCTATAACAACGGCTAACATGAAACTCGGAGCAATAAGATTGTTGCTTTTACAAAAGCACCCTCTTGTATCATCATTCCACTGCTTAGGAAATTCCTAACATTTCTGCATTTCAAATTCAAAGTAATACCCCTAGTCCATTCTACAAACCCGATCAACTCACTTGATATTATACATACCCAACAATGTACTATATTTGGACGATTTTGCTCTATGCCTTTCATAAAAAAATTACCTATCCACTACCCTCTTTTCCTCTTCCTCTCCTGTCACTACAAGAAATTCAACCTATTGCAACGATAATTTTTGTTGCATTAAGTCTAAAATTGTGGCAATATGTGCATATTGCAACAAAACTAAAATTGTTGCAATAATCTCCGTGGTAATAAGAAGTTGCAACGATATCAAAATCATGGCAATAAGTTTCTTTATTACAACAATATGGTTGTTGCAATAGCATATCACCACGTTTGTGAAATCGTTGCTATAACTTATTGTAACAAATATTATTTCATAGCAATATCATAATGCAACAAAATGGAATTCGTGGTAAAAACTTATTGCAACAACCAATAAGTCACATAGAAAAACAAATACGTAGATACTAGGATTCGAACCCACAACCTCTTGACTTAAAATAATCTCACTTAACCAGCTCACCTCGCATGACTACTTGTATAAAATATATCATGTTTTCATTTTGACCTTTTTTCATGAACATATTGCAATGAAATAAATATTGCAATATGTCCAATATTGTTGCAATATGTATATATTGCAACGAAATCAAAATAGTTGCTACCCATAGCAATAATCAACCATCTGCAATCGTTGCAATAGGTGAATTGTTTTTGCAACAATATTATTTTGTTGTGATAGAAGTTAGTTATTGCAACAATTTATTTTTTGTTGCAATAGTAGCTAGTTAATGCAACAATTTCATTTTCGTTGCAATACATTCAATTTATTGCAACAAAAATAATAAATAATGCAACAATTCACGATTGTTGCGATATAGGAAACTTATTACCATAAAAAAATATTATGTGGCAATAGCATTGGCTATAGCAACGAAATATATTTTGTTGCATTCGCAGTGTGGCAATAGGTAGAATCTCTTGTAGTGTGTTGAACTCTCTCCTCAACCTTGCAAACATGGCATGGTCTCCATCAACTACTTGGGCTCCCTTACCCCTCACCCCTCTCCCTTCTCCTCCCTAATTAGCTCAGCACTCACACCTAACAGGCCTTGCATCACAATGGTTCCGTCTCTTTGTCTTCGGCGGCTACAATGGAGTAGAAAGGAGGAGGAAGGGAGCATATGTCATGTCAGCAGCAACGATATAATAGGAAAGTGAGGGCCGGAAAGGATGGGAGCTTTGGTCTCTCATGTGGCCATGGTAGAGCAACATGGGGAAAGAAGATAAGGGCTTTTGGCAGGTGTAGGAGTGGGACACGGAGAAGAGGGGAGGAGATGGGTAGAGGAGTAGGCAGAGCCTAGAAGGCATGATGCAAGGCTAAGTGAGATGGCCACTGACATCAGGTCATGATACCGGAGAGAGTGAAGGAGGAAGGAGGGAAGGAAGAAGGAAAAGGATCCATAAATCTAACTTTGTAAGAACATCTAACAGGTTTTGCATGTTAAATGGTATATATTTTTCCTGATATTACCAAGTGTGATGTGATTTTAATCTAATTTCTTTCTTATATTTTTATGACTAATATTTTATTTTAAAAACTTTCTAAGACGATTCCTTGATTAGTTGTAATAAAAAATACTAAGAAAATATATTAAAATTATTGCACATTTGATACTGTTGTAGTTTTAGAAGTTTTTTCAAATTGTACCACCTAGAAAGAAATGGATAAAGAAGACCAGTGAATAATTTTTAAACAGGAGGTATAGAGTGACTATTTGGAATGTTCTCACAATATATTTTATACGATGAGTCTGGCATAGTTCTATTTGTAACAATATTATCAAGACAAAACTAAAAAAGGGAAACACTTTCCCTCGGCCGTCCGTTCGGTCGGACACCCTCCTCTTTCCTATTTTTCCACGCATGCGATCTTGTCCTGCATGCGTCGAGACGTGGCTCCCGTGAGACGACGCGTGCACGGGGCAACGATCCGAAATCGTACGCCGCGTGGGCCGACGAGGCCACATTGCCACGCGCCAACCCATAGGACGCGACGCACCTCTCGTACGCCTACAACTTCAGATCTTCACCTTTTCCAAACTTCAATTTTTTGGCATACCAAAACTTCATTGTGTTCAAACTTTATTTTTCACTAGCCAAAACATTTCTAGATTTTCACTATTGAAACTTTGATTTTTGCCTACCGAAACTTTGGATTATCGCAATTAAAACATTAAAATACACCTACTCAAACTCGAACCTTTTTTTTAACAAAACTTGGATTTTCATCCACTAAAACTTCGTTTCTACCTAATAAAACTTGAACTTTTATTGTTGAAACTTGAGATCTGTTCTCGTCAAACTTTCAAAAATATCAAGTTTCATCATTAGGTTGCCAAGTTTTATAAATTATTTTCAAGTTTCGATAGGTATTTTTAAAGTTTCATCAATTATCTTTCAACTTTCAATAGCTTATTCCTAATATTCATCGATAATATACGAAGTTTCATTTGTTTTGTAAACAAGTTTCATTAGTTATTTTTTCATTTTCAGTAGTACATTTCTCAAATTTCAGTATCACATTTTCAAAGTTCAATAGGTTTACATGTTGTCATCATGACTAGGGGAGCTCACCATGTGCACGGGGTAGTTACTTAGTTTCATTACTTGAGATTGATTAGCACATGTGTCAAGTTTCATAGGTGGGTTCTCTAAATTTCACATAGAAAATAGAATAAGTGAAAAATTCAAAAAAATAAAGGTATTTAAACGGGTTGCACTCAATTTAAGAAGAATTATGAAATTTATTCCGTGCACTTCGTACACTATTTGAATTTTATACAAAAATCAGAAGCCTAATTGAAAAACGTATCAATTGCACATCTAGTCAACGTCTGCCTTGCTGCGTCTAGTGCACGCGGGCGCGTGAGAGAGCTATGGAAGGCATGCAATTTGATGATCCGACGCACTGCTTGCCTGCGATCCAATGGCAGTGCGGCGTCCGATCACTGTGGCTGGATCGGACGTCTGACGCCTGGCGCTTGCCAACTAAAAACCATTTTTGATTGGATCTTATCAAATGTTGTGGTGGAAAAATGATAAAAAGAATGTTTGGACCGAGTAGTTAATGCACACCCACATACTTTGTGGTTTTTTTCATGTGAGATGTGCGGTGCCTGCAATGGGAATTAGTATAGTGTCACACGCATGATTGCTAGTGCATAAATTATTATATGTAGGGTGCTTGCCATGGAAATTATTGTCTATTGCCACCAAGGCAGCTACTAGTAAAAAATGATCGAGTCAACCAACAATTGATCTAATTCGATGGGTAACCAGGACAACCGTGTATATGTGACACACACATTCTAGGTCTTCAACTAGGGATGCAAGTGGGTTGTTTCGCGGGTACCCACGAGACCGCTTGCTTCACTAAAATACACTAAGCCTCACAATGTTTAGTATATATTAATCAGGTCTCATGGGTACCCGCAAATCAACCCGCTTGCATCCCTATCTTCAACCTTCCTAGAAATAATACCGACACATTTCAAACAATATATAGTACTTGAAGAAGCACATTATTACAGCATGTGTAAAACCAAGAAACTTCCTACTAAAAAACTAGAGTTTAGAACTAAGGATAGATAAATAAAGCAAAATGATATAGAACATAAGGTATACATAAATCACCAAAACAAAACAAGCAAAACTTATGTGGCAATAAGTAATATTACAAATAAAGTTCAACCCACGATGAAAAATAAAACAAAATACTATGCCATTTGTCTTCTTCTCCAACCTTGCCATCCTTGCATGGAGCCTAAAAATATATGCCAAGGAATATGTAACTTCATTGTTTTGCACCAATAAGAAATCAAAAGTAAAGAAAATCTTTCAAAATTTATAGAGTAGTCATAAACAATATATATATATATATATATATATATATATATATATATATATATATATATATATATATATATATATATATGGTAGATATCTTTGTCTGTCATTTATTCGTGCAATCGCCGTGCAATCGAACTACCAAAAGTTGCAAAAAATTCTGAAAAAATTTGTACATGTACTCTTCAACTTACTCTATCTTTGGTTAAAATTTCAAGTTCAAATTCATCCTATAGTCAGAGTTATAAAAAAGAGAAAAAACAGACAGTTTTGATAAGTTCAAATTGATAGAATTTTCTCTTTTTTGTAACGTTCACTATAGGATCAATTTGAACTTGAAATTTTAACCAAAGATAGAGTAAGTTGAAGAGTATATGTACAAATTTTTTCAGAATTTTTTGCAGCTTTTGGTAGTTCGATTGCACGGCGATTGCACGAATAAATGATGACAGACAAAGATATCTATATATATATATATATATATATATATATATATATATATATATATATATATATATATATATATATATAATATAATATAATATAATATATATGTTAGGTCTTACCACTTGTTGGCATGTGTAAGAGACCAACCACTCGAACCATCTTCTTTTAGTAGGCGCTAGTGAAGGGTAGCTGGTTATCAAAGTTCCACATATTGAGATCAGTTAGTGCATCCTCACCAACATCATCCGATAGAAAGGTATGCATTGGTCTGTTTGGGATCTCTTTTATGGTAGGAAAGTTTTGTTTAATATAAACACCATTAGATGACATGGGAAGACTGGACGGTTCATTTCCCAATACATGATCAAGTTCCCCATCATCATTGTTCATCTTCTTTGATAGATCACAAAATGACATTTCATTTAAAATGGGAATGTTGATTGCTGGATCATGAATATCAAATTTATTAATCACTGGCATGTTAGCAAGTGAATAAAAGAAGCTTGTATCTGGTGCTTTATCCTCACTAAGCAATCCAATGTCGAAAGAATCAAATGAAAAGCTATTGGGATCCGAGAATGTGCACATCTCCAAGATTTCAGAAGCCCCATGAGCCTTTGCCATAGGTAAAAAACCAAAGTCCTCGGCAGGCATGAATGAACCATTTTTGCCACTAAAGTTCATCATTGAGAATAAGTCATTGGTGGAATCGTTAACAAAATTACCGGTTTTGTTGATGTTCAAATTATTAGTTGGAACTATCATTGTTGATTTTGTAGAAACAACCGTGTCTGCAATGGAGTTTTTGATCTCTGGCGACTCTTCATCGGGAAAGTTAACCTTCGCCTTCTTGCCTCGTATCTTTCGGGCCTCCGCATCATATGCCCTAGCTGCATCTTCTGGAGTTTTAAAAGTACCTAACCAGACACGCACACCCTTTCTAGGATCGCGGATTTCAGCAGCCCATTTTCCCCAAGGACGTTGTCGAATACCCTTATATGGACTCTTGCGCTTGCGCTTGGGCCTTTTAGATGTTGATCCATCTAATTGGATTGGATTTGTCATAATTATATCATCTACAAAGAAAAGTGTCTATCATATGTTACTACATCTCATATGAAAATAAAAAAGAGAGCAAAAGAAGATAATAAAATACTGAAGATTACATGATAATGAGAATGAGAATGTAGGTATTGTAGTCTTTGGTAGTGATACATTATAAAAGTTTAGAGTGTTTTATATATCTCATAATTATTATTGGAATGAAGTCTTAGAAAATGAGTTATAGTAATTTGATTAGGCTTAGAAATTTTATTATTATATTTAAATTTATATTACTTTGAATAACCTAGGTTTGAAAGAAAAGTTGACGAATTTTATCCCATGTTTGCACATATGTTAAGAAAGATAGGAATAACTATTTAGTAACCATGATAAATAGATAGCCCAAAAAGTAGATGATTTGTTACTTTCTACTCCCATGCATCACTCCTATATCACATAAAAATTGAGTTCAATAGAAAACATAACCTAATCATGAATTAAGGTGGTCCCTATTCCGCATGATTATCTCCAATCCTACTAGTTTGCCATGGACCGCCTTATAAATAATGGTATTATCCAACTAAAAAATTAATTAGAAATACACAAGCAACATTCACAACTCAAAATTGTATATGCGCACGCACATGATGCTTTCATTTAAGAAACACATACGACAAAATTTGCACAATACCGACCTTTGCCTGGAATAACAACATTAGCTTTCTTTGTGACTAGTGTTGGGACATCAGATAGATTATTCTCAAAGTCACAAAGGTCAAGAAACTCATAGTGGTAGTCATCCTCCTCGTCGGATGCTTTCAAGAATGCTTGGAAGTCGGCCTCAAAATCCTCTTCATCTTCATCAAGATTCCTTGCCTTTCTTAGCCCCCACTCACTATGGGTCACCACTTTCCTTTGATGGTATCTCTTCCACCTCTTCCCTATAGCAGACTTAGATGTGGTCACCAATGGTGGTGACCCGATGGTTATGCTGGAGATCACTAAACCTCCACACATTGTAAAACTTGATGGCACACTACGGTTGTGATTAGACAATGTGTAGCCACTAGTTATATATAACTCTCAAGGGGAGAGTGTTCCAGACGATTCAAGTACCTTTTTACCCAACAAGTATTAGTTGTCGTCACTCATTTAGATGCTATCTCTACACGGTTGAGCTAACGTATAACATGTGTTGTGTTTATGTTTCTCAAAGCTTTTGAATTAAATCAAAGCTTGATGAAGGTTTTTTAATAAGTGTGCAACATTAATAGATATATAAAGCAATGGTACATTTTTTTGAAAAGTCTAACATGTTTATTTGATAATCAACTATATGTGTTATTGAAAAACTGTTTAGCAATGTATTTCGGGTTTATACATTTGAATTTATTTTGTTTGTCAATTTTGGAGTGGTTATGTAATATTTTGAATTATATCTATAAAGGTGCCAACAAGCATTAATCCTGACTCAAACACAAAAGTAGCTCCCTCTAGAATCTTGAGTTGTTGCTTGTACCGGATGTGTTGGCTTAAAAAATGGATTCCAGCACAAAGCATGGAATGCACGCTATGGGTGATGAAACATGCGATCGTCAGAATTAACAAGAAAAGAGGGATTTCTTGTTTATACCTTTAATGTATTTTTTGTACATGCGCTGATCTTTTTGTTTAGTTCGATCAACTTTTAGTTTAGTGTTTCGTGCCGTGAAAATTAGGTAATAATTTTATGGTGATGTGCTAGGAGAAATTGATTGCTTTCATGAATTGCTTTGTGATCGCGAACCATGTGTCCCTACTATTCTATATTTTTAATGTATCCTAATTTTGCGTTTATACTAGAAAGGCATGACGGTTACTTATATTTTTATGTGGCAATTTGGATTTTTTAGCATGTGAAAAAGTAATTGGACAACTTTCCAAAGATCCAATTTTTTTAAAAAAAAATAGTGAGTTATAACACGATATTTATGTATGGGTTCCACATAAAGAATTACACGTTCACACCTATTGAAATGAGAAGTATGTGAGTTTTTTCTTTCATTTATTTATATTAGATTAGTGAGGATTTTACTACTCATCATTGTTCAAAGCTACGGTGACACTAATATAACAAGGAACAAGTCTTATGTTCCGATGAATTGTGTACATTCCCATCGAAACCCCTTAATTTCCCACTAAAATAGCTCTTAATATCGCAAATGCTCATCTTCATCTTTACTATTGTAAAAAAAATCATTGGTTTGCATTCTATATTCTATGTTACTTAAAAAGTAAAATTTACTTCTGTATTTTGAATTTAAAACATGATAATATTCCTTTAAGTCATGTGTGAGATTAAGTGTAGTGTTTGACTGGCATTCAAATTACATGAGGTGCAGTGCACCGTCTTTTCATAGTCTAACTGCCCCCCTATTGAAGTAGTTGTTTTTCCAACATAGGTGTCATACAGGTTGGGCTAGGCGAAAGCTATGGATGTTGTGTATATTTCAATCCATCTACTAAGAAATAAGTTAGTTCGCCTAGTTTTAGCTTGGTTCTTAGTCCAATATTAAGTTGAAATGGAATCAACCCCTAGTATTCCAATCTTAGGGTAGCCAAACATAAATTCACTCTAACAACACAAACCTTAGAGAAAACAAACAAAAAATTATGTAGAATTTTGTAGAAATACCGTAGGAAATGACCATAAGAGCAGTTTTAGGTGGAAAATTTGTATAACCTCACCCACCATACAACTAGAGTCAGGCCTGGCCCACATATGGGGCGGCTGGTGTGACAGTTGAATATCTAACATTTAGCTTCCATATTTATTTCTGATTTATTTTTGTAACGCCTATCACCCCCTCTAAGTGACATCTTGATCCTTTAGTAACCATGAACACCCTATTAGCTTATCACATTTTCATACAGACACCACAGATTTATCAAAATTAATCTAAATTGGGGGCCTTTCTTCTTACACACCCATGCAGATAGGAGAATCGTCAATGACCAGTAGGAATTAAGCTGTTAGATTAACCACCATTAGTTGTAGAGGCATACAGTTATAGACGAGTAGTAGACATGAAAGTGGGATACACATATGGAGGTGACTGTGACGACTAGTAGGATGGAGTAGTTGTAGGTTAATGAGATAAAATTGTGCAAGAACTGAACTCTAATTTACATGTGCTAGGCTCAACAATTAACGTTTAGCTTAAGATCTAAATTATGTTTAATCTTGATGAGAGTTCGAGTCAAGATTGAGCAGTTAAAAATGAGTCGAGCACTCGAGCTATTGCTTCACTTTGACAACCAGTTGGCTTGGCGGACCAATCGTGTGGGTCAAGCTCATGAAGCAGTCCTATTTTTTCTTTGTGTTGGTATTTTCTTCATTTGTTTTAACTCATTTGTCTTGATTTGTCTCACACCAATTTGATCACCTATCTCTAACGCCCCCGCCATTGGAAAATCATTAATAAAACTATTGATTTACCATCGATGTGCTGGTGGACCATTCAAAACCAAAGGAATTATGTGGGACAATTGACCCATTTCCTCTTTGACATCGATAAACTATTTTAACGTTGAAAAGAAACGTGAGGAACATTATACCTATTAGAACATCTAACTCACCCACTTCATTCCCTCCTATTCAATTCATAACACTGATATTGTTGTTCATTGAACGAAAGGTCGAGTGCAACGAGGCATGCACCAATGGATTAAGGATGATTTTTGCCTTTAGGCGTGCATGGGCCCAAACAACTATCTCTTATCTTACCTTAACCTATCAAACTCTACAATTTTTTTTGTTTTTTTGTTATGTTCTTCTTTTTCATCCTTTCTATTGTTTTGTTCTAGTAAATCCAATGTTTTTCTACTTTGTTTTCCCTCTACCTATCAATGAAATGAAGACATATCTCTTGCCTTTCTTTAAAAAAACATTGTTGTCCAAAAACTATTGGAAATAGGAAGTGGAACTTTTTTTATTTACTAGAACATGTACATGACATCGTTGTGCTGAGATGAGCTTATCTAATTTGTTTATTGTTTTGTTTGTTGATAACCTAAATTTTGAGAGTTTCTCGAACCGACTTGAAGCGTTCAATTTACTTTGTCTGAATTGTTTTTCTGGAGCTTCAGCTAATATGAATCTAGTTTGAAGGTCTATAAATCCGACGCTCTTCCAGAAGCATTTCTAGTGTTCGAATTTCCACATCGAGCAAAAACGGAAGGACATTTCAAAGCGGGTGGGTTGTGGAAACTGGGAAGCTCTGCCTTGAGCTCTTGGTGGGCTACAAAGTGAAAATGGCTAAGTTAGAAAAGGAAGAAGTCCATTTTACCCCCTTGAACTATCGCACATGTTTAGTTTTCCCCCCTCAACTTCAAAACCGGACAAAACACCCCCCTCAACTATCAAAACCGGTACAAAATACCCCCCTCACCCAAAACCATGGTGGTTTTGGATGACATGGCATCTAGTCATCATTTTTTTCTAGAAAATAAATTCAAAAAAAATCTAGAAAATTATAGGAAGCTCAAAAAATATAATAAAAATATGCACAACAATAGAAAAAATACATAGATTCCAAATATGCAATAAAACTGTAAAGTTTATGTGCATACTTATTTGCAAAAATTATTACTTTTATATAAGGTGTTTTATTTATTAAAAAAGTATTCAAGAAAATTTTGTTTGTTCTCTATAAAATGGTGAAAAATATTTTAGTTTTGAGAATGATGTAGAAATTAATAAAAACATAAAGATGCTATTTTGACCGTTGAATTTGATTTTTTAAAAAATGCAATTGAAAGGTCAAAATAAATTAGAATTAGAATTTGAAAATATAAATTGAAGGGCAAAGTTAGCATCCCTCTATTTCATCAGCTTTCTCTCATTTTTCCTACAAGCCAAATTAAGTTTTCTTAAATACTTGATTTATTTATTCAATGAAATACATTATGTACTATTTTTACGTATAAGTATATACATAGAAAAGTATTTTCAATGAATATTTGGATTCTACCTATTTTGTATTTTTGGTATTTTTATTTTATTTTTTTGAGCTTCCTATGATTTTCTAGAAATTTTTTGAATTTATTTTCTAGAAAAATGTTGATTAGAATGCCATGTCATCCAAAACCACCATGGTTTTGGGTGAGGGGGGTATTTTGTACCGGTTTTGATAGTTGAGGGGGGTGTTTTGTCCGGTTTTAAAGTTGAGGGGGGAAAACTGAACTTGTGCGATAGTTCAAGGGGGTAAAATGGACTTCTTCCTTGCAAATTTGCCATGTCTCAAGAGTTTTATGGACCTTGTTTGTGCAGCGAGTGTTTTATTTCTACATTTGTTTTTGAATTTTTAAAATGTCTAGGAGGAATAATATATATGACAAAAAAAAGAGAGCAAAACGATTTTTTAAAATTCTTAAAAATTTTCCAAAAAAACAGATGGCATGGTTCCATTTTTGTATTTTTTGGGAATTTTAAATGGTGTAGAAAGAAGAAAATAGGAGAGGAAAGAAAATAGAAGAGGAAACGGATAAGGGATTGAGAAGCTTGGAACTAACCCATGGGGTCCAGAATCTAGCGGACCACCCAGGTGGATTATCCACCTTGTCGGTGTCCTCGAGTTACTTGTTGGAACCCATTGTCATTCGGCCCATCTCATGACCCACAGCGATCCAGCTCCGGACTCAAACATTACCGAGTAAGAAATGTTTGTTATAAGTTATGTTAAATGGACGAACAGATCGAAATGAATCGGCGGCCAGAATCGGATAGCTAGCGTCATCCGGGCAAACATGGCCATCATGCCCGCTTGCGGAAACCACGCCTGCGCGCTTAACGTAAGAGTATAACAATAATAATTAGGCAAACAGAACATTTTCCAAAGACAATTCGTTTTGGCGTAAATTTTGTGTATGCCACTACAAACTTGTACAACACCACATTTCCCATCGTATAGGGTAGTGGTAAAAATGAAATGAAACATTACACAACAGTAACAAAAGGCCTTGTTTGTTTTACTTAAATGAAATATTTTGTCTTTTTATGAGATTATAAATAGTGCCCTTTAAAGTTTGTAAAATATTTTTTCATAATTTCTAAAACTTTTTAAGACGTTTTTCGTGGGGGGCAAAAAAAATTTAGATTAAAGTTTTCAGTAACTTTCAACTTAAACGAAAGGCCAAAAACAATGTAAAAAATCAGACGACAAATTTTCCCTATCTCTTAGCTAATCATACAAATGAACCTTGCACAACCATATAGAACATATCGTTGGCACACATGTCACTTAGTATGTATACTCCCTCCAGTTTCAGGAAATTTAATGTTTTAGACTTGTTCTAACTTAAAATTTAAAACTTTGTTTATGCAAATATTTTAAACTATTTGAATTGGTCACATGAAAATATGCATTTATATTTGTCTCAAAAACACTACCATGATATGGTATTTTTTGCAAATTTTGTAAATAAAAAATAAAATGGTATTTGGTAATAAAATGTGCATTTTAAAGACTACGTCAATATTCAAAATATTTTTTTTAAGAAAGCGAAGGGAGTATACTTATACATGGAAGGAATGTGAAACTCTACGGGCCCATATCGCTAGTTGAGGTGGGGCACAAATTTAAATAGTGGAGCCTGCTCTCTCACAGTCGCTCATGTGGAAGAGAATAAGATAAGAACGCGTGTGCGTTCACCTCGCTGATCTGGGTGGGTGCACAACAAATTATGTCTAGTAACTTGTAGATGCGCAACCTTCTTTCGTAGTTTTATTCCTTTTTTTAAAGTTAAGTCCCTTTATGACATAAAGGAGATAACACAGTTTTAATTATTTCTTTTTGCTCTTCAAGAATGTTTATATCGACTATGAGATCTTCCAATCTATTGCACGGAGATCCCCATCTCCATCCCCGAACCCTAACCCGATATGACGGTCGTCGCGGACAAAGACGAAGGCGGCGTGGCGGTCGCCGACGAGGAGGAAGACGGCGGCGATCGCAGGTGCTCTCCCCCTCTCTCCCCCATTGCTGCCCTCTCCCCCCAAATTACCTGCGCCGGTGAGCAAGATAGGTAGTCGCCTGGGTGAGTGAACTGCCTCCCAGGTAGGGATGGCAATGGGTACAAACCCGCTGGGTATCACTGTCCCAAACCCATGCCCGCGAAGGAAAAATATGCCCACTAAAATACCCATACCCATGATGGGTACGAGTTTTTATCCGTGGCCATACCCATGCGGATTTCAAATACCCACGGGCTACCCATACCCACAGGAACATCAACACGACAACACGTAAACAAACAACACATGTGGCGTGGGCTGCGCAAGTGGCAGGCAGCGGAGGCGTGGGCAGAGGGCCTAGGGCGCTGGCAAGTGGTTGGCGGCGATGGATTCTTCGCAACCAGCACATGTGATGAGCATGCACGGCGGTGGGGGGCCGGGCGGCGGCAGTGTCTGGCGCGCGGGGGTCCTCAGAAATACTGGCGGCGGCTGTGCGAGTGAAAATAGGAAAATAACGTTGGTGCCTGGGTGGCCACTGGCTAGGGTGGGGAAGGTTAGGGACTTAGGAATTGAAACATGGAATTAGGCTGAAAAATGTAGATATTTTTAGTTAGGTCTATTTAATATTTACTATGAATGGCTGCGGTTTTTAATACCCATGGATTTACGGGTTTGGGTAGTACATGACCATACCCATACCCGCTGGGTTTGTGTTTCGACCCATTATCAAACTCATGGGTAGAAAAATTAGCCCAAACTCATACCCTAATAGAGCAAAAACCCGTCGGGTTGCGGGTAATGGGTACCCATTGCCATCCCTACTCCCAGGCAACTGCCAGTGAGCAAATCCGTTTATCTATTGAAAAATGAAACCTAAAACATGATGATTTTGTGAATAATATATATTCTGGGAAATCTGACACAACAATGTTTATCCTTCTCCTCCTCCTTCCTATCCACTCTAGCAACTTCTTCCCCAGGGCCTTTCAAGATTTGAAGGATTTCTTCACTTTGTTCCCTAGCTTTTCAAGCATAAATGATTTGTAGTAGTAGGCATTAAGAATGGGAATGGTTCGAGCGGTTGCGGCCCAAATAAAGGAATGGAGAAAACTGTTGAGAAACCTTGCCACCAAGTGTAGTCCAAGGTATGGCGTACATGAATAATCACAAAGAGAGAATAAGAACATAGGGGAATGGGTGGAACTTTTATTTATTGATTTTAGATCTGTTATACAATAGGAGCTCCAGCTCTTCTTATATAGTGCTGCTTAGGGTTTTGGCTAGGTCTATTGTGAGACCCACCGTGAGGGAGCTGACGGCTGGCCCTAGCCGTGCGCCCGCCCTAGCCAGGTCGGGCTCCCCACCCGGTAGTTTCCCAACACTCCTTCTTGGATCTGCCATGCGCCCGCCCTAGCGTGGCCGGGCTCCCCACCGGGTAGTTTCCCAAAACTCCCCCTTGGACCTTGCTAGCGAGATGCATATGCATCATCAAAACTCCATAAAAAAAACCTAGTGGAAAAAAAGAACTAGAGAAAGAGTACATAGCATAAGCTTGCTGTGCGCACGATTTGCCTCATTAAAAACCTTACGTGAGAAAACTTCAGAGAAAACTCACTAAGAGAAAACGAGTACAAACCACCCAACACTCCATACGATCTTCTAGATCAAGTTGGATACTCCGACTCCGTGCCAAAGTTTTAATTTAGGGCGTGTGAAGTATTTTCCACTGAATTCAGTACTCCTTTGAGCTTAATCATTCCAATGCCTCTAACATACCTTTTAAAGGAAGCAGTAGACAATGACTTAGTGAATAGATCAGCCAAATTCTTACAGGATTTGGTGTGTTGAATACTTATTTCATTCAATTTAT
The DNA here is from genome assembly GCA_036346415.1 of Raddia guianensis. Taxonomy (NCBI): domain Eukaryota; kingdom Viridiplantae; phylum Streptophyta; class Magnoliopsida; order Poales; family Poaceae; genus Raddia; species Raddia guianensis. The sequence continues at coordinate 12,870,446 of CM070541.1, read as the reverse complement.
GCAATTCATGTACATAAAAAAACTTGGGGTCAATATCCCTAGTAAGATTACTTTTCACATAATCCATTTTTATTTGTGCAACACAAGCCGCGTACTATTAGCAAGATATATAAGTGCTCCTATTGCAATCAAGTACAGGACTTCTTGCCCGAGAATTTCCTTCCCCTCTTCCCTGTGTCGGAAGGGTCTTTATCTTTCTGTAAAGAACTCTCTATCATGAGGGTTCATGAGGAATAGGCTTTGTGAAAACCAAACTTCTCTAATACCTTCTGCGTATAGGTTGCCTGTTGTACTAGGATCACATGAGGGAAATGCTCGAGCTGCAAGCCTAAACAGTACTTAATCTTATCCAAGTCTTTTATTTTCAATTCAGATTTCAAGTAAGAGCATGCCTTTTCAACTTCTTTATTTGTTCCGATGATATTCAGATCATCTACATATACGGAGATTATGCAGAAACCATTCGGAGATTGCCATATAAAAGTTACAAGGATAATCTTCATTATTTGTGTAGCCTTTCTTGCAGAGAAAGTCACTTAAGTGATTATACCACATCCTCCCAGACTGCTTTAGTCCATATAGCGACTTCACAAATCTTACACTATATAGATTTTTATTGGCTCTATCGTCATTTGAGATGTCGATGCCTTCAGGTACCTTCATATAGATTTCAGAATCTAGATTATCATAAATGTAAGCGGTCACAACATACATCAATTTCATTCTCAAGTTCATGTTAACTGCCATTGAGATAAGATATCTAAAAATAGTGCTGCCTATGACCGGGAGTAAGTTTTCTCATAGTCAATTGCTGGACGTTGAGTGAAACCTTAAGCTACCAGCCTTGCTTTGTACCTTATGACTTCATTACTCTTGCAAACAAAGACCCACTTGTACCCTACAGGGCGTATATGGCTCGGCGTACGGCATACAGGCCCGAACACATGTCTATTGTTCAAGAAGGTGAGTTCTGCAGTAATTGACATTTTCCATTCTTCCCAATCCGACCTTCTTTTACATTCTGGTAGAGATGTTGGCTCATGATTATTTTCAATAATGGAGACAATTTTCTTTGCATAGTAAATGTCGATTATGGTTGTGGCTCTATTCACTACTTCCTCGAATAATTCATAGTTTATGGTCATTTCATCATTGGTTGCTTCGGGCAATTGTTTACTTTACTCTTCACCGCGTATCCTCATGGCGGAAGTAAGTTCCTTTAGTTTATTATAGCCAATGTGTACGCTTACATTTGTTTCGGCATTATGCACAGGTTCGTGCTATGGAATATTCTCTAGTTCCTGCAAGAGAACATTCAAATCTGGGAGGGCCTCGCTAGCAGGTTTCTTACCAGTACAGGGTCTCAATCGGCTCCCCTTCCCACAGCGGGGCACTTTTGCGACTGGTTGCGGCGATTTCTTTTCCCAAGGCGTCCCTGATACTTAGGGTCGGAGCAACTAGACTCCATACTCTTTTCTTATGCCTTTAAGCAAGTTGAGAGGTACCTTCTATTTGATTTGGTGCTGCAACCCTCTCTGATGCATTGCGTGCAGTCACATGCGACGTAATCACTCCCTGCGAGTCAGAAAAATGATCAGGCAGTGCATTTGCAAATTTATTTAAGTTTAGGATCTTCTGAACCCCACCATTTGCTTCACTAGTGTGAAGGTCTAATGCTGCTGCACCGATTGCATGCCAAGTGATTTCTCGGCATTCATCTTCTGGTGGCTTATTCTCTTCCTCTAATGACGAGAAATTATTCTCGTCAAATATGCAGTCAGCAAACCGAGCCGTATAATAATGCCTCTTTCATTTCAATAATAGTTCCCATAGACAAAATTATAGAGGCTCTTCCCGAGCCTACAATGCAAGTGTCGCTTCCAGCGATAGTGCTGATACAACCAGTATTTTTTGAGATAGATTAGAAGTATTTTGATTCTCTCATGATAATATTCGTAGTAGCATTAACCACAATACATAATTTCTCCATATATGCTATACAAATATATATATATATATATATATATATATATATATATATATATATATATATATATATATATATATATATATATATATATATATATAATCGCAATCGTAATGACATAATCACATATGCAAAGCATATTTATTTATACAAAAATTCAAAATACTTCAAGTTCAATCATACTGAAATGCAGGGTTCTTAAAGACCAAGCATGGGAATTAAGGTATGCTCTCTTATACCTTACAATGCAAGAGGGAAATACTAAACGATTTATTTAAATGTCTTTTAACGTAACCACTGTAAGATAATGGCAGCGACAGGCTACAAAAAAAAACTAGATAAGACACAGTGAACATGGCGTTCACACTCTGCCGGATGTCGGAGTCATCAAAGTGATCTATCTTCACGGCGCTCTCAGGGACAAGGCCAGAAGGGGGTAGTGGGAGAGATGACAGTTCCTCCCTGAGTAGATCATCGTCTTCAAATTCGTCTTCAGGCTTGGAATTCTCAACTTGAAACTTTACTAGATGCGCTTCCATTGGGAGCTTCTTCTTGGCTTGATGAGCTGCGACCACTTCCTTGGACTCACGGCAAATCTTGGACCAATGCCCTTTGAGGACGCAGCGAAAGCACGTTTGGTTTTGCTACCCATACGGCTTGCGTGGCCCTGATTACCAAACTTGTCAGTTGTTGACCCTCTCTTTCCTTTCCCTTTCTTGTCCTTTTTATTGGACTTCTTCACCTTGTAACTATTGGCATTAATTTCAGTGTCAGCCGGGTTACTTGGTGTTTGAAACTTGAAATTGATGAGGACACGGGGGCGACCCAATCTTCTGGTGAGACTCGAGATAATTTTGATCTGGTCGAAGAGTCGACCTTGACGATCCGGCTACCAACCTCGCAAGGATGACAACCTGACAATCGCTAACCCACCAAACCTGCTCGTTATCAACCATGCCAAGAGCGCGATTGACCTGACCACAAAGGTCGTTTCCTGCAAGTGAACGAAGAACAAGCAAGAAACAAGATAAACGCAATCTAAAATTGCAAATATGGATGAAGCACTTGGATAAATTTGAGGTTCAATAACTCGACTCGGTGGTCTAGCTGACACACGCAAATTCGAGGGGGACACGCACGGGGTCTACCAACACACAACCAACCTGAGTCTAAACAGCGACAGCTATGAAATATATAAGTGGAGTGGTGGCCAAAGGGGTTCCCTAGTCGTTCTAGGGTTCCCCTATGGCGTCCTCCGCCTAGGCCCAGGTCCGACACGTGAACAAGGCCCGGGTTGGCCTAACTGGGTGACGTAGCACCTTGTTAAGTTGATTTCCATTTCTTTAGGATGAATTTTGAGGGGGTTAAAAGCATACGTGCCACCGCAGAGTGCTCTTTGAGCAAAAATGCCACCGTAGAGATCGAAATATCTAAGACGCCATTATAAAGTTTGAAAATGTGTACAGATGCTATTATGCAGAGTATTGGGGATATATGAGCTGAAAATACATTCCAAAATACATCTGACGAGCGGGGCCCACATGTCATCCTCTCTAGCCTTCTTCTTCCACCTCTAGCCATTCCCCTCTTCTCTCTCCTCTCTCTCTCTCTCTCCTCCTCTCTCTCTCTCGGCACCGCCTCCCTCACTGCTGGCCCCCCTCACACATGCGCCATCACGACCTCCCTCCTCACATGCGCCTCCTCGCTCCCCTGCCTTCTCCCAGCGCTGCTGCCTCCTCCTCCCCGAGCTGCATGGCCTCCCTCCCCTCCCGTGCTCTTGCGGCACCGCCCATGCCTTCCGCGTGATGGAGGTGGGCGGCGGCGGTAGACGAGAGCGACGGCGCCACCGCCGGCATGGTTAGCCGCGGGAGAGAGAGAGAGAGAGAGAGAGAGAGAGAGAGAGAGAGAGAGAGAGAGAGAGAGAGAGAGAGGCAGACGGGAGGAGGGAGGGCCAGCAAGAGCTGGGGAGGGAGGCCAAGAGCCTCGGTGGTGAGAGAGAGCGAGAGAGAGAGTGAGGAGGGAGGAAGAAGATGAATAGGAGGGTATGACATGTGGGTCCCACATGTCAGACCGTATTTCAGACCGTATATCTATGTGTATTTCGTCCGAAATTCCCTCCCAGCTCAAATAATGGCATCTGTGCATATTTTCAAACTTTATAATGGCGTCTAAGATATTTCGATCTCTACGGTGGCATTTCTGCTCAAAGAGCACTCTGCAGTGGCACGTATGCTTTTAACCCATTTTGAGGTGAGATTGCATCTGTTGGAAAGATTATCTCCTAAGCTTTCCGTAGAGTGATAGAACGTCGAAAACGGACATCGTATGTGACCTGGGCGTTCGTTTGAAGTTGTGCTGTGCGTAGATGGCCGAATTGGACTTGGACTCGAGCTGGGCTTTCTCTTGGGCTGTATTTGGAGTGACAAGACCTTTATGACCTAGAGTGGATGAGGTGGAGATACACCTTTCTTGATTGCGCCTTCAATTATGGGTGGCGGCCGAAGTAACGGAGACGATGACATATCCGGAGGCCAACTGTGTGATCGACCCGGCCAAGGTGGCTGTTGATAGTACCATGTCGATGAAGCCATCATAGTAGACGTACAAAAAGTAGAGAATGCAGTGAATTATCGTCAACTTGTTATGACCGTAGTGGAAGTAGGGAAAGGAGTGGCGGTCATATCCATGTGGGCGATGCCTTCATCAGAAATTCTTCATCAAGACATTGTCACGAGTTTCAGACACCATCATCATATCGATGAGAATGCTATACTCTTTAATGTTGTCCAGACGATAGTTGCAGGCTAGCTAAATTTCATTGGGATGAAAAGTAGGGAGCTTTCTCAATCTTTTCTTGCTCTGTGACTGGCTTGCCACAGAGCCTCAGATTGGTGCAAATGGGATACATCGTAGAGTTGTAGTCAGCAACAGACTTAAAGTCAGCCAGCCTCAGGCAATTCCAGTCCTGCTGAGCTTGTAGGAGAATTGAGTAATGCAACTTCTCAAAACGCACGCAGAGCGCATTCCACAGCTCCAGGAGACATGTCACTGCCATGTACTTACTTTTAAGAGTAGATGACAAGTGGTGCATAAGAAAATGCAGGGCCTGGTGATTCTGTTCCATAGTGGGGTAGTCCTGGTCAATGCTAATGGTGCAACACAGCTGCTTACTGCCCAGGACAACTTACACATCGTACTTCCATGTCAGAAAGTTCTACCCTTGGGGGATAAATTTCTCAAAATCACGGCTTGTGAGTCCGATCATCTAAAGGATAACCAAATTCATGATTACTTCAGATAATCGTCCTAGCATGGTACGTGACATAAACTAATTCTCGCGGTTTCAGTACGGTGCCATTACAGGATGCAAAATAATTACTAATAATATAACTAGTAAAAATTTGCAGGACAATTGCATAATAACATTAACCAGTAAAACACGATTCAATATAAATTCACATGATTCCGCAAGAATCAGGGGGTTCTGCAAAATTCAGTAATTTCAGGCTTATTTCATAAATTTTCGTTGCCCTATAAATTTTTCGGAAAAATCCGACCTAATTTAGACCTTTCGGTCCAACGCACGACCTGTTGCTAAAAGGGTTGTCCATGGTCGGGATGGACTAAGCAACGCGGGCCACAGAGCCATACTAGGCCGCTGGCGGAAAAACCCCAAAATAATGCAGCACCCTAGCCGCCGGGGCGGTGCGAGCGGCAGCGTGTGCGGTCGTGGTGGGCGCGGGAGCAGGCGCGTGCGGGCACGAGCGCGGCCGGCGCGAGCGCGAATGCGTGCCGACTCCACGGCGCAATCACGTGCATGCGCACGATGGGGCCAGTGCTGGTCCAGCCGGCGAGCATGTGAGCGCGGCGTGGCCAGCACGGCGTTGCCGGCATGCGTGCGGGCAGCGTGTGCGGGCAGTGGCGGGGAAATTGATTTGTTAAAAGCCACAAAAATTATAATCTACTAAAAATTTCTTACAAAATTTCCAATCTACTAGAAAAATTGCTCTTGAAATTCCAGTCTGCAACGAAATTCAAGCACAGATTACAATCTACTAGGTAATTGATTCGCAAAACAATACCTTCGTGGTAGTTGTGGATGCAGATCGTTCTTCCTCGCGGATTAATCGACGCGTTTAGGAACCTTCGTGCTGATAACGTGTTGAGAAACCTTGCTACCAAGTGTAGTCCAATGTATGGCGTACACGAAGAATCAGAGAGAGAGGACGAGAAGACAGGGGAACAGGGTGGAGCTTTTCTTTATTGATTTTAGATATGTTGTACAATAGGAGTTCCATGTCTTTTTATATAGTGTTGTTTAGAGTTTTAGGTAGATCCAATGTGGGACCCATAGTGGGGGAGCCGCTGGCCTGCAGGCTCCCCACCCGGTAGTTTCCCAACAAAAACGAATCGCTCGTATCAAACCATTGGATCGAAGGGATCGATCCATCCTTGCATGCCGCGCACTGTACTGAACCGTTCAACAAGTCCACTGGCAAGACGTGCACCATCGGGAGCGAGTCGATTGCCGCCTTCGGCGCCGGCGGCAGCCCTTGCTGGTCGTCCAACGTGAGCTCCTCGATGAGGGCGTTGAGCCGTTGAGGTCGGTCAGCAACCGCCGCCCCGAATCGATGCATGGCCAGTGGGTCATCGTCGTCGTCTGGGCGTCGCATCCCCGGCGCCGACGGCGAGGACGTTAGCTGGGGGCGAGGGGGCGGTGCAGCACATCGGCCGGGTCATCGCCGGCGTAGATGACCCAGGTGCGCGGGCCCTCGTTCGGCGTTGAGCACGACGACATCGCCATCGATCGATCGTGTCCGAGCCATGGCGAGATGCTTTCCTAGCTCGTAGGCGTCCGAGCCAACATGTGCTGAGAGCCTACGAATAGAAGGCAGCGATGGATGCAACGGGAAGCCGACCAAGGTAGAGAGGTTCAACCCTTAAAAACCATTGGACACAAAAAGATGGTAATTTGTTCAACCAGTAGATCTATTGGTTATCCGTTCACAGAGAAATGGATCGCGTACGTGGACTGAATCCGGATCGTAGGCCGCTCCTAACCATTCCCACCCCTACTAGCCTTTCTATAATCGTGAAATAATTATTACGTTGAGAAATCCGATAACTCTAGCCTACACCAATGTATGAATGGAAGTTACACTGATTACTTACGGGACTTTTATGCCGACTCATTCATCGTGTTGCTAAAACTTTTTCCGACATACTTCCTCTGTTCCAAAATATAAGACATAAATTTTTGACACGGTCTTCAACGTGGAACTTTGACCATTATTTGTTCTCACAATATATTATTAATAACCTTTTTTAAAAAAAGAGGAGGCTTTCCCCATTTTTCATTGCATTTTTAGACAGAAATACAACGGAAACCATGTCTCTTAAAGTTCTAACAAACAAAACAGTGTAAGATGACTAAAGGAAAGTGTCATAGTTATTACAGACAAAAGGATAGCAGGGGGGAGAGGGTAACTGCACCCACGGATTACAATATAAAGGAACACCGCTAGGGGGAATAGCCTGGAGTCAGCATCAGTTGCGATCTCTTCAAATAACAAGCTTGAATCTCCGCTGCAGCACCTTCAATCAGTGAAGCACCTTTGACCAAAATTTCTTTTGCATCACCTGCAAACAAGTCTGCCCAATAGCGCAACACCGCACAGATAGAATGAATAATTTGAATTGGAGAATCAAAGGTCTTCCTATCAAAACACCATTTATTCCTAGCGGTCCAAATACACCAAAGGACAGCAGCAATACAAGTACAGTGAAAATTTTTCCCAGGAGACCAAATAGCTTCAATCCAAGCAAAATAACCATGCCAACTAGTGGGCTTAGAAGACACACCAAAGACACTAGCTATAATACACCAAACAGACGAGATAACAGAGCATTCAAAAAACAAATGTTGAATACTTTCCAATTTGCCACAGAAGAAACAGAAAGGATTCCCCGGCCAATTTTTACTCCTAAGAACATCTTTAGTTAAAATAGCACCTCTACAAACCAACCAGAGAAAGATTTTGATTTTCAGGGGGATAGTCGCTTTCCAAATGAAATTATAGTCAACCAAAACACCCCCACTAGAGAATAACCTGTAAGCTGATTTGACAGTGAAAATGTTATTTTTCTTACCCTTCCAAACAGGCACATCAATATTAAGAGGCTCAATTTTAATGAACACTTCTTGTTTAAAATTCTCCCATGCAAAAGCCAAATTATTGTCCAGAACCCTTCTAAAAGAGAGGTTTAAGCCTTGATTAACAGCATCAACAACTGAGATATATTTATCAAAACAGACATCATATATCATAGGGAAAAGGGAGTAAATGGGCTCATCACCCCACCAAATATCATGCCAGAAGTCAATTTTTTCACCATTACCAACACAGAAGGCTCTTCTTTCTTGATAGAAATTTCTGATTTTCAGAAGTTGAGACCAACCGTGAGAATCAGAAGTTTTAGCCTTAATCAAAGAAAGAGGTTTATTTTTAAGATATTTTACCTGAATTATGGATGTTCAGAGGCTATGCTTAGATTCTAGCTTCCAAAGCCATTTACATAAGAGGCTAATATTAAGAGTGCGCAATCTTTTTATCCCAAGACCACCAAACTTTTTGATAGTACACATTTTGTCTCAACTTACTAAATGGTACTTTCTTTTAATATGAGAACTGCCCCAAAAAAATCCCTTCTAATTTTATCAATTTTAGACAGAACAGAAACAGGAACTGAAAACATGGACATATGGTAAAGAGGAATGCTAGAAAGGCAAGAATTGATAAGAACCAACCTACCACCTTTAGAAAGGGAACTACACTTCCAATTATTCAGTTTTTTGAAAACTTTTTCCACCATAAATGTCCAGTCACTTGCTTTGAGCTTAGAATAGCTAACAGGCACACCTAGATAAAACATAGGAAGAGAGCCAACTGAACAATTGAAAAGGTCTGCATAATCAGCTTCAATCTGAGGAGAGCCATTTATTACAAAGATTTCACTTTTAAGAAAATTTATTTTTAAGCCAGCCATATTTTCATAAAGATACATAAGATATTTGAAATTAACCGCCTTCTCTATATCGTTACTCAGACAAACAACTGTATCATCAACATATTGCAAAATAGGCACACCACCAGGAATTAAATGAGAGGCAACACCACTAATAGATCCAGAAGAGACAGCAACCTTCACCATTTTAGAAAAAGAATCAGCCACCAAATTAAAAAGTAAAGGGGAAAGGGGGTCTCCTTGTCTTACACCTTTTTCACTTTTAAAATAACAACTCTAAACTCCATTAACTAGCACACTAAGAGTCCCCTCACTAACAATCTTTTCGATCCAACTACACCAAATAGGATCAAAACCTCTAAGGTAAAGGCAATGAGCCAAGAAAGACCAACTAACTTTATCAAAAGCCTTTTCAAAATCCAGCTTAAGAAAGATAGCATAGGCACCACTCTTCTTGACTTCATGCATGAGCTCATGAAGGGCAAGCACTCCATCCATAAATATCTCTGCCTTTTAGAAAGGCATTTTGAGTATTGGCAATTATTCTATTTAAAACAGGCTCAATCCTAGAGGTTAAAACCTTTGTTATTATCTTATAAACAACATTCAGAAGACAAATGGGTCTAAAGTGGGAAATAGAATTAGCTTCAGATTTCTTAGGAATTAAGGTAATAACACCATAGTTAAGCCTCTTGACATCAAGGACCCCTTTATGAAAATCAGCAAAAATATTAAGCAGATCAAACTTAATAACATCCCAATAATGTTGAAAAAATTCAATAGGAAAACCATCAGGCCCAGCAGCTTTATTTATTTTCATAGAAAAAACAGCTTCTTTAACCTCTTCCATTGTAAATTCAGAAACTAAGTCAAAGTTTTCATCCTGAGTGACTTTTTCTTCAACACCCCAAATGTTATTAAGTTTGCATAAAGTTTTATCAGAGAGATTTTTTTGAAACAAATTTTTGTAATAATTTGCAGCATCTTTGACCAATTCATCTGTCCCTGAGATTTCACCCACATTATCTTGCAAAGAGTAGATGATATTTTTCCTTTTCCTACCATTAGCACACTTATGAAAATAAGCAGTGTTATTGTCCCCTTTCAACAACCACTGCTGATGGGAGACCGAAGACCAATGAGTCTCCTCTTGATCACAAGCATGCATAAAGTCTCTTAGACAATTAATTTTCTCAGCAGAAAGGCTATCAGACAAGGGACAGAGTTCTTCTAAATTCTCAAGCTCTTCTAATCTGGCTATGATATTAGCCTTATCTCTCTTACTAACACCAAAAGTGTCAGCACCCCACCCTTTTAGCTTTTTCTTAACTTTATGAAGCTTAAGGAGAAAAACAGAGATAACATCACCATTACAATCTCTGGAGTCCCAAATTCTTGCAATTAAATCCTTAAATTCTGACTTTTTAAGCCAATTTCTATTGAAAATGAAAGGTTTATGAGGTTTTTTAGAGTTAAAAGGGAAAGAAGTAGAGACCACTAAGGGATTATGATCAGAAAAGACTCTAGGCAGTTTAAAAAGATGAACAAGGGGAAAAAGGTTCTCCCAAGCAGAGTTGACAAAAACTCTGTCTAATCTCTCTAAGGTAGGAACTAAATGCATATTGGACCAGGTGTAATTGCCTCCCACCAGAGGCAATTCCCTAAGATCACACACAGCAATGGTAGAATTAAACAGATCCACCAAATGACCACCCACAACACCATTATTTTTATCAGAAAAACTTCTCATAATATTAAAATCCCCCCCCCCCCCCAACAATGATAGGGATAATATCAGAAGAGCGAAAATTAGAAAGTTCAGTTAAAAACACTATTTTATCTTTGACATGAGGAGCTCCATAAACTACTAAAACACTCCATTTGTATTTTTTCACCTTATCCCACACCACCACTTGCAGGATATAATTACCTTTTCTTACCCCCAACACATCAAACTTACTAATAGAGATACCACATAAAATACCCCCTGATCTACCTTTAGAAGGTATCCAATTCCAAAAGAAATCATTATTAGTGTCAATTTTCCTGAAAAAACTATCAGAGTAACAAGATTTTTTAGTTTCAGATAAACCTACTAAATCAATGGAATGATTTTTCACCACATCCTTAAGCATAGTACAGAAGCCCTGTTTACCCATACCTCTACAGTTCCAGAATAAGCAGTTAAAACCACTAGTCATGTTGATTTTTTAGATGGCCTAACACTTTTCTTAACACTAGAAATACTATTATTAATAACTTTAAAATTAACATTATATAAAAAATACTTTCAAATATAAATCCAACTATATAACATGCATAACATTAAACATATATATTTTTAACTTAATTATTAGTCAAAAGTTAGAAACGTTGATTTTTTGAAATACATGTACGTCTTATATTTTGGAACGGAGGGAGTATGATTCATTGATATAGGAGGTTATTATCGGCAGACTATGGGTCGATAACATTGTGCCATGATGTAGGGCACTAACACATATATTCTTATATCGGTTAATTAGTTCTATATGGACTGACACTTGTGCTAATATATATAACCACATTTTATGCAGTGAGTCTCGTCGTACGCAGAGGTGGCAAATAGGGGTGGTTCGGTGGATCTCAGTGCAAAAGCAACAACTCAAAAAAGGAGGCATATATGTAACTAGTTGAGCTCGCGCGCCCATGGCGCGCGCGAGTACAATCGTGATGTTTGTTGACGCCGAGGTGGACAGAAACATATTTGAACAGATGCATTGTTAATCACAACGTGCTAGACGATAATAACGGTAACCAAATATTGTTTCTCGTGTCTGAAGGGCTTCGTGAATAACTTTAAGCGACAAACTATACAGCCAAAATAAGCAAGATTACTTGCTAAATATCTGTCTTCTATGGCGCGCAGCGCCTAACGCTAGTGCATAAAGTTTAATTTACAGCGGTGCTAATCCCACAAAAGAGGCTCATCATTACGGTGAGTCCATATCAACCAGCAACACGGAGGGAAACAGGGGTGCTAATATAGTTTTCTTTTAATTGGCAGTCAGGTAGGCTTGCTGGCGGAGGCTTCAGTTCTGTTAAATATATGGAAGAACGGCTATGCATGTTTGTAAAAAAAGGAGGCAATTTGTAATGAACAAATTGTGGGTAAGTACTCACGTTGTAGGAGGTAGATTATCTTTGGTAGGCATGAGTTCACGACCGCTGCGTATTTCAGCCACGGCCTGTTTGTGGCATTAGTCAAAAGCGTAAGTCCCTTCGAAGACATGACATGTACTCATCAGTGCTTCTCATAAAGCATACATGTAAAAATAGTGACATTCAAGAGCAGGCAGCAATAGATGGCTTAAGATGGATTTACATATGTCTAGGATCCAGTAAACATGAATCATCATACATCCATAGCAAATATCCATTATATATGTGAGACAGAAAAGGTTGCAAGAAAAAGGAGCTAATATATCCATTTATCTATGCATCCAGCAAGTTCCACTGACAGGAACTAACTGACAGGAACTAATAGGACCAAAAAAACTAATGATTGCTATAACATGACTAAGTATGCCTGTTAAGTAACCATGTTTATCGTAAGATCACCAAACAGAAGAATCAATGTCGTTGTGATCAAAATCGCACCCCAAGCAGTCACCAAGCTATCGAGGAATATTGTCAAAGCCTAATGCACATACAGAAGCATGTCATGACAGCTTAATTCATAACAAAGAAAATATTAAACTCAAATTATGCACAAAATTTGTTCAAATCAAGAACAGTACCTCCATGGCTGCAGCATTGCAGATTAGAAGAGTACATAGAAGAAGGTGCTATTTTTCACGACAGGCAATACCTTAGCTGCAATCAAAGTGCGAATGCAATATCAGTAGTAGCACAGAAATGAGCGTTCATAGTGAAAATCTTGGATCTAATTCAGTTGAAGAGGACGTCTAAGTTTTTGCATCTATTTCAGCTTTAAGTTGATGTGGCCTACAATTCTTTCTCTGCTTTACCATAAAGGAAGTGATAATTAGGTTACCCATGAAGAGAACAGTGCATTAACCTTTTTTTGGTAAGGAACAAACTAAAAAAAGTAGGTATGCTTCGATAGCCTTCAGCTCAGCCGTACGAGAACAGGGATACAGACAGTAGGCAGTAATTCTGTGAAACAGCACAATAAGAATTACTAAGTTGAAGGAATATCACTTAAGGGAATTATTGCATGTTCTCATTGCAATTATGATTGGACTCAGAGCATACAAATCCAGAATAGAAGAAAGTACATCAAATAGATTACCATACTCTATGCTGGGAATAAAGATAAGGCACATGTAACTTTGACGAACAGAAGTTAGAAGTACAAAAAAGTTTAAACAAAAGATCATCTCAATTCTTAAATTGTGTGTAATATTCAATCATAGATATGAAAGCAAGCTCAAAAATTCATAAAGTACAGAACCCTTCCATATGTATAATCATGCATAATGAGATAACCGACAATAATCAGATACATCTGAAGCATGATTTCGCAGGTTGTGTTCAGCACAACCGGCCTTTTTCATTAAAAACGACTTAGAAGTTAAAAAAAGTGGAGACAAAACATCGATGAATGCTGTCATTCTTTAATCATTAAGATAAATATGATGGATTAGTTCATTCTTATGTATCTGAACCAACCTCAATAAGGTAAATCATAGCTTTGCCATTGCTTTCCTTAAAAAAACACTGCCATAGGAAACATGAAGAAATGAGTAGGCAGCAGACCATAAGAACACTGCCATTGTATCTGAACAATGGTCACCCCAATTGTATACTGTCATATGTATCTTTGCCATTGTTTTTCTTAAAGGAATACATATGAACACTACCATATGTACCTAAATGATGGTCATCCCAGTTGTACATTAACATCAAGAAATGAGTAGGTAGCAGACCACAAATTCATCAAAGAAAATCTAACTATATAGTAGCTATATGTTTAGAAACAACTACCCTATATAATAATTCATCAAAGAACCCTAGGGGCAAGGAGGAAGGCCGTGAAAAACGTATATGTATTCTTAGTACATTAATAGCTGAGAATAAAACAATAAAATTTAGAAGGATCATATAACACCAAGTTTGTGCACTTGAACAGGCTGAAATAATAAAAGCTGCATGTATATCTAGCTAGGTAGAGGCTGTAAAATAAGGGAGAAGCATGCTAATCCTGTTGTCTGTGCATGTTTGTTGCTATTTCTGTTTGTAGATCTTCTAGGACAGTGTATGGATTGTGCAGATAATTAACAGAAGAGAATCAAATGGCTGTAATTCTTTGTGTAAAAGAAACATCTAAGGATAAATCACTAAATGCGCTTATATCAAATACAACAGCAATCTATACATATCTTTTTGGTATACATCATTGATGGATTTCCTTACTCTGAAAATCCAAAACAACATACTTTAAGCAAGGTCATAGGTTTCATAACCTGAAAAACAACTTGTTCACAAACAACATATAGTGTTCATCCTGGAGTATAAAATGGCCCGAATATATAACCGAGGCACTAAATGTAGATTGAGCAATCGTACCTAAAAACCCTATTAGTAATTGCAAATACTTTAATACAGGCTGGTATTTGTATTGGTACATATGGTAAGTCCATGTTTAGCCTCTACATATGGTAGCTCCAAGCATCTTCACACCAATATTTGTGACTATTTTCACAAGGGCATTAAATTAATTTAAGTGATCTGTATGGTCATCGGTAAATGAGATAAAAACAATATTCTTGGGCTGAAAGGGTTACCAAATATATCACTTTACGCCAAAGAGGGAGGCATGTCTATAATGTGCAGCATCTGAAATTCCACATAAGAGAAAATGGGAAATACACATTAGAACGAAATTAAAAAAGAAGACATATGAAATGGTGAGATGGAGAGATATGGCAACCGGGGATGGTGGGGGTGACGACTCGATCGACGGAGAGGCCACCGACATGCACCTCGCCGCCGGTTAGACCGCTCCTCACATTTTACTGCCCCCGATGAACCTTGGAGCCAAATGGGTCGGCCCTCAAAAAAATCAGCGCGCAAAATCGCAGTGCCAGCCAGTAACTTCAATCAAGCGTTGAGGATTGGATTGATTTTCCATAACCCACCATTAACCAGTAAATTAGATACCACAAATACGATCTCACAACCTTAAGAGTAATTAAGGAGGAGCAAATTACCAGATCGATGCAAATATAAGAAATCAACAAATTACCATGTAGCATGGAGGCTAACAGCTCAATAGAGCTAGATCCTGTCTTTGCACAGATCAGCAAACACACCAAGTAGCTGCTATGCAGAGGAGAACGATCGAGCAGATGATGGGCGGTGGCTTTGCCTGAAATAGCTGGAACGAATGGGCGATGCCGTTGGCGACAGGTGCATGCTGGTGCAGGAGATAGAGGCAAGATCGACGGTTGAGTGGACGTCGTAGTCGGCGGCGGCGGTGGCGCCGCGGTGGCGTGCTACTTGCAGCCGGAGGAACGAACGATGTGCATCGGGAGTGGCCAAAGGGTCGGACCTAAGAGTCAAGAGGGTCGTGGCTTTGATCGGCCGATGCACATCCCTCGTGGCTTTGATCTCTCATCCCTAGTCGGAAGGAGCAAGGGGACGGCTGGGCTGGAAAAGAAGGGGGGGCGCTGTCGCCAGATCTGGCCTCTCCCGAGCCCACCGTTGGTGGATCCGGCCAATCCGCCGCCCCCACAGAAGAAGGCGCCACCGGAAAGAGCGCGGAGCCGGCGTGGACGACCGGCTACGGGCTCAAGAAGGGAAAGGGAGAGAGCAGCGTGGAGGTCGAGCGGAGGCGCACCTGAGGACAACTGACGGGGACGGTGGCCGTACCTGGGGGTGAGGGACGACGGCGTCGAGCGCGGGGGCGCCCCAGGGCGAGGCGGCCAGCTCAACCTTTGGGGCGACCGCGCGGCTGAACCTGGCGGGCAAGGGGCCCTCCGGAGTGGCGTCGGTGGCGTCGTTGAGCGCAGCGGCGTGGAGGTCGAGGCCGCGCACGAAGGCGCGGGAGCGGAGGAGGCACCGTTTGAGCATCCAGATCTGGGCACGGCTCCAACGGGCGTCGCCGGCCGACTCGAACGGGGGTTGGCGAGCAGGACGAAGACGGCGCAGAAGCGGCAGGGCCGGCGGGCTCGAGCCTCCGAGGCGGAGCACCCGACGCCGGGATGCGGGCGGTGTGGGGAGGAGGCGTGGCCCTAGAGGCGTGCCGAGGCAGGCAAGAAAACGGGGGGGACAGCGACGTGGCGGAAGAAAAGCCACGAAAGCCACCGCCTCGCTCAGACCGTTCGATCAGTATCGGATGGCTGGAGAATTTCGGGTGACGTGGCCACAGCGGGGCAGCGAAGGAGGAAATCGGGCGCAGCGAAGGAGGAAATCGGGGAGGCATGCCACGTGTCGGCCGCAGGACGGCCCCTAGCAACTTTGTACTATTTACTAGTTGAGTAGGCGGGCCTATGGCCCGCCGAGTTTGCATGCTAAAAATTATCAATACAGGCTAGCAACTATATCGGATCACATGAAGTGTCAGGTACTTATTTGGACCATGAGTTAATTATATCCCAAAGAGAAGAATTCATTTGACGAATAAACACATTAATAGTGAAGATATAGCTCCTTCGAGATATAGTTCATCTCGACACATTCATGACTCGTCCATAACAAAGAAGATAAATTAATTAAGTTTGCTAGTCTAAAATAAGTTACTAACACAACTACGTAGTAAAAGGTGTATCTTCTTTCCTCGAATGACAAATTTCAGATTCACCTTGGATCACCATGTATTTTGTGCCTCCAAGGAAAAGACCGGTTGGTGCAAGAGTTCCGTGTTCCTCAAAGTCCTACTTGATCTTTTCGGTCTCCTCGGTTTGTATTGCAACACACGTAAGTAGAAAACAATAAAACTCGATGATATGTACCGGTCAAGAAACATATATGATTTGAGTACGATGTGCAAAATTAAAACCATTGGGATGAAACAACAGGATAGCCCAAATACCATCAATTCATCAAGCATTCATGATATCATGACAAAAAGAAAACCTATGGTAATGCCACTTCATTTATCACCGGTGATAATTGAAGGACTATAACCCACGAAATGCCAAACTGTATTGATAATTTTAGCATGCAAAATGTGTACTAAGGACGCAGGTGAACTTACCATGTTGAAAGTAAAATAACAATCCATGCTCTGTTGATCCACATATAGTGATTTGTCATATGGCCCGCAAAATGGCAACAACAACAAATTAATCAAGCAATCGGCGTAATAGAATTTTTGTAATCTCACAATATTAATGGTAAGGTCGCAAATGTAAATAGTGGAAAACTCATGAAGAAAATAATAGTGAGAGCAAAGATTCTTTAAAGGCAAAATAGAGAACCAACACATAGCAACATGGATGTAATTTTTCTTTGCTACCTATCACGTTTACATATCGATGTGAACATAACTAATCGGCATAAGCAAGAACATGCAGGCACTATAAATAGGTAGATGTAATTAAATTGAAATGAGGTGTGTTTTTTCAGCGTAGTTTACGTATATATAAATGAGTTAATCTGTACAATAAAAAAGCTGGCAGGCCCAAATTGCTTGCATAATTACGCCACTACCGCAAGGAATGAGATGAGTGCAGACATTTAACCGATGCTATGACCATACAATAATCAATTGTAAAAATAACTATTTAAAATATAAGCCTACATTAGATGAAGTAAGAAAACATCTTGTCCTTAACTAAACAAAGATCAATATAATAACCATGGATAAAGCATAGGAACGCCATTAAAACAATCTAGTACTACACCGGTGTCTGATTCAAAAAATAACTGGCTTGCATTGAAGCAAGAAAACCACCGGACAAAATGTAGAGTAGAAAAATGTTCACATGGTGGCATATTTTTCAGAGCATGACCACCAGGAGACTAATTATACGGAAAAGATGAGCTAACCGGCTAATGGAAAAATCCTAACGAAATCACATGGTTGCATATTTTTCAGAGCATTACCACCGGACAAAATGTAGCATAGAAAAATGTTCATCATAACATAATTAACGAATCATCTATGGCACAATAACACTACAATGAATTATGCAGTTACCGAATGACAATACTAATTAACAATGTGAAAGGAAAAAAATAAATGGTTGATCTGCTATGGCTGATTGGAGCATGATAAAAAAAATTAAGGATCATCGATGCACACGCTGAAATACTCCTGTGACTGCATCCCATCATGGCAGCACCAAAAAGAGGGATGCTCTAAATTATAGAGCTCTTATATGCATAAAAGTAGGTAGCTCTAAAAACCGAGAAAATAGAACCCAAACAACAGCAGTAATCGGGAATCACTATGCTAATACGGTATAACATATACAGGAAGATGCTGATGACATGGCCATAGCCCATAATCATATAGCTTCTCTGCCTTTTCATATAGTAGCCATAAAGAAACTGATAACACATATATATCTATGTACAGTTCAAATAATCCTATGCCGAGTGGGAAATTTAAGCCAACATAATAATCTAATGTAGTTCTTACCTCTAGAAAACCAATTCACACATGCAAGTGAGCGTGGTCGGCTTCCTCACAATCTGTAAGGATGTAAACAATAGTGCAAAGCTTGAAAACAAAGCAAAAAGGTGGCATAGCCTGGATTCCAGAGAAACAATATAAATATTGGATGGATTAGTGTATTCTATTATTGTAGTATATATGTGGCTAAAACATATGATTCTAAAATTCTATTAACAACAAAATATGAAATCTGTGTTTCTAACTTTCTATTCAACCCAATCTCATGCAATTAGATCTTACCTTGCTGCTAGATGCCTCTTACCTTGCCTGAAATTAGATCTTGATAATGCATGATATAAACGCTAGATGCCTCTTACCTTGCTCGAAATTAGATGCCTCTTAACTTGCCTGAAATTAGATCTTGATAATGCATGATAGCATTTCGGAAGTGCTAGTTCTCACATGATCCTGCAATTGCTCACATGATGCATAACCACATCATTGGGAGTGTGCCGATAGGTCTGATCTGCATACAAAATCGATAAGTCAATCAATCATAATGCACTAATTAGACCAGAGAGACGAATATCGATTATTGGGAATGAATGACAGAGCACCTCATCAGAACCGCAATGTATGCCAATCTATTCAAGAAGTGAATGGCGAAATGCTTAGAAATTTGATGTTTACAGCATTGAAGTGAATGGCGTGCATTGGAGCGGACGGGAAGAGGGAAAGGGCCGGTGAGCTCGGCGAGGATTTGCTGATCTGGGGTATAGTATTAGGGATTACTGAAATTGGGGATCGGAGAGCATATTCTAGGTATTACGGGATCGGGATCGAGAGGAGCAGAGTTGGAGGCGTGGAGAAAGAGAGAGAGAGAGAGGGGCGGCTCACGCCACCTCCCAACAGAGAGAGGAGAGGAGGGAGAGAGAGCAGCAGACAAATAGGGTCGGGGCGGCTCGGTGGTGACCAACAAGGAGAGAGGGTCGCAGCAGCTGGGACAGTAGGCCCATCTGCGTGGTCAGCCAGAGACGCGGGCAAGCACGACGGTCGGCGCGGCAGGCCCATCTTGCGCGTGGTCAGACGGAGGAGGCGCGTGTGCGACGGAAAACCCATGTCTTGTGGCATGGGGGGTGGGTGGGCACTGCCCGGCGGGCTGGCAAATGCTGGGGACCAGCTTCATGGCCCGAGGGACGAGAGCCGGAGAACCGAGGAGAGGGAGAGACTGCAGAGAGGGGAGGGAGACAGAGCTCACACTGGAGCGGTGGCGGTGACAGGGTGCCCGCGGCGCCGGCCGGGGAGGCGGCGGGTGGGGCCGCCACCGGTGAGGGTGGCTAGGAGACTTACCTCGATGAGATCTGCCTCTCGGTGCTCGCCATCCAGAAGTAGCGCAGCACAAAGAGAGCCACCGCCGCCGCACCTCCCAGATCGAGTCGCCGCCATGGAGGATACGGTCGCCGCCAGCGTTGCGGCTGCCGCCGCCGCCGTCGCGCGAGCCGGGCCGACCAGTCAAGGGAGGAGGCAGAGGAGAGGAGCGGGAGCCGGACAACGGGCTTCAAGAGGCGCGGATCCGAGCAAGGAGGCGTCAGGTGAGTGAGGAAGCGAGGCGCGGGAGCGGCGGAGGAAGAGTAAGAGGAGGCGAGCATGGCGAAAGCGCAAGATGTCGAGGAGAGAAAAGGCAGACGGGGAGAGGGGCGGCAACCGAGGCGGGTTGATGAGAGCGGGCGGTGGGGAGGCGTGGCCTCGCCTGGCAGCCACGGAAGCCACCGCCTCATTGGGTCCGTTCGATGAGCATCGGACGGGCGAGGTTTTTTGGGCGTGGCGGCCAGCGGGAGGAAGAAAAGCGCGATCTTCGCTTCGCTCGACGGAGAAGCATGGCACGTGTCGGACGCAGGACGCTCCCCTACAAAAATGTACTATTTATGATATATTTAAATCGGGCGCAGCGAAGGAGGAAATCGGGGAGGCATGCCACGTGTCGGCCGCAGGACGACCCTAGCAACTTTGTACTATTTATGATATGATATGATATGATATGTGCAGCAATGCCTATACAAGAGGCAAGAACACTTGTGAGGAGCGATCCTCACGAGCAAGCTGGAGCCATGGCCGAGCTCAAGCCGAGCCAACATGGTCATCTTAACGAGCTTACTGAGCCCAAGCCAATTAAGCCATCGATCTTAAGCTTGGCTCGGTTCCACCCGTAATCATGGTGTATGATACGTTCTCATGCATTCTTTAAACGGCTTGACTTTGAATTAATGTATAAAAAATCAAGGTGGAAATGGGTAGATCAGAGCGTCAGCGCGGGCTGACCGGGCTCTGCTGTCGGCCATGGCCCAGGCATGCCGCATGCTGTTTGCCGAGTGGCCGGCCAGTCTAGTTTGACTGGATTTTCTTGATTTGCGACATACTCGCTACTATACATATGTATGTTGCTAGATTTCAATTGGTCTCCAAACAGCTACTATCAGGTCAACGGCTTCATCGATCTCAGTTCTTTTGTGAGGTCATTAACAAAGTCTTTCAAATAACTATGTTTTTTTATATAACCATGAGTGTCAACGGTGATCAGATATAGACAGAATATTGGTTAAATTGTACTCCTACGTATTTGTATTTATAATGTTGGAATAATTAGCACTTTCAGGTTTATTTTAAACAGGAGATATAACACGTACAACTACTGAGAGATATATAAAACAGGTTGAAACCACATAAGCACAACCTAGATACACGTGCAGAAGAAATACACGTAAATCTCTCTGGTGAACTTGCGAAGGAGATGACTTACTGGACTTGGTCGTCGTCGCCGTACGGTACGAGTTGCGGCGAGGTCTGGTTCTGATTCTCCTAATCTGACGCCGTGTTGGAGAAAGTGGTGCCGACGCAGATCGCGACGGCGTAGTGGAAGAAGTCCTCGCGAAGCGGAAGAAGGAAGCAGCGAGGCCGCGACCGAGTCCAACACGATTTATATATTCCATATTTGTCCCGCAAAATCCGGAGAGTAAAAGAAATAAAACTGCAAAAGGAGGCTGCGTCTGCGCAAGCACACGAGGGTCCGGTTTCGGCGGACCATTCACGCAGGTGCCGTGCGCACGCGCCGCCCCGACCCGAGGCCGGCGAGGCGAGCGCGCGCGTGTGATTCTCTATTTCTCTCTCCCATCACATTCTCTAGTGGGAGGGAGCAAGCTCCACTATTTAAGCATGTCTTCCACTCCTCCCACTAGCAATATGGTATTAAAGAAATTTCACATGCCTCATGCATACATGGGCCTTTGAGATTTTTCAGGAATTATTTAGATATTAAATGGGCCAGGCCCAATAATTCTAACATATAAAACGACCGCGGATTAAATTAGGATATTGCTGCTATATTTAGATACGAATCAGATGCAAATAATATCGAATATAATGAGATACGAATATTCTCCGATGACAAAAGCACGCACTATATTTGTATATTGGATAATTGGGTAATAATTATGGTTACAAATACAAATGCAAATATTTAATA
Organism: Raddia guianensis; assembly: GCA_036346415.1. NCBI lineage: Eukaryota > Viridiplantae > Streptophyta > Magnoliopsida > Poales > Poaceae > Raddia > Raddia guianensis. The sequence continues at coordinate 12,848,345 of CM070541.1, read as the reverse complement.
TATATATATATATATATATATATATATATATATATATATATATATATATATATAGATAGATAGATAGACACACACACAGATACAAACACGGGAACATATGCTGTGCAATCAAGCTTACGATGTAATCATTGTGCAATCGAACTATCAAAAGTTGTAAAAAATTCTGAAAAAATTTGTACATGTACTTCATTGTTTACTCTACCTATGTATGAAGTTTCAAAGAAAAATTCATTATATATTAAGAGTTATAAAAAAATAAAAAATGGACAGTTTTGATAAGTTCAAAATTGATAGAATTTTATTTTTTTGCAACTTTCAATATAGAATGAATTTGAACTTGAAATTTTACCCAGAGATAGAGTAAGTTGAAGAGTACATGTATAAATTTTTTTAGAATTTTTTACAACTTTTGATAGTTCGATTGCACGGTGATTGCACCGTAAGCGTGATTGCACAGCATATGTTCCATATGCAAATAATTAGATTTGGATAAAGATAGATCGTACATATATGTGTAAATAATTGGATGCATATATGGACTAAACAATCTAATAATTCAAATGCTATTGACAACCCTACAAATAGCCATATTCATTTGAAAATGACGGTTCGCTAACCCGTTGAGACCTTTCATTTTTCTATAACTCCTACAAATAGCCACCAGAATCATCAATGATAACTTTTTTTTTTTGCAGAAGGGGCCTAACCCCAGTTCCATTCCCAAGAACAAAATTTACAGAGTTCAGACATAGAACAAGAACAGAACTAAACACAATAACCACTACCAACAAACATCAACAAGGATAATACTACAAGACTGTAGCACAAAATAGTCCCCACAATATGTCCATCCAACCTCAAGCTGAAAAAAGAACCACCAGCCACCAAAACATTACCAACAATTAACTCTGTTTTCCACCCCAGTTTTAACTGCAACACAAGGTGCAGAATAATCAATGACATATCTCTCAATTAGTCCGCCTTTTTTTGTCCCAAACTCCCAGAATCCAGTGTTCACCTAGTCGCTAGTCGGTAGTCAGTCGGTTACCTAGTGACTAGCGACTAGGCCGACTAGTCGGCGACTAGTCGGAGACTAGTCGGAGACACCAATATGGCCAGTAAGAAATATTAATACAAATAAGCATAAACATAAATACAGAAAATAATAATACAAGTCACACACTGACACACATAAGACATTGTTGGAGGGTGGCATCGTCGCTGGAGGGTGGAAGAGGGAGGCGGCGGCGCTTGAGGGAGACAGAGGGAGGCGTGGCGAGGGAGCACGGTCACCGGCTGCTGCCTAACCCTAGTTTGGTCTACAGTATATAAGTGTATTAGACTATTAGTGTACTACTAACTAGTGTGTGACTGTGTACGCACCTTTTCATTATCCTAGTCGGCCCGACTAAATAACTAGTCGCCGACTTGGACTGGCCGACTAGCACCGACTAGTCTGATTTTGACCGACTAGGCGGTCTGACTGACTAATCCACTGACTAGGCCCTAATCAGTGCGAATTGCCACCGACTAGCGACTAGTCGCCGACTAGTCGTGCTAGTCGGCCGACTAGGCGAACACTGCCAGAATCCAAGAACAAGCCTCCATCACCCTGATCCTTAGCCATCTTCTGGAGAACTTTCTTTAGCTGATCCGCGCCTAAACGGAGGATCTCCCTTTCCCCTTGCGGATAAAGACCTGCCCAATAAGATGCCAAAGACCGTCAATGATAATCGTATCACTTTTCGTCTCAAAAACCCCATTCTATGGCAAACCGATGGTCATCACCGTTTGTCTCCCAAAAACCCATTTTTCTGTAACTCCTACAAATAGCCACCAGAACCATCAATGATAACTATATCACTATTCATCTCAGAAACCCCATTCTGCGGCAAACCGATGGTCATCACCGTTTGTTTCCCAAAAACCCATTTTTGGTTCAGAAGACCTTAAAAAAATTTCACTGTATTTTGCAGCAAGTTTTTGGCTTCACAAGGCTTAAATTTTTTTTTTTTGCTTCAACACCATTTTTTGTGCAAGATAGATGTGGTTGCGATTGATGGGACTCGATCATACAACCTTCTTACCATCTCACCTATTAATGATTATAAAAAGCAATGGATATTTTATCTTTTGACCCTTGTCGTCCAAGGGCGTGTTTGGTTGCCCGTATGAAGTCTGGCCTGGCCTATGGGACCAACCAACTGCGTGTTTGGTTGGTTGGAGAGCTCGCAGGGCCTGGTCCAGTAGATGCAAAATCCCTATATTGGCCAAGCTTCGGAGAAACGCACAAAATGGCCGTCCTCCTCGAGCCTGACTAGTACAGTGGCATGCGGAGGCAACGAGACCTAGCTAGCTGGCAGCGGCGACGACGACCGGACCTAGGCGAGGCAAGGCCGGCGGCGACCAGATCCGCGCGAGGCGAGGCCAGCGCCGATCGAATCCGAGTGAGGCAACACCGACGGTGGTGACTCCGTGCGAGGCGAGGCTAGCGGTGGCGGATCCATGCGAGGCGAGGCTGGCGGCGGGGATCCACGCGAGATGAGGCTACGAGACCAGGTCCGAGCAAGGCAACTTTGACGGTGGCGAATCCACACGAGGTGATCGGCCGGCGGCGACCGAATCCGCGAGGCCAGTGACGACAGCTCTAGCTGGTGAAGGACACAACCACCATGATCTTTGTGCAGCTAACCAAACACTTGCCATCGTGGGACATGTTTGATTGTGCAACCCATCCAAACATTGTCGCCTGCACGAGCTCAGCCTAGCTTTGGCGAGCCTGCATGCCTCGGGCAAGCCTGGCTGGGCTCGTGCGGCAACCAAACACGCCCCAAAAGTTTTGACGATTATTTAGGCAGCTAAGGGGTTGTTTGGTTGCCTGTGTGGAGGCTGGTGAGGCTAGGTGAGCCGCAACCGCTGTTTGGTTTCCTGTTTGCACCCTGAAGCCATGCCACCCTCATGCATTTTCACTGTTACAACCAGGCTCCGCGGGAAGATAGAAATCGGCCGTATCTAGAGCATGGCTCCCGCATGCAGGCAATGCACGATTGCATCATATGTCAACACATCAATACTCCTTTTCCAATTTGTTTTTTTATATGTCTTTTGATTTATATCTCCGATCATTGAACGAATTTCACCTATGTGTTTCTAATATTTTTTTGGAACAAAACTGGACCACACTTACCATATAAATTTCAAAAGTTTATATTTATATTTTTAAATTTATTTATCTACGAGACTTTTTTTATTTTCATATTTGTTTTTTTGTTTTCTTGATTGTCTAGAAGTTATTTTTTAATATGTTTCATCTCTCTTTTGAATTTGTCCATACCATTCTCTCCTTAGTGTAGTCAACCGAACAACATCTCTATGTAGCCTATACAATCTCATACAGCTAACCAAACAACATCTCTACGTAGCCTATACAATCTCATACAGCTAACCAAACAACATTCATTGGCATCACCTCAGCCTGGCTCCAACTAGCCTAGCTCAACTGAGAAGACAACCAAACAACCCCTAAATGACTTCAGATGAAAAATCTATCAACTACAAAGTTGTATATCTTGTTGAATGCTACAATTCTCATATATAAAAAAGTTAAGGATTTTTAAAATGAGTTGCAATCCATTATCATTGCTGGCTGATAATACAAACCGACAGTGATACTACCTCAATTATCATTGTCGGTTCATCACCATGAATCGACGGTGATAGTGATTTTTCACCATTAATTCCTTTCAGATTAATTATCATTGCCGGTGGGACCTATGAACCGGTAGTGATAAATTATCATTATTGTTTTTTTAGTTAACTGGCAGTGATGTGCTAGCATGGAAGTGGGTGTTTTATAGTAGTGCGATCAATTACCAAGACCTTGCACTTCTAAATTAGTTTAATTATCATTACCCAAACTGACCAAACCTATCTTAAATATGGTTTTCCATTGACCAAACCATCGATATCCAATCGTATAAATTACAGAGCAACAAGTGCCAAAAAAAAACTGATCAAAGGTGGAGTCGATCTAATAACGTTTATCTTCCGATCAAAGGATTGATGAAGATTGCGCATGAGAAATGGATTTGGGATATAATTTCTCTCCTCTTATATTTTCTTCTCCTCTCTTTGGTTGTGTTTGTTCCTCGATCTCTCCGACAACAGCAGCAGCAAGAGATCATTATTATCTGGAGGCAAAGGTAGCTCAGTTTTTTGTTTTCTCCTCTTACGAGGAGGCATCTCAATATAAGCATTAATGGACCACAACTGTTTGGCTAAGATGGCATGTAATTCACCTCCATGTAGAGGGAAAAACCCAAAACCATTTTCATATTGAGCAAAACACTTCGAGCACCTAGCTTTAATTTCATGGTAGCAAGTTTGGGAAACATGGTAACAAACAAAAACAGTTTCAGATAAAACTCGTAAAAATATAACTTCCGGTCTCTACACCAAGCATAGCTACATATTAAATACTTATTACAAACTAAAGGCCAAGAACCAAAAGCTATACGACAACCAAATTACCACGTTAAGGCTAGACCAAGAAGAAAGAAATAACATATCTTCACCAAAAGATCCATAGCATCCTGAAAGTTGTAGTTTCATTCATCCTCCGTATTGATTGTTTCATAGGAACACGTGGAAGTGGAAACATATATATATAAAAAAAAATTGTTAAGTTTTTCTTCTTTAATGAAATTGGTGCTAGGTTTTCTCCTTCCTGCTTAAAAAAAGTTGAGAGAAACTAAAAACCCTTAAAGATCTATTTGATACTTTTCGATTGGAAAATAATCAATTTGAGCTAAAAGCTGGAGTACCATTTTTAAGTCAGTTATAATGAAACTTAGGTTGAAAACCACACGGGTTTGATAGCGCAAATAATCGCGATAGATTAAACGGTGGTGTACACGTTACATATATATAGCCAGAGGCATACCAAATCAACCAACCCGGTTTATGGAATAACACCGGTGGGATAGGAGCAAATCACGGCCAGTGATAGCGCTAAGAAATAGGAAACAATCTCAACCAACCGGGAGATAGAAACTAACGAAATATAGTCTAACACCCCCCTCAGTCGGAACGGGAGGAGGACGGACATTCAGACTGGATCTGAACTCAGTGAAGATAGATGACGGAAGTCCCTTGGTGAAGATATCCGCATACTGTGACGTCGTGGGAACATGAAGAACACGGACAGCACCGGCGGCCACTCGTTCTCGGACGAAATGAAGATCAATCTCAACATGCTTCGTGCGCTGATGCTGCACTGGATTGGTGGAAAGATAAACATCACTCACATTGTCACAATAAACAAGTGTGGCACGCTGCAGGGGACAGCGGAGCTCCAAAAGTAGCTGACGCAGCCAAGTAGTTTCAGCAACAGCATTAGCAACAGATCGGTACTCTGCTTCCGCACTGGATCGAGAGGCAGTGTGCTGGCTCTTGGAAGACCAGGAGATCAAATTATCACCAATGAAAACTCCATAACCAGAAGTAGAACGCCGAGTGTCAGGGCAGCCGGCCCAGTCAGCATCGGAGTAAGCAACCAAGGAGGAGGTGGCTTTTCGATGAAGCACAAGGCCATAATCCAAGGTACCTTGAAGATAGCGCAGAATGCGCTTGACCAAGTTATAATGGGGCTCCCGAGGGTCATGCATATGTAAACACACCTGCTGAATGGCATAGGTGATATCTGGCCGAGTAAAAGTGAGATACTGAAGAGCGCCAGCAAGAGCTCTATAGTGTGTGGACGTGCAGCGGCAGCAGGATCCGCGCGTTGTGCCGTCACCTCAGCAGCATCGGTGGCAGGCATGGTGGGCGGCGGCGGCGGGATTAGGTGGGCGAGTTTAGGGTTAGGTCGCAGGAGCGAAACGAATCTGATACCATGATAGCGCAAATAATCGCGATAGATTAAACGGTGGTGCACACGTTACATATAGCCGGAGGCATACCAAATCAACCAATCCGGTTTATGGAATAACACCGGTGGGATAGAAGCAAATCACGGCCAGTGATAGCGCTAAGAAATAGGAAACAATCTCAACCAACCGAGAGATAGAAACTAACGAAATATAGTCTAACAGGGTTCTCTCGTGATACCCACTCCATTATATTTCACAATGTGCAACAGTTCTAGGGCCTATGTGCTTAACTACATGTCTAATATTCTGCAGAACGACAGACGAAACCTGTGTATTAAGAAGTGGAACGATCGATGTACATCGTACTTTCCTCGATAGGCATGAAACATGTTTGTGGCGATGTTTTGTTCGAGGAGCTAGTGATTAACTAGGCACACGTTGACCCGCGTTGTGAAGCAATTAATTAATTAATTTTATTTTTCTGCGAAAAGAAGCACTTCTAGATACTCCGTCAGGTCATTAATTAAGACTTAAGAGTACTCTCTCCTGTTCAAAGATCAGGCTACAGGGAATCACAAGGCGCATCTGCCATTCTGAGAACCACTTACATATGGTTAACTATATTTGAAGGCTCGACGCAGGCAATTTTGACTTTGTGATACTACATCCGGTTTTTTTTTTTTTGGACGCCTTTGACTTTTGAGCGTCTTATTTAAAAATTTAATACAAACATGGAAAAAAAATCATGTTTAAAGTATCTTTATTGATAAAACAAATCACAACAAAATAAATGATATTTATATATTTTTTTGAAAAAGACGAATGGTCAAACATGTGTGCAAAAGTCAAAAGCGTAAAAAAAAAGAGATAGTATATACTTTCCAACATATATAGAAATACACTTTTAAAAAACTTATAAAAAACCTATGAAATATACTGAAAAAGATATGACCAACACACACGAGAGGATAATCGAGGCATGCTAATTAATCTTTGGAATGTGTTGGGACGGCTTTCTTCGCTGATAATGAATGTAAATTTAATGATCGACTGTGTGCTGGACTCAATCTTTTTGTTTAACATTTACTTTGATCATCTTTGGATTTGATGATGAGCCTTTTTAGAGGTTGCAATATATAGGTTGTGTTCTTTTCTCTACTATTATAAAGCATCTTGTGGTCGTGGTGGTGGTGGTGGTAGTTCGAACTTTTAATCCGGACCGTCCATCTCACAATTGCTCCTCTGCTCCATCCGATCTGCCTTACCAAAACCGCCCGCCGCTCCAGCCACGATCCCATCTCCCTCATCTGTCGCCGCCCCTCCCTCACCCGCGTCGCCGGCCGCCTCCTCCCTCTCCCCTACCCGCGCCGCCACCCTCTCCATCTCCCTCACTCGCTGTCGCCGCCGCCACCGCCACCGCCCCTCCATCTCCCTCACCCGCCGTTGCGCGCCCCTCCCCCTTCCTCACCCGTGTCGTCTGCCTCTCTGCTTCTCCCCAACCCGCACCGGCCGCCTCCTCCCTCTCCCCAACCCGCGCCACCGCCCCCTCCATCTCCTCCGCCCACCCACCCTCCCTCTTTCTCTCCTCCACCACCACCCGCCCGCCCCTTCCCCTACCACCGCCGTCGCCGTCTTCCCCCGTTCCTTCTCCTTCTACGCGGCGACTGCCGCCGACTCCTTTCGCTCCCCCGCGCCGGCGCCGGCGCCTCCTCTGGCTTTCCCACGCTGTCGCCTTCTCCCCCCTCCCCCTCGTCCGCTTCCAAACCCTAACCTCCTGCCACAGCTCGATCCCACCCCCAACCTCCGCTCCTTTCCATGGCTCGCCTCTTCCTCCCCTTCCCCATCGCCGACGCGGCCCCTGCTCCACTCCTCCCCGCGTGATCTGCTTCTCCGCGAAGCGCCCCAAGGTCTGGATCTCAGCCGTGCATGCGGCTCCTCCCTCCGCGGCGCTGGACGATTCGGTTTCTCAGCTTTGCTGTTCTTGCGGCGGCGATGGCAGCAGCTCGTCGCCGGTGGGGCGGGACACGGCAACTGGCGGGCGGCGCGCTGTGTGAGTGGACGGCGAGGAGGTGGAGTGCGGCGACGATGAGGTGCACAGCTCGTACATGGGGCCGTTCGACACCATGGACGTGCTCCAGAAAATCCTTCCCTTCAGGTGAGCTCCCCCAATTCGCCACTGGGCACGGATCTTGATCCTTCCCTCCGCCTCCTCCCCCTCCCCGCACTCCGACAGAGAATCCCAAGCCCCAGCCCCCCACCACAACCCCTCTCATGGCTCCCCTCCCCGTCCATCCGCCCATCGGCCCCCATTCCCGCACCTCCTCTCCCGAGCTCGTTCGTGGAGATCTACCTCGGTTCGTGCGCAGCTCCGCCCAGATATTCTATTAATATGTGGAAGTTCTCGCCTTTGTGCTGTGCTAATGGGTCGCCGATGCAGGTGCGAACGTGCAGAACAAGGAAGAGCCCGCGATTAAGCTCATGAATTGATGCTATAATCCTCCTGGATTCCCCTTCGTTTGCTGTATTTGTGTTTCATTCTCGGTCCAAATATTGTGAATAAACTGTAGCTCCCTCAAATATCTTACCCAATTATGGTGCCCTCTTAAGTCCTGTTAACTGAGCCTTTGGTGTACAGTGTACTATAAATGTTGCATCTCAAAAACCAGCCCCTTCACTATCTGTGCAATATAACTCGGTGCAACATGATGGTCTTTCTTCAGTTAAGTCTATGCTTCTGTTTAGGATGATATTTCTCATCTTAATTAGCCACTTATTCTTCCTTTTATGAGTTGAAGTTTAGGAAGAGTAGTTGCGGTCTCCATATTTAGTATATGCCCTGTTTTATGCTAATTGCTTATGATTGTTTGGATCAACACTCGTGCTTAATTTTTTTCACAATACTTTTCATAGCTGATAAAACCTTAGTGTAAAAGTGGATGCAATGATCTCTCTAAATCCAATGCTAAACTGTACACAATTCTTGGAGCAGCAAGGAGACATTGCCAGGAGGGCTCGTTGTCAACAGGAAGATGACAGGGGGAACTGCTATTTTGACCTATCCATATGTACTTATGAACTGTTATTTAGAGTTTTCATAATTCATTGAAAAATTATAGTTATTGAGATGAAATAGGTAGTTGATGAGGTGTCCTTTTACCACCCCATGCCGATGCAAATCAGCACCCATATTACCAAATTAGCAAAGACTATTACAAGACAAACATCACTTTTGTTCAGTTATTGTAGTTGCTATAATTCAAGTAATGTTCTTCATGGGAGCCCTGCAGCGTTCGGACAGGATTTGTTCTTCAACATGTCCATGATGGTCTCTATGGAAGCCACCTGCATGCGTATGACTACCCTGGTGGTGAGCTCAATCAGACATCGTGTCTAGGCTATACAAGCATTCTTCCGCTTGAGGTGAGTATCACATACTGAAAATATGAGTACAAGATTGCAGCATCATATGAAATAAACAAATTCTATCTGTCTCCTATGTAGGTGAGATTTTTGCATGGCCCTTCAAAGGACACTAGCTATGTTTGCTGTGCTTTGACAAGCAACATGGTGATATTTTTCAAAACTGCAGATGGATCATGGAGCCATGAGGTTTGTCCAAAACTAATTTGTTCGACCAAAGATAAGAATATATACCTTGGTGGCTGGTGTGTACATTTACGTCTCCTACCAACTGAACTAATGGTACAAAGTTGAATATCTAGCTTATTTATACTTTTCTATGCAGATGCATCATGCATCTTGCTGTATCAGTGTATCCATAAAACCACTAAAGGTGCACAACTGGATTTTGACTAAAATTTTGAAGTCCTATTTTTTTTAAATTAGTACCGTGCTAACAACTTGAAGTCTCCAAATTTTAGAGCAGAAGTATTATTTACTTTCTATTCATGTCAATTTTCTTTCCTTTCTACTTCCTATCATCCGAACTGATGATATTCTCCAATATGTCAGGTTTTGAAGAGACAACTTCATCTAATGGTTTTTAGTTATTTTTAAGTGACTTTTTCAAATGTTGCAATATTCTCGATTGAATCTTGACTCTAAAAATTCTTTGGCGGGCATATAATCTAGGCCATGTCAAATTTTGGTCAGCTAATCAGAATTTTGGTCATCAAGAATCATGGATGAACTCTTTTAACTATGTGAGTTAACACTTGTGTTGCGCACGGCGACGGCTATCGTTGGGTTCAATGACGACATGCAGAGAGGAGCGACCGGCCACCGATTAAGCTCCAGCCTACAGCTGCCAGTGCTCCTCTATTTCTCATCACTTTTGTTAATTTGACTGAATGAAAAATTGGCATGGGTCATTGCGGTGTTATTACTGGTTATCACTTTGTGGTTATCACTTGTGTTGTTTATTTTTATATAAAAAGGTTAGTAGATTGTTGCCTGGTTGCGACCATTAGGATCTAGCGCCATTTTGTGGTTATCACTTGTTGTTTCTTTGTGGTTATTCATGGACCATGCCAACTTGTGGGCTCATATAAGCACTATACCATAGGTTAACAGCCCATAGTTATCTGAAACCAATCTTTTTATAGGTAACTACTCAATCTGAGTTCAATATGCTTTTTTTTTTCTGTTAGATGATTATCATATCATGCTTCCTTGTGGCAGCTATATCCATTAATATGTGATTTATTGTTGCCTCTTTATTTTAATGCTATTGCTATTTCGCATGCACATGCAACTACCGACTTTGGGTAGACACCGCTTATTTTAGTGAATTTGTACTGTTTTTCCATGGCGGTGGCGGTGACGAAGAAGCTGCTGTTGCTCGACAGCGAGAGTTTGTACTGTTTTTCCATGGCGGCGGCGGCGGCGACGACGACGAAGAAGCTACTGGAAAGCGACGAATGATGGCTGGCAACGGAGAGATGCTATAGATGAAGACGACGTGCGAAGACGGCATGTAATGCACAAGCAAGATGATACGAAGACGACGAGGGAAGACGATACACGAAGATGCATGCAACGTCGAGCTCCTGTGCAATGCATAGATGCCACGTCATGTCACATAAATCACATTTTATAATTCCATATGCGGTTTCGATTTATGTTTTTCTTCATCCCTTTATAGTTTCGTGGCAGAGCACGGATATTGTACTAGTATCTAAAAAGGCTACTTCCTTAACATGTGCTTCAAATCAGCAAGTGGACAAAGTGTGCAAGGCACGAATAAATTCGCTGAGCCGGAAAAAGTACCACGGCCGATTCAAAAAAATCATGATGTGTTCTTCGGAAATACAATGACCTCTCGGCAAGACTGCGACTAGGATCGGAAATGAACCAAGCAACAGAGTCACTAAAACCTCGTGACCCGTGAGCACGAGTTATAGCCTTGTTTTTTCTGGTTAATGTTGAGTTATGTTTTACTGTAGCAAATGTGTGATCCCCTCAAAATACGTTTTAACGAGTTTAAAAAATTATGAAAAAAATATTTTTCAAACTTTAAGAAAAACTATTTAAAACCCCACAAGAATGACTACAAAACATTGCATCATTTGGCTTATACAAAAATAAAAAATGTTCATTTAATTTAATTTAATTTAATCCGAAACAAACAAGGCCATAGATCGAAATTAAAATGAACACCCCACTCTCAGACGCACCAAGATGAATCAAGTGCAGCGAAGAACATGGCCAAAGTTCACTGCCGTGGATCAGCACAATACCAAATCCAACGCATCCATCTCCGCAACAGGAGGGGTGGATTCGAGACGATCTTAAACGAGCTGAGCATGCCCAAGCTCGAGTTCGAGTTCAGTTCAGCTCGAGCTCGGCTCGAATGTATATCGAGCTCGGTGTAAGGCTTAAGCACGAGATCGGTTTGGCTCGGTTAAGCTCAAGATCAGCTCGGTTTGGCTCGAAAATCATTAAATATCGTATTGTTTTATGATTTTTTACATTGACTATGCAACTATCTCAAAGATAAATACTAAGCTAATAACATGATACGGTTAATATCGAACAATGTTCCGTAATTATATTTATAAATGCATAAAAGTATAGTGCTAAACAATGACCATTGAGCCCATAGTACTACCAACTAGGCCATTTAAAGGTTGGGATTATCACTTAGTGAATAGTTATTCGAGCATTCAAGTTGAAACCGATCGCAGCTCGAGCTCGGCTCGATATATAAGCAGGCTTGATACCCGGCTCGAATAAAGGTCGTGCTCGATCCGAGCTTGATCCAATTTCGAGTGGCTCGTCAAGCCTGAGTTTTTGTCCAGCTATACACAGGAGAAGGGGATCTTCATGTAGAAAAGCGAGAGTAATACTCACTGCCATGGACCCCATGTAAATAGAGAATAGAGGAGCAGCTCGATCCGAACGGTCGTCGCAACTGCCGCCAAAAAAAGTAGGCTCTTAGGTTTGGTTTGGTTTTTGTTTAGCTGAGCCAAAATTTATTATTTTTGTGTAGACCATTTAGAATTACATTTTGAAATAATTTTTTCGGAGCTTCGTGTATTTTTTCATAGATTTCAAAAACATAGTTTAATTATTTTTACGAAAAGGCTACTGTGCGGGCGTCTGGACCGCATGCTAGCGCCGGACGCCCGCAGTGATGCTGAACTGCGCATGGTGTGGCACTGTAGCATGCAAGGTGGGTCCCACAAGCATTTTTCTTTTGAATGGCCACAAATTTTGACTAGTTGCTCTAATCCACAAACCGTTTGCATCAACGTGTTCCTCGTATTTTTACGAACAAAACAAGATGTATGTTGTCATATAAATCCACAAACTTACCTGGTAAAATTTGGGATTCGCCTACTGAAACTTGGGTTTCATACTCGTTAAACTTTGCCGAACTGTCAAGTTTCATCAAGTTTCAATAGGTTTCATCCAAGTTTCTTCAAGTTTCATCAGGTCAATTCAAGTTTCATCAAGTTTCAACAGGTTTCATCCAAGTTTCATCAGGTTACATCGAAGTTTCATCCAAGTTTCATCAGATTTCATAAACACATGGCCAAGTTTCATCAGCACACGGCCAAGTTTCGCTAGTATAGGTGTAAGTTTTATAAGTGCCTTCTCCTAGGTTCACATAAAAAAAATAAAAAAGTGAAAAAAAATCAAAAAAATTAAAAAGTATTTAAAATGGGTTGCTCTCGATTTTAGAAGAATTATGAAATTTATTCTACACATTTTGAACATTGTTTGAATTTCATACAAAAATCAGAAGTTCAATTGAAAAATTGATCAACTGCATTGGCTAACAACTCTGCCTGGACTCTTATGCACGCGGGAGCACGGGGTGCGTAGGATGCGTGCGGTGCCGGCGATTGGACGGACAGCGCTGGTCCTGGGCGGGCGCGTCCGAACGGACGTCCGACGCCTGACGCTCGCCTTATTTTTAGCCTTTTCGTAAATTTTTAAAGACCTTTAACTTTTAACTAACCAAAACAAATATAGTCAAACCGTGAATCAACGAGGGTCATGGTTGCAAGGAGCAGCAACGAGGACTCGGTCCTTTGCTTCCACCGCTCTAGCCAAGGAATGCTGATCCCTTCCCTCTCTCATATCCATGTGGGTCCAAGAGGCAAATTGGGAAATTCAGTACAATACAAACTTCGCCTGCATGAGAATGACTTCGCCAGAGCCATCTAAATCAATTTCAATTCTATATAACAATACGCCTAACCAGCCGGCCGCTGGTTAGGCCACGCTTCTGCCTCCCAAACGCGCCACGTCGCGCAGCTTTGCATAGGCCACGTCAGCGGAGAAAACGACAGCCGTCCGATCTTCTCGCGAGATCAAATCCGACCGTCCATTCTAAACTGACATTTAAAAAAAAACTGCGAACGTTACGGAACAAGGCGGTCGATTTGCTCTCTTGGCTAGCTAGCGAAGCTCTCGTTACGGAGACCCACGCTCGAATCCGGCCTTCGGGCAGAAAGTTTTTTATCGCGTGCAGCCGCTCGCTGGAAACCACTATCACGTGCACCCTCTCGTTGGAAACCAGGATGCACGTGGCAGGCTACGACATTTTTTTCATCGTCATTCTTTTATTTGGGTCGCAGAGGGTTCGAACAAAACCAAAAAAATTAAACTATGCATACACAAAAAACATTTATAAAAAATTTAATGTTAGTTAAAACTCTTTAAAGTACAAATTTACAAATAATTTGCTCTTTCTTGTTAGGGCATATTTCTTCTCGATTTTAGACATTGCAATTTTGCTTATGGTAGGTCGCAAAAAATCATAAATTTAAAAGTTTCATAAACATGTCTTCAAAAGAATATCCAAAATTAAAATATTTCAAAAATTAAACGTTATGATAATGCAAGATTCAAGCTAAAGATTTTATCTTTCGCAGGCCGCAGAATAAACGTAAAAATTAAATGTTTCCAACAAAAAAGTATGCAAGCACAAAGAAAATCAATAAAAAATTTGATATTGTTCAAAAAATTTTGAAGCCCCAATTTACAGACAGTTTGCGCTTTCTTATTAAAGACATATTTCTTTTCGATTTCCCACTTTTGAACTTTATTTACGATAGATAAAGAAACATATAAATTGAAAGTTCCCTAAACATGTCCGCAAAAAACAACATCCAAAATTAACATTTCTAATAAATTAATGGTTTTCATAATGCAGACTTTAAACTAAATATTTTGTTTTTGGTAGGCTGCAAAAAAACATTCATAAAAATTGAAAATTTGTAAAAGTTAAACTGTGCAGCAAAAAAACATACATAAATATTTTGATGTTATTCAAAAATATTTTAAAGTTCAAGTTTACAAATAGTTTGCTCTTTCTTTACGAAGAGCATATTTTTTGCTCGGTTTCCCGCTTTTTGTTTCTAATTTATGCTACGTCCAAAAAAATAAAAAACTAAAGTTTTCAAACAGGTTGCACAAAGAACATGAATAAAAAAGTTTGATGTCGTCCATTTTTTAAACAATTCAGATTTACAAATAGTTTGCTGTTTTAAATTAAAGGCATATAAATTGATGGAACGTAACACAGAAAACATATAAATTGAAAATTCCAAAGTTTAAATACGGTAAAAGTCCGTAAATGCAATAAAAAACATGGTGGAGGTACATAAATACATTTGAGCTTCGCAAATGTTGACTTCTATAAAATGAATTAAGAAAGAATAGAAAAGTTAAAAAATAATCAGAAATAAAAAACAGAAAAAGGAAAAAAAAATCAGGATGCAGCTGTGTCTTACGGAATTAATGCCACGCGCCACGGGCGCGTAGTCATCGCTAGTTAGCAATACATTATTCAACATTACAATACATCTTTATAAAAGAACAAAAATATAAAATAGAGTGAAACAAATAGTATGAAAATCGCAATGCGCTATCCAGCTGAGCACAAGCGTCTGCAATAATAGCCATGGCGACATTTTTTTTTTCTGCCAAGAACGGTTTATTTTTGAGGAATGTCGGAATTTCATTTCATCAAAGAACAAGTTACAAGCAGACTCTTACAAACACTCCCAGGACACACACTGCAGAAGACGCCTAAGGAACAGGCTCTAGAAAACATCCAGGGGGAGGGCTGGTGTAGAAGACCTCAGACATACAGTAAGTGCTCAGTGCGAATCAATAGGAGCGAGAGTACAAGACCACTCCCAACTCACTCTAAGAACACACAAGCTGTAACAGGCGTCAATCCTGGATTATCGGAGATGTGGCACACCCATGAACCATCATGGAAGGACTAGCTCGGCTCACCAGGAAGCATTAAGCACTCAGCAAGCGACATTGCGAAGAACCTGCAATAGAATGCGGCCGCACCAAACATCTGCGGACCAACACGAACCTAACAAACACAGAAAAAAACCACAACCCGGCGGAGAACACCCCGGAACCCCCTCGACGTCGGTGCCGACGCCAGGAACCTTGCCATTCCACCAACGCCACCACGACGGCGAGGGAACGACGGAACCCGATTCGGCCGTCGTACCGCCGCTGCACCTTGCAGGTCGAGTACACACGCCAAACCGGAAGAAAAACGCCGGCACCGGAGAAGAAGGACAAGTCAACAACCTTTGTCGCCGTCACACCAAGCAACGACGCCGCAGGTCGCCTCCCCATTCCCACCGCGCCCACCACCACCAGCCGCCGCCAACGATGGCCGCCATCGGAGAGCCCGGGCCTTATTACGGGCTGCAGGAACGACACCAACAACACACAGGGTCGCCGGAGCACCCGGAAGCAGAAACCACGGCAGAGCAAAGGAGACACCTCTCCCCCGCCCCCGCACCAGAACCGCCCGCCGACTTGACTCCAGAGGAGCCAAAGGCAGCGACGAACCACACCACCGGCTGCTCCCACCGACGACGACGCCGCCAAGCAGGAGGACCTGGCAGAGCACCAAAAGAAGCCCCCAAAACGGGGCAGCACAGCAACCCTAACCAGCTACACCTAAAAAAACCTAGATCTAGATCCAAACCCCTCCAAATTCGAGCTCACCATCCACCTCCTCCACCAATACCCGGCGTCAAGCTCACCTCTGGGCCCTCAACGCCGGCGAGCCGCCGTGAAGGAGAGGAGCGCCATGGCCGAACCCGCGGAGGAAGGGGGAGGGCGAGGGGAACGGGAGAGGAGAGGAGAGGGAGGGAGGAAGGGGAGACCTGAGAGGGAGGAAGGGCTCGGGTCCCCCCCTCTCCCCTCCGGCGAGGCCGCCGGAGAGGGAGAGGGAGGGGGCCAGCGAACGGCGGCGGCGGCGCTCTGGTCGTGGGAGAGACGCAGTCGCTCGGGTCGTGTTTGCGCTCGCGGTGATAAGAGAAGTTTCCAAGAACGGTTTATCTGTGCTGTACATTATGGCTAGCTAAGTACTAGCTTCTTCCTCCACCGAGATCACCATATATAGGCCCCAAAAGAATCTAACCAAAATTGAAGCTTAAGCAGTAGTCCTATATATGTACAGCGACTAGCTACAACGCAGGCGCTTGTGTTTTAACATTTAACGCAGGCGATTGAATTTTCAATGCAAAAACACATAAATTTCAGCGGCAAGCACAACAGAAAAAATAGTGCAAAAGATGTAAAAAAATTTAAACAAAAGAAAAATAGGCATAGCAAATAAATATGATTTATCATTGATTCATATATATCTCGTTTACATCGATTTGATCAAATAAAATAATTTTTTAGTAAAATTATAGTTTTTCCTAAAAATACAAAAACTAAAAAAAAGATGAATGCATCGCAGCACATATATGCATGCAATCGTGCGCGTTTACTCCCGCTTGGCTGCGAAAAAGATGCCGCATCGCGGCACCGTATGCAAGCATCGCTCTCGTGCGCGACCGATCTCATGCGGTGACGCGTCAGAGAATTGCCTGCACAAAATCACCGGCGCAGGCGACTGCGAACAAAGAAACGCGATAAGTATATATTGCGCAGAGATCTGCCTTGAAATATCGTCGAGGCTTCACTCCCCGGCAGTGACAATGAGCACAAGGCATAAACGCATTTTGATTGATTATTTTTGCATGTATCGTACGCATTTTCACAACGTGCTGGATCGTTACTCGTTAGAATAATGCCACTCTCACACGTACAAAATATATATATGGAGTATATATATAGACATATTGAACTGTAGAATATACTAAACTTTCACACCAAACTGTCTGTTCAACCCGTGGACCACCTCTTCTTCCTCTCCCATGGAGGTTGACCATTAACATCGTCTCATCCATGGCGCCCATGGCTGATTGTGTTAAGCTTTCTACCAGATCACACGTCTTCCATGGGTTATAAATCTCTCCCTGATGAGTCCAAGCTTCTTCAGCTCAATCGAGGTGATCACTAGCTACCTGAAGCAGGTCGGGAGTGTGGTTCATTGGTGCTCGATCGAATACTGGACAAGCTTGAGAGCCATGGACAGCGGTGGTGCAAGCCGAGGCGAGGGCTCACCGCCGGTGCCGGTGAGGAGGTACAAGGGCGTGCGGCTGCGCAAGTGGGGGCGGTGGGTGTCGGAGATCCGCATGCCCAACAGCCGCGAGAGGATATGGCTCGGCTCCTACGAGTCCGCCGAGAAGGCGGCGCGGGCGTTCGACGCCGCCGCCGTCTGCCTCCGCGGCTCCCGCGCCAGGTCGCTCAACTTCCCGGAGTCCCCGCCGGACGTCAGGTGCCTCCCCGGCGCCGCACTGACGCCTGAGCAGGTCCAGGTTGCGGCGGTGAGGCACGCCAACAGCGCGTATCCGCCGGCGTCGGCGGTGGCGGGGTCGTCGGCGTCGCAGGAGGCGACGGCCACGGCGTCGGCACGAATGAGCAATGCCACGGCGGAGTCAGTGCATCCAATCGCCAATGCTGCGGCTGGCTTCGCCGATGATGTTCTTGACTGGTCGTTCATGGACGCGGTGCCGTCGATGCCGCCGCCGGCGGCGCCGGGGACCAATGATATTGAGCTAGTTCCAGCCATGGATGATTTCATGTACGGCTTCCCGCACCCCCTAGCACCGCCGTGTGAATCGGCGGCGGAGGATGAGATCGACGACGATGACGGTGACCATGCGTTTTTGTCAGATCTTTGGAGGTTCTAGGCTTCTAGCTAGTCTTAAGCTGACAACGGAACGCGGAAACCAGGAAATGCAAGATGGCTTGATGGTCGATGATCCGATGGATGCATGATCTATATATAATTACAGTACTCCCTGTATAGTTACAGGCATACATCGTGTGTGTGTGTGTGTATATATATATATATATATATATATATATATATATATATATATATATAGAGGAATCTTAGCGTGCACCCTGAAGCGGGGAGATCCGATCTTTCGTCGTTTTAAATCGAGATCTTTAACAGTGATCCGAACAGTTGATCTTGTTAGTCTCATTGAAATGTAATGACCAAGTTTTGTATTTTTTAAATTTATTTACTCTTTGTTTCTATTTTCAAAAATCAGCCTTCCAATTAGTGGTAGTGCGTCAAAAAGCTGATTTTAAAAATAGAAAACAAATAGTAAATAAATTTAAAAAATACTAAACTTGGTCACCGGCTATATTTCAATGAGACTAACAAGATCAACGGTTCGATCAGTTGTTAGGCATCTCGATTTCGAAACGCTATGAGCATCGGAGGATCCGTGCTCTGCACGCTAAGATTTTCTCTCTCTCTCTCTATATATATATATATATATATATATATATATATATAGAGAGAGAGAGAGAGAGAGTTGGGCTAGCGTGAACTTGAGTGCGCGGATCACTCCGTGAACTTCGACGGGTTTTTGAAATCCGAGATGTCTAATGACCGATCCGAACCATTGATCTTGTTCGTCATGTCAAAACGTAGCCACCAACCAAGTTTCGTATTTTTTGAATTTTTTTGCTATTTGTTTTCTAATTTTGAAAATCAGCTTTTTTGGACGCTCCACGACTATTTAGAAGGCTGATTTTCAAAATTAGAAAACAAATAGCAAAAAAATTCAAAAAAATACGAAACTTGGTTGGTGGCTATGTTTTGATAAGATGAACAAGATCAACTGTTTGGATCGATCACTAAAGTTCTCGAATTTCAAAAACCCGTCGAAATCTACGGAGGGATCCGTAGATTGAAATCTACGCTAGCCCAACTCTATATGTATGTGTGTGTGTGTGTGTGTGTGTAGAGAGATTTGCTAGTGTACACTCGAGTGTACGGAGCCTCCGTGAACTTCGATGGGTTTTTAAAATTCGAGAACTTTAGTGATCGATCCAAACCGTTGATCTTGTTCGTCATGTCAAAAGGTAGCCACCAACCAAGTTTCGTATTTTTTTGCTATTTGTTTTCTAATTTTGAAAATCAGCCTTCTAAATAGTCGTGGAGCGTCCAAAAAAGCTGATTTTCAAAATTAGAAAACAAATAGCAAAACAATTTGAAAAAATACGAAACTTGATTGGTGGCTACGTTTTGACATGATTTAACAAGATCAACGGTTTGATCGATCACTAAAGTTCTCGAATTTCAAAACCCGTCAAGTTCACAGAGGATCCGTACACTCAAGTTCACGCTAGCAAATATCTCTCTCTCTCTCTCTCTCTCTATATATATATATATATATATATATATATATATATATATATATATATATATATATATATATGAACAATTCGATCGTGACAAGATAGAAATTAAGATTAGACGAATCCCAGCACATGTTAATGAGAATCTTAGGGCCACAAGATCCAAAAAGTATATAACACCCTGCCGGGTATTGGTCTTAGAATTGTGGAATTTGGATTATGGTAGAATTAGGATGAATCTCTAATTTTAAACTGTCTTGTGTCTGGAATTCACACTACAAAATTTCGTAAAGTTTGTGTTCATATATGGAGATCATTTGGTAGGCAAATAAGTTAATTCGTACAAGTTTACAAGATTAAGTATCCATGTGGGCACTCTAATCCTGTATTGATAGTTTTTTTTTATAAAATATCCATATTTGAAATTTAAACCTCATATTCACACCGTAAAACTTCTATAAAATTAATTTAAATTGGAACGTACAAGCATAGAATTTTTTTTTATTTAAAATGGGAACGTACAACATCATTGTGTGGCACCCAGACATGAAAATTGGAATTCGAATTGACATTAATCAACTTGAATCTTAAGTAGAATTAGATTGGAAACCCAATTGAATGTATTCAATTGAATTCCAGACAACCAAACAGGGCGTCAATATAATGTCAAAGAATTTCCTAGCATCTAATACTCCCACGCACCTCTTGCTTTGGAGTTTAGATGAGTACATTTGTGATGGGTTATATATACTGTTCTGGTCAAAATATAGTAGGAATCCTAATGCAATTATGTTTTATCTATGTACCTTTGTAGCATAGCACTTTATGTTCTAATAAATTAAAATAGATAATTCGGCTTTTCCGAAGGAAATCCCAATTTACTATCCAGTGAAATTGTCTAGCAGGCTCTATGATTAGAATCTCCCAGGTTCACTTGTTTTTTCATCTCCTCTCATTTTTTGAAGTGTATCCACTAAAAGGGGCTTATACACTGAACACACCTTGCCGTATATTTTGGTTAACTACTCAACTCTTTTCCCTAGAGCTCCTTGTGTCATAGTACTTTGTATGACTTCCTGAGCTTTGTACCACACAAGATTGGTCACACCATGCCTTCTCTTATAGACTGGTCGGTTGGCTGCATGAGAGAGATTTGGCTCTACAGATGCAAAATTGTGTTGTTTGATTGGCTTCTCTCCTACTTTTGGCATGGCTCTACATATGCATGCAACCAAGCCCCCACAACCCGGTTCGTCGGTAATGAGAAAATTGGTCGTTTCCCACGAGCCAGGCTTGCTACTGCATGTAGGGCTGGAACTTTAGCTCGAGGCTCGCGAGCAACTCGGGCTCGGCTCGGTCCCAGGCTCGGCTCGGGCTCGGCTCGTTACAAAATGAGCGCGAGCTGAGCAGACTTTCCAGCTCGTGACAACTTGCGAGCCGAGCCAAGCCTGAGGCGAGCTCGTTCGTGAGTGGCTCGCGAGCTTGAATGTTAATGTTAGTAATATACTAATATTAGTATGATGTTCATGCCATTATATGGATTATGACAAAATGTTTCAGACTTTCAGTTTAAAGGTGTTTATTGTCCTATTTTTGCTTTGTCATGTGACTGTATAGTTGTATTTTTGTATACTTGTTTGTCATATTGTCATAGGAGATTGTATAGTTGTATTTTTGTATGTCATGAAAAAGCTCGCGAGCGCTCACGAGCTGACTCGAGCTTTTCACGAGCTCGAGCCGAGCTGAGTTTTCAGCTCGTTAGGTTAAATGAACACGAGCCGAGCTTCTTCACGAGCTCGGATGCTTCACGAGACACGAACGAGCCTAAGCTAGCTCGCTCAAGCTCGGCTCGTTTCATGCGAGCGGGTGCAGGAGCTGCCCACTGACAGTGGCAACGACGAGACTAGCAAGACCATACACCGTTCATCACAGTACTTTGCAATTTTTAAAAAAATTCAAATATCATACAAAAATTCAATGAGACAAAAAATGGAACCTTAGATTCAATTACTAGATATTGAAAAAAATCAGAGAATTTATATTTTGTTTTGTGAATTTATTTATTTTCAATATATTTTTTCAAACATCTTTCAATTTATTGATTCTAGTATTTATTTTAAAATTTTTGTTTTTGAATTTATTGATTTTCCTCAATTTATTTGAACTTTTATTTTCATTTTTGAATTGATTGGCTGGGCTTGTCTTCCACCAGCGTGACTGATCTCATAGAGCCTAATTGGCTGAGCTAAGAAGGCAACCAAAAACAACCCATTAGCAACTAACAAATACGATCCTCGTTTTTTTGCCATCTTATGTTTTGCTAATATCTGTGTACAAATCAAATTAATTTTTTCGATAATAGAAATTAATCCAGCCACTACATTCGAAGATATATGTATACGGCAAACAAAAGTCAAAAAGTCCTGAACAAAAGGACATTACAATACCAACACCAAAATGGTCCTCAACAAAAGAGGACTAAAATAATGTAAAAGACTAAAAATATTAAGCATCACAAAGTCTATTATTTAACTGCCATCCGTGATTGGCAAAACAAGACAAGGCCACCTCTTCCAAAGACCGGCAAGCTCGGACGAAACACCCATGCTCATCTTCCTTTTGTAACATGGCCCATTGGCATAACCAATAGGATCCTATAAAGATAACCTGCATACATGAGATATCTTTGTATTTGTCAAAAACAATGTCATTGCGGCAAAGTCAAATTGCCAAAGAAAGACCGCAGTTCCAACAAAAATCATTTTCTTTATATTTAACGAAATTGCATGAAGCCAATTGTGTAGTAAGTGAGAACAACTAGTAGGAGTTTTCAAACCAAGAGTAATTTGGACAATGCACTAAACTGTTTTTGAAATATGACAATCAAAGAAAAGATGTTGAGTTGTTTTATTGCCACTACAAAAGCAACAAAGCTGACTCCCTCTCCAATTACACTTTGCAAGGTTATCTTTTGTTAGAATAATCTCTCTATCTAGGTAATACAAGAAAATTTTTATCTTTAATGGAAACTTTAACTTCCATAGAAATTTGTTCATGCCAGACACATCCATGTTCACTAATCTTTGTTACATAGATTGAACTGAAAATTGACCACTCTTGTGTAACTTCCAACTGAAAATGTCTTTTTGAGTATTTAACTCAACATTAGCTAATCGATTGACTAAACTTCGCCAATCAATTAGATTTTGAGCCACTAATGCTCTTCGAAAAGAGACATTAAAGGGGAACTATTAAGAACTAGCAACCATATCATTTTTCTTGTGAGCAATGGAGAAAAGAGATGGATACTGCTGCTTTAGAGGCATGTGGCCCATCCGGTTATCTTCCCAAATTAATCTATCATTGTTTTTATATCACCTTGTTAATTACATTCCATAGCGTTCCTTATGTGTGCAGCATCCTTATATAAAGTTACGAAGTAGGAGTACTAATAGCACGAAAGGGCGTGAATGATGTCCAGAACAAATCTAGTGCGTGTTAACAAATTCTTAAGACTCTAATGTCCTCGCGAACCTCTAGCTTGCTATGGATGAGTTAATCACTTGATTTTCTTAGATAATGTGAGTTCATCATTACTTTATGGCTTAAGTTCTATATAACCGCGTCTTGCTGGATTTGCTCTGGACGCTTAGTTTCTCCTTCCAAGAGAGTTAGAATACAAGCAACTGTTGGAAATATTAGGAATTTCCTCAAGTTCTTGATCCACAAAATTAGGTAAATCATAATTAACCAATTGAATATTTCAAGTTCATAACCAAAGGTACTAGATAATAACGAATTATCTATCTCATACACAAAGGCTAATGAACAAGAAACAAGCCAAATAAAGGCACGGTATAAACAAATATACCCTTGAGCGAGCCGCAGCCACCACTCTGCAAGTATTGAGCACGGTATTGCGGAGGAATGACTTGCACATTCTCAGCCGCTATGACGGTTGATGTAGTCGATCACAAGTTGGTGCAGAGATGCCGTTGATGCAGTGGAGAGGTCGGTGCAGTTGAACGTCGATCTGTGTAGATGAAGTGAACCAGCAGGGAAACTTGAGCAGTCGCGTGGTCGCTCCCCAAAAACCTTATCGGCCTTCTATCCCGAGCAGGATCTCAAGAAGGACGAGGCTCGAGGCTGCTCCCTCCGCTCCTTGTGCTGCAAGGAAACAGCAGGCGGAATGCAAAACAATGGCCTTCTGAGATGGAAGTATGGAATGTGCGGGAGAGAGAGAGCTCTTGAGGGCGTGAGCCTCACAGGGCGAGGAGCTCATGCTTTTATAGGCGCCAGGAAGAGAAGGTTCGTCGAACCTGAACGCCATCAAGCACTAGTAACGGACGTCATTACACCTGGCCATTAAGTCGTCTGTTACGTAACGGACGTCATTACACCAGCCATTAAGTCGTCGGTTACGGGGAGAGCTCGCCCGTGCTCAGGGTGAGGTCGCCCGTGCCCGGGGAGAGCTCGCCCATGCTCAGGGTGAGGTCGCCCGTGCCCAGGGAGAGCTCGCCCGTCTCGGTGAGAGCTTCGGGGAGAGCTCGCCCGTCTCGATGAGAGCTCGCCCGGCTCAGGGAGAGCTCGCCCGTCTCGGGGAGAGCTCGCCCGGCTCAGGGAGAGCTCGCCCAGGCCTTTCTCTTTTCTCTCTTTTCTTAATTGGGAGAACCACAATCCAACTATTTAAGTTGAGATATTCTCCTCCTAATTTCCCGAACGGTTTAGTATTAAATGGGCCTCTTGGAATTATTATTAAAATAATTAAATGGGCCAACCCCATAATTATTCTAACAATCCCCACCAAATTTCATAGGCACATTTGAAATACTCTCGGTTCCAATTTGTAGTTTGATATACCAAGTGTTTGATGGAGACTGTTAAGTTGAACTTCCACCTAGAACAAAGGTTGCACTCATCCACAATCGAACAATGGACTAAGCCTTGAATTGACAGGTCTTGTGCGAACGAGTTTCACCAAAGTCCTTCTTCGATACTAGGTCGCTAAATGCATCCCCTCGGTTTGGGCGTATAAGTCATACTCCTTTGCCTTTCATGAGCCTCTAGAGATCACCCAATCTCATAGACTGTGACTAGCAGTCGAGCTCATATAGGTGTATTCCTCATAAGATGTTCTGTAGGATAACATCTCTGCTTTATGAAAAGCCACTCGGAACACATTAAGATATAACCAACCTGCCATACAGAATAGGAGAGTAGTGCATCTCAAGCGGAGTGGGTTAAGTACAAAAGTACTCTCCTCTCAGCCAGTCACTAGCTTGTCTCAACATCCTAATTCACGGGATCTCCGATCAAATATGATGAGTTACCACTAAGACATGACTTTCATGTGGGTCTCAAGCCCATCTCCCTTGATGCTTCATCTATCACATTTCGTGATAGTCCCTTTGTAAAGGGATCTGCCAGGTTTTTAGCCGTCTGGACATAGTCCAATGCTATAACTCCGGAGTTTCTCATCTTCCTGACAGACTTCAATCGCCTCTTAACGTGCCTTGATGACTTCATGTTATCCTTTGAACTGTTCACCTTGGCAATCACCGTCGATTGTCACAGTTCACAGGATAGCGAGCACCGTTTTTAACCACCGTAAGTCCATCACAAGCTCACGCACCAATCGGCTTCCATAGTGGCGATGTCTAATCTTGTGAGTTCTGCTTCCATTGTAGACCTCGTTAAGATGGTGCGCTTGCAAGACTTCGAAACAGCTCCACCACCCAATGTGAATACAAATCCACTTGTGGCTTTTATCTCATCGACATCGGATATCCGGTTTGAATCACTATAACCCTCTAGTACCCTTGGGTACCGGTGTAGTGAATACCATAACTTGATGTCCCTTTAGATAGCGCATCACTCTCTCAAGAGCATGCCAATGATCATCTCCGGTTTGAAACAAACCGGCTAAGTTTGCTCACAACAAGCGAGATATCGATCTTGTTGCACTAGCTAAATACATCGATGAACCAATTATTTGGGAATATCTCAATTGATCCTTTGCTATCGTTGGTTCTTTCGTAATAGCACACTTGGATCATATGGCGTTGAAGCAGTTTACAATCGCTAAAACCAAAGCGACTCAACACCTTTTCCACATAATGGGACTGCTCAAGAGTTATCCCACCATCATCTTCTCTTAACAACTTAATGTTTAAGATGACATCCGCTACTCCCAAATCTTTCATTTCAAAATTCATGACGAAAGTCCTTCACTTCCTTAATCACATTAAGGTTCGTCCGAAGATCAGTATGTCATCAACATACGATACGTAATCACTCCTTCACCCCCACCATAGCGGTAATACACACATTTGTCGACTTCATTCACAACAAAGCGGCAGATGTTAAAGTTCTGTCGAACTTCTCGTACCCTTTGCTAGGTGCTTGCTTAAGGCCATACAAAGACTTCAACAACCTACACACTTTTCCTTCATGACCCTTTACTACAAATCCATCCGGTGATCCATATAGATTTCCTCTTCCAACTCTCCATTAAGGAAAGCCGTCTTCACGTCCATCGATGAGCGATCGAACCGTAGGAGGCGACCATGGATAGTAGTACTCTAATAGTGATCAATCTGGCAACAGGTGAGTAAGTGTCAAAGAAATCCTCGCCTTCTTTCTGGGTATAACCCTTGGCTACAAGTCTTGCCTTGTACTTTTCAATTGTACCATCAGGCCTCAGCTTCTTCTTGAACACCCACTTACATCCTCTGAGTTTACACCCATATGGACGATCAATAACTTCCCAAGTTCCATTGCTCAGATGGAATCCATCTCACTCTGGACCGCTTCCTTCCAATAGTCAGCGTCCTGAGATGAATAAGCCTCCTCAATGGTTCTTGGAGTATCATCCATTAGATATACAATGAAATCATTACCAAAAGACTTTGCGGTCTTTTGTCTCTTACTCTTTCGAGTTACTTCATTGTCTTCATCTATTGGATTTTCCTCAAAAGTGGGTTCAATTTGTATAGGAGTGGAAGGTTTAGGAGAGAAGATAGTTTCTTGGCGGATGAGCTAAGTGTCTCTTTCATAGGAATATGTCCTCAAAAATGTGGCATCATTGGACTCTAAGATTGTACCTTCATACATATCGGTACTCCAGATTTCACTATTAAAACCTATATCCAACACCGTGAAAAGCATAACCAATGAAGACACAATCAACGGTTTTTGGTCCAAGTTTACGCTTCTTTGGGACAGCACATTAACCTTAGCCAAACAGCCCCAAGTCCGTAAATAAGTGAGATTTAATCTTTTCTCTCCATTCCTCGAATGGTGTGATTTCTTTATTCTTTGTAGGAACCCTATTTAGGACATGACAAGCGATCAATATAGCCTCACCCCACCATTCCTTGGAAAGTCCCGATGTTTCTAACATGGCGTTAACCATATCGCTTAGAGTACGGTTCTTTCTTTCGGCAACCCGTTTGATGGGGAGAATAGGAGGCGTCCTCTCATGGATTATTCAAGTTCTCGCAGAATTTATTAAAATCACTAGAAAAATATTCTCCACCACGATCGACCTAACCCGTTTGATTTTCCTATCAAGTTGGTTCTCGCCAGATTTATAGATCTTAAAATAGTGAAAAGCCTCATCTTTAGACTTTAATAAATACACGTAGCAAAATCTAGTAGAATCATCAATCAAAGTCATGAAATACCTCTTACCACCCTTAGTCAACTCCCCGTTCATCTCGCACAAATCGGTATGAACTAGTTCTAATAGTGACAAGTTTCTACGCCTATCTTTGCCTTGTGAGGCTTGCGAGTTTGCTTAGATTGCACACACACTTGACACTTAGAACTTTTGACTTGGGTAAATTTTGGGATTAAATCCATACCGGCCATCCGCATCATACAACCAAGATTAACATGACAAAGTCGTGAATGCCAAACATTAGTCTCATGATCACAAACATGATTAATCTCATTATTCATGTCCATCAAAGATAAGCGGAACAAGCCTCCGCTCTCATAGCCTTTTCAATAAAATTTCCAAACTTGGAAATAACACATTTATTGGATTCAAAAACTAGCTTAAAACCATCTCTACATAATAGAGATCCGCTGACAAGGTTCTTATTTATCGCGGGCACATGTTGTACGTTCCTCAGTCGCACGACCTTGCCTGAAGTAAACTTCAAGTCAACGATGCCGACTCCAC
The DNA here is from genome assembly GCA_036346415.1 of Raddia guianensis. NCBI lineage: Eukaryota > Viridiplantae > Streptophyta > Magnoliopsida > Poales > Poaceae > Raddia > Raddia guianensis. The sequence continues at coordinate 12,820,280 of CM070541.1, read as the reverse complement.
GTACAAATGCACGTGACCCATTCCCCATCAACACGGAGGCAGCCCTGCGACCGGTAAGAAGAAAATAGGGATCTATCAGCACAAACATGTATATTGGCCCCTGTGTCAATCCACCAATCAGGTGAACGACATACTGAAAGAACAGTAGGTACTGATACATACCCAGATGTTCCTTCCTCAGTATTGCCAATAACAACGTTGGCGGACTTTTTCTGCTTGTCTTTACGATCAGGGCAATCCTTAGCCCAATGATCAGTACCATTACTGATAAAGCGCTTTCCTTCCTTTATTCTTCTTCTTCTTGAAGCTAGTAGTTTGATTGGCTTTGTTCTTGTTGTCGGGCTTTTCGGACTTGTTTTATTCTTGTTGAATTGAAAGGTTTTCTTTTGTACCACATTGGCACTAGAACTTCCTTTCCCGTGTATCTTTTGCCCTCGCCTTCTCCTCAACATCTAGAGACCCAATGAGACCAAAGAACGCTGAACTCTTGTCTCTTGTGTTTTAGAGTAGTGGCAAAATCCCTCCAAGAAGGTGGCAGCTTTGCAATAATGCATCCCGCCACAAACTTGTCGGGCAATGCACATTTAAAATTCTCAAGTTCTTTTGCGAGAGCTTGCACCTCATGAGCTTGTTCTACTACAGAATGGTCATCGACCATCTTGTAGTCATGAAACTGCTCCATGACATAGAGCTCATTGCCTGCGTCGAAACTCCAAATTTTGCCTCAAGTGCATCCCACATTTCTTTACCACTAGGCAAAATCATATACACATCAACAAGATTTTCTCCCAAAACGCTAATCACGGCGCCTCTAAACAAGTTATCCGCAGCCGCGAAGACACTCTCCTGCTCAGGAGAGAGCCCTCCTTCAGTGTGGCTTGCCTTGCATAACGTGATACACGTTCATGGCAATCAACCATAAAATCATCTTGGCGGCTAACGCTTGTAATTTGCAATCAAATACGGTTGGCTTAAGTCTTGGCAATGAAACCAATGGTTGTGAAATTCCTAGAATAAGGTTTTTGGATTGTTGGAAATATTAGGAATTTCCTCAAGTTCTTGATCCACAAAATTAGGTAAATCATAATTAACCAATTGAATATTTTAAGTTCATAACCAAAGGTACTAGATAATAACGAATTATCTATCTCATACACAAAGGCTAATGAACAAGAAACAAGCCAAATAAAGGCACGGTATAAACAAATATACCCTTGAGCGGAGCCGCACCACTACTGTAGCGAGCACAGTATTGGCGGAGGAATGACTTGCACATTCTCACCCGCCATGACGGTTGATGTAGTCGATCACAAGTTGGTGCAGAGATGCCGTTGATGCGATGGAGAGGTCGGTGCAGTTGAGCGTCGATCTTTGTGTAGATGAAGTTTGAACCAATAGGAAACTTGAGCGATCGCGTGGTCGCTCCCAAAAACCTTATCGGCCTTCTATCCCGCGGGATCTCAAGAAGGACGAGGCTCGGAGGCTGCTCCCTCCGCTCCTTGTGCGCGCAAGGAAACAGAGCGGGAATGCAAAACAATGGCCTTCTGAGATGGAAGTATGGAATGTGCGGGAGAGAGAGCTCTTGAGGCGTGAGCCTCACAGGCGAGGAGCTCATGCTTTATAGGCGCCAGAAGAGAAGGTTCGTCGAACCTGAACGCCATCAAGCACTAGTAACAGACGTCATTACACCGGCCATTAAGTCGTGCATTACGTAACGGACGTCATTACACCACCATTAAGTCGTCGATTCTGGGAGAGCTCGCCCGTGCTCAGGGTGAGGTCGCCCGTGCCCGGGGAGAGCTCGCCCATGCTCAGGGTGAGGTCGCCCGTGCCCAGGGAGAGCTCGCCCGTCTCGGTGAGAGCTTCGGAGAGAGCTCGCCCGTCTCGATGAGAGCTCGCCCGGCTCAGGGAGAGCTCGCCCGGCTCAGGGAGAGCTCGCCCCTCTCGGTGAGAGCTCGCCCGGCTCAGGGAGAGCTCGCCCAGGCCTTTCTCTTTTCTCTCTTTTCTTAATTGGGAGAACCACAATCCAACTATTTAAGTTGAGATATTCTCCTCCTAATTTTCCGAACGGTTTAGTATTAAATGGGCCTCTTGGAATTATTATTAAAATAATTAAATGGGCCAACCCCATAATTATTCTAACAGCAACAAATTTGAATGGGCTAGCTAGCTAGCGTAACCTTGAGTCCTTGATGCAAACATGCTTCTTCGTTCACTTTAATTTTATTCTGAGACTCGCATGCGGCATGCATCTGGCACCACCGATCGATCATGCCCTAATAGCTTGTTTTCCTAATGAAAAGTGTATTATAATCGCAAGCACAGTGCTGTGGAAGGCGCGCGTGCTCTTTTGTGGTATCAAATTGTTTACGTGAGCACATGCTAGCTGTAGACATGTTCTTAAGTACGCCTTTGTTCTTTTTTGTTTAACGCCTTTAACTTTTGGATTTGTTTTCGACTATTCGTCTTATTCAATTTTTTTTTGTAAATATCATTTATTTTGTTGTGATTTGTTTTATCAACAGAGGTACTTTGAGCATGACTTATTTTTTTGCATCTTTGCATTAAATTTTTGAATAACACGAATGGTTAAAGACGTGTCAAAAAGTTAAAGATGTCAAACAGAAAAAAAGGAGGGAGTATATATGTACAAGGAAAGTACAGGCCGGGGAAACTAATTTACATACTTTATTCTTAATTATATGCCTTGGTAAAATATTTTTTAAAAAACTCCTACTTTTTCACTATTCAATATTTGATTTAACTGACTTCAATCTAAGGTTTAATTTCACACTCAACCACGCGTGCTTCGACACCCAAATATGTTTGTGATCGACTTTGTTGCCTTGGCTTTGCTTCTGCTGTTCTGCATTATTCAATTTTGTCATGCTTCCGCTCCTTCAACTCTGTCACCATAGCTTTGCTTTATGCACTCTACTTCGTTCTACTTTTGCACGCAGTGATAACCCAAGGTTGTCCTGCTTGTTACAAAACCGGTAGTGATAATCATTGTCAATGACGGTCCATGGAATGAACCGCTAATGAAAGTCCACATATATATCACTTCTGATTCATGTCATGAACTCACACAACACCATATATATAGAACATTAACAACATGGCTTTGCTCAAACAGGTTCGCAAACATGATTTCATTTTAAAATTCGCAAGATCACATTGCATCTAGATTAGTTATGTATGTGCATCATCTTAGTTCACTGGTAAATCAGAAAAGCGGGAATGAAGAACTAGCTAGAAACCAATGTGATCCTAGCTTGATCCCAACATCGATCGATTGGCCAGCCTCGAAGGTTGCAGAACCTCACTTTGTTGCGACATGACCAGTTGGTCTCAGAAGTTGCAGAACCTTGCCTAGTTGCGACATGACCGACTAGTCTTAAAAGTTGTAGAGCCTCGCCAGCACTACATTGATTCGTATAGCGCACTCCGGAACCTCTCCACACAAGCAAATCATCTCTTGGAATCCGTCATCGGCAAAAGAGGAGGAGGAAGAAGAAGAGAAAGAGGAGGAGCAGGGAGCAGTGTGGTCGTGGAGGTCGGGTCTAATCGAACAACCCCATTATCCTCGCTGATGATGTGCCCTTAGAGCCCCCTCCAAGCCCTGCTGCTGCTAGCAGCAACACGTCATCGACCAGCTTGAGCGACGACGAGGACGACGACGACAACAGCAGCAACAACAACAACAACAGTGGTGGTGAGAACAACTGCAGTGGCAGAAAAAAGAGATGGCATTTAGTTTAGTCGAATAGGCCTAGACCAATCGCCTTTTGTAATGTAGTTGATTTTTAGGATTTTGTAAATGTAGCTTAGCCTCGATGGACGATATATCATCAACTCTAAAATTATAGAAAACATAGGAAAAATTGATCATTGTAATCAGCGGATGATCTTGGCTTGACTAAGTGAGATTCAGCTTGGGACAGTCATCGGGTGAGCAGATCTGGTCCCGAGGATGGTTGATCTGGTCTGAGAATGGAGCAACATGGATCCACCATGATTGGCCTTGCTCGGTCACGCTCGGTCACGCCTACCCCTGCCCTTGGGTGGTCTCCCACTCCCTTGCCCTGGCGCGGCGCGGGATCACCGAGTCGAGGTGGTGCAAGAACACGGAAGGCGTTGGGTTGGAGAAAGAAATAAGTTTTACTTGGGCTAGAAAAAGAAATTTTGCTTGGACTGTGATGAACAAGATGAAGCGGTAAATTTGAGTTAAATCAATTTCATATATGCTACACATGGCTACATCAATGTCAGTTCGTAACACAATCCTGTAGTAAAAATTACTATCATCGCCGATTCTTCCTCAATTATTTGGTGACAGTAAGGGAGTAGGAATTGGTAATGATCCATACATATCAGTGTCAGGTGATGGTTTAAACCGGCAATAATGTATCAATACCATTGGTGGTTTGATCCGGTAGTGAAAGTCCTTGGCTGTTACCACCGCCGGTTTGTATACCCATGATGGATTTCCTTGCTCATACATGGGCCGAACCGGCAATGATTGTGCATCGGTATGAAAGAGGTGTTCTGTAGCAGTGGTTATATCTTGAGCTAGTCAAAAGGTTAGATATATAAAATGGTAAGGTATATCTTGGGTTGACCCAAAGTTTTCAAAATCATATGCAAATAAGAAAACGAGCTAAATAAAATATTATTCTTATGACGTCTGAAGTACTGTAGGAGAGAGGGATTATTGATGGCCAAGGTACATCAACATGGATGATACATATATAACGGACTACAATCACCCAGTACTCTTCTTAATCAGTGCCTGAACTGCTGCATCCCAGCATATATGCCCGTTTAATTCGTGAAAGACATGATATAGAAGCAAACTAAAAAGATGCAAAGTAGCGAAGCACGCATGCGATGCTAACGGCACAAAGATGGAGCAAGCCTGCAACTGCTCCAGTGTGGCGGTGTCGTTACTGAGGGGTTGTTAATTCAGGAAAGCACCCACTAATGAATCTGAAAGAATAAACTATACAGGAGCAGTGAACACCGCGCCATCTTTCCAGTGGCACGCCCTAGATTGGTTAATTTATGTGCAAAGGCTACGACCCTATATCGCATGTGTGGCATCTGTAAATTAAGAAGAAAAAAGAGGGGAATCTTTCAGGATTGTATAGCTACCGAACAGGAGGTGACTAGCAAGACGAAGAGGACAAATAAATGAAGGGATTTCCTGGACTGCCGAGGCATTTTGTAGCGCGCGCGTCTAGCTGTTCGCCTTGTTTCTTGTATGAAATGAAATGAAAATGCAACATCAATTCTTTGTTCTTTTTGAACCGGCCTAGTCAACTTGCCTTTCAGATTTGAGATTGTCTATTGTATAGTCTTAATTATACAATTTTTTTTTTAAAAAAAACTTACTTTATTTTCATCGCTATACACTGTCCAAATCTATCCCTACCTCCAACATATATAAACACGACATCTCAAAACATGTCTACGAGCAACGACAATGACGGCTGGCGGTGGTGGCATCGGCCACCGGCTAGAGGATGAGGGAGGTGGCTTGATTGGGGGAGAAAATGGGTTAGAGCTTATAGAAGTGGAGGTGGGTAGTTGTTTAGGGTTAAATCGAAATGGGGAGTGTGGAACGGATAACATAAGCAAGTGGTTAAAATAGGAAGGGAGGGGTAGAAAGAGAAAGCCGGTTTAAGAGGGGATGGGGAGGATGACAATGGGTCCGAGTGATCAGGGTTACAGAGGAAAGAGAGACAAAGGGGATGATATGTGGGCCCGCGATGAAGAGAGAAATTAGACGAACCTAGGGCTTTAAGGAAACAATTAGGTTTTTAAGAGATTAATTTGTTTGGAAATGAATTTGAAAGAATAATGCAATAATTTTGTTTTGGTCAAAACTAAAACAGTGATGCAATTTATTTTAGAAAATTAAAGTGCTTTTAGATATGGCATGCTCATTTTTAAAATGTTTTGAAAATGATTTCATAGGGCGTCCCCTTTGTTATTTTCTAAGTCACTCAACCCACAATACCACATATATGCATTGACAAGTGCATCACTCTGTTATCCTCTCGCGCAGCAGCGCGCTTTTGTTTTTTTTTCTCTATTGAAATATGTGTCCTGTCTGGTAAACATTTAATTTTACCTGCTGAAACAGGCATCCGATTTTCCTCAGCAATTTTTTAATTTTCTCAATTGAAACATGTATTTTGCTCTTTTGAAATATTGGATTCTATCTGGTGAAACATTTTGTTTTATCCGCTGAAATAACAAACAAGGTGCCTGATTTTTCTAATGTTTGCTGTTTCCAGCAGTGTAAAAACATCATTTAATAACTGTCTATATATTTTTGTTTTCGTAACATGTGTTTTTCTCTTTCAAAATATTTGATGTTTAATGTAGGATTTTTTTTATACATGCCATTACAAAGTTCGCTTATTTCGGATATGTCATCGCAAAGTCGATATTATTATACATGCCACTAATTTTGCAAAAATCTATCAAGATTGCCATTCTCAGAGAATTTCTAGCATTTACGACGTATACCAAATCAAAATACAGGAAAAGATACACCCTGACATGTGGGACCCGCACTTCACACACTCAGCCCTTTCTTCGTCCTCCTCCCTCCTTCCTCTCCACTGCTTTCTCGTTGGAGCTCGCTGTCGTCGCCGCCGCCATCGCACCACCACATGCGCTGCCACCACAGCATGACGACAAGTGTCTTCATGAGCTTGTCTTTGCCATACATGAGCCTCCGTCGTGGCCGCCACTGTCGAGGCAAGCTCGCGCCACCGCTCCGCCGCTCGCTGTCATCCCGTAGCTCGCCGTCGCCGCCTAGCTCGCCGCCGCCGCCCCGCACCTCACCGACCTCGTCCACCAGTAGAAGAAAGAGAAGAGAGGGAGAGGTGGAGGAAAGAGGAGGAAGAAGAAGGGTTTATAGGATGACATGTGGAGCCTACATACTAGGGTGTATTTTTGCACTATTTTGATTTGGTTTTATGTCGTAAATGCTATAAAATCTCCGAGAATGGCAATCTTGATAGATTTTTGCAACACTAGTGGTATTTATAATAATATCGACTTTGCGATGGCATATCCGAAATAAGTGAACTTTTTAATGGCATATTTCGAAAAAAAACTTAATGATAAAACATTTGGTTTACTCTATCGAGACAAGCAATCAATTTTCTCGCCGTAATCAGATGTGCGATCTGTAGTACCAAACGAAACAGCACTACCTATATATACAGGTTAGCTATGCTAATTTTTCATTTACTGGTAGCATCATTCAGCGTGATTTTGGTTTGCCGGACCGGCTCCTCAAAGAAAAGTTAATAACAACATTTTTTTTGTTTCGAAAAGGAAAGACGGATTACATAAACTCGATATTGATAATACTAAAAATAAGTCGCATGATCTGTTGTCCACACCGGCCTCTAAGAAACCATTGCTCTCCTCGCAGGCTTTGCAGACCAGCTCCGAAGCGACTTGGCACTCGGCTGCATTTAGCTGTACGTGTTGTCAACAGGCCCGGAGAGCCCAAGGACCCGTTGTATCCAATTTTTGTGAATTACTATCAATCTTGCCCATCACTCCGTAAAACATAATGATTATTTTCTATTTACTTTTATTATTTTAGTGCGTCGGAGCATCGGAGGTTTTTTTTTAAAACCAATACCGCATTTTCTATCGATTTAGGCCCGGTTCTTTTCAGCTTAACGGCTTAACAGTTTAACAACTTATCTATGTTTTCAAAAAACATATGCTCGAGTTTTTTTAGTCCATTTTTTGTTGTTTTGAAGTTGGGTCCTAACACTTTAAAAACCAAGTCAAACGAAATAGATCCAAATCTCGAAACTATCTCGACAAGCTCTCAAAATTCAGTCATTTCAGATGTTCAGCCATTCAGATCTGCTAAAAAGAACATGACCTTAGTTTGCCTTGCTATTTTCAAAATTTTTGAAGCAGAGGTCCCACTGAAAATCGGGCGTTCGATTTTAGAAGAAAAATTAGACACTTGTTCCAAACAAAAGATAACTTGTTTCAAATACATACAATGTACTACTAATACATTTGGTTGTGCATGTGGAACACCATGATCTATTGATGAAACATGTAATATGATATTATCGAAAAAGAAAAAAAAACTGTTAGAGCATTTCAACAAAATTGCTGGAACACGCTAAAAAATAATGGAACATAACAAAAATAATTGATGGAATATATTGAACATAGTTGTAACATCCTAAAGAGTTGTTGGAACGTGAACATGGCAAAAAAAATTGGTGGAACAAAACCGATATTTTGACAAGGAAACCCAAATGTTTCATATATACATACAAGTGTGATGTTTCAAGGGTGATGAAGCACATCGTCATTACTTTTTTTTTTTCTTAAATCCGATGAGCTCTCATTTTGTATTAATCCGTCCGCCAAGCGCATGGCACAAAACGATGCTATTCCACCTCTTATGTATCGCATCCTCCATAAAAAGGGTTAGAAGCAAGAGAAAGATGGCTTACCGTCATGGCGGACAAACTCGCCGGACATTCCTCCATCTTGCAGACTGCATTGAGCTCACATGGATTCGTCTCAGATGTCCTTACGCACATGTGTGAAATTTTAAAAATTGGGTTGCTCGGGTCACGTGGTAGGCAGTAGCTATGAAGCTCCGGTCAAAAAGATGATAAAATGCAAGAACAACACGCAAGCCTTCGATGCAGACAAATGTTAGAACACACTCGAATCGCTAACAATTTCGTTGAATTAGTGGCACAAATGGAAATACCTTCTCTAGTTTATATTATCCTCCTATCTTCGAATAGACCATTCTTTTTTTAACATTTTCATATTTTTATTTTTCTAAAATAAATAAATAATATTCATTTTATTTAATTAAATAAATCGACATTTATCACCGTTCCATTAAACAGGATATAAATCTTGCCCATTCAACTAGCGAGATTTATTATTTTCACCAAACGGTCGTGGAATAGGCATCACACGAGCGGGCTTATACGGAGACAAAGCGCACCATTTTGTTTGGCAAGATTTAAATCTTGCCAAATGAAACGCCAAACCAAATAATGGGATTTGTTCAAATAAATGAAGTGTCCAGAAGAAGCTAAGAAACGCCCCAAGGAATTGCCAAAAGCATGCAAATACAACGAATCATTGATTCCAAAAGCAAAAGAGTGTCTTAAACCAACGTTGAGGCAAGAACAACAAATGATTTTTTTTTGGGAAAAACAACAAAAGATTTGAAAGACCTAGAACAAGCCATACTGCAGGGGAGAGCACCAAATTCTTGTTGGGCACGGATTCATGGGGACCGAAAGGAGAAGCTGTGCTTGCAACTCTGCAAGATGCCAATGTTAGTACGCATCTATGTACCATCTCATGCACCGACTCTGGGTTGCGTTAGTACGTGCACTTTTACAATCTCTGACTGTCCAAAATAAAATCCCACCATTTAGTTTGGCAGGATTTAAATCCCGCCATTTCATTTAGCGGGACTTAAATCTCGCCAAACCAAACAGTGGGTTTTATCTTTGTATAGTCCTCGGCTTCCTTGATACCTCGCCTGACCATTTCATGAAAATGTAAATCTTGTCTACTGAATGGGTGCTATTGTATCCCATCCAATAGAACGGTGATGTGCGTATATTTATTTAATTTTAATAAAATAATTTATCTATTTCAAAAAAGTAAAATATGAAGTATTAAAAAAATCCAGTATTACAGTGCATACATACGCTAGGTACATGGACTTTTGCATGAATGCATGGCACCGGTGGACAATGCATGGGCTTCGTGGGCCGTACGTCCTATTGCTTGTGTGGGCATGGATGACCGGTCGTCTTCGTGGATTGCTATGATAATATGATGCTGGCCTTTCGATTTTCTGTGTGGGACTATTCGATGGAACAGGTTTCTTCATAATAGCCGTATCGTACTATTAAACTATAATAGCCATGTTTATACTTCCGTGACACACGGTATTAGTTTCGCAAGACACATATGCATTTTAGATTTTTTAATTACTTTATTTTTTATAAAATTTTTCTATAATTTCTTAGGCCTTGTTCTTTTGAGCTGATCTGAATAGCTAAACGGCTGAAATAACTGAACTTCGAGAGCTTCTCGAGATAGTCTCGAGATTCGGATACATTTTGTTTGACTTGCTTTTTGAAGCGTTAGAACCCACCTTCAAAACAGCGAAAAACGGACTCAAAAAACTCGAAATATATGTGTTTTTAAAACGTAGATAAGTCATTAATCTGTTAAGACGTTAAGCTGTTAAGCTGAAAAGAACAGGGACTTAATTCATTTTATAAAATCAACATTTATAATGCTTAAATTAATTTAACCGTCACCATAACTTTTCTTGCATTTTTGAATCTTTAAGATTTTATTGTGATTTTTATTTTTTAATTTTTTTGGATTTTTCCCTGAGAGTGACTTGGCGCAACCAAGGAACGCCACACGACACAAACGCAACCAGGAAGCATCTGGCAGCCGCTTGTAATATAGAATATATATAAAAAAGCAATCATCACGTTGTCACGTTAATGGAAGAAAAAAAGAATCTAGCCATATTTGGATGCAAACAAGTTGTAATTGTAGTTTGAAATAATGTAATATTAAATTAACAATTAAAATCTTGCCAAGCATAAAAAGTAGAAAATGGAACAAAATTAGTTATTTTATTAACACAGATCAAAACTTAAAGTTGAAGTTCTGAATAAAAGTAAAATAAAATAAGCAACCTATAGTAGATCTTAGCATCACCAATACAACTACATATTTAAAACAAATATTAACTATACTATAATTGCGACAAGGACTACAGTAATGCTTACCATGACTGCGTGAATCCTTATATCTGAGAGATATTCCTTAATGGTTGACACAATCAAAACTGGGAAAAAAGAAGCCACATGCTCCATTTTAGAAGCTAGAAATTCGTCATCAACCAGAGAAAAGGGAAAAAAAATATCAAAAACACTTTAGAACGGGTGTCCGGATGCACCGGACTCCTCGCTCGCTCGTGCGTCTCCCCTCGCACGCGCCTCCTCCTTGCTCACGCTTCCTCCCACTCGCCTTGCGCTCCTCCTCCCTCGCGTCCTCCGGTGTCACCCACTGCGTTCATCCTTGCCTCGCCGCCTCGCACCTCCTCCTCCTCGCCTCGCGTCCCTCTCTCGCCAGTGCCCGGTGCCGTCCCGCTGCCCCTCCCTCGTGCGACGGCCGGTGCTGCCCCGTCCTCCTCCCTCCTCAAGCCCGTGCGTGCGCTGGAGCTCCTCCGTCGCCGTGCTCCAAGCGCCGCCGCCAGCTCTGTCGGGGGCCAGTGACCACGCCGACGAGGGAGCACGAGGGGCAGCAACACGGTGTGAAGCTCGCCGTCACGACGGCGGATCCGGCGAGCAAGGGGAAGGATCTCGCCGAATCTGGGGAAGAAGGAGGCAAGGAGGAGACTGATCCCTATTTTAGGCTCAAAACCTAAGGTTTGTCCCTGGAAACATAGAACTTTTGTGCTCGAAACTTGGAGTTATACATATGAAACTTCACCTTGTGAAAATATCCTTTTTTTGTCTACTGAAACTTAAGTTCTGACTAATGAAACTTAGATTTTTGCCTACCAAAACTTGAACTTTGCACTATTGAAACTTGGTTCTTACTCTCGAGATGCTTTCTGAAACCTTAGGTTTCATCGTCAAGTTGTACGAAACTGGGGGGTTTCACGATTTCGAAAACTTTGATTTTTTGTGGTGAAACTTAAGTTTTGCCCACTGAAAGTTTGAATATTGCCTACCAAAACTTGAATTTGTACTATCAAAACTTGGTTCTTACTCTTGAAAAACTTTCTGAAATCTCACGTTTCGTCCTTAAGTTGCCACTGTTTATCAGGTTTCTACCGTTATTTTTCAGATTTCAGTAGCTATTCGCGCAAGTTACATGATGACGTCATGCTGACGTCAGCAGGTCCGGACGACCGGACGTCCGGACCCTAGTGTCCGCCAAAAAATATACATCATCTATTATTGTAGGTGGTTGCATATTATAATGGTCTAAATTTTAAAGAAGAGTGTTATTATTGCCTTTTTTGGAGTTGATGTAACCTAAATTAGTGCAGAAGAACTTATCGAAATTCGGAAGCAATATCGACTATATTAGAGTAACCACGATCAGTAGGACAATGAATAACTATAACTAAAAAATATATGTTAAATTTTAACTTAATTTCACGTGCACAAATGTTCGGTACTCCTTGCTCTTGTAATAATGCTAATTCATGACGTCGTCTACGATCGGGACACGCTTGACCATTTGTTCTGACACGTCTCTTTATGTGGGGCCTTGTCGTATACCGTAGATTGGTTAATTTGCTCACAGGTTCATCGTTTTCAAAGGTTGAAAAAGAACACATGAACTTTATGCAAAATTAGATAATCACCGTTGAGGGTGATGCTTGTAGAGGCCATCTCCGACAACTAGCTCGGCGGTTAGATTAGAAAAACCCACTTAACAATGATTTGATGCATAGAGGCATAGAGCCGTAAAGAACGCTCATAGACATTCGGGCTCCTCGTCAACTTAGGGCATGTACAATGGAGAGTCTAAGGATGTCTCTTGGCACATTCATCCAAGTAAAGAGATAAGTCATATACAAAGGACATGCACAAGAGCCTCTATAAATTGGGTCTATACCATCGAAAGATCCATAGTTTTGGTTTATACCACCGAAAGTGCCTTGTTCACTTTAATACCATCGAAAGTTCCCTGTTATCCTTTTAATACCACTTCGTTGCCCTCCGTTTACTCCCGTTAGTCCTGCCGTGCTAATCACCGTAGCCTAATCACCGTGACACCGTAGCCCTTCTACGCAGCCATCTCCCTGATCGCCCAACAAGCCGCCGCGCGATCGCAACAAGCCATCTCCCTGGCGGTGGTGCAAGCAGCGATTCAGCCATCTCCCTGGCCTCCCTGGCGGTGGTGCAGGCAGCGAGCCAGCGATCTTGGCCATCTCCCTGCGATCTCCTCTCCCGGCCGCCCCTGAAGTGTGCTCTCCCAGTCTCCCGTGTGCACCCTGCAGCTGCAGGTATGGGCTCAAACCCTAACCGAATATAGCACTATTATAGTTTTACTAGTAACAAGATTATTGTTGTTCATCACCAATTAGTACTAATTCACTAGGTTTGGGTCATCACCAACAAGATTATTATTGTTCAACAAATTTTTGGCCTTGTCTATTGCAAGAATCAATATCAATATGATCGAAGCCAACATTCCTGAAGGGTAAATTTCAACAATCAATATCTCTGTAAATTAAATTTCTTCAAAATTTTGCATATTAGGTAAAAACACTAATCACCATTAGGTCTAAATTTTATTGCATCATGTGTGTTTTCAGGATTTATCCGAAGACGGCATGTAAAGTACATGTCAATGTGAAGTCTTTTGTCAGTATGATCGATGGTAGGCGTGTGTACAATAAAGGTAGAACAATTGAATTGGATGTGGATTCAGAAGAGTACTCGATGGTTGAACTGAAAAAAGACATCAAGGAGTACTATGAATGGGCAACTTCCCAAGAGTGTAATCTTTGGTATACTGCGAGAGATGATCAACTTGTGAAGCTTACTAATGACAATGAGCTACTACAGTTGTTGAGGGCTTCTAGGAATGCATCATTTTTTATGACCGTTGACAAAGTTGGAGAAATGGATGATATGGGGCTGCCACCAAATGACGGCCATGATGGTGGTATCGATTGAGCATATGTACCAGATTATGGAGAAACTGCTGCAGGGCCTTCTAGGGTGGAAGAGGAAGAGCATGATCATTACATGGATTCAGGTGTGCATCCTGAAGGAGATGAACCCACAGGAGTGGACGAAGAGTGGAGGTACTTCAAAATGGTCGAACAAAAGGGGGATCAAGAGGAACAAATGAGTGACATTCCATATTTTGACCCACAGGGTGTCCCAGATGATGAGGCGGTTATTGATACCACATTTGTTGCTCACACATCATATAACAGAGATAACCCGGTTATTGAGAAGGACTCAACATTTGTGGACAAAAAGGCATTTATCATGGCTATCAAACAATATGCTATCAATAAGGAGTTTGAAACTACAATCACACACAGTGATCCACAAAGATATAGGGCAAAGTGTGTGAATACAGATTGCCCGTGGAATTTGTATGCAAGGAGAGTGCACGGTGGCACAACATTCATGGTACTTTTTTAGAATTTTTTTTAGACTTGTAGATTGACTTTTTTAGAACATTGTTGATTTATTTTTTCTATATGCAGGTGATTAAAATTGGACCTGAGCATACCTGTTCAAGTACTACTAGGTTGAAGGGGAAGGAGGCGAGTAAGGTTTGGATTGCGGAAAAAGGAAAGGAAATCATGTCAAAAGAGCCTACAATCAGTGCAAGGCAGTTGCAAAGAAGGCTAGAACATCAATTTAATATTCCCATAGAGTATAATAGAATTTGGGCAGGCAAGCAGGCTGCCATGGCAAATATCCATGGTTCTTGGGAGGGTAGTTTCAAGCAATTATGGAATTTCAAGGCTGCACTGGAGAAGACATGTCCTGGCAGTATTGTAGAGATTGATTGCCAGAAGGTTGGTGGACAGATGCGTTTCTCCAGGATGTTTGTCGCTATCAGATCATGTGTGGATGGTTTCCTAGTTGGTTGCAGGCCATACCTTGGGGTAGATTCTACCCACCTGACAGGCAAGTATAATGGGCAACTTGCAGCAGCGACAGCCATAGATGGTCATAACTGGATGTATCCAGTAGCTTACAGAATCTTTGATAAGGAGACAAATTCTAATTGGGCTTGGTTCATGACTCAGCTTAAGAGGACAATTGGCACACCTTTGGGACTGACAATTCATACGGATGCTTGCAAGGATCTTGACTTTGCTGTGGCCAATGTGTTTGGCGATGCAGCAGAGCATAGGGAGTGTTTCAGACTCTTGATGATGAATTTTAGAAAGAAATTCAACGAAGATGTTCTCAAGTACATGTGGCCAATTGCTTGGTCTTGCAAGCCTGAGAGATATGAAATGTTATTGGAAAAGGTTGCACAAACATGTCCACAAGCTATCTGTTATCTTCAAACACACCATAAGCATGTGTGGTCTAGGGCCAAATTCACAAAGGTATGCAAGGTTGATTATGTTAATAACAATATTTCAGAGTGCTTTAATAATTGGATCAAGGACTTCAAAGATTTGCCTGTAGTTGATCTCATGGATAGGATAAGAGAGAAGATACAACAAAAAAATGCTACAAGGCAAGTGATTGCTAATAGGATGGAAGGTAATATCGTACCCAGTGTTATACATGAGTTAAACATGAAGAGTAGAGGGCTGAAGTACAATGCTGGGAGGAGTGGGTACATGAAGGCTGAAATATCAGGATGTAGTATGGATGGCTCCACCTGGCGATATGGAGTTGATCTTCTTGAACATACATGCTCTTGTGGACAGTGGGATATATCTGGTAAACCCTGTACTCATGCTATATCATTCATCACATCTTTGCGACAATGCAGAATTGAGGATTATGTGAGTGATTACTACTCAGTACAGAGATTCAAAGATTGCTATCAATTTGAGTTGTGCCCAATGGATGGCAAAGCACAATGGCCAGAATTGAACCCAGGATTTGATATGAATCCACCAAAGCTTGAAAGGTCCGCAGGCAGGCCACGAAAGAGAAGATTTAAGAATAGTGGTGAGCCAGGAAAGAGGGGTCCATATCAGTGCAAAAATTGTTTTCAGTTCGGTCATATTGAGAAAGGTTGCCCAAATACTAGGATTGAGCCCGACGAGGAGATACCACAGCCACCCACTAGGAACAAGTAATACGCTGCAACCCCTAGTACTTTTTAGCAACTAAATTTGTATGGTTTGATTTACTTTTTTCTTCTTTGTAGGAAGAAGAAAACCACAGGAGATATGTAGAGAAGATATCTATGTGGAGAAGATTTTTTTTTTTTCTGAATCTATGCATTAGCTTATATTTTACCAAATCCTTTGTAAGGCATGTTTAGCCATAATGGCCCATTTCTTTTGTTGACAACTCTTGATTTAAGGGATCAAAACACTATATTTCAATGTCTTCTTGTGATGAATAGCCTCATATATACGTGCTACTTGGTTGGTTGTGTTTTTATATACAATCTCATACGTGCTACATCTCGGACCTGAAGTGGCAAGGATGAAGTGGCAAGGATCTGGAGCCAGGATGCGACCACCGGCATTGTAGCACAGCGCAGGCGCGACATGGCAGGCCTTGTTCAGAATTTTCTCGTGAGCTGAAACAAGGCAGGCATGCCACAGCGAGCTGAAGTGAACAGGAGCATGCAGAGCGTGACCCCACGGTGGAGTTAACGAAGCGATCTCCTCTCCCGGCTACGGTGATTAGCATGGCTTGAAAGCGCACCCTTGAAGGGCTACGGTGTCACGGTGATTAGGCTACGGTGATTATCACGGCAGGACTAACGGGAGTAAACGGAGGGCAACGAAGTGGTATTAAAAGGATAACAGGGAACTTTCGATGGTATTAAAGTAAACAAGGCACTTTCGGTGGTATAAACCAAAACTATGGATCTTTCGATAGTATAGACCCAATTTTTCCGTTATTTAATGTTGCTCCTCTCTAATTCTGTCTAGGAGCTTGTGAAGAGTCGGTCTCTTCACCAAGAGTCGACTCTATTAAATTTTACATTTTACCTCATGCCACATCAGCAAAACTATTAAATAGTGCTGCTAAGAGACGGAGTAGTAAATGCCTTTATACATGCCCAACAGTAGCACAACAATAATGACGGTGACCTTTCAAAAACAATAATGACGGTGACGGCCTTCTCGAAAGCCCCGATGTAATCCCATGAGATCGAGTTGAGTGTAGATCGAGTTAGGGCTTGATTAGGCAAAATATGATCAATTTAGCTGATCATGTGGTACATCCTACCTCCTCGATATAGCACCGTACCCGAGACACTAAAACCAGATTAGGCAAAACAAGATCAGTTTAGCTGATCATGCAGTACACCCTAACTTGATTATGGTTGACGTCCCGATCAAGACTCCTAATTAAATTAGAGATAAGCTTAATTACAGATAAGTCCATTTAGATGACCTTACAGATAAGTCCATTTAGATTACCTGTAACATCCCAATTTTGGGGACAATTCAAAAATTTGTGTGAATTCCAAAATTTTATTTGAATTTGCATCTGAGTTGACACGTGGACCCCATAGTCTCTCTCTCTCTCCTTCGCTCACTGGCCGGTCACTTCCGCGCCGAAGCCCCGATGCGTCGCGCCAACCCCTGCCGCGCCGCGCGCCGCACCCGTCCCTTCACCGCGCCGTTCGTTCCTCGCCCTCGTCGAGCGTGCCTTCGGGCCAGGGCATCACCAGGCGCCTATAAAACCGAACGCTGCCCCGTCGGCCCATCCTTTCCCTGTTTCCCCCAAATCCACCCTCGTCGGCGAGAAAGAAATCCTGGTGAACCCATGAGTCTTTTTCCAATTCCCCTCGCCTGGAGCTCACTGGGACCCCTCCTAAACCTTCCCCTCTACCAGTTTCAGCCGAGGAGCCCGGAGCCGCCATGCCGACGTCGCCCCTGCTTCGGTCACCGCCCTGTGCCTCGACGCTAGCCGCCTGCGTCCATCCTCGCGCCCGTCTCTGAGCTCTATAAGCACCCATAACCACCCCTCATGCTCCTTCTTCAAGTATCTTAGCTTGTAGATCCTTAGCATGCGCGTGCGCCACTCGCGAACTTTAGGTTCCTTCGCCGTCACCGCGCCGCCGCGTCCGGCCTCCCCCGGCCCCGACGTGGGCGTCCTTAGGGTCACAGGAGGCCGTAGATGCGTGGGCACGCACGCACATGGCCATAACTGGCCCGTAATGCCGCCGCGTCGAATCCCGCCGCTGTCGGCCACGCCACCGAGCTGGAGGTAGACGATGAGTTGTGCCCATTCGACCCGCTTTAGGATTCGTGCAAGCAGAGAGGCAACGAGTCAATGACACGCGGGCCCCGCCTGTCAGAACACCCCTATGCGCGCGGGCTCAAAGCATCGGCGCTGCGTCACTGCCCTGTGGGCCCCGACCCGACCTATCGGATTAAGTGGAAACGCCTAGTGTCGTGGACGCCTCCTCCACGCGTTGGCGCCATCCAAAAAACCGCCTTCGATGTTTTTTCTCGGCCAGCGTGGCCACGTGCGCGATGTGGGGCCGTGGGCCGATTTCGCCGCTGGGCCGCTCCGTTCGCCAGCTCGGCCCGAAGGATTTTATCCTTTTCTCAGCGTTTTAATCATTTATTTAATTACAAAATTAGCTTTTGATTTCGGCCCAGTTCTTTTCAGCTTAACGGCTTATCTACGTCTTGAAAACACATGATTTGAGTTTTTTTAGTCCGTTTTTTCGTTGTTTTGAAGGTGGGTCCTAACGCTTTAAAAAGCAAGTCAAACGAAATGTATCTGAATCTCGAGACTATCTCGAGAAGCTCTCGAAGTTCAGCCATTTCAGCCGTTCAGATCAGCTCAAAAGAATAGGGCTTAACTTAAAATAGGTAAGGACTCCCAAAAATTCTAGAAAAATTTAGATAAATACTAGAGACCAATTCTAATTTTATAAAAATATAACCATGACCACTGTAAAGGGGAATTTGGCACTGTTAGTTGAAAATGTAGATTTTCATATATAGAAATGGTTAATTTTAATCCTAGAGTAATTGTTGTGTATATTAATTAATGAATTAGGCCCAAATATTCTTTAGAAAATATAATGGATAGGTATGTGTCTTAACAAATTTAGAACATTTACATTTGCCCTTAGTAATTAAATATATTCGTAGGAATATTAATTGTTGAACCCAGCAAATAAATAGCTCATTGAATTAATTAAGGACTAACCCTAGAAAATAAATCAATGAGTGATATAACGTAGGATTACCTCATTTTTGATAAGAGCACCTAGTAAAATATAAACTCCGATAAGCTTTACCCTATACGTATGTTGGATTTAGAAAAGTCGTCATCTTATGTCGCTAAGAAACCCTAATCACCCAACTACGACCTTACCGTACGAAATCGTATTTTGGGGAATTGTAAATTATTATATAAGGATAATATTATCTATTAATGCACTCTGTCATGCATGGCATTTCATACGAAGGCTAGAATCGTTACCCGACCTTTTTAATATAGTGTCAAGGACAAAACCTAGGTCGCGCATGCATCATGATTTCTGTTAGCATTAGTTTGTAATTATTGGTTTGATTATATGTTTAGACGTAGGCGATCCCAAAGGAAGGTTTGGGGACGCCGAGGTGGAACGCCTACCTGAGCAAGGCGAGTTAATACTTACTCTTTAGATGTTTGTCCGTATTAGGGAGAGATTGCGACTTTTCCTAGTGCGGATTAACGTCACTATTAGCATGATTCATTACCCAATTTTCTGTTAACTATTTTGTTTAGAATTTAAATGCATGCTTAAAATAAACTGTTAATCATGTGATATTTATTCATGCCTACCGTTGACCTGTTTAGACTTAATGACTACCTTGATGGTCATTACTATTGTTAGCCTATGATTAGTCTGATAACTACTTTAACCCTACCTAATGGGTAAAACATGCTTAGACTGGCTTAGGTTTAAACAAATCTTATGACTCTAAGCACTATAAGTATTAAGGGAAGTGTTAACTAGCCAGCGTTTGGATGACGCTGACCTCGCCTTCTTACTTTCTTTAGACGAGGTAATCAAGGAAGACCCTTACGAGTGTCATGAAGACGACGGACAGGGATTCGGTGGACCTGAAGAGTCCTACGGGTTGCTCCAGTCGGTTGGCAAGACTTAGCTGATAAGTGATTCTTTTGGGTACATATTTTGGAGATAGCTGCAATACTATGAACAATGTTTTGTAATATTGAGGCGTGTGTTGTCCTCCTTACTAAGCTCGTCAAAGGGCACAACATATTATGTAATATTTAGGGTTTCTAATTTAACGATGCTTGCTTGTATCGGCTATGTGATCTTCTGCGCTAGCGTACTAATCCAGGGGCTAGTGCATGGGATCGTCGACCCTCAAGATAAATAAAAATTGAGGGGCGACATGACCGTACAAACTAGTTAATCTGAGATTAATCGCAACACGAAAGATCCGGGTACCGGGCGTGATTGTTCAGCAGCAGGTAGCGGAAGTGCAAACGGATTTCCGTGGCACTATTCGCTCTAAAATGCATCTACAAGAATCACAGAGAACGGACATCTTCCATGATCCACCTTGGTCATCTGTCCATGACTCCAAGATCATCAGAGAAGAACAAAAGTAGCTAAAACATTGGTCTTTTATTAATCAATCATGACCCAGTTTAGGCAGGCAGCAGTGCCACTATCATGGTGCCGGTCATAGGAGCTCTAGCTATTGACTGACAGGCAACTGAAAAGAGCTTGTCTAAACCTGAACTGATTACTCATACTTTGTAGCAAGCATCAAAGCATGTGTATAGTGCATACAGAACAGCCATGGCTACGGATAGAGCTCGGTGATGGACATAAACCCCAGGACAGGCCTTGTCTTGTGGTGGCTAAACCCTGCCTCCACGAAAATCTTGCGCCATTCCTGCTCATCACGCTCTTTACCTGACGTGATCACCATCATCAGGAGATCGAACAGGACTTGGGATTCTAACATGGCCTTGGAAGCAGATCCAACAACTATATCGATGATGATCACTTTCCCCCCTTTCTCCTGAGAATGTATCGCCTTCCTGCATTGCGTCAAGATCTTCACGCAGTCTTCGTCGTTCCAATCATGCAGCACATACTGTAACCAAAACTCTATTAAAGATTTGAACAAGATGATTGCTAAAGTTTTTTTTTTATGTTTTCCTCGAAATATTGGTGTTGATGGGATGGATTAGGATTGTATATACCTTGAGCAAAACAGCATCAGTGGGCGGGATGAAGCTCATCATGTCACCTGAGATGTACTCGACGACACCATCAGCTGGGATGCTTTCGATCACGTTGGGAAGGTCCAGCACCGAGCATTTGACGTGCGGGAAGGCCTTGGCGATGGCCCTCGCCGCCGTGCCGGTCCCGCCGCCGACGTCGACCAGCGAGCTCACGCCGTCGAACACGTCGCCGCACTTGCCGACGACGAAGTCGATGGCTAGCTGGCTGTCGGACCCCATGCCGGCGCTGAAGACGGCGTTCATTTCCGCGTCGCGGCCCATGACGCCCCACAGGTCGGCGCCGTGCGCCATCCTGAACGGCATCTCGGCGGCCGCCGCGCCGCCGTCGCCGGCGAACCAGTCGGACAGGTGCATCGCCGCCCCCACGTGGTACTTGGTGGTCTGGGAGAGCACGAACGGCGAGAGGCCGCCGGCGCCGGCGCCGTCCACGAGGAGGCGGGACACCGGCGTGAGGCGGTACAACACGCCGCCTCCTGATGCTGCGGCCTCCCCCGCGGCGGCGGAGCCATCGACGGTGAGGATTCCAACCGCGGCCAGGAACCTCATGAGGCGAGGCAGGTAGGGCTTCTTGCTTTCCGGCACAGGAACGGAGGCGAGCAGGTCGGCCAGCGAGGCGGCGCCGCCTTGGCGGTGGATGGCGTTGGGGATCCCGAGCTTGATGGCGCAGTCGAGCGCCATGGATTTGAGATAGCCGAAGGTGAGGTTCCAGAGCTCGGCGTGAGCTTGAAGAAGCTCGGGACTAAACGAGGCCGCCATTGGAGAGGAGTGCGGTGCAACCTTGCGAGGTCTCTCAACGATAAACTGGCTCAAGGTTAATACCGTAGCATGCAGCGTTCCACTACCTGGTGTGCCACCTGGCACCATGCAGAGCTCCACTACATGGGGTGCCACCTGGCACCATGCAGAGCTTCACTACCTGGGGTGCCACGTGGAAGACTCCACATGTTTTTTGTGTATCTTCTAGGACAAAAAAACTGCTCACTTTACACCGCAGACTAACAGAAATTACAAAAATTCCAGGTGTAACATGGTTGGATATGGCAGTCACAAAGAAGGGAAAAGCAACCAAACACTGGAGAAAAGACAACCAAAGAACTTTGAGAAAACGGAAAGTGATGGTGACCTCCATTTTCAAGTCCACAATTTTGTTTGATGATCTGGACTCTGGAGTCCTGGTCAAACTGCTATGGTCCAGACCTTATTGGCTGGATGGTTTACTCTGCTTCTCTGGCCAAGTTTAATATGAATACCTATGTCAAAAACCGTAGTTTAAAATTTTTTGTGTTGGAACGTTCGTAGCTTCAAAATTCTTTGGAGAAATCCTTTCGTCCAAGAGTGCTATTGTTTGCATACAGGAAACGAAGCGAATATGTGCTTTGATCACTCCTACGTTAAAAAAAATTGAACCAAAGCGATTTAGTAAATTTTTCTTTGCTCCTTTTTTGGGAGTGGTTGGTGGCTTACTTGTTTTATGGAATTGCAAACTTTTTCCTCGATCAGTAATTCATGAAAAAGATTTTGCTCTCACCGTTGAATTCACCTCCATGCTCTTCGGGGATTGTTGGAGGATGACAAATACGAAGAGAGAATTCCCCGTATACCACTGGAAAAGTTTACAATTCCCTATCTGTCACTTGAAATTCTCTCTTTCCTTACATGCTGCTGGTTCGAGTTTTCTCTTCACTCAATTTCACTGCCGCTAAGTCTGTTAGTTTTGGCTGTTTAAAAAGTTCATTAATGTCTAAAATGCCCCATTTGTATAAAACTTTAAAAAATCATATCTCCTTCATTTTAACTCTAAATTGAGTAATTTAAATTTTTAAATTTATGTGAAATCATGCTCTACTTGCTATTCAAATATTTGTAACATTTGGTATTTTCAGCTTCTGTTCTCCTTTTCACGAGGCATGATATGTTTTATTTATTTTTAAATAAAATTTACATGTAGAGAGTTTTAATTTTTTACTTTCAAATCTGGCTATACATAATTTTACGAATTTGTAGATTTTTACTCATGTTTTTATGAATTTTATACTATTTTTATGAATTTTTTATATTTTGTGACGTATTAAAAAGGCATGGGCATAATGATCATTTTGTAACTCCGTTATATTGTTTACCGCTTGAGTGACACTGAGGGAAGAAAAAGTTTAAACCGGTGGCATGTAAGGGAAAAGAGAATTTTCAATGACAGATAGGGAATTAAAAACTTTTACAATGGTATATAGGAATTATCTTGACAAATATCAATGATCCTTTCAACCATTTAGCAAAAGCAGAATTTTCAATTGGCACATGAATTTGGACACTGGGGACAAGTTATGGTTACTTATAGGAGATTTTAACCTTATAAGGTCTGGAATAAACGGGATGATTGTATCAATAATATGTTTTAGTTTAATGCTACCATTATAGCCACTTGGGTCTGATGGAAATTCCGTTGAATGGACGTGCATTTACTTGGAGCAACATGCAACAAAATCCTCTTTTGGAACAGCTTGATTGTTTTTTCACATCTAACTCTTGGGCAACTCATTTCCGTAAGAGCATCTTCAAGAAAAGCCCTTTATAACTTGCTATCTCTATATTTTGAGATTTTTTTAAAAAATCAACTACAACAATGGATCCTATCTTAACAAAAAGCCCTAAAAAAGTTTGGAACCCTGAGAGAAGTTGCTAAACATGGCAACACAACTGTCAAGCCCTATATTTGGTTTCACTATGTTTTAGGAGGAATAAATGGACATGTTAGTTTAATTAAATGTATATATGTGTGTGTTTTAGGGCTGATTCTTGGAGTTGATATATTTTTTAAGGCCCTAAAATATTTTACAGAGTACCTATAATGTAATATAGGGTTTCATTTTTACTGTTACTCTTGGAGATGCTCTAATACTTCAGTGGAATGCCTTCCAAAAATACATTAGATCATTACCCCTACTTGCTTTCAGTTGACACTTGCTCCCCTAAATCCACCATTTTTCGACGCAACAGAGTTCTGTTTGAGAGAACCATAACCTGCTCGGTCGTTCGTTGTGCGTTCTCGTAACAGCGATATTTCCCTCTTCGTGACTTGGAGTCTCAAGAGGAAGACCCCACTCTAGTGAGTCCTTCCACCTGAGTCTCGGGGGCTAGCTGTCGGGGATAAAATCATGGCCCATTGCCATGGCCCACTCCCTGACGGCCCAATCGAACAACCTACTAGGGCCCAGTTTCCTAGAAGGTTCTATTAGGCCCATGAGCATCCTGCCGAACAGCTTCCTGGCTGACACGGTGCGTAACGGCCTAGGATTCGTGTTTGAGTCCGACTCGAACAGAGTTCTGCACGACTACATGAAGACCCGGACGTTGGTTTCCTGGATTAGAACAGATGTCGTGATCCCCAAGAATTGGAGTATGCCTTATCTACCTTGGGATGTATTTGGCATGTATCGAGTTCGTTACGGACTCGTGGTCAGCCCGGCCCGATTATCCCTCGGTAGGTCGGCTGCTCAACACTATATAAGCAGGGCCCCTACGGCGTGTTGAGGGGTCAATCCAAGACGACCTGAAGCCATCAGACTTTAAGAGATCGCATATTGCTTCTTGTACACACACAATCTCGCCGAAACCTGTTCATCTCGTCGAGTTTTGTCTTTGTAATCTTCTTTGATATAAAGAAAGGCTGGACGTAGGGCTATTATCTCCCCTGAGAGGCCTGAACCAGAATAAAAACCCGTGTCTCCCTGTTCGTCGTTGGTTGCTGTTCGCTCTGTTCGGCGTGTCTCCTATCTCCCCTTTCTCAAGAACCTTAGTTGACTTGAGATCGATATCTCAACCGTCGACAGTTGGCGCCGACCGTGGGGAGCTAGTAGATCGAGCATGTCGAACTCCATCAGCGACCAGAGATCTCTTCCTGAGGACTACGACTCAGAAGGACAGGATGTCTCGTCCCCTGTCAGATTGGATCGATCTGTTCGATCTCGATCGCTTTCCATATCTGGGACAGAAATATCTGGATACGCTCCGGAGACGGTCCTAGATCAAGCTCCCGTCATCGACGATGAATACAGAACCGATGATCTTTACGATGGTTTGGATCTTTCGGATTCCAAAGCTATGTCGGTCGATTCATCCTGTGGCGACACATTGCTGACACCGTCTAACGCACCAACGTACGGCCACCGCAGTATCAACATGGCCGGTGCAGGAACCTCAGAGGATCCTGCACGGGTCGCGGCGGCCGAAGAGATCGAGCGGATCAATTCTGCTCGGCTTCAACATGGATCTGCACCAGCTGCCAGCGATCAAGATGTTGTTCGCCGCAGTCTGGACGAAATCTATCAACCAAACTCTGGCGCAGATTCGCGATCAGCGCAAGCATCAGCGACGCGACCCGCCTCGCGTACCTACACCAGATCCCCCGGCAAAAACTCTACTTGTCCGGGATGAATCCCCACTCAACCGGACTCCGGTCGGACAAGACGCGGATGCCTCAGGGATCCCAGGACCCCTTGAGCAGAGCTGGGAACGGCTTCAGGCCCTGGTAACGGTGATCAGATCCGCCAACCAGGACAACCTCGCCCTTATGGGCGACGCTGTTGCCTCCCACCTTGAGCGACTGGCCGAAGGCCTTAAGTCCATAGGTGAGGCCAACACCTCCTCCGGACGGCCTGATTAGCTCTGTCCGGGTGGATCGGCAATGAGCATTCCGACGATCGCGTGACCTCGTCACGGACGAAGGACGACTCGCAACGAGCCAGATACCCATGGTCGCCTACGCTCGCCAAGTCCCTGTGCTCATCGTGACCACAGGAGCAAGCGTGCGCGCGACGATCATGGACGATCCCCTCGTGAGGAGCGAATCGTAGCGACCACGAGGAAGGAGCGCGGAGGATTATCCCAGAGAGAATTTCTCCAAGCAGAATCTTCCCGTTCAGCAAGGGTTCCTCCGCGCAATAGGACCAAGGTCTTCTCGAGACTAGGTTCTGCGGGAGAAGGTGGTCGGTCATACGCCTTGGGCTGTAAGGCTTTTTCTGATGAGCTTCGCGCTGCCAGATGGCCCTCCAAGTTCAAACCCGGTCACATGGAGAGGTACAACGGGACTCAAAACCCAGAAGAATTCCTTTCCATCTATGCTACAGCTATCAGGGCAGCCGGAGGTGACGAGCTAGTCATGGCAAATTACCTCCCGACTGTCCTTGAAGGTGTTGCTCGGACGTGACTGTTCAACCAGCAGGAAGGTTCCATCCGCTCGTGGGACCAACTTTGTGACGCTCTGATCGCCAATTTCCAGAGCTGTTACGTGCGTCTGGGCAAGGAGGATGATCTGCACCAGATGATCCAGATGAACGGGGAGACCCTCCGTAACTTCGTGAAGCGTTTCATCAAGATCTGCAACACGATCCCGAACATCTCGGACGAATCTGTTGTCCGCGTCTCTAAAAAGCGGAGTCCGCGACGAGCGGCTCACCCAGGATCTCGAGATCAATGAGACCTGGACCGCCAACGACATGTTCAAGGCGGCTGATCGCTATGCCAATGCTGCAGAGCGCGTTCAGTACAAGAAGGCGTTCGACAAGGGCGAGCTGCACGCCCAGTCTGGTGTGGATGAGAAGAAGAAGAGCAGCAACAACCCTGGTGACAAGAAGTCCCAGAAGAAAATGAACAAGGGTGATGCGAACAATACCGTCGCCGGAATAGATCGCACACCTCCTCCCAAGGATGGGCAGAAGAAGCCCAACAATAACTATAAGGGCAAGAAGCCTGCCCAGGGAGGCAATCAAGGAAAGAAAGGTCCGAGTGACCGATATTGCAAGTTCCACCAGAACTATGGGCATGACACACACCATTGCAGGACCTGGGCTGCAAAGCTCGAGAATTTCTACAACTGCAAGTGCCTAATGCCCACCCTGCCAGAAAAAGGTGATGTCGGCAAGGCCAAGCGCCAAACCGATGATGGTGATCGGGACGATGATGATGAGTATCAGGAGCCCATGAACCATATCGCCGTCATTTTCGGCGGCTCGTCGGCTTACCCCTCTCGGCGCATCCTCAAGAAAGCTGCTCCGGAGGTCCACAACGTTGAAAAGGGCAAGCCTCAGCCCAAGACAAATGAAGTGGACCGAGGTTCCCATCTCCTTCTCTAAGGAGGATTGCCCCACTGAGATGATCAAGCCTCAGCGTCTCCCACTGGTGGTTGCCCCGACCATCAGCAACGCAAGAGTTGGCCGTGTGTTGATCGACGGCGGGAGTGCGCTGGACTTGCTTTCAGCAAAAGTCTTGGACGAGATGCAAATTCCTCGCTCCAAGCTCAAAGAGGTCGCGATGCCTTTCTACGGGATCGTTCCGGGAGAAGCTGTTAAGCCGTTGGGGCAGATTGTTCTGCTCGTCACCTTCGGCAGCCCAAGCTACTTCCGGACAGAGTTGATCACGTTTGACGTGGTTGACTTTCCATCTGCCTACAACGCGATCTTGGGTCGGCCATCTCTTGGCAAGTTCATGGCTGTGTCCCACCATGAATACCATTGTGTGAAGATACCGGGCCCTAACGGTGTGATCACGGTCAAGGGAAACTACAAAGCTACTCTGGATTGCGACGAGCAGTCCCTCGCCCTGGTCGACTAGCTTCCACCGCGTGGTCCCGAGGTACCGCAGACCAAGTCTGCACGCCCTAAGTTTTCTGTCCAGCCAGGGGGAGAGACCAAGGAAGTTCCGCTGTCTCTTGATGACTCTTCCAAGACAGTTCATCTGGGGGCCAATCTGGACCCCAAATAGGAAAGCGAGCTCATTGCCTTCCTCCGAGTTAATGCAGACGTGTTTGCCTGGGAGCCGTCTGTTATGCCCGGGGTCCCAAGGGAGGTTATCGAGCACAAACTGACAGTCCGGCCGGACAAAAAGCCTGTTCGCCAGAACTTCGATGCTTTTCGGACTTCAAGCAGGGGATCATCAAGGATCGACAGGCAAGTCGCTCATTCTTTGGTTTCATTCACGAGGTTGATCACACCGAGTGGTCGCCAACCCTATCATTGTAAAGAAGAAAGGCGACAAGTGGAGGATGTGTGTCGATCACACGATTTGAACGCCGCTTGTCCTAAGGACAATTTTCATTGCCAGATAGACCAAATGGTCGACGCGATCATGGATGCCCACTCTTGAGTTTTTGGATGCTTACTCGTTATCACCAAATAAGCATCTCCTCCGAGGATGAAGAGAAGATCGCCTTCATCACCCCTTCGCGCTTTACGCTATAATGACCATGTCTTTCGGTTCGCACAATGTTTGGTGCCACGTTCGGTAGCTTAATGGAGAAAATTTTTCCGCAGTAGCGGAAGAAATTGAGGTCTATGTCGATTTACATAGTTGTAAAGAGCAAGTATGCTCCAGATCATTTAAAAGACTGGCGAGACTTTTCGTAATCTCACCAGGCATCGAATTAAATTAAATCCAGAGAAGTGTACCTTTGGTGTTCGATCTGGAATGTTGCTCGGCTATGTAATTGGTTCGCAAGGAATTTATGCTAACCCTGAAAAAATCGAGGCCATTGAAAACATGCAGACTCCGATTACCGTCAAGGAAGTTCAGAGCCTAACAGGACGGATGGCTGCTCTAAGCAGGTTTATTTTTCGTCAAAGCGAACGCGGACTGCCCTTCTTTAAGGCCCTGCGCAAGCACAATGGCTTTGAGTGGACAGAGGAGGCTGACAGATCCTTACAAGATCTAAAACAATACCTGTCCAACCCACCTGTCTTGACTACCCCGCGTCACGGCGAGCAGCTTTTACTGTATCTTGGCTGCACGCCGCAAGCGGTGAGCGCGGTCTTGACAGTGGAAAGGGAAGGCATCCAGCGACCAATCTATTACGTGAGCGAGGTGCTTCATGGATCAAAGGAGCATTACCCTGAGGTGCAGAAGTTGCTCTATGCCTTGCTCATGTCCTGCAGGAAGCTTCGCCACTACTTCCTGGGTTGACGAAGTTCCTTCCGTCCTCTGGGCCGTTCGCACCACAACCAGCCGGGCAACCGGGGAAACTCCTTTCCAATTGATCTACGGTGCAGAAGCCATCTTGCCCGCCGAAATAGTACTCGGCTCGCCTCGCACGAGCTCGGTCAACTTGGTTGACTCTGAGCAAGAGCGCCTACTCGAACTCGATCTCCTCGAAGGCACACGCAACCGGGCACAAGTCAGAATAGCGCGCTACCAGCAGGATCTTCGCCGGCACGCTGCCAAATCTGTTCGACCAAGGGCTTTAAAGGTGGGCGACCTCGTTTTGCGCCGTGTCCAGAACCTGTCTAATGCCAACAAGTTAACTCCCTGTTGGGAGGGCCCGTTCACGGTCATTTCTCCTGCTCGCCCGGGGGCGGTTTGCCTGGCAATGGAGGACGGGAGAGAGCTGACCAGCACTTGGAACATCGACCTGCTTCGTAAGTCCTTTGTGTAGGTTTTTCGTGTGTTTGCTTAGCTTCGCGCTTTTTGTCAAACTTCGCGCGTTAGTTCGTCCAAGTCTCTCGTGCTGCCATGTAAAGTTCAATCCAATGAACAGTGAATATTCACGGCCCCCTGCGGCCCTTTTCACTTCTTGTCTTCTCAGACTACTCCCTCCCTGGTAACACTTCATGGCTGCCCGGTCTTGCAAACCCTTGGCTCCGCAATCTTCAGGGTTTCTCTGCCCGTATCTAATTTCAACAAGTTCCTAAATTCAGAGTTGTGTAAACGGCTTTTTCGCCTAGCGGCTAAGTCTGCTCTCGTAAGCCCTCCGCGGCAGAGGCACTTACCGCTCACGGCACAACCACTTGGCGAAGCCTGCTCTCGTAAGCCCTCCGTGGCAGAGGCACTTTCCTTATTCGGTTACCTTCGGAATCGCCTAACTTACGTTAACGAGCAGTTCGTAGAACAAGTCGATCAGGATGCGGGTGTCGCTCTATCTCTCTACGCACGTGCTCGAATTCACAAATTTAGGTCTTCGAGCATTGTCCGCACCGGGGGCTAGGGTGTCGCTCTTTCTCTTGTGCACCTGTTCGAGTTCGCAAACTCAGGTTTTCGAGCAGATGCACAACGGGGGCTGGGAGCTAGGCCAAGCGTTCTACCGTTTTTCTTAAAACCTCCTAGCGCTGTTTCGCCTTTCTCTTAGTTTCTGCTCGTTCTTGTCTTTTTGCTGCTCTTTTTTGCAGGGAAAAGGTAAGTCTTTATTTACATAACCAAAAGTTTACAGGTACAAGGCCCTTTTTGGGTACAATCCTATTGCTACTTCGAAGCAAGCTGCTCTTTTAGCGCCTCGTTCTCTATTTCGAGGCGCAGGACTTCCCTTTGGGCTTTGAACCCTTCTCTGACCTCAGCTCGGAGATGTTCGGCTTCCTCCTTGCTGTGCCTGGCCTGCTCCGTTGCCTTTGCACGGAGAGCCTCGACCTCTTCAGTCTTGGCGCGCAGCTGCTCGGCCAGATCTTTGCTCTTACTAGCTCGCTGCTCGGCGGTCTTGAGCTGCTCGTCCAGCTCCTTGACCCTTCTCTCCGCGGTGCTCGCCCTGGCGGCCAGCCCGTGCATCTCCTCGGCCTCCTCCTGTGATACCCACAGGACGGAGATCTTCTCCTGGAGAGCCGCGGAAGACTGCCTCTCCTCGGTCAGCTGGACCTTAAGCTTTTTTACCTTAGCCTTCAGTCGGCTTTGGCTTTGGGCCGGTGCGAGGCACTCCCCCTCGAGCTCC
This sequence comes from Raddia guianensis, assembly GCA_036346415.1. NCBI lineage: Eukaryota > Viridiplantae > Streptophyta > Magnoliopsida > Poales > Poaceae > Raddia > Raddia guianensis. Next base: position 12,789,596 of record CM070541.1, on the reverse strand, counting down.
TGTGCTCGGAATTCCTGCAAGGCTCCCAGCATAGCGCTGTGCTCAATGCCGACGCCTTCTTCGAAGTCATCCATGGTACCCTGCCAGACCTAATTGAGAGAAGAATAAGTTTATCAAATTCAGTTGCCCGTGGCTTAAAAATTGCAAGTTCCGGTTTGGGGGCTCACTTCTCGGAGTCTCTTCTTCAAGTTTTGGCTAAGGCGCTCTCCGAGGCCGTGGGTGGCGAATCCTCGGCTGCTCGGAGCGGTCGCAGCGTGGAGCTCTTCGCGTCGCGACTTCCTCCTGCCGGAGCGCGCCCGCTTGGGGGCTCGCTCCCTTCTCTTGGAACCTTCAGCCCTCGGAGGGCCGACGGCCGCAGCTTCGCCGCCGCTGAATCCCTGTGTGAGTATCCTCAGGCAAGCCCGGCACCGCTCTGCTCGGCGATGCCGGAGGGATCACGGACAAGGCCTCTGGAGCTCCTTGCCCGCGATCGGATCCCTGCTCCTCGGCGGCGGCCCTCTCGCTTTGCTCGCCAGGAGCTCCCGTCGCTATAGGGATGGACTGCCCCTGCGACGAGGTGCCCGGTAGGACCGACTGCTCGGTCCCACCTCGGGCAGCTTGTGGTGCCAACACCTTGGCCCCGCCTTCTGTGGCGCCGTGCGCCGCTCCTTCCACCTCCCGCCGCTCCACTGCGCCTTTTAGCGCATCAAGCTGATCGCTGGAGCCCGGCGGCAGCACGCTCCACACCGCCAGCTTGTCCTTGAGGGCGAGCAATCTCACTACCTGTGATGCACCGTGCAGGTGCTCGGGCAGTAAAGATCGCTCGATTGCCGCGCCTGTGTCATCGGTGGCGATTTCCTCCTGGGCAGCTGGTGAAGAAGGAATGCTTTAGGTCCTACGAGGTGCGGATAGCTGTACAGGCGAAGGGCTTGTCATTACGTACCTGCCGCAGAGGACTTGATCTTCTTCTTCCTCGCCACAAGACGAAGGTTGCGCCCCTTGCTCGGCGGCTCCTCGGCTTCTTGTTCGCCTTGGCCTCCGGGCGCTATGGCGACAAACTCGCTCTCTCTTGAAGGCGCTTTTCTGCAGCAACGCAAGAATAGATTCCTTGCGCGCTACCTCTCCCTCTAGCCGCCTCTGCTCGGCAACCTGTTGCAACTGTTCCATATGGCCTGGGTGAGCCTGCGTATAGCATACGAGCCATAGGGTCAGGTTCCGTACCTCCTCGCCGCTTTTCTCAATGAGGACGGAGGGACTTGGGCGTTTCCCGCTTGGCTGGCCACGCGCGCGCCTGGCTTCCTCGGCGCGCTTCGTTGCTGCAGAAGGCTTCTTTGAGGGTTGGCGGCCGCCATGGCGCGGCGTGCTCCGCGTCGGCACGGCAGCCACCTTGGGCTTCGCGGCCACCTTGGCCTTGCCTTTCCTCGCTTCCTCGGTCTCGGAGAGCTCCTCCACGATCCCTCCAAGGATCAGCTGGTCCTCCTGTTTGTTTGGGAAGCGAATGTTAGCATTTTACGATAGTGCAAGTCTAGCGACGTAAACGAAGATCTAAGTAACTTACCTCGGATGTGCAGACGAGCACGTTCCTCTGGCACGTGTAGGCCACCTCGCCGATGACCTCACCGTCCTTCCTAGCAGCCTTCGGTCGGTCAGTTGCATTGCCCGAACAGAAGAAGTCGTCAGTTCCTGTTCGGATGAAATCATCATGTGAAGGTCGAGTCTTAAAGGCACTTACCCGTACTCTCCCTGGTGATGTCTTCCTATCCTTCTATCTTGTAGAAGGGGTAGGATCTCCTCCGCAGCGGACAGATCCTGCTCGCTGTGAAGTCGCGGATGATCTCCCTGCCCGTGAGCCCGAGGCCTACGAGGGAGGCGATCTTCCGTGTCAGGTACCAATCCTCGTCGGACAGCTCCAGCCTAGGCATTGGGGTCCCTTCGCTGAAGCCTGTCCGGTGAAGATGAGCTTGCTGTCGTCGCTCCGCTTGGTGTAGAACCATCTCATCCACCACGCGCCCATCGAGTCGAGCAGTGGTGGACGAGGGTATGGCGCGTCGTCGGCGGTGGCCCCGGAGCTTGAGGTAGTAGCACCCAAGTGCCGAAGCGGCGGAGCTGCTCCTCGTCACTGTATAATAGTGGAGAAACAGCCCCACCGGCGGATCGATTCCCAGATAGCCTTTGCACAGGTGCGCGAAGACGGCCATCTGGAGGATGGAGTTCGGATTGAGGTTCGCCACCTCCAATCCGCTGATGTTCAAGAAGGCATCCACGAAGTACCTTTCGGGAGACCTCAACCCGAACAGTGCGAACTGCTCGAAGTTGACGAACTCGTCCTCGAGCGGTTCCGGTGTTTCCTCCTCCCCGGGCAGCCTCCAGCTACCGGTGTCGATGTGGCCTTCCTCCTCCTAGATCTTCAAGTCTTCCTCGGTCAAGCTAGTGCCTGTGAATTTGGCCATAGCAGTCCCCAGGATGGACGAACAGCTTTGGGGGTGGGTGGTGGCTGTTTGATGCAGAGCGCGGTTGGAACATGGCATGGGAAGGAAATGCGTGAGAACGAAAGTGGCAAGCCGTGGGCGGTTTGGGTGCTTTTATAGTCCCAGACGAGCAGCTCTGCAACGGATTTTCGCCACAAACTGCTAGTTTTTTACTGCAACGGCTAAGTAAAAACGGTCGACTGTTTTCACTCCGCAGCGTAAGTTACCGTTGAGATCTGCCAACGGCTACTTTTCCCAGTATCTGCACTGAGGACTGAGTGCTCTGCTCGGACAGATATTCCTTGTTCGACGCAACAGAGTTCTGTTTGAGAGAACCATAACCTGCTCGGTCGTTCGTTGTACGTCCTCGTAACAGCGATATTTCCCTCTTCGTGACTTGGAGTCTCAAGAGGAAGACCCCACTCTAGTGAGTCCTTCCACTTGAGTCTCAGGAGCTAGCTGTCGGGGATAAAATCATGGCCCATTGCCATGGCCCACTCCCTGACGGCCTAATCGAACAACCTACTAGGGCCCAGTTTCCTAGAATGTTCTATTAGGCCCATGAGCATCCTACCGAACAGCTTCCTGGCTGGCACGGTGCGTAACGGCCTAGGATTCGTGTTTGAGTCCGACTCGAACAGAGTTCTGCACGACTACGTGAAGACCCGGACGTTGGTTTCCCGGATTGGAACAGATGTCGTGATCCCCAAGAATTGGAGTATGCCTTATCTATCTTGGGATGTATTTGACATGTATCGAGTTCGTTACGGACTCGTGGTCAGCCCGGCCCGATTATCTCTCGGTAGGTCGGTTGCTCAACACTATATAAGCAGGGCCCCTACGGAGTGTTGAGGGGCCAATCCAAGACGACCTGAAGCCATCAGACTTTAGGAGATCGCATATTGCTTCTTGTACACACACAATCTCGCTGAGACCTGTTCATCTCGTCGAGTTTCCTCTTTGTAATCTTCTTTGATATAAAGAAAGGCTGGACGTAGGGCTATTATCTCTCCTGAGAGGCCTGAACCAGGATAAAAACCGGTGTCTCCCTGTTCGTCGTTGGTTGTTGTTCGCTCTGTTCGGCGTGTCTCCTATCTCCCCTTTCTCAAGAACCTTAGTTGACTTGAGATCGATATCTCAACCGTCGACAGTGGGCAATGCACTTGTACCTTTCAACACTCCACCCTCACATGGAGTCTCCCTGATGGCCTCAGATGCAAAATAGGAATGAGATTCTTATTTAATTGTGCCGGCTAGGATATTTTTGAACTCAAGACCTCTAGTTGAGATACCACAATATTAAACTATATTCACAATCTAGTTCATCTAAAAGTCTAACCTGACGAGGAAGAGTGGATAATGCAATTATACTTTCCAACATGAACAGAAGACTAGGCAAAAATGTGATCGAATTAACATGGTATGCATTCGATGACAGAAATATGGTAAGCCGTAGTATGATCTATTGATCGCTGGCAGATATATAGTTGGGCCTGCTAAAGCTCAACTGATTTTAATGGGCTTTCTGGGCTTGGCAACCAGGCTAAGGATAGAGCTCGGTGATGGACAGGAACCCCAAAACGGGTCTCGTCTTGTGCCGACTGAACCCTGCATCAGCGAAGATCTTACGCCATTCTCGCTCATCACGCTCTTTGCCTGACGTCATCACCATCATGAGCAGATCGGCCAAGGCCTGGGCTTCGAACATGGCGTCGGAAGCCGACCCAACCACTGTGTCTATGATGATTACTTTCGCCTCTTTCTCTCGAGAATGTATTGCCTTTCTGCATTTTGTTAAGATCTTGATGCAATCCTCGTCATTCCAGTCGTGAAGCACGTACTGTAACAAACACAAGACAATTTGTTCATTGAGCACTTAAACACCTTAATATTAACAACCTTGATGTATAATGCAAGATTCAAGTGATTGAAAGCTAGTGGGCAAAGAATTTGACACAAATTTCTGATAAGGGATTGACTCCCACACAGTCGACTGGCCCCTATAGGGGTGCCCAGGCGATTTTCTGGGCCGTTGGATTAAGATCCAACGGCTCAGATCTCTCCTCCCCTTTTCTTCCCCCTCCCTCTCTAGCTCTCTCCGACGCCTCACGCCTGCTCTCTCCCGATCCCTTTCTCGCCTCGCCTCGCCAGTACACGCGCCGCCCCTCCAGCCACCACTCAGCCGGCGGCGCCTCCACGCCGCCCGCCCCATCCTCCCACCGCCACCCTAACCACACGGCCGGCGACGCCAGATCCGCCACGGCGACGCCCGCCGCCATCTCCCCACTCGGCTGGGCGCCGCCGCCGCCTCTAACGAACCCACCCAACCGCCGGGCCGCCACCCCCCCAACCCTCAATCTAAGCCCGGGGAGCACTGGAGATCCCGAACCCCCAAACCCTATTCCCTAACCCGGGCGGCGCCGGCGGCCGGAGACGAGGAAGGTGGCGGCGGAGCTACCGGAGACGAAGAAGGTACATGTGCTCCCCCTCCCTCCCTCATCCCCCTCCAAATTGCCTGCAATGGAGAAGATCGGGGCAGTCGCCTGGGCGGGTGAACTGCCGCCCAGGCGACTGCCATTGAGCAAAACCGTTCTGATAATTTTTGGCTTAATTATACGTTGAGCAACACAGCGTCAGTGGGTGGGATGGAATCCATCATGTTGCCTGCGATGTATTCGACGACTCCATCAGCTGGGATGCTGTTGATCACGTTGGGAAGGTCCAGCACCGAGCACTTGACGTGCGGGAAGGCGTTGGCGATGGCCCTCGCCGCCGTGCCGGTGCCGCCGCCGACGTCGACCAGCGAGCTCACGCCGTCAAACACGTCGCCGCACTTGGCGACGACGAAGTCGATCGCCACCCGGCTGTCGGACGCCATGCCGGCGCTGAAGACGGCGTTCATCTCAGCGTCGCGGGCCATGACGCCCCACGCGTCCGTGCCGTGCGCCATCTTGAACGGCATCTCGGCGGCCGCCGCGCCGCCGTCGCCGGCGAACCACTTGGACAGGTGCATCGCCGCAGTGACGTGGTACTTCTGGGTTTGCGAGAGCACGAACGGCGAGAGGCTCCCGCGCCCGCCGGCGCCGGCGTCGTCCACGAGGAGGCAGGACACTGGCGTGAGGCGGTACACGCCGCCTGCTCCAGATGCCTCACCGGCTGCGCCCTCCCGTGCGGCGGAGGCGGAGGCATCGACGGCGAAAACACCGATCGCGGCGAGAAACCTCATAAGGCGAGGAAGGTAGGGCCTCTTGCTCTCGGGCATCGGGACGGCGGCGAGAAGGTCGGGCAGCGTGGCGGCGCCGCCAAGGCGATAGATGGCGTCCGGGATCCCGAGCTTGACGGTGCACTCGAGCGCCATGGATTTGAGGTAGCCGAAGGTGAGGTTCCAGAGCTCGGCGTGAGCTTGAAGAAACTCCGGGCTGAACGATGCCGCCATTGGAGGTGTGTTTTGCGACCGTGCGAGACTGTGAGGTCTCTCTCCGCCCATGGCGATGTGGCGACTGGCCACAGTTTTGTAGGCTCGGAGCCTCGGATACGCTGAGAAGAGTGGCTCAAGGTCAAGTGTTCAATTAATGCAGTAGCATGCAGGGTTCCACTGCCTGGTGTGCCCCCTGTCACCATGCTGCGTTCCATCGGTTGGGAGCATTGCTTGAAGGTTTCTAAAAAGATCTTAAAACGCTATTGGGAACAACCGAAATCTTTACGGATGCCCGACTGACGTGCAGGCGGTATGGGCCTACTGACGTGCCCTCGCATGTGTGTGTGAAAGAAAAGACCTCGCATGTGTGTGAAAGAAAGAAAAAACATTTAGGTGGGACCAATTAATGAAAGGTTAAACTTTCTTAGAAATACGAAAACAACATTTCTGACTCTACACATACAAGCATAAAAGAATAATATAGCAATAAACCTTTGGTTGTTAGGCCATATGTTACACATGCTCACACAAACAGTATTGGACATCGACAGTGAAGCAGAATGATCGAGCTTCATGAGCCCATATGTGCATTAGTTTCTTGCAAGCAATTAATTAATTAAGCACCAGTCTCTTTTTTGGCTATGGATAAACCTCGATGATGGATCGGATTCCCAGCATAGGTCTAACTTTGTAGCGACCGAATCCAGCGGCCTCGAAAATCTTCTTCCACTCGTGCTCATCGCGTTCCTTGCCACCAGTTGCCACCATCATCATTAGATCCATCAAGAGCTGCGCCTCATGCACCGCTCCAGATGATGATCCAACCATTGCGTCTACAATTACCACCTTCCTCCTGCTTCTCGGGAACGAATGATCTTCTTGCATTGTGTCAAAATCTTCACACAATCTTCGTTGCTCTAATCATGTAATACCCACTGCATGTAATCCACAATTCATTGATTAATCGAAGCTCCACATGTGTAGGGCACAACATGGATATTGGAAAAATTACCAAAATAATCAACAATTAAATAGAAAATTAATAAAATAATCCACTTGGTAAAAAATACCCGAAATGGCACTGAGTCCCGCCACTCCGCATGGCTGCCACCACCTGGCATGGCGCGTCATGGAGTCGCCACCACCGGTGTGGCCGGGCGCAGAGTCGCCACACCCAGCGTGGCCGCGCCTCTCATCGCCACCACACAAGCGCCCCACCAAGACGCCTCGCATGCACAGGCGCACAGCCACACATGCACATGCATGCATACACTGCACACACGTAGTAATCACCTTCTTAATCACCGCCGACTCTGATCACCTTCCTTAATCCGTATACTCCTTTTCCTTTTCTTATTTCTTTTCTTTCGTTTCCTTTTCTTCTTCTTTTCTTTTCTAAAAATCACTTATATCATCCATAAATATGTGATCCATAAATCACTTAATCACTTTTCTTTTCTTTTCTTTTCTTTTCTTTTCCAAAAATATATCATCCATAATAAAAAATATATCATCCAAAAATATATCATCCATAATCACTTAATCCATTGTAGCACGAACTTTTGAGAAGTTTGTTTTTTTCACAAAGTTTTGAAGTAAGAATATTTAGAAATTTCTATCAAATGAAATCATACCTTTCGGTGCTACTACATGTATTCTAAAAAATTACCAAAACATTTTGAAGAAATTATGTACTGTATCTTTGTGAGGTCTGGGACTAGTACGTAGCATTGCACTGGTGTGCTTTCCTGCGTGTCACGTGATAGTTGTTACGTATGCATGAGCGGTACACATACATCTGCAGCATACCACGTTTTGTACATCTGCATGCATATTTGCGGGAAAATACCACGTTTTGTACTAGCATCACGCATTCATGCTTGACGGCTTAAGCCTCAACGAACACCACAGATATTCAGATATCCATAGCATGACGCTCATATCTGCTAATTAATCTGCACTATGCAAAACAAGGCAGCTTCCTCCCTAATCAACCACCCCCTGCAAAACAATATTGCTTAACTGAGCTCCAGCTAGCTCTTGCCGGGAGCAGACGCTCTAGCCATGCGAGGTGGCGGGAGCTGTGCCGTGCGCCGTGGCTGCATGCAGCTCTGCTCCTGCCGTGCCGTGTGGCTTATTTTATTAAATACGATTTAAGTGTTGATTATTTTAAATATTTTTTCCATAGATATTTAGGTGGGACCTACCGACGTGCATGTGGTCTGGGCAACGTTGCCCTCGCCCAGAGTGGCAGCCACGCGCGACATGTCCGTGCAGATGGGACGTCCGACTTGCAGCCTTTTCCAAAAAATCGCCTTCCCGAGTTCCTGTCATGCAAAATGACAAGAAGAAATAAATAAGTTTTCTTGCAACGTAATGTTCAAGCTAACCAAGAGCATGCATGAAATGTGTGTTTGTATGTTTTCCGAGCTAGCTTTGGCTTGCACGTGCTCATTCTGCTTAATTGAAAATGGATGGCGACTCTAGCTCCTTTTCTGAATCATCTTTGTCCACGATTAGTTTTGGTTTTTTTTTTTAGCTAACGACAGCACTTTATAGCTTAAAGAGCATCATTACACAGTATATCACGGATACAATCCGCGATTACAGAACGGTAGACAGTGCTAATCAGATGCTCCGAGTTACGAGCTAAAGTATGGGCTGTTTTTTTTAGCAAAAGGCAGGAGAACTGCCATAAATTGATCAAAAGTAGGGAAAGAAGTACAGGATGGGGGGAGATAGAGGCCCCTCCCCCTGTGGGCCGAGTGCAACTAGTTAACTAATTACAAAGGGTGCGCATGCGGCCTCCCAGAGACGCAGTTCATCAAGAAGCTGACATAGGAGGATCGGGGCAGTCCTCTCCACCTGGCGGAAGCTGACACCGGTCACATAGGTTGGTATGGCTTGCGCCACAGATTTGAGCATCACTTCTTTGCGGGCCCGGGAGAGGGGCCGGTCTGTCCAGCCATTGACCCGTTTCCAGATTCTATCAGGCAGCGGCTTGAAAGAACTTGTGATTGATCTGCAGATCTTCGTGGGCATACCCAGTAAATGTCACAACCTCGGCTTCACCGGGATCTACCCATGATCCATTGCTAGTCCCAGAGATCAATACTAGTAACTCATGAGCGACTTGGGTCGAGCATCACAACACAATCATCATAACTAAGAAAATATTATAACAAGTGTAAAAGTAATTGTACCACAACTACTTATTACAATAGTTTTCACTGAACTCTATATAGTAATAATATTCAGCGTAGCGGAAACCCAAATGATATGCAAGAATAAATATATCGATGCTCTCTAATCCAACCCTTGAGACGATAGCTAATCTTCTGCAAAGTCCGGCACAGAATCCTCCTGATCCTGCGGGCAAACCGGGACCGAGTCTTCTCCTGAATAAATATATCCGTGGTTTGTATAGTGAGTACACGGCTACCCAGTAAGAATCCTTATATATGAATGCTCGGGTATAACAAGAACAGGATGGTTAATTTGCATAAACACCTATTCTAGTCAATATTAATTAAAGTGTTGCAAAATCATTTGTTGAACAATTAATGAAGATGAACGAACTCCCCAAGGTAACAAACAGAGCTCGGCTTCAGAAGCCCCTCTGCAAAACTGCACAAGCCTCGAATACTCAAAACCAAAACCAACCCATCAGGTTATTATTAAACACATGAGACTACCATGTACGACCTTCCTCCCCTCCCATAACCGTGGAAACGACTATCATGATAGTTTTAACTCTGCAGAGTGTAGCACACTTTACCCATAAGCCGAGTGGTACTTTACGTCTTAGCTCTTCCTTAGGAGCCCAGACCAAGTAACAATACAAGGCGATTCATTAGTTCCCTCTGTTAACACTGATACCCCCTCTAACTATAAGGTTTAGACACTCGGGTCCCCCTCTTGAGCCAACGAACCACAGCCCGATCTTTTCAAAGTAAAGTGTGTTAACAGTCTTCCCTAACTACTAAGCCAGGACTAACACATGTTGGCCGGCATGCTAATGCTAGCACTTATGGTTGCGCTTGTATGGTTTTGCCGGATAAGCACACGTCCAAAGTCCTTAGACCAAGGTGACTACCTCCACAACAATCCACATTCCACAAAACCACCCGACTTGCCACCTTTAGTCAACACACGCCACGTAGGTTTTAGTTGATTAGGTTATTAAGTAACTCAGCACCTCCAATCATACCAAGTCACAAGAATAATTAAATGATGAACCTAATCAACTATCAACCCACGAGCACTAGCAACTAAGCACAAGGATAGGCTAGGAAAATAACTAAGGCAGCAATAAACAAGTTAAATACACAGGGTCAATGACGCAGTGTGAATATAATAGGTTTCTAATTCCCTTCCCATCATTTTATGCATGAGAAAAATAAATAAAAACAATAAACGGAAGAGTTTTGTAAATTGGGAGAGCAAGATGCAAGCTATCTTGCCTTGGTAGTACTCCGGGTCTTAGAATCCTCCTCCGATCGGCTCCTGGAAACCTCCCGAGCAACGAAAATATAGACGATCTACACGTATATGCATATGTGTAAGAAACAACAAAACAATCAACAGAACATATAGCTCAATAAAATATATAAAATTCTAGGCTATAAGGGAAAATAATGGCTCTGGAATCACTTAATCTGAAGTTCGGATGCTCCCGGAACAATTCCTGGAAGTTTTGGGAAAATCAGAAAACTCTAAAAAGATTAAACCGGTTAAAAGAAGGAAAACCGGCTGAACCGGTGGCGGCTCAGCGTAGCACAGTGGCGACACGCGGCGCGCTCTGGTTGGCCAAGGCGGCGCGGGGCGACGTGGCAACGACGCGTCTTGGCGGTGGTAATCTTGGCGGGAAGTGGCGGCGGCTTGACACGCGACGGCGGCGGATGAGGACGCGTGGCGGCACGCGATCGGGCGACGGCGCACCATCGGCGGGCGACGCGGGCGGCGCTGGGGAGCAACGCAGCGCGTGTGGTGCGGGCTGGCGGCGGAGGTGGGGACACGCGTCGGGCGCTGAGGGGCGCGGGTGATCTTGTGCGGCGGGCGCTATTGGACGAGGTCGCCCGGGCGCGAAAGGACGGCGCAATGGCGCTAACACCGGCGAGCGATTCCGAGCGCAAATCTTCACCGAATTCAACAATCAAGGTACCCATCTGGACCGTCTCGACGAGATCTACAACATGGCACCATCTAATCTTGAGTTTGGTCAAGGCACAGAGAGGGGTCTGTAGACAAGGGTTTCGGTGGGGAGGATTTTTGACGGTTAGGGTTTGGGACTTGAGGGATTTCGTGATGAGGACTTGGGACAGGGATCTTGGGGGGTTTATATAGTGCCAAGGATGACCAGGGCTGGGCCTTGGGCTAACAGGTGTTGGGTTAGGACTCGAATTCTAATCCGGGTAGAATTCAGATAGCTGCGAGCTTGTTTAACAAGAAAACAGAGTTTCCTTTACTGGATTGGGCTGACATTTGGAGGGTAATTCGGATTAGGCTTCAAAAAGGTCCCCTCCAGATTTGAGCACGAGATTCCCTCGTTCACTCATTATTTGATGGATTTGACGAGCTCCCGGCAGAACGGCAAAACTTCAAGGAATCACGAGCTAGCTTTGGAATTTGGGCATGAAATTTTGAGGGTTGCTTGATGATGGCTTCAAAGAATTACTGGAATTTTTCCATAATTTTTCAAAAGGGTCTTCTAGGGTTTTGTCTTAAACCTTAGTTTAAATTAATTTAAAACAGGGTTTCGTATATAACAATTCCCTTTTAATTTACTTTTGAGTTTTCGAAAGTACAAGTGACATACGACAAAATAGAGGATGTCACAGTAAATTATCATGTAAGCCCTCGATGGAGACCTGGAAGCAATTTTCCACGGCGCACTTAACTGAGTCCAGGCAACGGGTCCCGAAGAAGATGGAGGACTTGTGAAAGTTAATTTTCTGACCCGAAGCATTGTAATAAGATTGCAGCGTTGACCTTAAAGCATTGAGACTCGTCGCATTACTTTTGGCAAAGAAAATACTATCATCTGTGAAGAGTAAGTGAGAGATCCGAGGACCGTGTCTGCCGTTTCTGATGCCAAGCAGTTCCCCCTCCTCCTCCTTTCTCTTAAGCAAACAAGAGAGCCCCTCAGTGCAAAGCAAAAAGAGATAGGGGCTAATAGGGTCCCCTTGTCTTAGTCCCCTAGTCGGGATCACTAGTGACATCAAATCCCCATTAATCCTGACAGCATATCGCACCTTCGTGACACAACGCATCACCGTATCAATCCAAGACTGTGCAAATGCTAGCTTCAACAGGCAGCCTTGAAGGTACGACCATTCAATTCGGTCATAGGCCTTCATCATGTCAATCTTGAGAGCAAAGAAAGGCTTCTTGACATGCTGTTTATGAATCGAATGCAAGCACTCAAAAGCCACCAGAGCACAGTCCGTGATCAGCCTACCTGGCACAAAGGCACTTTGAAATTCCGAGACAATCTCAGGCCTAAAGACTTTGAGTCTATTAGCCAACACTTTTGAAGCTAGCTTATACAATACATTGCACAGACTGATCGAGCGGAAGTTGGCAAGGTGGTCTGCATTGCTTACCTTAGGGATGAGCACAATAACAGAGTCACATATCCCCTCAGGGATTTCTTCCCCCGATAAAAACCCCCTGATGGCATTGCAAACATCCTCCTTAACAAGATCCCAGTGAGTCTGGTAGAACAGCGCCAGGAAACCATCAGGTCCCAGGGCCTTAGTTGGCCCCATCTAGAAGAGAGCCGTCTTGATTTCTTCGTCAGAGTACGGCTGGCCAAGTTCCTCATTGGTGGAGGCATCAACCTTAGCCGGGATAGCATCCAACACTTCTTCAAAGGCCGTGCACGGTTCTGAGGTAAACAGGTTGGCATAAAAAGCCTCAGCCACCTGCAATAAACCCTCATGGCTGGTACAGCGGGTGCCATCCTCCTTGATTAAACAGCCAATCCTATTTGTTCGGTGTCTGGCCGAGGCCTGCGCATGGAAAAAGGCAGTGTTTGGATCGCCTTCCTGAAGCCAATCAACGCGAGATCGTTGGCGAGCCATAATCTCCTCCCTCTCAAAGAGTTCACAAAGTTCTTTCTCAACCATTCTCTCTTCGCGTAGCAGATCATCAACAACTGGAGAAGAGCGTAACTTCTTCAATTTATGCTCGCCAATCTGAATCTGCCTGCGGACAGACCCAAAAGAGATCCTGCTCCAATCCCGAAACGAACTGGCCAGATGTTGCAGATTCGACCATGTAGAATATAGGGGGGGGGGGGAAAAACCACCACCCCCCACACTCCAGGTATTCTCCACCACCTCTTTGTAGCTGTCTGCCCTAATCCAAGCAGCCTCGAAGCGAAAACCGTGCATGACTGGGCCAACGGACCGGGTCTAAGCCCGATCAAAGAGAGTAATGTAGACCGCATAATGATCCAAAGAGGTCGTAGCCACATTTTTCACCCGACAATCATCAAAATGGTGCATGAAATCCCCGTTAGCCACCGCCCGATACAATCACACCTTGATATTGCTTTGACCAACATGTCTATTAGTCCAGGTGAATTTCGGGCCAATAAAGCCCAGGTCAATGAGACCACAATCATCCAAACATCTCTTGATTCCATCTGAGCATCGGTGCGGTCCCGCCACCCCAGATGTTCATCATAACAAAGAACCTCATTGAAATCCCCACAGCAGACCGAAGGCCCTGCCCACTGTCCATGAAGCTGACGAAGCAGGTCCCAGAAGATATGCCTAGATTCACGTCTCAGCTCCCCGTAGACGAAAGTCGCCCGCCAAAGAGTACCCTCCCCAGCAGACACCACTGCATCGATGCATTGGGGGTTGTAACCCCGAACTGATACCGTGACAGCATCAGACCAAAAGAGCGCAAGGTCACCACTATGGCCTTCGCAATCAACACCCAGAGGGCCTGAAAAGCCCAAAGACCACATCATCCTCCTCACTTTATTTTCCCTCATCTTCGTCTCCGAAACAAAGAGGAGGGAAGGTCTGAAAGTCTTCACTAACCAGCGAAGCTCACCAACCGTCGCAGCCGACCCCAAACCGCCACAGTTACAACATAGGAGACTCATTGCGTCCGGCGGGGCTACATAGCAGCCGCCGCCCGATCCGTTGATCCATCTTGCACCACCCTCTGCTTTTTGGTCGAATCAAAAAACAACCCCTCCAGCTCCAAAGGCTCAGACAAAGGGGCCTTCCCCCTGGAAACAGGAACCAAAGCCAAGCATCCAGCCTCTGGAGTCAGAGTCTCCACCGAGTCACCAGAAAACAGCGGTTTAGCAGACTTCCTCTTCTGTCCCGCGACTGCAGCCAAAAAATCTTCCTGGAAAAGCTTTTTCCCTGGCCCACTGGCATGACCACGTCCGCGGGAAGCTCTAGTCCCCCGGGCTCTGCCACCGGCCTTCATCGGTGAGGTGACTTCTGTTTCCATCTCTGAAACCCCTTGGGAAGGGTCCTTCATACTAATGTTTCTGGGAGCACTCGCTTTGCCGGATCCAACAGAGTGATCTTTGGCAGAGCCTCCCGTAGCACTAACACCCGCCGATGAGGATGCATTGCCAGATTTGGCACTGCTTGATTTCTTGCCCGCCTCATCAAGCACACATAACCTCTTCGTCGCATACGGCAGATTGCTGTCTTCATCACGCTCCGTTGGAGTCGAGCAAACCAGGAAGGAATGTCCCAACATCCTGCAAGAGAAGCAGTAGAGTGGCAGTCGTTCATACTTCACTTCAAAGGATTCCAGTGAGTTATCTCTTTGGGAAAATACTGTGACATAGCGTCGGATGAGAATCTCCACCGAGATCTCCACTCGCAAACAGCATGCTTACCCACGACCCACGGCTTCTTCTGGAGCACCCAATCCCTGTCAATCCGGGTGCCAAACTCTGCCAGGAACAAGTTGTCTACCACTGGGTTGAAAACCAAACCCTTCGGATTGCCCCAAGCCGGCCTCATGGCCGTAGCAATAGTCTGAATGTGAAGAGCGCTGGGAGCCAGAACCTTACCAACCAGGGCTCTAGCCGGGTCAACCAGCTCCGTCACATCTTCGTCCTCCAAGACCACCGCAGTCACCTCCGCCGCTGTGAGGTGAAGCCGTGCCATCATCTCGGCCACCCGGTCGCCTGAACCTGAACTCGAGCCTGAGCCCCTGATGCCATCGCCATGTTCCGCCGCATCCTTTGATTTGCCCTTAACCGCATCCGCCGCCCCTAGAGGAGCACCGCCGCTGCTCAGGATGATCCGTGGCGCCGCCAAGGCTCCCCTCAACCCTTCCTTCGCCGCATCCGCCATTCTCCTGCCCAGAGATCCGATCAGGAAAGCCAAGGGTGGGCAACTGTAAGGACAGCCCTAGGTCACCTCAACCCCCGATACAAGACCCCCAAAGAATCGAGAGAACGGGAGCAACTAGATCTAGGAGAGAAGAGCAGGGGAGGGGACTCATCGAGCGAATCAGCTTCCCCCGTCAGATCGAGGAAACAACTCCCGCGGGCCGAATCGCCGCCACCCGGTCGCCGTTCGCAGGAGCAGCGCGCGATTAGTTTTGGTTTGGATATCCTCGTTCCGTCCATACATGAGTCTAGACAACGTTCTTTGTTTATTTGAGTTGAAAGTAATGAAAACTCTAATCTAAAAAAATTATGACTTATAATGTAAAAATTTGTGACTCATCGAATATGTCAGAAAGAGTTTTAAAATATTTAAAAATTATTTTAAAAACTCTAAAAAGGACAATTTAAAATCTCACAAGAAAAAACTATAAAGTATTACATCATTTGGCTTATAAAAATAATAAATTTTAATTTAACTAATTTAAGCCGATACAAACAAGACCAACCAGAAGGACGTGGTGGTGAGTATGTTAAGATTTGCCAGCCAAAAGACGACAAAAATAAATCAACTATCCTCTAGTGTAAATTTTGATGATTTTTTTCTTCCCCTATTGAGTCTGACGAGTTCTTGCATGCAGGATATTTTGGGATGAACGTGTTATTTTCAAGTTTGACACGGGTTGTTCTTATCTGATAGAATGAATATATCTCTTTCAAAATAAAAGGAAATTCTTTAGAAAAATAATTTTTTAATATTTTGTAAAAAATTATTTACGCAAAAATGGCCATGAGTTTAGAGATTAAGCAAAAATAGGCGGTTGTCGCCCGTTGAAGGGGTGATTGCCACTTTGATGGGCGATCCATGGTGCACCCGTTTTAGCTCTGCGGGGGAGAAGAGTGGTCGCCCTTTGGTTGCACGACAGGTTCGTCTCGCCCATCTCATTGGAGAGCATTGGATGCCCTCGGATGCTTCCTGCGCTACTGTTTCCTGCCCCCCTATCACCCTATGGTAGGGCAACGACACCCTGTTCGGTGATCGCTCTTTTGGGGGTGGGGATGTTAGGGACTTGAATGTAGGAAGGCCGTTGAATGTAGGAAGGCAGCTAAATGTAGGATCGCAGGAAGAAATGGAGGAAGAACAGGCAGAGAAAGAAATGGAGGAAGGCAGCTCAGGGTCAGCTAAATGGTGAAGGAAGGCAGCCCAGGGTCAGCTAAATGGGGAAAAGGGCTCCTGGCCTCGTGCCGACAGCGGAAATCAATTCCCTTTGTGATGGGACAGGGACCTATCAAGCTTTCAATGGGCGATACGGTGGACCCCGCCGACAACGTGAATCGATTCCTCTCGGATACTGCTGGGCTATGGGACAAAAGCCTATCACCCACTGGACGGGTGACAGGGTGGGGCAGGGGAATCAATTGCCCTCGGATACCACTCAGCAACGGGACAGGGGCCTGTTGCCCGTCGGACTGGTGACTGCCAACCTCCGCGACACAGTCACCGCCCAATCGCCCATCGAACGGGTGATCGCCCATTGATCACCTGACGACCGCCTATTTTTGTTTAATCTCCAAATTCACGACCATTTTTGCGCAAAAAATGTTTTAAAAATATAAATATATTTTTTTCAATTCTTTAAAAGTGTTTCTTTTCATGCTAGGCATGGGATGCAAATTTTTATTTTGGAAAGAAAAATAGTTTGGTCAGACTCCCATAGTGAGCAGAATCCCTCTTTGTTTAATATTGTTTGAAGAAAGCATAACACAATAGAATAGGTACTAAATCATATCCCTCTAAGAGCATCTCCAATGGTAGAGTCACATTGTTAGCTATAATGTCTATGTGGCACATCCACAACAGCTTAAAAGATCATATATCCAACAACTTGGCTATAAGCATCAAAATCTGTGGACACATCCAATTTATTACTTTGCCTTTCTTCCTCCGTCCTTTCCTAACTCCATTTCTTCTTGTGCTGCAGCCTTCCCGGCGTGCTCCCTCCCTCCTCCCCTTGCCGCCGCGGAGAATCTAGCCATGGCGCGGCGCGCGGCGGCGAGGTTGCATTAGGGCGCTTGCCTAGCAATCGACGCTTGCCCAGCATGCCCCCTCTCTCCTCCAGGTCATCCCAAAAGATGATATGGATGACTTATAGTTAGCTGATGTGTCTCTATTGGATATGCTCTAAATGTTTATTTTGCCGTGCTTTGATGGGATAGAAGCTACTTGATTAGCAATATAATTATCTAGAATCTGCATATCAATGGACTTTTTTTTTTGGTAAAATCAATGTACTAAATGATTAATTAGAATGTATTTTGCCCGAACAATTTTGTTTTGTAAAAAATGAACATCCCTTTGACTCTAAAATGTTTTTGTGGTATTTAAGTAATGGAGTTTTTTTTTTTTACAAAAGATAACCTTCTCAAAAGAAACTGGAGGAGAGTAAAAAAATGCTGCTTTTGTATCTATAATGACACTATTTAACGTTTTTCTTTGGTTGTCATCTTGTTGGATTAGTATGCAGGCTTGTCCAAATTGCTTTGCATTTAGACCGTTCTAAGAGCATCATTCACTTCTTTAAAGATTGGAGTCATCGACTTAATGTTTGTAAAAATAAGTTAATTTTGTTCGGTGTTTTAGAAATATTACTTTAAATTGTTTGGCTTTGTTGAAATTATTTTATTATTAACAAATATAAAGGTATTTCTTTTGTGCAGGTCATCTTCGGAGAGCTTGTTGGATGAACCAATGGACGTCGCTTCAGCATGAGGTTGATAGGGACTCAATCTCTACGCGGTGTCACTTCTCGAAGACTATTTTATCATCCTTTGCTAATCATGGGTGGATTATAGAAATGGTGTTGGTTTAGTTTTTACTCATTGTAACAGCAGACCACTCTCATGGTTAAGACTTTGTTCCTTGTACCGGACAATATATATACATCGGATGCATATCCCCCAACATTGCATTGCAATGTCAGGGAAGCACATGCAGTGATCATCTGTGAGGAGGAATGGCAGAGAAGAACTGTAGCTACAGTAAAATAATACTGTAGAGAAAATACTTTATCGAAAAGTACTGTAGCAACCTCCTGTATCCATCCATCCTTGATCCGACGGCTCACGATGGAGCAATGTCAGGGTACTGTAGATCCTCTGACATTACAATGGGATGTCAGAGGATCCCAATCCATATACATCTACAAATGTATGGACCGGAATGTTTTTATTATTTTGAAAAATCTAAATACTAAAAAATTCGCTACCAATGAAAGGTCAAACTTTCTTAGAAATATGAAAACAACATTTATGACTCTACACGTGCAAGCATAAAAGAACAACATAGCAATAAACCTTTGGGACAGCGTAACGATCATGATAATAAATAGTGAAAGGGAGTGGGAAGCATCCTACACACAAATTGATAGGCCACACGTTACACATACTCACACAAACAGTATTGGACGTCGACAGCGAAGCAGAATGATCGAGTTTCATGAGTCCATATGTGCATTAGTTTCTTGCAAGTAATTAATTAAGCACCGGTCTCTTTTCTGGCTATGGATAAACCTCGATGATGGATCGGATTCCTAGCACAGGTCTAACTTTGTAGCGACTGAATCCAGCGGCTTCGAAAATCTTCTTCCACTCGTGCTCATCACGTTCCTTGCCACCAGTTGCTACCATCATCATTAGATCCATCAAGAGTTGCGCCTCATGCACCGCTCCAGATGAAGATCCAACCATTGCGTCTACAATTATCACCTTTCCTCCAGCTTCTCGGGAACGAATGGCCTTCTTGCATTTTGTCAAAATCTTCACACAATCTTCATCACTCCAATCATGTAATACCCACTGCATGTAATCCACAGTTCATTGATTAATCGAAGATCCACATGTGTAGGCCACAACATGGATATGGATATATAGATGGCTTGGGACAATTAAACTATCTTTTGTTTTATGAAAAATTCTTAGGTAAGTACTCCCTCAGTTTTTTGTTTGACACTTTTGACTTTTACAAACGTCTTTGGTCAATCATCTTAATAAAAAAATTTATTGCAAAAATGCAAAAATATAAGTTATTCTTGAAGTATCTTTAATAATAAAACAAATCACAACAAAATAAATGATATTTACATAATTATTTTTTTTAATAATAGGAATGATCAAAGGCGTGTCCAAAAGTTAATAGTGTCAAACTGAAAAGAGAACGGAGGGAGTATCATGAAGAAAAGTATGAAACCAAAAAAACAGAAAAATTAATTGCCCACAAATTTGTCAGAACAAGAACCATAGGTTATTGAATGGGAAAGGACCAAACTGATGTTCCTCTTTGGATCCAAGCTCCTTAATGATTTATAGATTATACCTTAAGAAGCACAACATCAGCCGGCGGGATAAAATCCATCATATCACCTACAATGAACTCAACCGTGCCGTCGGGCACGATGGTATCAATGACATGAGGGAGCTCGAGCACCGAGCACTTCAAGAACGGGAAGGCCTTGGCAATGGTGGTTGCTGCCGCACCGTTGCCTCCACCAACATCGATCAGTGAGTTCATCCCCTTAAACATCTCGCCGTATTCACGGATGGCAAAGTTCATCAGGAAGTGAGTGTCACAACCCATCCCTTCGTTGAAGGCCTCGTTGAGCTCCGGATCAAGAAGCATGATGCGCCACAGGTCCATGTCGTGCTCCATCTCGAATGGATTCTTCAGTGCCTTGTCGTCAGTCCCGAACCACTCGCCCAGCTGCAGAGCCCCCTTGGCTAGGAAATGCATGGCGAGCACGAGCGGCGACTGGCTTGCACCGGCGGTGGCGGTGGCGCCGCCGCCGTCGTCGACGAGGAGGCGAGACACCGGGGTGAGACGGTAGACGGCGCCATCGGTTATGGCGGTGGCAGGAGGAGCATCGACAGTGAAGATGCCTGACACAGTTAGGAATCTCATGAGACGAGGAAGGTAGGGCTGCTTGCTTTGGGGCACCGGAATGGCGGCGGCGATCTCCGGGAGAGAGGCCGCGCCGCCGCGGCGGTGGATGGCGGTGGGGATCCCAAGCTTGACGGCGCTGTGCAAGGCCGTGGACTTGAGGTGGCTAAAGATATGGCGCCAAAGCTCCGCCTGGGCTTGCAGGAGCTGATCGGCACTGGTAATTGCTGTGGCCGCAGATTGCTTCGAATTTGCATTCATTTCTGTAACAGCTATATGCAGTCTTGATTCTAGTCTCGTGAGTTGGCCATGTAATTATATAAGAGGCCATCAAGCGCTATCGCGCGTCCTGTCCACATTGATTAGAACGGCACGGGAAATTAAGCGGCTTTGTGCTGCTAGCTTGCAAGGTGCAAGCCGCGCTTCATGATTAGTTCTTTTCGCAATTTACACTTGAAAGCTACCTCTTTAAATTTTGTTCCTTTTGTAAACCAAACAATAGGACAGCAGTTTGTGACCATTTTTATAGGGGTTTTCGTGTTTTATATCAAACTTTTAAAAACAATTTTTCAACAAACCTTTTGGGTCGGCTCTTCAAGCCACCGATCGAGGGGCCAAAGCTTTTTCATATAATACTCCCTCCATTCTTTTTTGTTTGACGCATTTAACTTTCAAGAATGTCTTTGACCATTCGTCATATTCAAAAAAATTATTCAAATATCATTTTTGTGTGATTTGTTTTATCAATAAATGTACTTTAAACATGACTTTTTTCATGTTTGCACTAAATTTTTTTAATAAGACGAATGGTCAAAAGCGTGTTCAAAAGTCAAATGCGTCAAACAAAAAAACGGAGTGAGTAGTTTACTGTAGCTGAAAAGAATAAATGCATTTTCACATTTTTCAAAACCATTTGTCAACAATTTTTTGAGCTCTTCAAGCCACCAATCGAGGGACCAAAGCTTTTTCACATTATAATTTACTGCAACGCGCTAAAAAGAATAACTTTTTGCTATTAATCAAGTAACTGATTTTTTGATAAGTCTCAGTCGATTTTTTCACATATGTAGATGCTTCCGTTGAATCTTTTATATATTTTATATGGAGGTGTTTGATCTACTGTCTAGAAAATGGTCTGAGAGTTAAATAACTCTTATTGTCAAGCCAACCCAAGAGAATAATTCCAAAAAAATGTGTGGGCTAGAAGCCACGTTGTGTCCTACCCCGAGAAAGTGGCCCTGTGCCTATGGATAGTGACGAATAAAATGATCTAGGGGCACGTGACGTGATTTATGGTTGGCTCTCAAGCGTCACATTCATTTCCATGGACGATCGACATGCATGCTAGTGTAACTAAAAGAACATGAATAAAACCTCCACACGATCAGGAATATCCATTTGAGAACGTGCTGAATACATAGAACCTTAACAACGACAATGACAATATCACAATACTGAATAAACCCGCGAAGGAAAATTAAAGCACCATAATAAGTACTGAAAGCGAGTGGAGAACATACACATAAATTGTTAGAGCAGACATTACACGGACTGACACAAACAATTGAACGAGTAGAACAAGCTTCTTTCTGCCCATGTGCTTACGATTGTTCCATTGCAAACATATGCATCGGTCTTCTTTAGGTATGGATAAACATCGATGATTGATCGAATTGATCCCAGCACAAATTTAACTTTGTACTACCTCCATTTTTTTTGTTTGACGCTTTTGACTTTTCGACACACCTTTGACCATTCGTCTTATTCAAATTATTTTTGTAAATATCATTTATTTTGTTGTGATTTGTTTTATCAATAGAGGTACTTTAAATATATCTATTTTTACATCTTTGCACTAAAATTATGAATAAGACGAATTGGTCCGTACATTGTAAATGCAAGAATTGGTCGTATTGGAATTGGAATGCTCTGTGTCTGTGCATTGTAAAAGCAATAATTGGCTAGTTTGTACATGCAAGATTTGTAAATGCAAGATTTGATCGGTTTGTATATTGCCTTCAAATTTGCGGTCTTTCTCAATTGCAGCTATGTGTTTGAATGGAACATGTGCCGCATTTAGGAAGTGAAATACTAATTTTATAAGCTCCTGCTGCCTGCTGTTGGTTGATGCTTTGCTTCTGATGTATACTTGTTGAATTTATAAGCCAAAAAAAGAGCAATAGGCAGCCCAATGTATTATGCCCTATGAAGATCTAGATCATTTTAGGGAGCAAAAAATCTAGAGAGATAAAAAAATCTAGGAAGACATGTCATACAAATAGCAAAAGAACTTGTGTTTGAAACCATGAAAGATAAAAGATGTAGTGCAAAGTAAGCCTCCTCCAGAATATAATTCATGTACCAAAGTATGCCACTTATATGGGCATTTCTCCATCTACTCCAGTAATTTAAGGTCTTTGCCTTTGATAAACAAAAGTATGCCATATATATATGAGCATCGATGTAGGCACTGCATACGCCAACTATATGGGCATTTCATACACAAAATATACAAAAACATGTCCTCTATATGAGCATCTGACTTTCATATACAAAAGTATGTCCTCTGTATGGGCATTTCGCCCGGAGTATCTTGCTTGAGCTGCCTCGCCTTCATCGAAATCCAACCTTCGAGAAGCACATGATGGGTATCCTCCCAACAATAGAGTTGTAAATTCATCTTGCGTTGTGATCTGAGCATATGTGACTTATTTGGACTTACAAAAGCATGATTATGATTGAGTTCAACTTTTCGTAGCTCCAAATATCGTCTCTAGAAATTATGAATCGAACAAATGCCTTGCAAGACGACCTTGTTGAAGCACGCTACTTCTTTGTTTCTTGGGTTGGATTAGTACTTTCTTTACCTTCATTGTTGCAAACCATATATTTAGCACATAATGTTTTATCCCTTCTTGTTTTTCCGTGGCATTTCCAGATACTAAAACCAATTTGCGCGCATATGCATTATAGAAGTCATAAGCATCTTCTTTTGACTGAAAGGTCATGCCCACTGTTCGTACAATTACAGAGCTACCGTTTTGATCATCCACTTGCCCCTAAAAGCACAAATAAAACTTGATGCTTTTTTGTTGGTTTTACATAAATTAACTTTAGACAAAAATTATACTAAAGACAGAAACATCCTAAAGGAGTTGAAATTTGCCTCGATCAAGAATCAATCTGTGAGAAATACCTTACGATTGAACTGAGGGCTTCCTTCGTTGGGGGCTGCAAACGACAACCTTGCCAAATAAAGCAGCAAACGACAACCTTACCAGCTAGGAGCCACGACGGTCGTGGCTGCCCTTCTTGTTGATTGCTGGTTCACCGCGTCGGCGACGCAATCACCGAGGGAACTCAACGCGGGAACGCACAGCAGCAGTGCCCTTGCTCCTGTGCGCTAACCCTAGCTAATCCAGTGTTTTGGGGACTTTTTGCTTCAAGATTGGTGCAGCCACGTGTCAACCATCGGACATGGGTGCCATGGCTGGTTCGGTGGCAGGAGGTGCAAAGAAATTTCCTTTCCATCTGACGGCCTTGCATATTTTCTCCCACCCCTGCTCTTCGCGTTCCTTGCCACCCGTTGTTGCAATCATCAATTGATCCATCAAGAATGGCGCCTCATGCACCGCTCCACAGGAAGATCCAACCACCGCGTCTAAAATTATCACCTTAATTTCCTCCCGGTTCTTGGGAATGAATACTTGAATAGCCTTGTTGCATTGTGCTCAAATCTTCACACAATCTTGGCCACTCCAATCATGTAACACCCACTGCATGTAGTCCATAGTTCAGTAATCACTCCATGAAACTCGATAAGTGGAGGCTACAGCATGGCTATGCATGCGGCAAACTAACTTTTTGTTTTTTAAAGAAAATTCTTGCATAAGCAACACATGGCAACGGAAAATTCACTAAAATTGACCACGACTCCACGAGTTTGTCAGAATCCATATAAGTTACGAAATGGCAAAGGACATCTTATAAGTGGTTGAGTTTCTCACTTCTAAAGCTAGATTTGAGCATTAAGAAGACCATTATGGTCCAATAAATAGTATTAAGGGCCGACTGCATGGCACTCGTCTGTCCACGTGCGCGCCTCCTACGGGTCCACCCATCGACAGGGGCGCAGCGAGGAGCAGGCAACTGGATTTGAACAAAACCGATAGTATTAGAGACAGGTTCTTATCTCTAGTGGGTGAAGTATCAATGGACTAACTAGCCAGAAATTAATTAATGTCAGTATTGATGAACAGGTAGGAAACCTGAACCAGACCTCGCCAGCGCCCCTACGACACTCCAGCCCCTTGGCGTCTAGCGGCCGCTTCGGCCAAAAGACGGCCACAAACCACCTCCCCGTTTGGGGACCATCCTCTAGCGCCCGGTCGGATCCTCCCACACGATCGGTCCACGCCGCCCCACTCCTGGCATGGAGGGACATTAATTGATTGGCAAAATTTTTGGTGCAAAATTCTCTACGTGAATAAGTGCAAAAATTTATCATGCTCCCTTAGATCCAATCTTAACAGTCTAATTGATAGCCTTTTTTCTTTGCTTTTTCAATCTTTTCCCAAATCTTGGATTGACGAACCATATGCGCTATCGTGTTTCTGATTTTTTTAGAAGAAAATTATAATCAGGCCCTTTAGATGACTTCTCGATCCTTCATAGACACTGCAGACAGTCAGAAGTTAAAGCAGAGACCGCCAAATGAAACTGTCGGTTTGTCCCCTATCACGAAGGCTGCAAAAGGAGCGTGAGGGTGGGAGACCGACGTGCACCTACTTTATGCGCCCAACCAAGGGAAAAGAGGGGAAGCAGGAGTGGAATTGCCTAATTGCCTCAGAGATTCCCTATACTAGTAGGTGCAAAACAAGCATGTGTGCCACAATTTATAAACAGAAACGCTTGAGACCGGACGGCCGACGCGTCCGCCGCGCGCTAAACGCGCGTTTGGATGCACTGTGCCGGCATGCAGGTGGAACCCACAGTATATTTTTCTTTTAGTGACCATAATTTTTAACTGGGTGCTCTAATCCACAAACCTTTTGCACCAACGTGTTCCTCGTATTTTTACGAACAAAACAAGATATATGTTGCCATATAACTCTTCAAACTTACCTGGTGAAACTTGGGTTTCGCCTACTAAAACTTGGGTTTCGCCTACTGAAACTTGGATTTCATATTCGTTAAACTTGCCGAACTGTCAAGTTTCATCAGGTTTAATGCAAGTTTCATCAAGTTTCAACAGGTCTCATACCAGTTTCTTCAAGTTTCATCAGGTTAATTCAAGCTTCAACAGGTTTCATCCAAGTTTCATCAGGTTACATCGAAGTTTCATCCAAGTTTCATCAGATTTCATCAGCACACGGTCAAGTTTCATCAACACACGGCCAAGTTTCGCGAGTATAGATGTTAGTTTCATAAGAGCCTTCTCCTAGCTTCACATCAAAAAAATTGAAAAAGTGAAAAAATCAAAAAATTTAAAAAGTATTTAAAATGGGTTGCTCTCGATTTTAGAAGAATTATGAAATTTATTCCACGCATTTTGAACATTGTTTGAGTTTTATACAAAAATCATAAGTTTAATTGGAAATTTAATCAACTGCACGACTAGCAACTACTTTGGCACACGCCACAAGACGGCAATGTTTCGGATCCGCTTGTGCCGGCGATCCAACAACCAGTTGGTCCGGCCACAGACCAAAGCGTCGGACGTCCGACGCCTGGCGCTCGCCATGTATAAATCCAATGCCATGGTACCCATTGTAACACAAGCTGAGCAAGAATTCAAAAAAAAATTCACATGATGTTCGACTCTATTCTAGATTACGTCTCATTGGGTTGTCTATCCCAGGTGTCATCACTCGCCTCGTGAGGGTCACCTCCCTCACAAGTTTATCATCCTGGTAGCCCCGAGGACGACATTGTACATGCTCTAATGTGTTGCAATCCTCACGTCGCACAGGAGTTATGTGTAATAGTGCTTCTCACATAGGATATACGACCAGTGGCGGATCCACCGCCCGGGCAGGGGGGCAGCTGCCCAGGCTACCGTGAATGTTCAAGGGATTTAGGGTTCATCATCAAAATAAAATAAATAAATCATATTTGTTGAAAAAACACACAAACTATTCCGTCGAATTCGGATCAAATCCGAGATCACACGATATGGGGGAAAACCAAACGAGAGAGAGAGAGAGAGAGAGAGAGAGAGAGAGAGAGAGAGAGGGCACTGGATCTGGGATCCAGAGGAGGTGAGGCAGCGGTACCATTGGTGAGACAACGGAGGAGGCGACGCACAGCGGCGAGGCGGTGCCAACGAGGAGGCAACAAGCGAGAGAGGCGGCGGCCTGGCGGCGCCGTGGAGGAGCCGACGAGGAATGAGGCATCGGATGGAGCCTGGAGGACATCGGACAAGGCCACAAGGGGCCAGCACGACCTAGATAGCCCGGTACATGGCCCGGCCCATCAATTTGTCGGGCCGGCCGAGCCTAGGCCCGTTCGTGTTTGTTTCAGCTTAAAATTAAGTTGAATTTTACTATATCAAATTTTGTTATTTTTATTTAGCCAACATGTTGTAGTAATTTGTAGTTTTCTCAATATTGTAAAACTATTTTTTTAATTACTTTTTTAAAATTATTAGAGCGCTTTTTGAAAACTCTCAATTTTTTCTACAGTAAAACTCCACTTTATTCAACGCTGAAATAAACAACGCCTGAATTGTAGTTGGGCTGGACTTGGCCCCTTTTTGAAGCCCAATTGGTTTGGTCTAGATGGCTTTGGCCTGGTTCGACGGGAGCGGGCTTTTCAAGCCCGACACAGTCGGTAAATAGGTTCTAGTTTGAGCAACAATTATGGTGCAGAAGTATTTTTTTAAGAAACCAGCACACCACATAAATCGATTAGTTAACATCACCAGCAGCCAAAATATAAATATGGTCTAAAACATTCTCGAGCCACACATTACATATACACATGTCCATCCTCATGTTGGCTAATTCTCATAATGGCAATTTCATAGCTGTTAAATTACAAGTCTTGAAAAATAAGTAATAGAAATAATAGTGAAATTATAAAAAAGTAATTATATGATCGACTGGATAATCATTGTATTCGCATATCGAGTTGGTTGGTTGGTTGGAGGTTAGCTTTGCCTAATTTTGCCACACCTTATGTTCAAGCCTCGACTCAACGCGATCCGTCCCACCCATTCTCAACATCCGCCCTACCCCGACCCGACCTGGTCCCCGGATGTACAAAACCTAGAGCAGCCCTGGCCCACCGGTGCACCGGCGGTGCACTGACCCTAACCGGGGCAGATAAATTTCTCATAACGTCATCCCAACCAAAGGCAATTAGGCATATAAAAATTCCATCAAATACACAAAACCAGTCACTTAGGTAAATGAAAATCCAACCACATACACAAATATAGTAATGGCGTGATAGTAATACGTGCATCAATACAGTTAATGGGTTGGGCTAGGCTCACGAGTAACGTAATATACAGAACTGGATCCGAGTCAAGTCAGGGCAAGCCTTAATCCGGACCTACCCCGACATGAACCGGTGCAAGACGTCACCACATCAATATTGTATGTATTAATCCA
This sequence comes from Raddia guianensis, assembly GCA_036346415.1. Taxonomy (NCBI): domain Eukaryota; kingdom Viridiplantae; phylum Streptophyta; class Magnoliopsida; order Poales; family Poaceae; genus Raddia; species Raddia guianensis. The sequence goes on along the minus strand of CM070541.1, from coordinate 12,761,803 downwards.
AATAAAAGAATGACATAATGAGATGTAGTTAAAAAACTAGGTGTAATATGTATTGAAAGTCGATATTTGTTCTTATGTTAGAATATTGAAAAAAATATAATTTTATGAGTTATATTACATAGAAATGCATTATATGAAGTAGAAAAATTATACACATGTCATTATAAAGTTGTTGATTTGCAAAAAATGACACCCCATGCAAAAATAAAATGTGTGCTCTGGACCCACATGTCATAGACACAACAATGAAATTTCTACAAAGTGAGAATTTTATAATAGTATTGATGCAATTTACCATATGAAATATAAATATATAGAACTAAATATTTATTGTGTAGTGTTATCTTTGATCAATAAGTAAAAAAAATAAAATAGAATGAGATAAGATATTTCTGGATATTTTTTCAAACATAAAAATATTGATTTTTCATAGATAATTCGAGATTTAGTTTTATATGGTTTGGATTGTGCCACATGGCGACAACATAACGATATAATAAGAATATAAATACATGCTTATCTTATAATCAAATCCCCTCCATCTTGTATTATTTTTCAATAGTTCTCTGGTTTACAGAATTAACTTCCTTTTATACATCTTTCTCTAATTCATCAATTGCCCCCTTTTCTTTAATAACTTGGGGAATCCAATATGGATTATGACGTGGATCATATCGATTTCTTTTTTTATATGTGTAATTACTTTGGAACTGGAGTCTGATTCTATTTTTTTATTCGAGCCAAACTCTTCCATCACCATCATGTCGAATTAGAACTTAGTATTAAACATATAATGAAATAAATTAAAGAATTATGTAATAAGTCATTATAAAAATAGAATTTTTTTAATAAGTTGAATATTTTGATTTTGTTAAATTATATTTATTTTACCCAGGCTTAAAAAAAAATCTTAGATCCGCCACTGTATACGACGATGTAGATCAGAGAGAGAGAGAGAGACAGGGTGTGTGTGCATACGCCATATGTAATTAGATCGTTTGTGGTTTTATAGTCGCATGTAACACATGCACCAAAACAGTTATGTGTACAAAGGAGCTATATATCTATAATGGAAAATAGTTGTATATAACGTTGTATAAGGTGCCATTAAGATTGTCTATAATTAAGTAATGTAGCAATTTGATATAGACGACAATAAACTGTTCTTATCATTGTACATGTTCTAATGTGTCGTGATCCTTGCATCGCAACCATCGTTAAGTTGGACCCACATCTGTTAATAGTGGTCTTCTGACCTTTGGCATTGGAATGAGATTCGAATAGCCAATAGCTATAATGTGGCGCCTGTGTATCCATTTCTCCACCACGAGAAAAAGTGCACCACCACCACGACGTACACTTCTGGCAGACTAGAAGGATTTCTGGCCAACGAGAGAGCAACAGTCTCTGTAATGGTACGGACGTGCGGCACCACCAGGATCATAGATTACTTCTCTACAAAAAATCTCAAATTTTCAACGTTGTCGATGATGGGGCCATCGATGGAGTGCAACGGTTTAATTGAACCAGAAGACTACTAGCTGCATATCGATTGCTACTGCTTTTCGTGAATTTATTTGCATCATCAACACTACTACGTATATTGATGGAGAGCCACAATTGCATGACTACGGGGCATCGAAAGATATGTTTTTTAACATAGGTTTTCTCAAAGCATATATTAGCAAAAAGACTTGACACAACTAAAGTCATATTATTGCCCCACGAGCTGAATAAAAATTCGATAGCATTTTGTTATAGCATATACATGGACATATGTCACTAGTAAATTATGTTCAACTCAAAATGAAACGTGCACGTACGCCAAATAGGATATATTTACATGTATGTTTATACTTGTTCGTAGAAAGGAGAGACGGTTGGCATCTCCCTTGATAGGGACGGGAACAGTCTTCGGACTTTCCTAAGCACACATTGCGGTTAAGGCTACCCGCTTCAGCGGATCTTACAAGATTGACGATTGCTAGGGAGCCCTCGCATCGTCTTGTTTGAGGCGGCTCGGGGGAACTAACGCCACCGTCGCTAGCAAACCGCAGCGCTCGCCTGCCGGTCGCCGCCGGCGCTGGCGGCGGCCCACCTTCCTCTCTTGCCTTCCTTCTTCGTCCCCCTTCTTCCTTCCCCCTTGGCCTCCTACCTCCTTTCTCTCCAGCCCTCCCTCTTCCCAGATCTGGAGGCAGCTCGCGCAGGGCGTTCGAGGTCGAGGAGTGGGGGGCGACGAGCCAGGACCCGGTGGCAGTGGGAGGAGGAGGCCGGCGAGGAGTGGGAGCTGTTTCGGCTGGTCAAGGCCCGCCTCCGGGACCTCAAGCACCGGCGGCCGATCCAGGCCACTGACATCCTGCACAAGTTCTTGCTCGTCGTGAGAGGCGGCCGGAATCCCTCCTGTCCTCCGCCGCGCGCCGCCGAAGAGGAGAGCTCCAACCCTCGCTCCGCTAGGGCCAAACACGCCGTCTCCTTAGGATCTCGCGCGGCGGAGCTCGAGCCCCTCTTCCTCCCCCACGGGCGTGGGGCGGCTCCCCCTCCCGTGGCGCTGGTCGGGCCGGCATTGCCCGGCCTCCCCCTCCTCGCGGCGGCCTCCATGCTCCAGATCTGGCTGGCAGCGACAACGCCTATCCTCCTACTCTCAGCGTTGCCCCTACCTTCCCTCTGCGCGGTCCTGACACAGCCTTCCCTCCAACTTGGCACGTTGGCGCCCAATAACTGCGGTCTGTCTTTCCTCTACTTTTGTATCGGGATGGTGGTGCTCCTCCTTGCGCGGTTGCAGTGCAGCCCCCGCCCCCTCCACTTAGAGCGGCAGTAGCCTGGCTCCCCTCTGCCTCCGGATCAGGCCGGCGACACTCTTCCTCCTCCTCCTCCTCAGGTGGAGCCCTTTTCCTCTGCTCCCCACCTCAACGAGGGGGCGGTGGGCGTCCGGCCATGGGCCGTCCTCCGTTGGTTCCCCCCATTCCCGTTCGCCGGTCACGCGTCGTCTCGCACTGGACACGCAGCTTCCCCTTCTCCATCATCCCTTCCTTCGCACGCTACAGTGGGGTTTGTCGCCGGCTCTTCCTTCTTCCTACTTCCCCACCCCTAGACCCGTCTTCGGGGACCGCCCGGGGGGACTGCTCCGTAAGCGTCCGGGCGGGAGGCCTAGATCTGGCAGTGGTGAGCCAGAGCGGCCGGAGTGGTCTTACCTCAGGGTCGTCGGCCCGATGGCCTCGTAGCTCGACGAAGCTCGGCACCGGCATCTTCTTCTTCTCCCCCTCCCCGTCGACCCGTCTTGGTGGAGACTGCTTGGGGGAGGTAGGACCGCTTTGGTCATGGCCAAAGCGGTCGGAGCAGTGGTGCTCCAGGGGTGTGTATTCGGCAGCTTCTCGACTCCTCCTGATGGCGTGGTTGGCCATCACCCGTCCGTCGACGGTTCTACGTCCCCTGTCTTTAGCATGGTTCCGTCCTAGCCTTCTAGCCCTCCCCTCTCTGCGAGGTGCTCGATGGCGTTGGATGGCGTCTTCCGGGTTTGAGGCTGGGTTCAGCGTGCACCGCCTGCGTGGCGCGGCGTCTGGTCTGGTTAGCTTCTCGTGCGCAGGCCACCATGCATTCGCTGGCGGCGTTGGCTGGCGACCTTTCACCGGTGGCATCCCCGTCTTCCGCGTTGGGTGACAGCGTTCGTGCACGCTTTTCGGCTCTGTGTCTTCGACTGGCGGCTCGGTTCTTCTGGTGTTATCATCCTTTGACGTCCCTGCCTTCTGCGCTAGTAGGGCAGGTCTTGGCCGGGCGAAAGCCCTGCCCTTTCGGGCTAGTGATGGCGTCACCTTTGGTGTCATTCCCTCGTTGGAGGCATCATCTTTCGGACCTTCCCTTACTCTTGTTGGAGGCATCGCGGTCGCTGCTCTTGCGCTATGGGTTTACGCTGGGTTTGTTGCATTAGGAGTCGCTCGTCGTTATATGAATGTTGGTGGCATTTCACCTTCTCCCTCCCCTGTATCTATCTTTTTTTCTCCTCTGTTGGTGGTGTTCCCGGCGGTGGCCGGTGGTGTGTCTAGCTTTGGCCTGCGTTACAGTGGATTGCTGTGGTTGTACTCCTGTGCTTCACGGGTTTTTTATTTTTAATTTTTTCTACTAATCAATGAAACAGGTTAGCAGTTTTCCTGCCCCTCTTTCAAAAAAAATAGTTATTCAATTAACTGGTTGCTTGTAGCAAGATTTCGTACATGTGTTCAAATTTGTGGCTTTGGCCACGCTACTAGAGAACTAGGCTTTACTACCAGTCTATCACTAGCAGTTATATATGAACTCGCAGTGATGGTTGCATCACTACCGGTTCAATGGCTACAAAGCCAGAGTGGGTTTCCAGTACCTGTTGCAGCCACAACCCGATAGTGATTAACGTAGCATTACTACCGTTTCGTATCGCGAATCAGTAGTGATTTTCGATGATACAATTACTACCAATTATTGATACGTGCTGTTGTTAATACTGCGACATCACTATCGATTCTTGATACAAGCCAATAGTAAATACCCTCACACACTATTTGAAGACGGTCTTCTTCTATCACACGCTGCATTGGCCAAGAACAGAGAGGAGCTAGCCGGCGGCGCCTAAGCACAAGGTGGTGGGGAGGTGCTACCCAAAATTTTCAAAATTTGGCAATTTCATTCCAATCCAAATGCTTCAAGGTTATTAACATCATCCTAACTTCATTTGTTTTTAAAAGTAATTACCTCTTTGCTTTTAAATATGGAGAAAGAGTGTGTCGAGAATCAAGACTCATCCCTAACAAGCAGGCCGGCCACCCAAACTGCTAAGAATGGATGCATCGATTTTAAGTTGAAAGGCCCGAGCCACACCTGGCAAGGATGTCTCGTCCCAAGCTGTCACTAACAAGAATCCAACGCCCCGAGCTGCAAGTCCTCATGGCACGACGCTCTAAAACTCCTCCCAAGCTTACCCGAACTACCTCCAGCTTGGGTCGCCGCTCTATTGGCTCGCTGCAAAAACCGGTCGGTGACTAGTGGGCCATAACGACCATAAAGTCAAATAAAGTTGGCAGTAGAAGACACCTCCCACGTAGCGATGACATACCACCTAACGACCATTTAATGAGCTGGCGTAGGTCATGCTACCAGCCCATTCCACCACTTGCACGTGCAGAATAAAGACCAACGATCCAAAACATGTATTTGCTGGGGGTTGGCGGCCTGTGGGCCCACCGTCTACTTATAAATTAGGACTAGCTAGGAGTCCTGAAAAGGCTAGGAACCACACAAGAAGAACATTTCTCTGCAGTGTTGCATATAATGGAAAAGTTTAACGAGAAGATAGGTCCTTCATTCATAGAGGACTCATTTTTGGGAACTCATGTGTTTGGGGCTTAGAGACTAGTGATGAGTTTGAGACACAATGGAATCCTATCATATGTGACTTTGACCTTGGTGGAAACAGGTGGTTGGCCAAAATCCAGCATATTTCATGGATATATCGATTGCAGACATTCTTAGGACCACCTCGAGGTCAGAGAGTGCAAACTCATTTTTTAACCGTTTTATTCACCGCAAGTTATCTTTTGTCGAGTTTTGGTTAAGGTTTGATATGGCCTTGGAATGCTAGCGTCAGGAGGAGTTAAAGGCAGATGCTAGTATGCTACTAGTTTACATACCACACCACGTTTGTTGACTCGAAGGAAGGTATGGACTTCTTAGTTTCGAGTGTGTACGGCATGGAGGGTCATCTAGATCAAATTGTCCCTAAAACGACGCAAACTAGACAAGATGATTACGAGGCTTTCATTGGTTGCAATATCCCGGCTGACATTGAAATACACCCACCAACTGATATTCATTCAAAGGGGAGAAGCAAGAGAATCAAGAGAGGCAAGGAAAAGGTGTCTATTAAACCACACAAGCAAAGAATTCCAAGCATATGTAGGAAATGCAATCAGTTGGTGCTCCGTGATGCTAGAAATTGTCCAAACAAATGATTTTAGGTTAGTAGTTAACACTTAGCCTAGTTCTATATCACGTAGGTTGGAACATGTACCTTTTTTCATTGAAATATGATATGGTTTGCTCATTTTTCATTCAGGAGGCTGCTCTAATTATCCATCAAGTGAAAGAGCCTGACAGGAGTCTTGTGATCTTACAGATTTTACTTAGCTGCATATGTTCTTTTATAGGACAATTCTATGTTGTTTTAGTACCATGTTAAGATGTAATGCCTCTATGTTGTTTTAGAGGACAATTATACGCAGCAACACAATGGTCATTTCAATTCTCTATTTTTTTAGTGCAATGTCACCCACTGAACTCTCTAGCATTACAAAATCTGGAGACACCATATACAAACCATTTGGAATTTGCATACAAAAATTGAAGTAATTACAAGTTCTTTAAGTATTCTATTTCATTTAGAATATGCATACAAAATTTGAAGTCAATACAAGCTCTAGTACAAGGTTACAAGTGTACAAGCTATCTCCACACAAGCTTACAAGTGTACAAACTATCTCGGTACAAGCATTAAAACTTCTTTCCAAAGCCCCCCAGGTGCTGGAAAAGTTGGTGTCATCAGCTTCAATCAGGAGTACCATCCTCAATCTGATAAGCTTCAAACAGGAGTACAACATCAATCAGGAGTACATCTTCAATCTGAGAAGCTTCAAGCAGGAGTACAGCTTCAATCATCTGTTATTTTCTTAGGTTGACTCACGGACACCTAATGCTTTGAGCTAGCTGTAACAGAATTAACTGAAACTAAATTAAAAACAAAGTCCTAGAGTAATCAATTGATTAGGGCAAAAAAGAATGAGCGTGCAGGTTTCAGATTCATCTGAATGGGACTTGCAGCAATTGTGGTATTATGACTAAACTAGCAGGTTAACTACCATATCAACAGCAAGAATTCCTGTCTGCTCGCTAGAACACGAGCCATGTACAGGGGGAGCTTTCCCTGGTGAGAAAAAATGATTATCCCAGGATTGTACACGATTAGCACTTTTGAATTAATTTTGAAGGAGCTGAGACCAATTACAATGCACATTTCACATTGTAGTTTGCTGTAAAATGACAGCTGATTGCAATCAAGAATAAAATTCAATCACAATTTCAATTACCACTGATTGAAAATCACAGCTACAGAGCAATCAAACAGGCATCACTCGCGGGAGGGGGAGGCAACGGCGCTCGCTGGAGGGTGAGGCTGGCGGTGCTCGCTGGAGTGGGAGGCCGACGGCCCTCGCGGTAGGGGGCGGGGGTGGCGCTCGGTGGATGGGGAGGACGGCGCTCGCGGCAGGGGCGGCGGCAGCGGCGCTGGAGGGGGAGGCCAGCGGGGCTCAAGGAAGAGTGAGGTGGCGGCGCTTGCTGGAGGGGAGGCAGGTGGGGCTCGAGGAAGGGGGAGGTGGCGGCACTAGCTGGAAGGGAGGCCGGTGGGGCTCGAGGAAGGGGGAGGTGGCGGCGCTTGATGGAGGGGAGGCCGGCGGGGCTCGAGGAAGTGGGAGGTGGCGGCGCTCGCTGAAGAGGGGGAGCCGGGGAGGGGAGGGCGGCGGCCATAGCGGGAAGGCACGCGGTAATGGGCTCGGCTCGCACGTGGAGCTCGGGCACACATGATTTTGCATGAGATACGTTGCCTTGTTCCTGGTACTGGACAATATACATCTATAGATATATGAACCGGAATATTTTTATTATTTTGAAAAAACTAAATACTAAAAGATTTGCTACCAATGAAAAGTTAAGCTTTCTTAGAAATACGAAAACAACGTTTCTGACTCTACACATACAAGCATAAAGGACAATATGGCAATAAAACCTTTGGGACAACATAACGATCATCATAATAAATAGTGAAAGGGAGTGGGAAGCATCGTACACACAAATTGTTAGGCCACACGTTACACATACTCACACAAATAGTATTGGACGTTGACAGTGAAGCAGAATGATCGAGCTTCATGAGCCCATATGTGCATTAGTTTCTTGCAAGCAATTAATTAATTAAGCACTGGTCTCTTTTCTAGCTATGGATAAACCTCGATGATGGATCGGATTCCCAGCACAGGTCTAACTTTGTAGCGACTAAATCCAGACAAGATTTGTAAATGCAAGATTTGGTCGGTTTGTATATTGCCTTCAAATCCGCGGTCTTTTTCAATTGCACCTATGTGTTTGAATGGAACATGTGAAACATTTAGGAAGTGAAATACTAAATTTATAAGCTCCTGATGCCTACTGTTGGTTGATGCTTTGCTTCTGATGTATACTTGCTGAATTTATAAGCCTAGAAAAAGAGCAATCGACAGCCCAATGTATTATGCCCTATGAAGATCTGGATCATTTTCAGGAGAAAAATCTGGAAAGATAAAAATCCGGGAAGACATGTCATACAGGCATGTCTCCATCTACAGCAGTAATTTAAGGTCTTTGCCTTTGATAAAAAAAAGTATGCCATATATATATGAACATCTATGTAGACATCTGCATATGCCAACTATATGGGCATTTCATACACAAAATATACAAAAACATGCCCTCTATAAGAGCATAGGACTTTCATATACAAAAGTATGTCCTCTGTATGGGCATTTCACCCGGAGAATCTTGCTTGAGCTGCCTCGCCTTCATCCAAATCCAGCCTTCGAATGATGGGTATTATCCCAACAATAGATTTGTAAATTCTCCTTGCGTTGTGATCTTAGCATATATATGTGACTTATTTGGACTTACAAAAGCATGATTATGATTGAGTTCAACTTTTCGTAGAGTCCAAATACCGTCTCTAGAAATTATGAATCAAACAAATGCCTTTGCAAAATGACCTTGTTGAAGCACGCTACTTCTTTGTTTCTTGGGTTGGATCAGTAATTTTTTTTACCTTCATTGTTACAAACCATATATTTAGCACATAATGCTTTATCCCTTCTTGCTTTTCCGTGGCATTTCCGGTTACTAAAACCAAATTTGCGCGCATAAGCATTATATAAGTCGTAGGCATCTTCTTATGACTAAAAGGTCATGCCCACTATTGGTACAATTACAGAGCTACCGTTTTGATCATCCACTTGCCCCTAAAAGCACAAATAGAACTTGATGCTTTTTTGTTAGTTTTACATAAATGCACTTTAGACAAAAATTATACTAAAGACAGAACCATCCTAAAGGAGTTGAAATTTTCCTCGATAAAGAATCAATCTGTGACAAATACCTTACAATTGAACTGAGGGCTTCCTTTGTTAAATTTATGGGGGCACTTATAGTCATTACAACTGTTCTCTTCATCAACACTGGTCTCCTTGCTATTTGTGAGTTCTTCAGTCGAATTCAACATGAAGACCATAAAATTGGTGAAGTCGTGGCCGAAAGATACAAATTGTTGCAAGGGAAAAATCATAGCAACTTAAAACCACCAAGAAGAAATCACCATTATCAAACCAAATGAAGCTGCAAACGACAACCTTATCAGCAAGGAGCCACGATAGTCGCGGCTGCCCTTCTTGTCGATCACCGGTTCACCACGTCGGCGACGCAATCACCGCGGGATCTCAACGCGGGAACGCACCGCAGCAGTGCCATTGCTCCTGTGCGCTAACCCTAGCTAATCCAGTGTTTTGGGGACGTTTTGCTTCAAGATTGGTGCAGCCATGCGCCAACCATCGAACATAGGTGCCATGGCTGGTTCGGTGGCAGAGGGTGCGAAGAAATTTCCTTCCCATCGAACCCGTTGCTGCAATCATCAACCTGCTCATCGCGTTCCTTGCCACCCGTTGATGCAATCATCAATTGATCCATCAAGAATGGCGCCTCATGCACTGTGTCGGCGTCTGGGAATCGCGCTCCTGAAGAGCAGCGAGACCACGGACCGGCAGACGAATTTGTAGTTGGTGTGAGGCCCAACAACCACCCTTCTCAGCAACCTGGGGCGGCGGCCGAGCCTACGGGGGGCTAAGGTCGCGCTGTCTTCCCGGACTAAGCCTGGTGCGACTTGATGATCCAGGTACAGATCCTTTGTACAGTGAAGGGAGGGAGATGATACAAACCATGAAGACACATGAAATTTACCCTGGTTCGAGCCCCCACTGCGGGGTAATAGCTCTACTCCAGTCTTGTTGCTTATATGGTGGAAAACGGTACAAGGGTGCCGAGACCGGGCTTAGAGGCACCGATCCCGAGCTTACAATGACGGTAGCTAAAGGACTAAGACTACTGGTGAGGAAGCTTCGGACGGATGTGGCTTGTACGCTTGGAGCTGTGTGTGTCCGCCTGGATTGCTTGGGGATCCTCCTTTTATAGGCGCGGCTAGGGATGTGATCGGATCGGATAAGGTCGGATATTGTTCTATCCATATCCGTATCCGTCTTTTTTACCGGATACAAATTCGAATACGAATGTGTCGAATATGGATACAAATTCGAATAATACTGGATAACATCGGTTACGAATACGGAGCGAATACAGAACGGATAACACAAGGATACAAATATTATTAGTTGAATAGTTAAAATTAATTTTCAAAAATCCGTTCCAAATTTTAACAAAATATGGTCAAAATTTAAATTTAAAAGTGGAAATTTATAACATTAGTAAAAAAACAAAGCATTAGAAAGTCTATACACGAATATTATTAATTTAATCTAGATTTAAAAATTCAAAAACTAACTTTAAAAGTTGGGAAACTATCAATGAAAAGTTGTAGAAATACATTAAAAAATTCCAGAATTACATTCGGATAATATCCATATTTTATATTCGGATATTATCCGAAAAAAACTCGGATATTCCTTATCCACCGAATAATCAGTGCTCCGTATTCGTATCCATATCCATGCCAAATTATCCATATCCGTATCCTTATCCGTAAAAATAGTCGAATATCCATATAACTATTCGATCAATTCGGTCGGTCAGATAATATCCGTACCATTTCCACCCCTAGGCGCGGCGGGTCGCCCGAAGCTGATGCGGTGGGCCCGCGCCAGTCTTTGCTTTAGTGGCGATGTTCTTGTCCCGTTCTAGGGCTCTATCTGGTCCCGAGCCTGCAGGGAGAAACTAGTCAGGTTAGTACTGGACACGTGTTTGTCTCGATGTGCCTATTCGGGGAGGAAACCTTTTTTAGGGAGAAAGCACTTTCCCTTTATCCTCGATATAGCCTTGATCGACCGAAGACCTCGCGTCGCCCGTTAGGGCGTCGCGTAAGCGTAACAACCGTTCACGCTCGCCAGGAGGGCAAACGATAAACCTGGCTGCCCGCGTGCCCTTCCCTGGGCTGCGGATTCCTTGGGAGACACAGTTCGTTCCGGTCAAGGCCGGAGAAAGTATAGTGGGATACGACAGTTGTCGCCACCGCCTTACAGTAGGCGGATTACCATGGACCTTTTCCTGCTAAGGATAGCCCGGAGACACATGGCGCCGCACGGTTTGACTTGGTCAAGCCCGGGGCAGCCGCTGGCGGGTTAGGCGCTTCCCTTAGTACGGCCGGGAACGGCATTTTGGATCCTCTGTTCGTGCGGTGGGCTGGTACGGAATCGGCCCAAGGCCCGTTTCAAGATGGGCCACTTATCAATCACCAACACACCGCTCCAAAGGAAGATCCAACCACCGCTTCTAAAATTATCACCTTAATTTCCTCTTGGTTCTTCGGAATGAATACTTGAATAGCCATGTTGCGTTGTGCTCAAATCTTCACACAATCTTGGTCACTCCAATCATGTAACACCCACTGCAAGTGGTCCATAGTTCAGTAATCACTCCATGAAACTCGATAAGTGGAGGCTACAGCATGACTATGCATGCGGCAAACTAACTTTTCATTTTTTTAAAGAAAATACATAAGCAAGTAACACATGGCAACTAAAAATTCAGTAAAATTGACCATGAGTTTGTCAGAATCCATATAACTTACAAAATGACAATGGACATCTTATAAGTGGTCGAGTTTCTCACTTCTAAAGCTAGATTTGAGCGTTAAGAAGACCATTATGGTCCAATAAATAGTATTAAGGCCGACTGCATGGCAGTCGTCTGTCCACGTGTGCGCCTCCTATGGTCCATCCATCGGCAAGGGCGCGGCAGGAGCATGCAACTAGATTTGATCAAAACAGAGACGGGTTCTTATTTCTAATGGGTGAAGTCTCGTGGACTAACTAGCCAGAAATTAATTAATGTCAGCATTGATGAACAGGTAGGAAGCATGAATCAGACCTCGCCAGCGCCCCTGCGACACTCCGACCCCTTGGCGTCTGGCAGCCGCTTCGTCCAGAAGACGGCCACAAACCACCTCCCCATCCGGTGACCATCTTCCAGTGCCCGGTCGGTCCACGCCGCCCCACGCTTGACATGGAGGGACATTAATTGATAGTAGGGGTGAAAACGGATCGTATTCGGATCATTCGGATAGAGGTTTTTGGCTCGGATAGATACATATACATTACAGTTTTTTCCCATACAACTCATATTTTGTTTTTGGAATGAAGGTTAATAAAACGGTCTAAATACTTTTTTAAAATATGTTCGGATAACTCGGATATCTCGGATACGGACAGAAACTTTCACCCCTAATTGATAGGCAAAGTATTTGACGTAAAATTTTCTACGTGCATAATTGCAAAAATTTATCATGCTCCTTTAGATCCAACCTGAACAGTCTAATTGATAGCCTTATTTCTTTACTTTTTCAGTTTTTTCTTCAAATCTTGGATTGACAAACCATTTGCGCTATCGTGTTTCTGTTTTTTAGAAGAAAATTATAATTAGGCCCTCTAGATGACATCTCGATCCTTCATAGACACTGCAGACATTCAGAACATAAAGCAGACACCGCCAAATGAAAGTGTCGACATTTAGAACTTAAAGCAGACACCGCCAAATGAATCTGTCGACATTCAGAACTTAAAGCAGACACTGCCAAATGAAACTGTCGGTTTGTCCCCTATCACGAAGGATGGAAAAGGAGCGTGAAGGTGGGAGACCGACGTGGCCCTACTTTATGCGCCCAACCAAGGGAAAAGAGGGGAAGTAGGTGTCGAATTACCTAATTGCCTTAGAGATTTCCTATACTAGTAGGTGCAAAACAAGCATGTGTGCCACGATGTATAAAACCAATGCCATGGTACCCATTGTAACGCAAGCTCAGTGAGATGCCAAGAATTCAAAAAAAAATTCACATGATGTTCCACTCTATTCTAGATTACGTTTCTCATAGGGTTGTCTCTCCTAGGTATCATCACTCACCTCGTGAGGGGCACCTCCCTCACACCAGTTTATAATCCAGGTAGCCCCGAGGACGGCATTGTATATGCTCTAATGTGTTGCAATCCTCGCGTTGCACAGGAGTTATGTGTAGTAGTGCTACTCACATAGGATATACGATGATGTAGATCAAAGATAGAGAGAGAGAGAGAGAGAGAGAGAGAGAGAGAGAGTGCATACGTGGTTAGATCGTTTGTGATTTTATAGTCGCATGTAACACGCACCAAAACAGTTATGTGTAAAAAGGAGCTATATCTATAAAGAAAAATAGTTGTATATAACGTTGTATAAGGTGCCATTAAGATTGTCTATAATTAAGTAATGTACTCTCTCCGTTTCAAATTGTAGTTCACTGTTGACTTTTGGATATTCTATTTGACCAATTGTCTTATTCAAAAAAATATATGTAAATATTATTTAATTTGTTGTGATTTGTTTTACCGTTAAACATATTGTAAGCATGACTTATATTTTTGCACGTTTGCTCCATTTTTTGAATAAGATGAATTGTCAAAAGGCTTTTTCAAAAGTCAACAGTGAACTACAATTTGGAACGGAGGGAGTAGCAATTTGATATAGACAACAATAAACTATTCTTAGCATTGTACATGGTCTATTGTGTCGCGATCCTCGCATCGCAACCATCATTGAGTTAGACCTACATCATTAATTAATAGTGGTCTTCTGACCTTTGGCACTGGAACGAGATTCGAATAGCCATTAGCTAGTGTGGCGCCTTTCTGTATCCATTTCTCCACCAAGAGAAAAATGTGCACCACCACCACGACGTACACTTCTGGCCGACCAAAAGGATTTCTGGCCGACGAGAGAGCAACAGTCTCTATAATGGTACGGGCGTACAGCACCACCAGGATTACAGATTACTTTTCTATGAAAAATCTCAAATTTTCAACGTTGTACATCATGGGGCCATCGATGGAGTGCAACGGTTTAATTGAACCAGAAGACTACCAGCTGCATATCGATTGCTACTGCATACCGTGAATTTATTTGCATCATCAACACTACTACGTATATCGATGGAGAGCCACAATTGCATGACTACGGGGCATCGAAAGAAACGTTTTTAACATAGGTTTTCTCAAAGCATATACTCCCCCCGTTCCATATTGTAGTTGACTGTTGACTTTTATACACGTCTTTTAACAATTCGTCTTATGCAAAAAATTAATACAAACATACAAAAATATAATTTAGGCTTAAAATTAATTTGAAAGCGTCACATCAAGCCGATGTCGACAAATTTAATAAATAACCACTGAAATTAGCTTTGAACGCATCACATCATGCTGAAATCGACTTGAAAACTTAATACTAAACAACTGCTAAAATCTGATAACCAACTAAAACTTAGTAGTACACGAAGAAACATGGGCGAAAACCGCTGAATCTTAGAAAATGACAACCGAGGACTCGAGAGAACTAACGATAAAATTAAATATATGACCGATAAAACTTCGCTAACTGTTATAAAATTTCAGTTCCTATAAAACTTGGCTAACTACCGATCAAAGTATGCTCAAAAAATTGATGAAACTTGAATTTTTAATGTTTTCGTTGAAACTGAGTTGGACTACGGCTGAAACTTAGGGGGCCATTGATGAAACTTGAAAACATATTGGTAAAACATAGTGAAAAAATTAATGAAACATGAATAATTTATGCTAAACTTGGAAACATGAATATTGTGGCATGTGAAATCATACACAGAAGGTGAACAAGAAACCAGTGGATATGTTTGCAAGGGAAAAAACAAACGGTTCTCGGCCGAACGCATCACACCACGCTGGTGCTGACATAAAAACTTAATAAATAACTGCTAAAATTAATTTGAACACATCACATCACGCCAATGTCGATGAAACATGGGTGAAAACCGCTGAATCTTAGAAAATGACAACCGAGGACTCGAGAAAACTAATGATAAAATTAAATATATGACCGATAAAACTTTGCTAACTATTATAAAATTTTTCCAATAAAAATTTGGCTAACTACGGATCAAAATATGTGCAAAAAATTGATGAAACTTGAATTTTTAATGTTTCCGTTGAAACTGACTTGGACTACGGCTAAAACATAGGGGGCCATTGATGTAACTTGAATATATATTGGCAAAACATAGTGAAAAAATTAGTGAAACATGAATAATTTATGCTAAACTTGGAAACATGAATATTGTGGCCTGTGACATCATACGCCAAAGGTGAACAAGAAACCAATGGATATGTTTGCACGGGAAAAAAAGAATAGCTCTCGGCCGAACGCATCACACCATGATGTTGCCGACATAAAAACTTAATAAATAACTGCTGAAATTAACTTGAACGCATAACATCACGCCGATGTCGACAAATTCAATAAATAACCACTGAAATTAGGTTTGAACGCATCACATCAAGCTGAAATCGACGTGAAAACTTAATACTAAACAACTGCTGAAATCTGATAACCAAAACTTAGTAGTACACGATGAAACATGGGTGAAAATCGCTGAATCTTAGAAAATGACAACCGAGAAAACTAACGATAAAATAAAAATATGACCGATAAAACTTCGCTAACTATTATATAATTTGAGTTCCAATAAAACTTGGCTAACTACCGATCAAAATATGCACAAAAAAATGATGAAACTTGATTTTTTAATGTTTCCGTTGAAACTGAGTTGCACTACGGCTGAAACTTAGGGGGGCATTGATGAAACTTGAAAATATATTGGTAAAACATAGTGCAAAAATTAATGAAACATTAATAATTTATGCTAAACTTGAAAAAAAATTATAAAACTTAATATATTGGTGAAACTTGATGGAAGATCAATAAAATTTGGCTAACCTACCGATGAAACTTGAATAAGAACCAATGAAACTTTGTACTAGACTGTTGTTAAAAAGGTCACCAGATACAAATAATAACAAGTTTCACGAGAACAAAAGCAAGTTTTCGTAGACAAAACCTAAATTTTTTAGAAAGGACAGAAGAGTTGTCATCTATTGTTCAAAAGTGAGGATGGTTACGTGTGTATGTGGGGGTGGGGTATGCGCCCTCCCCCCAATGGGGCTTCCAAAAGAGCTAGTTGATTACAAAATGAGCTCCTGTGTCCGTCCAGACGTACAAATCGTGTAGGTGATGCTGGAGGGAGGTTGTTCGCGGTTTTTCTGAAGAGCGAAAAATACGATTCACTACAAGAAATATGACCTTCTGTGACGTATTTTTTGTGACAACTGAGTAATATGTCATTGATTTATGATGTTTTTCAAAGAAAACGTCATAAGAAATAATGTGGGGTGTAATCCTGCATTTTTTGTGACGAATAAAAGAAAACGTCACAAATAATGTCACTAACGACAAGAAAAAACGTCACGGACCAATATACCAAAATGTTGTGACGAAATAATTTTGTCATAAGAATTTTGAAGTTTAAAATCTTACTGATTCAAATATTTAAAATACAATTTAACCTAAAACGTGGAAATCTAACTTATGTAATATTTTTGTTGTATTGAGTTCAAAAAATTCAAATATAGATAATTTGAAGTGAAATGAAATTTGATTTTTTTTAAGAGTAAAATGCACCGGAGGTCCATTAACTTGTAGCGTGGTGTCACTTAGGTCCATCAACTTCCAAACTGCAGTAAATAACTTAAAAGAGTTAATGGACCTGTAGTAAACAACTTAAAAGAGTTAATGAACCTGCAGTAAACAACTTAAAGCGTAGGGTCCATGCCACGTCGGATCTAAACATAAAACGAAGGGGTACGGACCTGCAGTGAACAACTTAAGTTAATGGACCCAAAACTACAGTTTGAAAGTTGATGGACCTAAGTGACACCATGCTACAAGTTAATGGACCTCCGGTGCATTTTACTCTTTTTTTTAATCCCGATTGAGTCTAAAATTTGAAGTTGACCAAACCTAAATTTTGAAATCTAGACAAATTTATTAAATTGTAAATCGTAACATAGATTGAAATACTAGTTGTTTGATTATTATAACAAATAGTACAAATTTAATTCGATTCCAAAATTTGATCATCTCATATGGTAATATGGGCATTAATAATTTGACCATACAAATTTACCCCACTGGCCCACCGGGCCATTTCCAATCCCCTTCCCCTCGCTCTCTCTTAGGCTCAGTCTCAACCCACCCGATCCCCTTCCCCCACTCCCAATGCCCAAACCCTAGCCGCGGTGGCTCGGCTCTCTCGTCGTCATGGGCGCCTCCTGCAGCAGCGCCCGCGGCGCGCGTCCTTATCCTCCATTCTCCACGACAAGCGACGGCGGCAGCTCCTCCTCCTCCTCCATGGCTTGCGCGACGGCGGGCGATGACGGCGGAAGGCGACAACCACGACGACTTCTCAGCAAGCGGCGGCGGGCGATGACGGCGGCAGGCGATGCGGCGACGACAAAGACAGTGAGTTTCCCTCTCGCCGCCAACGACACGTCTCCTCCCACGCCGTCGACACCTCCCTTCCCTCCACGAAAATCCCAATCCCGAGCTCCGCCACCAACGAATCCCCTAGATCTGGAACTCCCGTGCTCAAACCCACCACAAATTCACCAAAAATCATAGCTCCTACCCAGAAAATCCCTCACAAATCTAAAAGGAGCAAGGCTTCTGAGCCTCTTTCCCTAAATCCGGTGGGGGAGGAGGGTGCAGCCATCTCCGCCGTGCCCTCCAGCCGGAGGCCGCCGCCAGCTCTGGAGGAAGCCGCCACTTCCCCCACGCACCGTCTTCCGCGCCGCCCGACCGTGCATGCTCGACGCTGCTTCCCTGTCAGACGGCCATCCCTTCAACGCCAAATCAATCTCTTGCAGCCAAATCATCCAAAAATTCGCACCCTCGCACCTAGAGGACCGTCACCTTCGTCGAGGTGGGGGGCAAACTTGCGGTCTTCTTAATATAGTTTCGACAACGCAATTGGTTAGCTTAATTGCTTTTGGTTAATGCTTAGTATCTTTCGTCGATGAATCGGAGAAACCATGCAGCATTTGGGTGAAATATGTAATTCTTTGTGGTGTATTATCTCATACATTAAATATTATCTCATACATTAAACCGATCATTGTATTTCAATGCCACATGAGGAATTATGATTTTGACCTTGGAATACATGGATAGATAATTAGAGATTACGATATTTCGCTTTAATGGCTTGGCGGCATCTTTCTTTGGATGCTAGCACATTTGTATGGAACAAGTTATCTTGCTTTGGCATCTTGGCGAGCTTAGATGGTACATGATAATGGATGGCAAAGTTGAAAGTATAAATAGATCCTGAATTTAGGCTATGAACCACTACAGTCAGCTTATTATTAGTACCGATGGTGTGATTATTTTCAAAAAATCATGTTGGTGCTCGTTTTTATTGTTGGATCTATTAGTATATTGTTTACTCTGTTATAATATCCATGATTTCTACTCTTTCTATCGCAGTCCCGCTAATCCTCTGGTTCTCTGCCTGCTAGAGCATTTCATTTCATTTGACCCTAAAGATCGACGTACTGCAGAAGAGGTATGTATTTTTATTTTTTTTGGAAAATGGGTGTTCTTGCTTATGTTCAACTAATTTGAAAAGTGATGAGTTTTTCCCTAAACCCTAAACCATCCACAGATGCTTCATCAGTATATTAAAGGTGGAGAACAGATCAGTTTCCTCTATCCAAGGTTTGATTTGTTTTTCCGATTGCTTCCATCCCACCATAACGAGTGCAGGAAATGCTTAGTATCCATGTTATAACAACTTAATGATGACATTGGGTCTTGGAACCATGGTTATGGGGCTTGGGTCTTTGGGCCATGTTTATGGGGCTAGGGTTGTGCGACGATTTTTACTTCTCCCCCGTCGCAACGCACGGGCATTTTTGCTAGTCTTATACAATTTGATATAGCGTTGTCCTCTCATAAATTAATTGTACTCATGTAATCTTTTGCCATATTTTTTGCCAGTTGAAAATACTATGGCCTCAGCAGCAGCTTCAGACATTATAGAGTAAGCTACTAAGCTCACCTCTTATCTCTATTGTTCTTCATTTACTTCTGATTTGACAAATAGACTTGATTGAGTTAGCTGAACATGATATACAATTAGTTTGTTGGATAGACATGATGAAACACATTTAAGTACAGTTCCTGCTAGGTCTTGTGCCTATTTATGGTATGTACACTCTTATGTCTATTATTAGTGTTGGCATCATATTAGTTGCTATGGTGCTATAGCTCCTCGGTTATAAAGGACTAGACTTTTACTTCTTTGATCACCCTTAAAGCTTTCTTTCTTGACTAAATGTCCATTATGTTCATCTATATTGCTTCCTAAATTCCTTCTGTTTTAATTTTAACCAGAAGT
Organism: Raddia guianensis; assembly: GCA_036346415.1. Taxonomy (NCBI): domain Eukaryota; kingdom Viridiplantae; phylum Streptophyta; class Magnoliopsida; order Poales; family Poaceae; genus Raddia; species Raddia guianensis. The sequence goes on along the minus strand of CM070541.1, from coordinate 12,742,191 downwards.
TAGCCACGTGCTTATTTGTAGTTTGTGGGCTGTGTTGTATATGCAATTAATTTGGTTGTGTTGTATATATCAATTAATTTACAGATTTAATTATTTTGATGCAAGCTGTTACAACTGTTTTGAGCAGGGATGAGGTATTTGCAATGGCTGATATAGTCAATCCAAATGTTAAAAAAGCGTCAAGGTTGCTGCTATGTTTTGGTTAGTAGCAAAACAATCAAGTAGAGTAGATGAAGCAATGATTTAGGAATATTTAGTGCCATGTTTTGGTGACAATGAAATCCAATTGTATTTATGTTGCTATGTACTATGTACCGATGAATATTTGTATTGCTTGGTCACTTGTGAATTTATAAGGAATTTATTTATGTACAAAAATTGTTTGGATTTATTTATGTGATGGCAAATTGTGAGCTATATATAATTGTGCTACAATTAGTGGGCTTAGAATTGGTTTAAATAATTATGACGTTAAAATTCGTCACAACATTTCGCCACGTCACGTGCCACGTCATCTAGCTGCTACCATCTCAATCACCTACTTATGACGTTTTCTGTTTCAAACCATGACGATTCATAGCGTCATAGTTCTTTGTGACGATAGAACGTTTGTCACTAATTTTGTGACATTTTTTCTTGTTTCGTCACAGAAGGTCTTTAGAGACGCACCTTCTGTGACAGACGGATTTTCGTCACAGGAGCGTCATAGATTGGATACAGTGACAAAAAAACCTCCTTTTATGACGAAATCTGATTGTCATATAAGGCCATATTTCTTGTAGATTGTAACCAAAGTTTTTGTACGTGCTTGCAGAAGTTAGAGTGAAAATGGGAATCTTTCTTCTCTTAACCTTTTTTTCTCCATATTTGTTGGGCCCCGTTCCGTAATCACTGAATCTGATTGCCATCATGAGAGTAGAAAAGAGGAATAATAAGAGAGATCGATAGAGATGCAGAGCTATGAAAAAGAGATATGGCTTATTCTCTCTCTGAGAGAGAGACAGAGAGACAAATAAGATAGAGCAAAGGCAGAAATATCTGCATCTAACGACATCGGCTAGCTGTCAGCCAACATGGCCAGCGAGCAGTAGGCCAAATCTCTTGGCTCCCTCTGGCTTGTTCCTAGATGAAAAGATAAAGGAATATACCATGAGAGTGAGAGGTCTTGGGTCTTGTTTGATTTAGGTTAAAGTTTCTAAATTTTTTATCGAAGAAAGTTGTGACGCTTTGAAAGAGGTCCGAAAAAGTTCAAAAAATTTTAAAAAATATTTTAATAATTAAAATCTACTTATTAGAGTGTTTATAGCAGTCACTCCAAAATACTGTAGCTCTGAATAGAGTAGCTAATAGAGGAAAGAAATCTTTTATAGTTTAGTGTAAAATGCGAAGAAAATTTAAAAGAAAAGATAAAGAGAGTAGATTAACAGAGGGGTGGAGCCCGGCCTACTACGGATGCCCTTGAGATCGATGTGTGCGAAAGAAAGAAACAAATTTAGGTGGGACCTACTGACGTGCATGCGGTATGCGCAACGTTGCCCTCGCGCAGAGTGTCAGCAACGCGCGACTTTTCCAAAGTCCAGGCAGATGGGACGTCCGACTTGCAGCCTTTTCCAAAAAATCGCCTTCCCGAGTTCCTGTCATGCAAAAATCACTGACAAGAACACATAAATAAGTTTTCTTGCAACGTGAAATGTGTGTTTGTAAACTTTGCATGTGTTCCGAGCTAGCTTTGGCTTGAATTGCACCTGCTCATTCCGCTTAATTGAAAATGGATGCCGACTCCAGCTCCCTTTCTGAATCATCTTTGTCCACGATTAGTTTTGTTCCGTCCATACACGAGGCTAGACAACGTTCTTGTATATCTGAGTTGAAAGTAATAAAAACTCTAATCTAAAAAAATATGACTTATAATATAAAAAATTTGTGACTCATCGAAATACGTCGTAAAGAGTTTTAAAAAATATTTTAAAAATATTTTAAAAACTCTACAAAGAACAATTCAAAATCTCACAAGAAAAAACTATAAAGTATTAATTACATCATTTGACTTACAAAAAAAATAAAATTTTAATTTAATTTAATTTAAGCCAATACAAACAAGACCAACTGGAAGGACGTGGTGGTGAGTATGTTAAGATTTGCTAGCCAAAAGTCGACGAAAATAAATCGACTTTACTCTAGTGTAAAGTTTGATGATTTTTTTCTTCCCCTATTGAGTCTGACGAGTTCTTGCAAGTAGGATATTTTGGGATGTACATGTTATTTTCATGTTTGGCACAGGTTGTTCTTATCTGATAGAATGAATATATCTCTTTCAAAATAAAAGGAAATTCTTTTAAAAAATAATTTTTTTAAATATTTTTTTAAAAAATATTTACGCAAAAATGGCCATGAGTTTAGAGATTAAACAAAAATAGGCGGCTGTCGCCCGTTGAAGGGGTGATCGCCCCTTTGATAGGCGATCCAAGGTGCACCCATTTAGATCTGCGGGGGAGAAGAGTGGTCGCCCTTTAGTTGGACGATAGGTTCGTCTCGCCTGTCTCATTGGAGGGCATTGGATGCTCCTCGGATGCTTCCTGCGCTACTGTTCCCTGCCCCCCGTCGCCCTATGGTAGGGCAACGACACCCTGTTGCCCTATGGTTCGGCGATTGCTCTTTTGGGGGTGGGGATGATAGGGACTTGAATGTAGGAAGGCCGTTGAATGTAGGAAGACAGCTAAATGCAAGAACGCAGGAAGAAATGGAGAAAGAACGAGCAGAGAAAGAAATGGAGGAAGGCAGCTTGGGGTCAGCAAAATGGTGGAAGAAGGTAGCCTAGGGTCAGCTAAATAGGGAAAAGGGCGCCTGGCCTCGTGCTGACAGCGGAAATCAATTCCCTTTGCGATGGGACAGGGGGCCGTCGCGCTTTCAACGGGCGATAGGGTGGGCCCCGCAAAAAATAGTGCACTAATTTATTTTTTTTTCATGTTTGCACTGAATTTTTTAATAAGATGAATGGTCAAAGGCGTGTTCAAAAGTCGAATGCGTCAAACAAAAAAAACAGAGGGAGTAGTTTACTGTAGCTAAAAAGAATAAATGCATTTTAACATTTTTCAAAACCATTTTTCAACAATTTATGAGCTCTTCAAGCCACCAATCGAGGGACCAAAACTTTTTCACATTATAATTTACTGCAGCCAAAAAGAATAACTTTTTGCTATTAATGAAGCAACTGATTTTTAGTTAAGTCTCGGTCGATTTTTCCACATATGTAGATGCTTGCGTTGAATCTTTTATATGTTTTATGTGGAGGTGTTTGATCTACTTTCTAGAAAATGGTCTGAGAGCTAAATCACTCTTAGTGTCAAGCCGGTCCTAGAGAATAATTCCAAAAGAAGTGTGTTCTAGAAGCCACGTTGCGTCCTGCCCCGAGAAAGCGGCCCTGTGCCTATGGACAGTGACGAATAAAATGATCTAGGGGCACATGACGTGATTTTAGGTTGGCCCTCAAGCGTCACATCATAAATAGTACATTTTTATTAGGGAGCTACCTACGCCACGTGTCACGTTTTCCTCCACGCTGCGGCCACGTCACCCGGATTTCTTCAGCCGTCCGATTTCATCCAGCGGTTTGGGCGAGGCGGCGGCTCCCATGCCTTTTGTTTCGGCGCGTCCCTCTTCCCCGATCCCCCCCTCCTCAGTTTGCCTGCCTCCGAGGCCACGCCTCCTCCACACGCCGTCCGCTCCCATGCCGGCCTCGGCTGGTCCGCCTCCGAGGCCCAAGCCCACCGGCGCTGCCGCCGCTCTTCCCGGGGCAGTTCGCCGCCTCCACTCCCGCGAGTCCTCCCGCCCCTCTCGCCGCCGGCCGCCGCCGCTCCTCCCCCCGCGGCTCCTTCGACCTCTCTTGCCGGGGTGGCCGGATCCGGATCCGGTCATGGCGACACCGAATCCAATGGCGGCAACCCCGAATCCGGTGGCGGCGATGCCCCCTGCCCAGCCAGCCGGCGCGACGCCGCATCAGGACGCCGCCTGCGGTTCGTGCCCGGCGACGGCGGTAACCCCTCGCTCTCCTCCTTCGTTGGCCTCGCCGACGGTGAGAGGCCATCTCTCTCCCTCCTCCTTCCCTTGCTCCACCCGCCCCAGCTAGGCCGCCTCCTCCTCTCCGCAACCAAAACCCTAGCCCCTCTCTCTCTCTCTCGCTCTCTCTCTCTCTCTCTCTGCGCCTCTCTGTCCTTCCCCCAAGTCTTGGTCGCCGTCCTCTTCCGCGCGGCCGTCGTCGTCGCCGTCCTCTTCCGCGCCGCCGCCGCCGCCGTCTCCATAGCCATGGGCCCTCCCTCTCCCTCTTCTTCTCTCCTCCCCTGGAGCGACAGCGCCCTCTTCAGATCTGCGTGGTACGGCCTCCGTCGGCCGACCCCTTCGTCGATTCCTGGCCGGTCCTCCCTCCCCTCCTTGGTCAGTCCGACCGCGCCCTCAAGAGCGTTCAAGCATGGCTCTCTCCGCGGCAATGTTGTTCGACGCCGAGTCCCCATCGGGCAGCATGCCGGAGATGATACAAATTTTCATCTTTGGTTGTACAGCTCCAATGCAATAGTATTAATCTCATTGCTGTGTCATCGTGTATTTTACTTCGTTGTATCCTCATGAAATGTGTCTGATATTTTTAATGCTGACAATTCGATGTTGGAAGTTTTTTTTGTATATGAACGTCTGCGGTTCCTCGCAGATGACAGCAGCTGGCCTAAGTACTGAATGGGGTTTATTAATGGCCAGCATTTCAGGAGACAATAACGAAGAGACACCGTTACAGGTTTTCTTCCTTCTATCATTTTGCTGATGATCTGATCGGGAACTATATCCAACATTCTGTGCAGTGTTAGGTACATCTTATATTTACAGTGTATTCACGGTATTCTTTTTTCTGTTTAAGTTACGATTGAATGTAGTAGCGACATTTATTGGTATTGTGGGGCTTGCTGTTGCTGCTATGGTCCTTTTAGTTATTTTTGCAAGGTAATCATGACTAGATTGCTGGCTAAAAGTTTTCTTGGATGATAAAGTTAGAATAGTTACGAACTGTCAAGCAGAATGTGACAACAAGTCACAGCATTAGACTTTTGCACTTGCACTGTCCTGGATTCTGGAACTACAACCAACTGAAACCACAAACTGCATATCACTACTGAAGAGTGAAGATCATGGAATTAAATGTCTTTTCATTATCGAATATGAGTATATCTGTATATGATCTAGATAACTAAATACAAACTAACCTACATGTGAGACAAATCAATAGTCTTCCTTAAGAATCCTAGCTGCGTTTCACTTTAACATTAAATTTTTATGTTATGTAGTACGGTATTTATTTGGGGAAAAATGCTATGTTGCAATGAATGCACCTGTCCTACATGAATGTTAGATATAATCTTGATTTCACTATTAATGTTAGAGGTAACATGAATGTTAGATATAATCGTGGTATTTTTATTTTTTGATTCATTAGTGCTTTTCGTCTGTGTGTTGTGCTTCCTGTTTATTCTTCCGGTTGATCTAGAGTTAAGAATTAAGTATTTGACATTTGCACTCTACAATCTATGGAGCGTTTTCACTGGTTTGAATGGCAAAACACAACAACATATTCGTTGCCTGCCTTGATCCTACAACAAAGCCTGTTACATAAATTTGAAATGACATTTTATCATGGTTTATATTTTCAAGAGTTTACATAAATTCATTACGTCTTGACAAGTATAGCTGGCCTACAATATTATGCGTTTCTTACCTGAGATGTAGTTATTTTTCCTCTTCCATTCCTTGCTTTTAATCAGCGCAACTAATTGTTTTCATTAGGCTACACAGTACTTGCAGCCCCCACTTCTTTACCATGGACGGTCTTCTGTAGTGTAAGCTCGGTGTCGATAGGCCATATCGTTTTCGCTTGACGTTTCGTTGCTTTCGGTGGTCTCAGATTTCGTTGGTTTTGCATACCAAGATTGATGTTTTGGATGATGCTCGGCAGAATCGGTGTGTGATGCTGATGTTTCTAGAAAAGTATTTGCAAGTATTTATGTGGTTGGGAGACTCTCATCTTTTTTTTCCCTCTGTGCCTGCATATTTAGTCGTTCCAGTTGGTAAGTTGCAGTGGTGTGTACTTGCCATGAGGGCATACCAAGCTAATATATTGGTATTTGGCAAAACAAAAGAACTGATATACTACCATGTATTCTCATTGTTCAGCACGTTGTGATTTTGACCGATCCTCTTTTTGAAGACGATCTTTAGGCTTTGCTTGCTCATCGAATTTCATCTTTAGGCTTTAGTTGTCCGATTGTTTGTACAAGCCTACCGAGGCTAATGGGCTTTTGTTGTAAATTATAATTTTTTGGTGCTGTTTTAACATATAGTTTCAAATTTCATTATACAGATTGAGGGAAACAGTTATGGCAACTTTTGTTTATGCTTTGCATGATCTATCTAGATCGATTGATGTTATTGTTAACCTCATTTTTAAACAATTTGTGTGTAACCTTCGTTATTAGGTGTTTGTTGTGATGCTTCCACCAACGTTTTTGATGAATAATCAAATCCTTCAATACATATGCATATGTCAATTCCATCTTATGAGAAATCATTAACACGAATAAGTGCAACACATTTCTCTATGTTCCACTTTTTCGACCATTTCTTGGTGTTTCTTCTCCCCAGCGGGCCATGGGCCCGCTTATGCCACTAGTTCACATTCATTTTCATGAATGATCGACATACTTGCCAGTGTAACTAAAAGAACATGAATAAAACCTCCACACGATCAGGAATATCCATTTGACAACGTGCTGAATACATACAAGCTTAACAATAGCAATAAAAATATCACAATACTGAATGAACCCGCGAAGGAAAATTAACGCACGATAATAAGTACTGAAAGCGAGTGGGCAACATACACATAAATTGTTAGAGCAGACGTTACACGGACTGACACAAACAATTGGAAGAGTAGAACAAGCTTCTTTCTGTCCATGTGCTTACGATTGTTCCATTGCAAACATATGCATCGGTCTTCTTTAGGTATGGATAAACATCGATGATTGATCAAATTGATCCCAGCACAAATCTAACTTTGTAGTTTGTAGCGACCATCTGACGGGAAGGAAATTTCGTCGCACCCACTGCCACCGAACCAGATATGGCACCCATTCCCGATGGTTGACACATGCCTGCACCAATCTTGAAGCAAAAATCCCCAAAACGCTAGCATCCTCAATCAAAAACGCACCCGGTCCAGCTGAAACTGTTCGCTAGTCTCTAGCCTCACTTAGCGCAGCCGCTTCCCTCCGACGGCAGCCGCCACCGCCACTTCCCTCCGCTGGGTGGCGCCACCATCGCTTCGCTGGGAGTTGCCGCTTCTGCCACTGCTGAATCACCGGGAGCCGCCACCTTCGCCGCCACATCTTCCCGGGAATCGCGAGCTCCATTGTTGCCGCTTTGTCGGGATCTGCGGGCTCCACCGCCGCTGCCACTTCGCCGGGTGCCGCGGGCTACGTCGTCGCCGCTTAGCCAGGAGGCGCGGGCTCCGCCGTCGCCGCCTCGACTGCTCCCCTCCCGGTGTCTGTACATTGTAAAAACAAGAATTGGTCCGTTTGTACACACAAGATTTGTAAATGCAAGATTTGGTCGGTTTGTATATTGCTTTCAAATCCGCGGTCTTTCTCAATTGCAGCTACGTGTTTGAATGGAACATGTGCAGCATTTAGGAAGTGAAATACTAAATTTAAAAGCTCCTACTGCCTACTGTTGGCTGATGCTTTGCTTCTGATGTATACTTGCTGAATTTATAAGCCTAGAAAAAGTGCAATAGACAGCCCAATGTATTATGCCCTATGAAGATCTGGATCATTTTCGGGAGCAAAAATCTGGAAAGATAAAAAATCTAGGAAGATGTGAGCATCGTTGAGCTCTAATTTTTATTAGTGGCATTGATGTCAAAATTAATTAATATTAAGTGCTAGGGGGTTTTTGGATTTCTCGGAACCTAGCAAAGACTCGGCGTTTTGTAAAACCCTAATTTGAAGCGTCGACAAATTTTGTGAGTCGCTCAGAGGTTTCAAGTCGTGTGCCAGGCGAGAAGAGGTCACGTATAGATTAGGAGTAGTTAGGTTTTATTTCTGTTTTTGTCGGTTCAAAGGGGTTTGAATCACTCGGACTATCTGGGATCTTTGCGATCTCTCGAAAATCGGTTTCCGTAGTCCACCTATTTCAAAAATACCTAATTATCCATCTTGTGAGATTTCTAGAGAAAAACGAAACCCCCAAACTCTCCCACACACACTCAAGCTTTTTATCAGAAAAATTCCCTCTGTCGGACGGCGTCTTGGAACAGCCAGACGGCGTCCGATCAAGCAAATCCAGAAACAGTGGTCTCTGTCGGACGGAAAAGTGTCCTTTCCGTCATCGGACGGCGTCTGGGAGAAGGTGGCGAGCGTCCGATGGGCTTAGCGCATGAGCATTCCTTGCTGTCGGACGGCGTCCGGTGGGGACCGGACGGCATCCGATAAGCCGTTTTTCTGTGAGCAGTAGGCTCTGTCGGACGGCGTCCGGTGCCCGTCGGACGGCGTCCGGTAGAGGCTAGCGACTAGTTATTTTGTCTCTTCCGAAGCAGCGGCTAGTTTGCTCTTGGGGCTATATATAGATGTCTAGTGGTCAGCTACTTTGAGGTTTTGCTGCTCTCTACACCTACCACACTTATTGCTCATCAATTAGGTGATCTAGAGCCATTCCTCCACCCACAAATCATCTAAAGCCACAAATCATTAAACCCCAACACCAAGTTTCATGGAAGTCCTTGATCCGCATGATCGGGCGTTTGAACTTGTTACTTTTGAAGACGACATCCTTTGTGGGCGTGGGCTTGGGAGTAGGCCTTGGCGTGTGGCTACTCTCGAGTCGGTGTCGGGTGTGAGTCCACCTCACGGAGTGGCGAACGACTACCGGGAGTAAGTGAGGCGTTAGGCTCGAGAGCGAGCCGGTCCTTGTCTTGCAAGGGTAGCCTCAACGGAGAGTAGGAGTTGCGGCTCCGAACTTCGGTGAAACAAACTCCGTGTCGCTCTCTCTTATTTACTTTCCGCACTTACTACCGTTGCATTGATTGTGTTGTGCCATGTCTTAGTTGCATATTAACTTGTTTATCGCTTCCGCTTGCGTATCAATTGAAACTAGGATTGGGTCACTATTAATTTGATGCTTAATTAATAAATAACTGAAAAAGTTTAAAATTGCCTATTCACCCCCCCTCTAGGCCATAGGATCCTCTTTCGGAAGACATGTCATACAGATGGCAAAAGAACTTTTGTTTAAAACAATGAAAGATAAAAGATGAAGTGAAAAGCAAGCCTCCTCCAGAGTATGATTAATGTACAAAAGTATGCCACTTATAAGGGCATTTCTCCATCTACAGCAGTAATTTAAGGTCTTTGCCTTTGAAAAACAAAAGTATGCCATATATATGAGCATCTATGTAGACATCTGCATATGCCAACTATATGGGCATTTCATACACAAAATATACAAAACCATGCCCTCTATATGAGCATATGACTTTCATATACAAAAGTATGTCCTCTGTATAGGCACTTCACCCGGAGAATCTTGCTTGAGCTGCCTCGCCTTCATCCAAATCCAGCCTTCGAATGATGGGTATCCTCCCAACAATAGATTTGTAAATTCTCCTTGCGTTGTGATCTGAGCATACGTGACTTATTTGGACTTACAAAAGCATTATTATGATTGAGTTCAACTTTTTGTAGAGTCCAAATATCGTCTCTAGAAATTATGAATCAAACAAATGCCTTGCAAGATGACCTTGTTGAAGCACGCTACTTCTTTGTTTCTTGGGTTGGATTAGTACTTTTTTTTACCTTCATTGTTACAAACCATATATTTAGCACATAATGTTTTATCCCTTCTTTTTTTCCGTGGAATTTTCGGATACTAAAACAAAATTTGCGCGCATATGCATTATATAAGTCATAGGCATCTTCTTCTGACTAAAAGGTCATGCCCACTATTGGTACAATTACAGAGCTAACATTTTGATCATCCACTTGCCCCTAAAAGCACAAATAAAACTTGATGCATTTTTGTTGGTTTTAAATAAATTCACTTTAGACAAAAGTTATACTAAAGACAGAAACATCCTAAAGGAGTTGAAATTTTCCTCGATAAAGAATCAATCTATGAGAAATACCTTACAATTGAACTGAGGGCTTCCTTCGTTAAATTTATGGGGGCTCTTATAGTCATTAGAACTGATCTCTTCATCAACACTGGTCTCCTTGCTATTTGTGAGTTCTTCAGTCGAATTCGACATGAAGACCATAAAATTGGTGAAGTCGTGGCCAAAAGATACAAATTCTTGCAAGGGAAAAATCACAGCAACTTAAAACCACCAAGAAGAAATCACCATTATCAAACCAAATGAAGCTGCAGACGACAACCTTACCAGCAAGGAGCCATGACAGTCGCGGCTGCCCTTCTTGTCGATCGGCAGTTCACCACGTCGGCGACGCAATCACCGCGGGAACTCAACGCGGAAACGCACCACAGCAATGCCATTGGTCCTGTGCGCTAACCCTAGCTAATCCAGTGTTTTGGGGACTTTTTGCTTCAAGATTGGTGCAGCCATGCGCCAACCATCGAACATAGGTGCCATGGCTGGATCGGTGGCAGAGGGTGTGAAGAAATTTCCTTCCCATCTGACGGCCTTACATATTTTCTCCCACCCCTTCTCATCGCGTTCCTTGCCACCCGTTGCTGCAATCATCAATTGATCCATCAAGAACGGCGCCTCATGCACCGCTCCAGAAGAAGATCCAACCACCGCCTCTAAAATTATAACCTTAATTTCCTCTCGGTTCTTGGGAATGAATATTTGAATAGCCTTGTTGCGTTGTGCTCAAATGTTCACACAATCTTGGTCACTCCAATCATGTAACACCCACTGCAAGTGGTCCATACTTCAGTAATCACTCCATGAAACTCGATAAGTGGAGGCTACAGCATGGCTATGCATGCGGCAAACTAACTTTGTGCTTTTTAAAGAAAATTCTTACATAAGCAAGTAACACATGGCAACTGAAAATTCAGTAAAATTGACCACTAGTTTGTCTGAATCCATATAACTTACGAAATGACAATGGACATCTTGTAAGTGGTCGAGTTTCTCACTTCTAAAGCTAGATTTGAGCGTTAAGAAGACCATTATGGTCCAATAAATAGTATTAAGGCCAATTGCATGGCAGTCGTCTGTCCACGTGCGCGCCTCCTGTGGTCCATCCATCGGCAAGGGCGCGGCGTGGAGCAGGCAACTGGATTTGAGCAAAACAGAGACGGGTTCTTATTTCTAGTGGGTGAAGTCTCAATGGACTAACTAGCCAGAATTTAATTAATGTCAGTATTGATGAACAGGTTGGAAGCATGAATCAGACCTTGCCAGCGCCCCTGCGACACTCCGGCCCCTTGGCGTCTGGCAGCCACTTCGGCCAGAAGACGGCCACAAACCACCTCCCCCTCCAGTGACCTTCCTCCAGCGCTCGGTCGGTCCACGTTGCCCCACGCCTAACATGGAGGGACATTAATTGATAGGCAAAGCATTTGACGTAAAATTTTCTATGTGCATGAGTGCAAAAATTTATCATGCTCCTTTAGATCCAACCTGAATAGTCTAATTGATAGCCTTATTTCTTTACTTTTTCAATTTTTTTTCTTCAGATCTTGGATTGACAAACCATTTGCGCTATCGTGTTTCTGATTTTTCAGAAGAAAATTATAATTAGGTCCTCTAGATGACATCTCGATCCTTCATAGACACTGCAGACGTTCAGAACTTAAAGCAGAGACCGCCAAATGAAACTGTCGGTTTGTCCCCTATCACGATGGATGTAAAAGGAGCGTGAGGGTGGGAGACCGACGTGCCCCTACTTTATGCGCCCAACCAAGGGAAAAGAGGGGAAGTAGGAGTCGAATTACCTAATTGCCTTAGATATTTCCTATACTAGTAGGTGCAAAACAAGCATGTGTGCCACGATGTATAAAACTAATGCCATGGTACCCATTGTAACGTAAGCTCAGCAAGATGCCAAGAATTCAAAAAAAAAAATTCACATGATGTTCCACTCTATTCTAGATTATGTTTCTCATTGGGCTGTCTCTCCTAAGTATCATCACTCGTCTCGTGAGGGGCACCTCCCTCACACAAGTTTATCATCCTGGTACGTAGCCCCGAGGACGGCGTTGCACAGGAGTTATGTGTAGTAGTGCTACTCACATAGGATATACGATGATGTAGATCAGAGAGAGAGTGTGTGTGCATACGTGGTTAGATCGTTTGTTATTTTAAAGTCGCATGTAACACGCACCAAAACAGTTATGTGTAAAAAGGAGCTATATATCTATAAAGGAAAATAGTTGTATATAACGTTGTATAAGGTGCCATTAAGATTGTCTATAATTAAGTAATGTACTCTCCGTTCCAAATTATAGTTCACTGTTGACTTTTGGATATTCTATTTGACCATTTGTCTGATTCAAAAAAAAATATGTAAATATTATTTATTTTGTTGTGATTTGTTTTACCGTTAGACATATTTTAAGCATGGCTTATATTTTTGCATGTTTGCACTATTTTTTTTAATAAGATGAATGATCAAAAGGCGTTTTCAAAAGTTAACAGTGAACTACAATTTAGAATGGAGGGAGTAGCAATTTGATATAGACAACAATAACTGTTCTTAGCATTGTACATGGTCCAATGTGTCACGATCCTCGCATCATAACCATCAATGAGTTAGACCTACATCATTAATTAATAGTGGTCTTCTTACCATCGGCACTTACCATCGGCACTGGAACGAGATTCGAATAGCCATTAGCCAATGTGGCGCCTGTGTATCCATTTCTCCACCAAGAGAAAAATGTGCACCACCACCACGAGTGTATCCATTTCTCCACCAAGAGAAAAATGTGCACCACCACCACGACGTACACTTCTGGGTGACCAAAAGGATTTACGGCCAGCGAGAAAGCAGTCTCAGTAAAGTGCGGTGTACAAAGACCACCAATATTACAGATTACTTCTCTACGAAAAATCTCAAATTTTCAACGTTGTACATCATGGGGCCATCGATGGAGTGCAACAATTTAATTGAACCAGAAGACTACCAGCTGCATATCGATTGCTACTGCATACCGTGAATTTTTTTGCATCATCAACACTACTACATATATCGATGGAGAGCCACAATTGCATGATTACGGGGCATCGAAAGAAATGTTTTTTAATATAGGTTTTCTCAAAGCATATACTCCCTCCGTGCCAAATTGTAGTTCACTGTTGACTTTTATACACGTCTTTTGATAATTCGTCTTATTCAAAAAAATTAATGCAAACATACAAAAATATAATTTATGCTTAAAATTAATTTGAATGCATCACATCACGCCGATGTCGACAAATTTATTAAATAACCACTGAAATTAGGTTTGAACGCATCACATTATGCTGAAATCGACGTGAAAACTTAATACTAAACAACTGCTAAAATCTGATAACCAACTAAAACTTAGCAGTACACGATGAAACATGGGCGAAAACCGCTGAATCTTAGAAAATGACAACTGAGGACAAGAGACAACTAATTACGATAAAATTAAATATATGACCGATAACTATTATAAAATTTGAGTTCCAATAAAACTTGGCTAATTACCGATCAAAATATGCTCAAGAAATTGACGAAACTTGAATTTGTAATGTTTCTGTTGAAACTGAGATGGAAACATGAAAGAGGTTCGAAAAAGTCAAAAAATTATAAAAAATATTTTAATAATTAAAAAACTACTTATTAGAGCGTTTGTAGCGATCGACAAAATCATGTCTACGAGCAGTGTCTAATAGAAAAGAAATCTTTTATAGTTTAGTGTAAAATGCGAAGAAAATTTAAAAAGAAAAGATAGAGAGAGTAGATAAACAGAGGGGTATTTAGGCGGGACCCACTGACGTGCATGCGGTCTGGGCAACGTTGCCCTCGCGCAGAGTGGCAGCCACTCGCTGACTTTTCCAAAGTCCGGGCCGATGGGACGGCCGACTTGCAGCCTTTTCCAAAAAATCGCTTTCCCGAGTGCCTGTCATGCAAGGTAATTTTCAAGCTAACCAAGAGCATGAAATGTGTGCTTGTATGTGTTCCGAGCTAGCTTTGGCATGCACCTGCTCATTCTGCTTAATTGAAAATGGATGGCGACTCTAGCTCCCTTTCTGAATCATCTTTGTCCACGATTAGTTTTGGTTTGGATCTCCTCGTTCAGTCCATACACGAGGCTAGACAACGTTCTTTGTTTATTTGAGTTGAAAGTAATGAAAACTCTAATCTAAAAAAATTATGACTTACAATGTAAAAAATTTGTGACCCATCAAAATACGTCGTAAAGAGTTTTCAAAAATATTTAAAAATTATTTTAAAAACTCTAAAAAAGAACAATTTAAAATCTCACAAGAAAAAACTCTAAAGTATTAATTACATCATTTAGCTTAAAAAAATAATAAAATTTTAATTTAATTTAATTTAAGCTGATACAAACAAGACCAACTGGAAGGACGTGGTGGTTAGTATGTTAACATTTGCCAGCCAAGAGCCCACGAAAATAAATCGACTATAATCTAGTGAAAAGTTTTATTATTTTTTTCTTCCCCCTATAGAGTCTGACGAGTTCTTGCATGTAGGATATTTTAGGATGTACGTGTTATTTTCATGTTTGACACGGGTTGTTCTTATCTGATAGAATGAATTTATCTCTTTCAAAATAAAAGGAAATTCTTTAGAAAAAATATTTTTTAAATATTTTTTTAAAAAATATTTACGCAAAAATGGCCGTTAGTTTAGAGGTTAAGCAAAAATAGGCGGTTGTTGCCCGCTGAAGGGGTGATCGCCCCTTTGATGGGCGATCCATGGTGCACCCATTTAGCATTGCGGGCGAGAAGAGTGGTCGGCCTTTGGTTGGACGACAGGTTTGTCTTGTCCGTCTCATTGGAGAGCATTGGATGCTCCTCGGATGCTTCCTGCGCTACTGTTCCCTGCCCCCCTGTCGCCCTATGGGAGGGCAACGACACCCTATTGCCCTATGGTTCAGCGATCGCTCTTTTGAGGGTGGGGATGATAGGGACTTGAATGTAGCTAGGAAGGCCGTTGAATGTAGGAAGGCAGCTAAATGCAGGAACGCAGGAAGAAATGGAGGAGGAACGGGCAGAGAAAGAAATGGAGGAAGGTAGCTCGGGGTCAGCTAAATGGTGGAGGAAGGCGGCCGAGTCGACTAAATGGGGAAAAGGCGCTGGCCTCGTCTTGACAATGAAATCAATTCCCTTTGTGATGGGACAGGGGCCTGTCACGCTTTCAACGGGCGATAGGGTGGGCCCCACCGACAACGTGAATATATTCCCCTTGGATACTGCTGGGCAATGGGACAAAAGCCTGTCGCCCACTAGACGGGAGAATGGGTGGGGCAGGGGAATCAATTGCCCTCGAATACCACTCGATGTGGGACAAGGGCACATCGCCCATTGGATGGTGATTGCCACCGCCAGCGACACAAGACCACCTGATCGCCCATCAAATGGGTGATCGCCCATTGATCACCCGACGACCGCCTATTTTTGTTTAATCTGCAAATTCACGACCAAGGAGAGTAAAAAATGTTGCTTTTGTAGGCCTGCCCAAATTGCTTTGCATTTAGACCGTTCTAAGAGTATCATTCAATTCTTTAATGATTGGATTCATCGACTTAATGTTTGTAAAAATAAGTTAATTTTGTTCAGTGTTTTAGAAATATTACTTTAAATTGTTTGGCTTTGTTGACTTTATTTTATTTTTAACAAATTTAAAGGTATATCTTTTGTGCAGGTCATCTTCGGAGAACTTGTTGGATGAACCACTACAGGAAACGTCAACAGTTTCGAGTGCCAAAACCGTCGAACAAAGCGCACAAGCCGTCGGGAAACTATTGTCTCGACGGCCAGCCGTCGAGATAAAGCTGTCGAGAGAACTCAGTCGAGAAAGAGTCACTTTCTCAACGGCTTGGCCGTCGAGTTAACTTATCTTGACGGCTACCATTCGAACCGCCGAGTTCAGTGCCCCAGACGGCGTTACTGTTTGATAGGATTAGTCTCGACGGCCGAGAACGAGCAGTCGAGATTATTCAAAAGCGGGCCCACCAGCCCAGCCGTCCATAGTCACGTAGTCTCGACGGCCAAAGGTCAAACCGTCGATACAAATATTCTATAGTATCGACGGCACTCTTCTGGCCGTCGATACTATCCTGTCCAGGCGTTGCGTAGTGTCGACAGCTTTATGACGGCCGTCGAGACTACAACTGTGAAGAAACAAATTGTTTTAATTTTGTAAAAAAATCCAAAAATTGCGGCATTTGCTGCTCCCAAAGAAGAACAACAATTGCTTTTCTACCCAAAACCCCACAATGCATATATATATCCCATTCGTCGCACACATGCGACATGATCACAATTGACAGGCTCAAATATACTCAAATATTGAAAAGGCACATAGTTCACATCTATTAGCCATCAAACAATCCAAACAGCCCGCACGACATACACATATGTACAATATAGCAATCACAATCGTACGATAACCAAAACGTATATATCGTCAGCTAGCTAGTCACCTAATGCTCATTTGGACGGAGGATCGCTGAAGGGGTAGGGGCAATTTGGGTAAACAGCGGGGGCGCCATCGAGCAGGTTGTTGACGGAAGTCGACCTCTGGTACCCGATGTGTCCCTCCTCGTGCACATGAAATTTCTTCTTTGAGGCGTGAAACCCAACCCTTAAAACAAATATAGACTTATTAATTAATGGTATGTGTTGAAATAAAACAATAACACATATTTTGAGGTCGAATGACTTACCGCCTTAGGAACGTACGGGTAACCACCATGTGGGCGAGCTGGGCCCACGTAGTCACCTACTGGGGGGTGGGACGCTGTACAGAGCTTGGTGATGAGGAGGTGGCGGGCCCCCGTAGTAGCTCTGGTAGGGAGGTGGTGCCCCGAATCCACCACGATATGGTGGTGGACCACCGTAGAACCCTGGACCGCCACTAGTCCCGCTTGGGCCAGCCTAAAACACATTTGGCATAAGACGTGTGAATCGAATGGTAAGATCTATCTGACGGAATATTTAGAGTTGGCATCTTATGACCTTGAGGAAGAACATCGGAACACAATGAAACGAGTTCGTCAAAGCAATTAATAGAGAAATTATACTTGCATTTTATAGCCATCATCCGAGCCACAACAGACGGCAATGCTACTGTGGTTCCATCGTGCAACGGTTGTTTGGCAGAATCAACAAGCCCCATGAAATCGGACACAGACGTGGGTGCCTCCTCCTGCTCGAAATTATGATCAAAGTCTTCCATCAACTCATTCACCCGATCGATTTCATCAAAACCTTCGCCGAATGCGATTAGGGGTGAATGCGCGCAAAGACAGCGACTCTCCCATGATATACCCACCGATGGTGCAGCGGCTTTGTAACCATGTTTATATAGATCGAGCTCCATCTGGTCGTGGGTTCTCTTTCGACAATTTCCACACTCAGCACAAGGACATGTCACCTTAAAGGTAAGGTCTGACGCATGCTGGAAAGCATGAGTCACGAATTCATCGGTCTTTTCGTACCATTCATCCATGTGTTGTCCGTTGGGTTGCCATCCATCGTACATCCACTTTCTTTGTTCTTCCATCTATGGTAGGCATGCGTCATTTCAAGGGGGGTTTCATGACGGGCTTAGGAAAGCTTCTAAACCGCTGCGAATGACCGTTCGGCGAAATTCATTGCGACACCGATGGGTTCGAGGCGAAATTCGGCGACATAACCTAAGGGTTCTCGATTAACGATGGCCCGGAGGTTGTTAAAACCACCGGGCATCTATGTTATGCAGGAGAACCTCTTAGGATATGCCGTCGAAATCACGTCTCGAAATCACCGATGTCGCAATGAATTCACTCAACGATCGTTCGTGGGTCGCCCACCGGGCGCCTACGATGGCGATCCATCGGACAATTCAGAAACGCTTATCACATCTCGTATGAAAACAAAACGAATCACCGTTCGTGTTCCATACGAGTTGTGCCGTTTCCAAACGGGAGACGTACGGCTAGGTCACAATCGAAAAATACAAATGCAGACAAAATATTAGTAAGCCTAATATATTACTTAACTAAAAAAGATAATAAATAACATTTACTAACGAAACAATAATCAATCAACAATCAATCAATCACACAAAATAATTACTAATTACTTAATAGTACAAAACAAAATATTTAAAACAAAATTATTTTTTCATTTTATTTAAATATTTCACTAATTTATTTTATTTATGAATTAATTGACTAATTTATTCGCGGAATTAACGTACAAAAGAGTAAACAAAAAATTATTAACTACACATTTCGTCCATATTATTTAATTATTCTAAACTAATTTAAAATTTTATTATTTGCATAATACTATAACTAAATCTATATTACTATCGACTAATGATGCATGGCCATCGACAATACACAGCAAGTACGGAAAAAAAAAAGACGTGATTACCTCGTACGTCAAACGTCAACGATGGGGACGGCGTCGGATATGAGGAGGCGTCTGAAGTGGCGTAGGAGGCGAGCGAAGCGATGGCGTGGCGAGGCGGCGAGGCGGGGTGGCGTGGGGCGAGAGGTGGCGGCGGCGGCGGCGGGCGAGAGGCGCCGCCGAGGACCGAGGAGGCGGCGGCGGCGCCTGACGCCGCGGGCGGCGAATCGAGGCGGGGGCCGAGGCGGGCGGCGGCGCATGCAACGCACCGGCGGCGGCGGCGGAGGCGCAGGTCTGCGGCGGCTACAGCGAGGAGGCAGGGGCGCGGGCTCAGTCAAAATGTGCCTAAGTCCCACAGCACAGGCGGTTAAAACACTAAAACACTCGACGGCCACGATAAAGACGTCGAGCTATAGTACCCAATCTCGACGGCCCAGAGAAAACCATCGATATAGAGTCAGTCTATCTCGACGGCTTAGGTTAACCGTCGACACAAATCACCTCTAACTCGACGGCTCGATTGAGGCCGTCGACACAGATCACCTCTAACTCGACGGCTGCAAAGCGACCGTCGAAACTAAGTGTAAATGCGGTGACCTATGTGGCCACACTTCTATCGACGGCTGCATAAACATCAGTCGTCGAGAGAATGTAAACTAGACGGTTCACTTTGACTACACTCGAGAGAGAGACGTAGTCTCGACGGTTATTTCTAAAACCGTCGAGAAAACTTATTATCTCGAGGGTTTTATCATTTCTTGCACTCGGCGGTCAACCCAATGTAAATTGATTTCTAAAAATACAAAAAAAAAATTGTTGCTGCTCAAAAGCAATGCGTTGACGTTTGTGTATCAAACATAATCATTGGCGAAAATATAAAAAAATTCCGAGCATCTAACACGACGAACACTATCAAATGGAGTGTTTTCCGGCTAAGTTATATGTTATCATTCGGTATCACGTGTTTCGTTAGTTACTACACATAAAACTTTAATTTCAAAAATTACAATTTCAAATATCAATCAAAACTTATCAAATGTTGTAACATGGAAAAATTGTTACATTGATTTTTCTCCTTTAAAATAATTAATATCAATTAAACTGTAATATATAGGAGGAAAATAGTAAATTTAAAAAGAAGAGTCTCGACGGCATAACGATGAGCCGTCGAGACAGATAACGCCGCTTGGCTGCCTTGACGTCTTGGTTTAATGACTCGACGGTTTTTTTGTTAGCCGTCGACACTAGTGTGCCATGCTTCTCTATCGACGGTCTAGTTGCGGCCGTCGAGACAACTTGTACTGCATCGACGGGGAATTTATGGCCGTCGAATGACATTTGGGCGCTTGAAACTATATCCTTTTCCTGTAGTGAACCAATGGACGTCACTTCAGCTGTTCAGCATGAGGTTGATAGGGACTCAATCTCTACGCAGTGTCACTTCTCGAAGACTATTTTATCATCCTTTGCTAATCATGGGTGGATTATAGAAATGGTGTTGGTTGAGTGAGTTTAGTTTCTACTCATTGTAACAGCAGACCATTCTCGTTGTTAAGACTTTGTTCCTTGTATCGGACAACCCTCTGCTTTTTGGTCGAATCAGAAAACGACCCCTCCAGCTCCAAAGGCTCAGACAAAGGGGCCTTCCCCCTGGAAACTGGAACCAAAGCCAAGCATCCAGCCTCTGGAGTCAGAGTCTCCACCGAGTCACCAGAAAACAGCGGTTTAGCAGACTTCCTCTTCTGTCCCGCGACTGCAGCCAAAAAATCTTCCGGGAAAAGCTTTTTCCCTGGCCCACTGGCATGACCACGTCCGCGGGAAGCTCTAGTCCCCCGGGCTCTGCCATCGGCCTTCATCGGAGAGGTGACTTCCGTTTCCATCTCTGAAACCCCTTGGGAAGGGTCCTTCTTACTAATGTTTCTAGGAGCACTCGCTTTGCCAGATCCAACAGAGTGATCTTTGGCAGAGCCTCCCGAAGCACTAACACCCGCCGATGAGGATGCATTGCAGTTGGCCTCGCTTGATTTCTTGCCCGCCTCATCAAGCACACATAACCTCTTCGTCGCATACGGCAGATTGCCGTCTTCATCACGCTCCGCTGGAGTCGAGCAAACCAGGAAGGAATGTCCCAACATCCTGCAAGAGAAGCAGTAGAGTGGCAGTCGTTCATACTTCACTTCAAAGGATTCCAGTGAGTTATCTCTTTGGGAAAATACTGTGACATAGCGTCGGATGAGAATCTCCACCGAGATCTCCACTCGCAAACAGCATGCTTACCCACGACCCACGGCTTCTTCTGGAGCACCCAATCCCTGTCAATCCCGGTGCCAAACTCTGCCAGGAACAAGTTGTCTCCCACTGGGTTGAAAACCAAACCCTTCGGATTGCCCCAAGCCGGCCTCATGGCTGTAGCAATAGTCTGAATGTGAAGAGCGCTGGGAGCTAGAACCTTACCAACCAGGGCTCTAGCCGGGTCAACCAGCTCCGTCACATCTTCGTCCTCCAAGACCACCACAGTCACCTCTGCCACTGTGAGGTGAAGCCGTGCCATCATCTCGGCCACCCGGTCGCCTGAACCTGAACTCGAGCCTGAGCCCCTGATGCCATCGCCATGTTCCGCCGCATCCTTTGATTTGCCCTTAACCGCATCCGCCGCCCCTAGAGGAGCACCGGCCGCCGTCTGTGACAGATCCGTGGCCGCCGCCAAAGCTCCCCTCAACCCTTCCTTCGCTGCATCTGCCATTCTCTAGCCCAGAGATCCGATCAGCAAAGCCAAGGGTGGGCAGCTGTGCAAGGACAGCCCCTAGGTCACCCTGAACCCCCAATACAAGACCCCCCCAGCAACTGAGAGAACGGGAGCAACTAGATCTAGGAGAGAAGAGCAGGGGAGGGACTCATCGAGCGAATCAGCTTCCCCCGTCAGATCGAGGAAACAGCTCCCGCGGGCCGAATCGCCGCCACCCGGTCGCCGTTCGCAGGAGCAGCGCGCGATTAGTTTTGGTTTGGATCTCGTCGTTCCGTCCATACATGAGTCTAGACAACGTTCTTTGTTTATTTGAGTTGAAAGTAATGAAAACTCTAATCTAAAAAAATTATGACTTATAATGTAAAAAATTTGTGACTCATCGAAATACGTCGTAAAGAGTTTTAAAAATACTTAAAAATTATTTTAAAAACTCTAAAAAGAACAATTTAAAATCTCACAAGAAAAAACTATAAAGTATTACATCATTTGGCTTATAAAAATAATAAATTTTAATTTAACTAATTTAAGCCGATACAAACAAGACCAACCGGAAGGACGTGGTGGTGAGTATGTTAAGATTTGCCAGCCAAAAGACAACAAAAATAAATCGACTATCCTCTAGTGTAAATTTTGATGATTTTTTTCTTCCCCTATTGAGTCTGACGAGTTCTTGCATGTAGGATATTTTGGGATGAACGTGTTATTTTCAAGTTTGACACGGGTTGTTCTTATCTGATAGAATGAATATATCTCTTTCAAAATAAAAGGAAATTCTTTAGAAAAATAATTTTTTAATATTTTGTAAAAAATTATTTACGCAAAAATGGCCATGAGTTTAGAGATTAAGCAAAAATAGGCGGTTGTCGCCCGTTGAAGGGGTGATCGCCACTTTGATGGGCGATCCATGGTGCACCCGTTTTAGCTCTGCGGGGGAGAAGAGTGGTCGCCCTTTGGTTGCACGACAGGTTCGTCTCGCCCATCTCATTGGAGAGCATTGGATGCCCTCGGATGCTTCCTGCGCTACTGTTTCCTGCCCCCCTATCGCCCTATGGTAGGGCAACGACACCCTGTTCGGTGATCGCTCTTTTGGGGGTGGGGATGTTAGGGACTTGAATGTAGGAAGGCCGTTGAATGTAGGAAGGCAGCTAAATGCAGGAACGCAGGAAGAAATGGAGGAAGAACAGGCAGAGAAAGAAATGGAGGAAGGTAGCTCGGGGTAAGCTAAATGGTGAAGGAAGGCAGCCCAGGGTCAGCTAAATGGGGAAAAGGGCTCCTAGCCTCGTGCCGACAGCGGAAATCAATTCCCTTTGTGATGGGACAGGGACCTGTCAAGCTTTCAATGGGCGATATGGTGGACCCCGCCGACAACGTGAATCGATTCCTCTCGGATACTGCTGGGCTATGGGACAAAAGCCTATCACCCACTGGACGGGCGACTGGGTGGGGCAGGGGAATCAATTGCCCTCGGATACCACTCAGCAACAGGACAGGGGCCTGTCGCCCGTCGGACTGGTGACTGCCAACCTCCGCGACACAGTCACCGCCCAATCTCCCATCGAACGGGTGATCGCCCATTGATCACCCGACGACCGCCTATTTTTGTTTAATCTCCAAATTCACGACCATTTTTGCGCAAAAAATGTTTTAAAAATATAAATATATTTTTTTCAATTCATTAAAAGTGTTTCTTTTCATGCTAGGCATGGGATGCAAATTTTTATTTTGGAAAGAAAAATAGTTTGGTCAGACTCTCATAGTGAGCAGAATCCCTCTTTGTTTAATATTGTTTGAAGAAAGCATAACACAATAGAATAGGTACTAAATCATATCCCTCTAAGAGCATCTCCAATGGTAGAGTCACATTGTTAGCTATAATGTCTATGTGGCACATCCACAACAGCTTAAAAGATCATATATCCAACAACTTGGCTATAAGCATCAAAATCTGTGGACACATCCAATTTATTACTTTGCCTTTCTTCCTCCGTCCTTTCCTAACTCCATTTCTTCTTGTGCTGCAGCCTTCCCGGCGCGCTCCCTCCCTCCTCCCCTTGCCGCCGCGGAGAATCTAGCCATGGCGCGGCGCGCGGCGGCGAGGTTGCATTAGGGCGCTTGCCTAGCAATCGACGCTTGCCCATCATGCCCCCTCTCTCCTCCAGGTCAGCCCAAAAGATGATATGGATGGCTTATAGTTAGCTGATGTGTCTCTATTGGATATGCTCTAAATGTTTATTTTGCCGTGCTTTGATGGGATAGAAGCTACTTGATTAGCAATATCATTATCTAGAATCTGCATATCAATGGACTTTTTTTTTTTGGTAAAATCAATGTACTAAATGATTAATTAGAATGTATTTTGCCCGAACAATTTTGTTTTGTAAAAAATGAACATCCCTTTGACTCTAAAATGTTTTTGTGGTATTTAAGTAATGGAGTTTTTTTTTTTTACAAAAGATAACCTTCTCAAAAGAAACTGGAGGAGAGTAAAAAAAATGCTGCTTTTGTATCTATAATGAAACTATTTAACGTTTTTCTTTGGTTGTCATCTTGTTGGATTAGTATGCAGGCTTGTCCAAATTGCTTTGCATTTAGACCGTTCTAAGAGCATCATTCACTTCTTTAAAGATTGGAGTCATCGACTTAATGTTTGTAAAAATAAGTTAATTTTGTTCGGTGTTTTAGAAATATTACTTTAAATTGTTTGGCTTTGTTGAAATTATTTTATTATTAACAAATATAAAGGTATTTCTTTTGTGCAGGTCATCTTCGGAGAGCTTGTTGGATGAACCAATGGACGTCGCTTCAGCATGAGGTTGATAGGGACTCAATCTCTACGCGGTGTCACTTTTATCATCCTTTGCTAATCATGGGTGGATTATAGAAATGGTGTTGGTTTAGTTTTTACTCATTGTAACAGCAGACCACTCTCATGGTTAAGACTTTGTTCCTTGTACCGGACAATATATATACATCGGATGCATATCCCCCAACATTGCATTGCAATGTCAGGGAAGCACATGCAGTGATCATCTGTGGGGAGGAATGGCAGAGAAGAACTGTAGCTACTGATAAAATATCTGTAGAGAAAATACTTTATCGAAAAGTACTGTAGCAACGTCCTGTATCCATCCATCCTTGATCCGACGGCTCACGATGGAGCAATGTCAGGGTACTGTAGATCCTCTGACATTACAATGGGATGTCAGAGGATGCCAATCCGTATACATCTACAAATGTATGGACCGGAATGTTTTTATTATTTTGAAAAATCTAAATACTAAAAAATTCGCTACCAATGAAAGGTCAAACTTTCTTAGAAATATGAAAACAACATTTATGACTCTACACGTGCAAGCATAAAAGAACAACATAGCAATAAACCTTTGGGACAGCGTAACGATCATGATAATAAATAGTGAAAGGGAGTGGGAAGCATCCTACACACAAATTGATAGGCCACACGTTACACATACTCACACAAACAGTATTGGACGTCGACAGCGAAGCAGAATGATCGAGTTTCATGAGTCCATATGTGCATTAGTTTCTTGCAAGTAATTAATTAAGCACCGGTCTCTTTTCTGGCTATGGATAAACCTCGATGATGGATCGGATTCCTAGCACAGGTCTAACTTTGTAGCGACTGAATCCAGCGGCTTCGAAAATCTTCTTCCACTCGTGCTCATCACGTTCCTTGCCACCAGTTGCTACCATCATCATTAGATCCATCAATAGTTGCGCCTCATGCACCGCTCCAGATGAAGATCCAACCATTGCGTCTACAATTATCACCTTTCCTCCAGCTTCTCGGGAACGAATGGCCTTCTTGCATTTTGTCAAAATCTTCACACAATCTTCATCGCTCCAATCATGTAATACCCACTGCATGTAATCCACAGTTCATTGATTAATCGAAGATCCACATGTGTAGGCCACAACATGGATATGGATATATAGATGGCTTGGGACAATTAAACTATCTTTTGTTTTATGAAAAATTCTTAGGTAAGTACTCCCTCAGTTTTTTGTTTGACACTTTTGACTTTTACAAACGTCTTTGGTCAATCATCTTAATAAAAAAATTTATTGCAAAAATGCAAAAATATAAGTTATGCTTGAAGTATCTTTAATAACAAAACAAATCACAACAAAATAAATGATATTTACATAGTTATTTTCTTTAATAATAGGAATGATTAAAGGCGTGTCCAAAAGTTAATAGTGTCAAACTGAAAAGAGAACGGAGGGAGTATCATGAAGAAAAGTATGAAACCAAAAAAACAGAAAAATTAATTGCCCACAAATTTGTCAGAACAAGAACCATAGGTTATTGAATGGGAAAGGACCAAACTGATGTTCCTCTTTGGATCCAAGCTCCTTAATGATTTATAGATTATACCTTAAGAAGCACAACATCAGCCGGCGGGATAAAATCCATCATATCACCTACAATGAACTCAACCGTGCCGTCGGGCACGATGGTATCAATGACATGAGGGAGCTCGAGCACCGAGCACTTCAAGAACGGGAAGGCCTTGGCAATGGTGGTTGCTGCCGCACCGTTGCCTCCACCAACATCGATCAGTGAGTTCATCCCCTCAAACATCTCGCCGTATTCACGGATGGCAAAGTTCATCAGGAAGTGAGTGTCACAACCCATCCCTTCGTTGAAGGCTTCGTTGAGCTCCGGATCAAGAAGCATGATGCGCCACAGGTCCATGTCGTGCTCCATCTCGAATGGATTCTTCAGTGCCTTGTCGTCAGTCCCGAACCACTCGCCCAGCTGCAGAGCCCCCTTGGCTAGGAAATGCATGGCGAGCACGAGCGGCGACTGGCTTGCACCGGCGGCGGCGGTGGCGCCGCCGCCGTCGTCGACGAGGAGGCGAGACACCGGGGTGAGACGGTAGACGGCGCCATCGGTTATGGCGGTGGCAGGAGGAGCATCGACAGTGAAGATGCCTGACACAGTTAGGAATCTCATGAGACGAGGAAGGTAGTGCTGCTTGCTTTGGGGCACCGGAATGGCGGCGGCGATCTCCGGGAGAGAGGCCGCGCCGCCGCGGCGGTGGATGGCGGTGGGGATCCCAAGCTTGACGGCGCTGTGCAAGGCCGTGGACTTGAGGTGGCTAAAGATATGGCGCCAAAGCTCCGCCTGGGCTTGCAGGAGCTGATCGGCACTGGTAATTGCTGTGGCCGCAGATTGCTTCGAATTTGCATCCATTTCTGTAACAGCTATATGCAGTCTTGATTCTAGTCTCGTGAGTTGGCCATGTAATTATATAGAGGCCATCAAGGGCTATCGCACGGTGTCCTGTCCACGTTGATTAGAACGGCACGGGAAATTAAGCGGCTTTGTGCTGCTAGCTTGCAAGGTGCAGGCCGCGCTTCATGATTAGTTCTTTTCGCAATTTACACTTGAAAGCTACGGCTTTATATTTTGTTCCTTCTGTAAACCAAACAATAGGGCAGCTGTTTGCAACCATTTTCATAGGGGTTTTCGTGTTTATATCAAACTTTTAAAAACAATTTTTCAACAAACCTTTTGGGCTCTTCAAGCCACCAATCGAGGGGCCAAAGCTTTTTCAGATAATACTATCTCCGTTCCTTTTTATTTGACGCATTTAACGTCTTCGACCATTCGTCTTATTCAAAAAATTATTCGAATATCATTTATTTTGTTGTGATTTGTTTTATCAATTTTAAACATGACTTATTTTTTCATATTTGTACTAAATTTTTTAATAAGACGAATGGTCAAAGGCGTGTTCAAAAGTCAGATGCGTCAAACAAAAAAACGGAGTGAGTAGTTTATTGTAGCTGAAAAGAATAAATGCATTTTCACATTTTTCAAAACCATTTTTCAACAATTCTTTGAGCTCTTCAAGCCACCAATCGAGGGACCAAAACTTTTTCACATTATAATTTACTGCGGCTAAAAAGGTTAACTTTTTGCTATTAATCAAGTAACTGATTTTTAGATAAGTCTCAGTCGATTTTTCCACATATGTAGATGCTCCCGTTGAATCTTTTATATGTGTTTATATGGAGGTGTTTGATCTACTGTCTAGAAAATGGTCTGAGAGTTAAATAACTCTTAGTGTCAAGCCGGTCCTAGAGAATAATTACAAAAAAACGTGTGTGCGAGAAGCCACGTTGTGTCCTACCCCAAGAAAGGGAAAAAAATTTCGTGGACCGGGGTGCAGCGCGTCTCCTGTGCATACCCGACGGCGATAGACGACGCGTGGACGAGATGTCCATCCAACGAACGCATCGCTTGGCTCCTAGGCTGTGGCGAAGAAACGATCGGCGCTGCGTCGGCTCGGCTCCCCTGCGCTTGGTTTCTCCAGCTTAATCGCCTCGGCTCCGGTGCTGCGTCGATCTCTCTCTCATACCCCGTGAAGTCCACCTGAAACCCTACCTGGCGATGCCGTTTTTTCACCTGACCGCCTCGCCTTGAACTATATGTTGCTACGTCGTTTCTTCGCCTGAGGACGCAGCCACGATGGTAGGAGGAGGTGGCCAGGAAGACGATACACCTGCCGGATTTACGTTGCCGTCTTCTTCGTCTCTACCAGACAACGCCGTCGCCGGTGGTTGTGGAGCCGACGGAGAGCAGCCGACACAGGTAGGGTCATCGTCTAGTTCTTTGATTGTATTTCATCTATGTGGTTTGGTCATTTATATTATGTGCATATTGTACAGAACACTGAATCGATCACCATGGGAGTAGACGTTTTGAGCACTCATAGCGATGCCAACACTCATGCCAATGACAACACACCTGATCCAATTGCAGACGAAGTACCGGATGAGGTAACGAAATTAAAAATAATATATTCGAGGAATAATATAGTACATTTGTACTATGCCAATGTAACTTTAATTCTCAACTCATTGTAAAGCAGGTGGTTGATAAAGTTGAGCCAACTTTGATCGTTCCTGAAGTTGGAATGTCTTTCGAATCAGATGATAAAACTTATGACATGTACAACACCTTTGCCGGTAAGGTTGGGTTCAGTATTAGAAAGGGCCAGACAAAGCGTCGTGTAGATAAAACTATATATCACAAATATATAGTTTGCAGTAATCTAGGACATCCAGAAAATGAGTCATCACAAGACACGACAAGGACTGGTTGTGGTGCTCGTGTTCAATTTAGTGTCAGCAGAGAGGGGATATGGACAGTGCATAAGGTTGTGCTTGATCACAACCATTATCTTGCTAGTCCAAATAAGAAGCACAAACTGAGGTCTCAATGACGTGTTATAGAAGCGGACAAAAAGTTAATTGGCCAGATACGGGAAGCTAGGATGAAGCCAGCCCAGGTATATGAGTTTATGAAGAATTTCTACGGAGGAGCTGACAAAGTGCCATTCTGAAGGATGGATTGCAATAATGAGATTGGTCGTGAGCGCAACAAGTACTTAGAATACAATGATGCGCAAACACTGTTGGAATACTTGAAGAATAAGCAGATAGATGATCCTACATTTTTTTATGCCATTGAAATAGATCTGGAAGATGGCCGGATAGCTAACTTCTTTTGGGCAGATGGTCAGTCTATCATGGATTACGCATGCTTTGGCGATGCTATGTCGTTTGACACCACTTTTCAGACTAATAAGTTTGAAATGCCTTTTGCTCCACTCCTTGGAACCAACCATCACAAGCAGACAATAATTTTTGGGGCTGCACTGTTATTTAATGAAACTATTGAATCATTTGTTTGGCTCTTTGAAACCTTCTTGATAGCAATGTCAGGCAAGCATCCAAGCACAATTTTTACTGATCAAGACACAGCCATGGCAGGAGCAATTGCTTATGTATTCCCAAATACAAGCCATCGACTTTTGTTTGTGGCACATTTATCTTAATGCTGCTAAACATCTTGGGCATGTAATTCATAAGCAGTCTGATTTTCTAGCTGCTTTTAAGAGATGTGTCTACGAAGATAGATCAGACTTATACTTCAACACGAAGTGGCATGAATTGTTGACTGAATACAGCCTTGAGGACAACTCGTGGATGTTAAATCTATATGATTTAAGGAAAAAGTGGGCTGCTGTGTACCGTGATTCTTTTACAGCTGATATGACCACGACTCAAAGGAGCGAAGGTATGAATAATGTCTTCAAGAAAAGATTTCGTAGAAAACTCGGTCTTTCAAAACTTCTTGTAGAATGTGAGAAAGTTTCCGCCAGTCTTCGTGAAAATGAGTTGGATGAAGATTTTAATTCACGTCGAAAGATCCCAGTTTCTTACATCCCAAATTTACCTTTGTTGAAGACCGCTGCTGAATCATATACAAAGAGGATGTACTCAGAGTTCGAGGAAGAATTTAAAAGACAATTTTCATTGTCTTGTAAATTGTCACAAGTTGAGGGATCGATCTCGACATTCATGGTTACTCATATGCAATCTGATCATGGAGCAACCGTTGTATTCAACAATGCAGATATGACCATAACATGTTCTTGCAGAAAGTACGAATCCAAAGGTATGTATACACATTTGAAATTGCAATATAGTTTATAAAACAAGTTGCTGAAAAATGGCTTCCACATCTTGTAGGTATATTGTGCAAGCATGCCCTCAAAGTGATCTGGAATCACACAATGGAATCACACAATGCTACAACATGTTCAGTGCAACATCTTCCATTAATCCTCTTTCTTTATTCAGTGCAACATGTTCCAACCAAGTGATCTGGAATCACACAATGGAATCACACAATGATACAAGCTGAGACAAGCAATTGGCATTCAAACTTGGTTATAAAATTGGCACTCACTGAGACAAGCTGAGACAAGCAATTGACATATTCATTCACTTTAATCATTTACATATTCATTCACTGAACTGCTATAAAATTGACATCACACAACAACGATACAAGCATTTCCTGCTAGTGAAGGTGTCTACAAGAAAACGCAGTGCTAGTGAAGGTGTCTACAAGAAAACGCTTCTGGGAATAGAGATGGTCCTCTTCTGATTTCACTGCATCACTAGTTACCAATGAATTATGACTATCAGCAACAGCAATAACACGCTGCACCTCCACATGTAACCTGGGAGACAAAAATTCTACGCCACCCAAATCTTTAAACAGAGAAACAACAGGACTGCTGTACTCCATCAGCTTTTGAAGAGTCTTCACCGCCAAACAAACCAGAATTCTGAACCATATACAATTGCAGAAGGGCATCAACAATTAAAGGAGATGAGGTATCATTAGGAGACGAGTATAGGACCATATACAATTCAAATTACAATTAAAAACAGAGGTTCAACCGTACACAATTCATTCTGAACCATGGTTGAAATATCACTTGTATACATCAACACATTCAAGATTACAAGTGCTTGACATAGCATTTACATATGCAATCAACATAAAACATCTGCAATATCAGATAAAACGGTGGTGGTGACAGGGCACAGTGGCTGCGGGCTCGGTGAAGTATTGGCGGCGACGAGGAGTGAAGGAGGCCGCCACCATATGGTCGTCGTCGACGTCTCGGCGTCGGCGGTGGGCCGCTAGCCCGCAACCATCGTCGTGGTGGGAGGAGCCGCCGCCAAAACCCTAGGGTTGGGGATCTCCCGATCTAGGGGTGTGGGCATCGGGGTTGGGGGAGAGAGAGGTCTTGGAGCATCGGAGTCGGGGCCGCAGGGGGAGAGGGACGGCCGGATGGAAGTTTGCGATGGCGGTGCTCACCGGCGTCGCCGGGTCGTGGTGAGAGAGAGACCGAGAGAGAGACTGAAGGAGAGGGGGCGTTTCATCGCCAGGAGCCACGCGCTTGGGCAGGGTCGGCTGGAGCCGCGCGTTTCTTTGCGAGGAGCCGAGCGGGGCGTTCGTTGGATCGGCGGCTCGTCCACGCGTCGTCCATCTAGCTCAGGTATGCACAGGAGACGCGTTGCTCCCCGGCTCCACGAAATTTTTTTCCCAAGAAAGCGGCCCTGTGCCTATGGACAATGATGAATAAAATGATCTAGGGGCACGTGACGTGATTTTAGGTTGGCTCTCAAGAGTCACATTCACATTCATTTTCGTGGACGATTGACATGCATGCCAGTGTAACTAAAAGAACATGAATAAAACCTCCACACGATCAGGAATATCCATTTGAGAACGTGCTGAATACATACAAGCTTAACAATAACAATGACAATATCACAATACTGAATAAACCCGCGAAGGAAAATTAAAGCACCATAATAAGTACTGAAAGCGACTGGGGAACATACACATAAACTGTTAGAGCAGGCGTTACACGGACTGACACAAACAATTGGAAGAGTAGAACAAGCTTCTTTCTGCCCATGTGCTTACGATTGTTCCCTTGCAGACATATGCATCGGTCTTCTTTAGGTATGGATAAACATCGATGATTGATAGAATTGACACCAGCACAAATCTAACTTTGTAGTTTGTAGCGACCATCTGACGGGAAGGAAATTTTGTCGCACCCACTGCCACCGAACCAGATATGGCACCCATTCCCGATGGTCGACACGTGGCTGCACCAATCTTGAAGAAAAAATCCCCAAAACGTTGGCACCTCAAGCAAAAACGCACCTGGTCCAGCTGAAACCGCTCGCTAGTCTCTAACCTCACTGAGCGCAGCCGCTTCCCTCCATCGGTCGCTGCCGCTTCCCTCCGTCGGGCGGCGACGCCATCGCTTCGCTGGGAGTTACCACTTCCTCCAATGCTGATTCACTGGGAGCCGCCGCATGTTCCCGGGAGCCGTGGCTTCGTCGCCTCAGCTTCGTCGGGATTCGCGGGCTCCACCGCCGCTGCCACTTTGTCGGGATTCGCGGGCTCCACCGTCGCTGCCACTTCGCCGAGAGCCGCGGGCTCCGCTGTAGCCGCTTCACCGGTCTCCGTCGTCGCCGCTTAGCCTGGGGTTGCGGGCTCCGCCGTCGCCACCTCCACTGCTCCCCTCCCGATGTCTGTACATTGTAAAAACAAGAATTGGTCCGTTTGTACAGACAAGATTTGTAAATGCAAGATTTGGTCGGTTTGTATATTGCCTTCAAATCCGTGGTCTTTCTCAATTGCACCTATGTGTTTGAAAGGAACATGTGCAGCATTTAGGAAGTGAAATACTAAATTTATAAGCTCCTGATGCCTACTGTTGGTTGATGCTTTGCTTCTGATGTATACTTGCTGAATTTATAAGCCTAGAAAAAGAGCAATAGACAGCCCAATGTATTATGCCCTATGAAGATCTGGATCATTTTCGGGAGGGAAAGTTATCCTTGGGGCGGTCGGAATTAAGGTCACGGTGGTCAGCACACATGCGCCACTTGCCGCCTTTCTTCTGGACGACGACTGGGTTCGCAAGCCAATCGGAGTGCTGAACTTCACGCATGAAGCCCGTTCCAAGCAGCTTGTCGAGCTGGTCTTGGATGATCTTGGCCTTCCAGTCGGGAAGACGCCTCTGACACTGCCTTACCGGTTTCTTGTCAGGCCGGACAGCTAGCCTGTGCTCGATCACCTCCCTTGGGACACCGGGCATATCGGACGGTTCCCATGCAAACGCGTCCTTGTTAGCCCGGAGGAAGGTAATGAGCTCGAGTTCCTATTGAGGCTCGAGGGTTGTCCCCACGTGGACCACCTAGGAGGGGTCTGACTCCGTAAGGACGACGGTTTTGGTGGGCTCCTGCGGCTGCAGTGCCACCTTTGGTCGCGCTGTGGAGCGCTCCTTACCGCTGGGACCACGGGTAGGGAGCTGGCCTACCATGGCTAGCGTGGTCTCGTCGCAATCGAATGCCGTCTTGTGATTGCCCCGGACGGTGATGACTCCCTTTGGCGCTGGCATCTTCAGGCAGTGGTAGGCGTGATGGGAGACCGCCAGGAATTTGGAGAGCGCGGGACGCCCCAGGATGGCGTTGTAGGGGAGCTCGGTTTCCACCACCTCGAAGGTGATGTACTCCGTCCGGAAGTTGGCGGAGGAGCCGAACGTGACGGGCAACACGACTTGCCCGACAGGGCGAAGCGACGATCCCGGGACGATCCCGTGGAAGGGGACGGTGATGTCCTTGATCTTGGAGCGCGGGACCTGCATGAGGCCCAGAACACGGGCCGTAATGATGTCCAGCGAGCTCCCGCTGTCCACGAGGACGCGGTCAACTCGGGTGTTGCTGATGGTGGGGCACAGGACCAGCGGGAGGCGCTGCGACTTGGAGAGCCCGACCGGGCAATCCGTCACCGAAAAGGTGATGGCCTGGCTGGACCAAGGCAGGGACTCCGCCGCGGGCTCGCCGCGTGAGATGTGGAGGACTTCGCGGGATGCGGCCTTTAGCTCGCGGCGGGAGCTGTAGGCCGACGTGCCGCCAAAGATGACGGCAACGTGACCGCGGGCCTCAGGAAAAACCCTGGTCCTGGCCACCCTGGGGTGTAGGCACTACGGCCGCGCCCTCAGGCAGTTCAGGCATGGGACCGCGGCCAGCGTAGAAGTCCTCCAACTAGCGGGCCCATTTGGGAACGGGCCCTCACCTCTGTTCTGCTCCAGCGGACGAGGAGGCCGGCCCTGAGGAGGCCCGGCGCCGCCAGCTGCCCAGCTCGGCTCCGGGAGGTCGCTGTGGTCGCCATCGGCGGCGGTCGCTACTGGCGGCGGGCGACGGGCGAGGGCGCTGCAGAGGCGGGCACTCGGGCTGGTCGGGCTCGACGGCGGCGATGAACTTGGCGGGCTGCTCTGGCCGCTTCTTCTTTTTCTTGTCCGTCTCGGCCTTGCCCGGGCCGTCGTCGACCTTGGCCTTTTTCTTCGCGCGGCCCCTCTTGCGCTCAATCGCCTCGGAGGCGTTGACGTAGAGGGCAACGGTGTGGAAGAGCTCACTCACGGTATTGACCGGGTGGAGCTCGAGGTATTCGGTGTAGCGCCGGTCCCTCACGCCATCCTTGAAGGCCTCAATGATGGCCTCATCTGAGATACAAGGAATTGTGTTGCGGGCTCTGACGAACCGGCACACAAAGTCCTGGAGACTTTCGTCGTCTCGCTGCACCACGAGTTTGAGGTCCTGGGGGAGCCCAGAGCGGGTGTAACACCCCTGGAAGCTTGTGCGGAGAGCATCCTGCAGCTGGGACCAGCTACAGAAAGAACCAGGCCGCTGGTTGAACAGCCAGGTCCTGGCCATGCCCTCAAGCACGGTGGGGAAGTAGTTGACCATGACAGCCTCGTCTCCCCCCATAAGTCGGACGGCGGTGGTATAGATGGAGAGGAACTCCTCGGGATTCTTGCTCCCGTCAAACTTCTCGATTGGCCCGGGCTTGAACCTCGGCGGTTATGGCGCTTCACAGAGAGCGCGGGAGAAGGCGGGGCATCCCGGCGCGGCCTTCGGGGGAGAGGCATCCTGGCGTGGGCCTAAGCGGGAAAACACTCCGCCTGGGGCTCGTGACGAACCTCTAGCAGAGGAGGCTGTCTGAGTCTGGCGCGAGCGGCTGCGGCGGGAACACTCCTAAGCGTCGTCTGGCCGAGGCGTTTTGAGCGCCAGGGCGTCGACCGTTCCCGCGCCAGTGTCGTATGCCGCCACTAGTCTGCTGCTCATGCTAATCGATGCCGCAGGTGATGACGCCGACCCCCTCGGCAATGGCCGGACACAAGTCCTCCATGGTGAAGCCACGGGGATCCTTCTCCAGGTCGCGGACGACCATGGTGATGTGTAAGGATCCTAGGCCGAGAGGGGGGGGTGAATCGGCTCTTTTCAAGTTTTTCTTCTTTTAATTTGCTTGCTTAGTTTGTCAAATTAGGAACCCAAGCTATCGATTGGCCTAGAGTCTAGTTGCGGAAGTGATCACAATAATGCACAAGCGACTACTAGGAGGCTCGATGGCACTCACACGCATAGCGATTAATTCAAAGTCGCGAAGTAAATTGATGAGACGGGAGGCGCAAACCGAAGTTGTTTATCAAGTTCGATGCTCAACACATGAGCACCTCGTCTCCGCTGAGGAAACTTCTCACAGAGAAGTCGGGACTCTTTCGCCCCTAGCCCTCAATCCACTCGTGGTAGCTCTTCACCAACACATGGTAGGCGAGCTCCAAACCTTCACACGGAGGCGAGTTCCTCACACGCGAGAGTTTCACACCCACGCAGCACCGACACACGGCACCGACCACCGACGACGGTGGGTTTCACCTCAACACATGAGGTACCCCAACACATGGAGGATTTGGATCCGACACACGGACGCTTTGGCACCTCCGACACGGGAGATGGCCGCCGACACACGGCGGACTTTGCACACCCCAACGAACGGAGAGGAAGCACCGTGGGAAGCACGGTGACCTTCACGGAGAAGGGTTTGCTTATGATACGCTTGGTGAAGCTCAGCGATGACGGTGTCTCACGGTGACAAGAATCCCAAGAGCACAAGACCGAGACACTCAACTCTCAACCCACCATGGAGGATGGCAAGGCAACCATGGAGAGGACACAAACCTTGGAGATGATGAGGAGGAGGCTAGGGATGCTCTCTTCTTCTTCCTCACTTCTTTTCCTCAATCTCACAATCACATGGAACCCTAGATGGAGGTGGGAACCATGGGAGGAGCTCTCTAGGTGGCTAAGGCAATAGGTGGTCGCTAGGGTAGGCTCTCTCAAGTTTCTCCCGTGCTCCTAGCCCCTATTTATAGCCCCAAGGCGAAACCCTAGAAATGGACGGTCCAGATTAAATCACGAGATTCAGATCGCCGATCGGACGCCGTCCGGTCGCCGTCGGACGCCGTCCGGCGAAGGTCGAGCCATTTTGTGCTTCGTCGGACGCCGTCCGTGGTGGACCGGACGCGTCCGGCTGGGCTACCAGCAGCGTGAACAGGGCGCCCGCCAAGTGTTCGGTTGCGGGTTTAGCCGTCATCGGACGCGTCCGGTTCTGGTCGGACGCTCGCCAGACGCCGTCCGATGCTCCTCGCCGTCGATTTTCTACTTCACCGGACACCGTCCGGTCCTGATCGGATGCCGTCCGACAGGGACGGTTCGTTTGAGACTTAGCCATTTTCGAGCTCGCTCTTTGGGAATCCCTCGCTGTCGGACGCCGTCCGGTGGCGGTCGGACGCCGTCCGGCAGAGGCGGTGTTTCCGGGAGTTAGCCAAATTTTGGCATGGGCTCACCGGACGCGACGCCGCCCTGACAGAAGTTAACCGACTTCGCCTCGCTCGCCTCTCTCGTCGCCACCACGCTTGGTCAAGAGACGCTTTGTCGATCTGTGGACACGGCGGGAGGTTCAAATCATTTGGCGGGAGGTTTCGCGCCTAAATGTAATATTTGGCTTGGGAACTTGGTAGCTCGAAACCACGGACAAATTGTCACTCCCCGAACTCTCCCGAACTCTCTCGAACCTAGACAGGTGGACTCGCTCTAGATGATTCGCTAAAAGGCTAACAACTGGCACTCTAGGAACCCCTATGACCTGTGCTCAGTGGGACCCTGCAACCAGAGATATGTTGTCGATCTGCTGAGTTGGGCCGAAGACGCACACAAGGAAATTAGAGAAACTATGAAACACAAAGTCCTTATCCTTGGCGTTCCAGCTGTACGGCCTAGCTGCCATCAATTACCAAAAACAATTAGCCCATGGGAGGCTTGAACTTACAATCTCCCCCTTTTTGGTAATTGATGACAACACCTGCAAATCCAACATGACAAGGCACAAATACAGTCTCTGGTGCAATGGGTTAGCTCAGAAGCATTGCATCCCAGCAAAAAAAACACAGTATTAAAGACTAGGGCAAAGAATGAAATGCAATGTATATGTAGACAAGAGCTCCCCCTAAATCAATGCATACCACTTGTAAGACACGATAGTACCATCACATCACATGGAGCAAAGCATCTCCATCCTAATTTTTCGTCCTAGGAGTAAAGCATCTCCTAAGTCTACCACTTGTAACCTAACACATTTTCATTCTAGGAGCAAAGCATCTCCTGAATCTACCACTTATAAACACCGCAAATTCCATTCTCCCATCTTTGCATCCCAAAACATGATTATGCCCAACACTCCCCCTTTGGCATCAATAACCAGAAAGTAGCAAAGTATGGGATTAGCAAATGAAGCGCTTTGCAAGTTGTACTAGTGCACGTATGCCCATAAGTTCATCACACTCAAAATCTAGCCATCTCAAGGTCACAATGTCACAAGATCAACTAAAGCTCAATTATTAAATGTGTGATTCAAGTTATTTATGACCTAGAGCAAGTATAAGATGAACAATAGCGAGAAGTGTCAAGAGTTGCTCCAAAACTTCGAAGGGACACATGATGCACCATAGCACTAGAAAATACGCTCCAAGCTACACTAACTATCACCAAGCCTATTTGAGACCAAAACATTTTGGTTGAGCTCATTTTTGAAAGGTTTCACATTTTGAACCTTGAATTTTCTCAAATTTGTCATGTCTCAAACCATAGGCAACGCCACCCAGCATGACACTGAAGGTGAACGTCTCGGTCATCCAAAGCTCCCCCTAAGTTCATGCCTAGTGCAATGACAAGCTATCTCATCGAGGAGACATTGGTGAGACATGCATTCTCGTTTTAGCACATTTTACAAGTTTTGCTCAACATTTTCTCAAAATTGCTCAAATTAGCGAAGTAAAGATATGTGCAAAAAGGAGAGACACACTCTAGACTAAGAAGCACATGATCAATCAAAGAGTTCAGAGCAATCAAATGAGACTGGAAGCTATAGCTTTCCTAACACAAGCTCATGGTTTTTCAATTACATGATATGTTGAGTTAAGCACCAGTTGAGCTAGTGACAAGGTAAACACATGCTATAGCGATCAATTTAATGTGATGAAAGTATAGGCAATGAATAGCACTTAGTATAACAAACAAGGCACCTAAATACTCAAACTGGCTTAAAAGATTTGCAATGAATGACATAGCCACGCGATCAACTCAGGCAATGTTTGACTTATCTAAGATGTTTAACTCATTTCTCAATTTGCAGAATCGTGCCTCATCGAGTGGCTTGGTGAATATGTCGGCAAGCTGGTCCTCTGTCCGCATGTGCTCAAGCACAATGTCGCCCTTTGTCACATGATCCCGAAGAAAATGATGACGAACATCAATGTGCTTGGTCCGTGAGTGTTGGACCGGGTTGCACGCTATCTTCACCGCGCTCTCGTTGTCGCATAGAAGAGGCACATGGTCAAGTTTTAGCCCAAAGTCAAACAGTGATTGTGTCAAGTAAAGCAATTGTGCACAACAACTCCCCGCCGCTATATACTCAAATTTCTCGGTAGGTAGATAGCGCCACGTAGTTCTGTTTTTTGGCGCCCATGACACAAGACACCTACCCAAGAAGTGACATGCCCCTAAGTGCTTTTGCGATCAATCTTGCACCGGCATAATCTGAGTCGAAATAGCCTAGGAGCTCAAACCGCGACTCTTCGGGAACCAAAGACCTATGCTAGGTGTGTGTTTGAGTATCAAGTATTCGTTTCACAGCGATCATATGCATTTCTCTAGGGAGGCTTGAAATCTAGCGCACATGCACACACTAAACATGATGTCCGCCTAGATGCGCCAAATAGAGCAAAGCACCAATCATGGAGCAGTAAAGCTTTTGATCGACATATTTACCTTCTTTGTCGAGGTCGAGGTGGCGATTCGTTCCCATTGGTGTCCGGATTGGCTTGCAAATCCATGCCAAGCGCTTGAGGAGGTCGTGGATGTACTTCTCTTGGCATATGAATGTCCCGGTCTTGAGTTGCTTGATTTGAAATCCCAAGAAGAAGTTCAACTCGCCCATCATCGACATCTCGAACTCCTTGCTCATCATGTCGCTGAACTCTTTGACCAAGGACTCATTTGTCTTTGCCAAGATAATGTCATCCACATACACCGCACAGAACAGTCTCCATCCACCACCTTGGTGAATAATGTCGAGTCGACCCTTCCAACCGTGAATCCCTTGCCGATGAGGAAGTCCCTCGCCTTTCATACCATGCCACAGGTGCTTGCTTGAGACCATACAAAGCCTTTGACAATTTGTACACATGATCGTGGTGACATGAATCTTCAAACCCCTGAGGTCGCTCCACATACACTAGCTCTCCTATGTACCCGCTGAGAAAGCACTCTTCACATCCATCTGCTTGAGAGCGATGTTGTGGCACGTAGAGAACGCCACAAGCAGTCTAATAGCGTCTAGACGGGCCACGGGAGCATAGGTGTCTCTACAATCTATACCCTCGATCTGTGTGAAGCCCTGAGCGACCAACCTAGCCTTGTTGCGCACCACCAATCCAAACTCATCTTGCTTGTTCTTGAATACCCACTTGGTGCCAATCACGTTGCAGTCGCTCGGCCTCTTTACCAAAGTCCAGACTTTATTTCTCTCAAAGTTGTTCAGCTCCTCGTGCATCGCATTGATCCGATCTGGTCATTCATTGCCTCCTCCACTTTCTTTGGCTCAAGCTCGAGACACAAACGCCGTGTGCTCACGTAGTCGGGTCATCCTAGACCTTGTTTGCACACCGTGAGTCAAGTCCCCAATCACTTGATCACCGGGTAATCACGAGCAATGGTGTGATGGGTCTTGATCAACCTGGGTGGTAGCCCATCCGATTACGTGATCCGCTCACATGCTTGTCTCTCCTCTGGAATCTAATCAAGGCTTGAGCTAACCGCCGAGGTGAAGCTCCCCGACTCTGTACTCGCTCGGTGTGAGGGTGGAGCAACAACCTCGGTCTCCCTCTGAACCTCTGCCGGTCTCACATCACCACCGCATCTCCTCCACCGCCTAGCCAATCGCTCACCATCCACATCATCCGTGTTCTCATGCTCCCTTGACTTCCATTCGACTCGTCGAACTTCACATCACTGTGTCTCTTCAATCGACCATTTGTTCTCATTGTACACCTCGAAGGAAGACCCTCTGGTGAATATCCCAAGAAGACTCCGTGTCCACTCTACTCGAACTTGCCCAAGTGCTCCCGCTTCTTCTTGATGTAGACCTTGCGGCCAAAAACCACAAGTAGGAGACATTGGGTCGTCTTCCCACAAGCTCGTGGGGCGTCTTCTTGAAGCTTGTGAAGGTACAACTGCTTGATGCAAAGGACAAAATCAGTATTGATTGCTTCACCCGAATGTATATGAAGTCTTGTACTCATCTAACATTGTCCTTGCCATCTCAATGAGCGTCCCGTTCTTCCTCTCAACCACCCTATTTTGCCGAGGGTGCGGTGGTCGAGAACCGTGATCAATCCCTAACTCATCACGTAATGACTCAACGAAGTGTTAGTGAACTCCGTTCCATTGTCACTTCTCACCTTCTTGAGGGTACACTCAAAAGCATTTTGGGCTTTCTTTACAAACTTTTTGAAAACATCTCCGGTTGGATTTTTATCAGGTAAAAAGAAAACCCAAGTGTATCGGGAGAAGTCATCAACAATGACCGTGCAATAAAGATTTCCCGATACTCACATATGTTGTTGGCCCAAAAGATCCATGTGTATAAGCTCGAGAGGTCGAGATGTAGACATGACATTCTTGGCGGGATGTGAGCTTGCCACTTGCTTGCCTACCGACAGTAATCGCATAGTTTGTCTTTCTCGAATGTCACATCTTGCACCCCGAGAATCAACTCATTTTTGAAAAGTTTCTTCAAATTTGCCATGCCGACATGCCCAAGACGCCTATGCCAAAGCCAACCAAGAGAGACTTTGGCGACAAGGCAAGTCGAGACGGATCTGGCGAGTTCATTAAAGTTCACAAGAAACAAGTTTTCAAACCGAAAGCCTTTAAACACAAGATTTTCATTTTTGTCCAAAACCAACAAGCCCTCAGGTGAGAAATTACAATGGAACCCCAAATCACATATTTGGGCAACAGAGAGAAGATTATAGCTCAAAGTTTTTACTAGCAGCACATTGTCAATTGAAAGATCAGAAGAGATTGCTACCTTTCCAACTCCAAGTACCTTGCTCTTGCTTCCATCTCCAAAAGTGACCTTGAGGGAATCTTGCCTTCCTCCCTATTGAGGTGAACAACCGGTGGTTGCTTGGTCATGTGTTGGGTGCACCAGCTGTCGATGATCCAATGGCACCCTCCACTCCGGTAGTTCACCTGTCAAATGAGAAGATCACTTATGTGACTCAGGGACCCACACAGGAGGTCCCCGAGGGTTAGCCTTCAAGCTAGAAGCAACAGGAGCAAAGCGATCAATCAATGACTTGGGCACCCAAACATGTGCCTTGTGCTCATTCTCAGCCTTGAGCCCAACAAATCTAGCAACATCCTACCTTGAACATTTTTCTTGAGCGGTAGTGACCGTATAATTCAGAATGTGCTCTAGGAACTCTTGGTTGTGTGTGGTTGGGAGTGTTGCGATTTTGGTTCCTAGGAGGGATTGGTCTACCATTGTTGTGCCTAGGAGGACCATGCCAAAAGTTTTGCCTAGGTGAATGCCAAGTGTTGAACCTAGGACCTTGCCAGTTGTTGTGAAACCTAGGACCATTCCAAGTGTTATACTTAGGACCATATTGCCAGGCACTATGATTTCTTTGTTGCCATGTGGAGTTATAGTGCCTAGGAGGTCCTTGCCATGTGCGGTGTCCATTGTACATCCTAGGAGCATTGTTGCTAGTGTGCAATTTGTTAGACCCAGAGTTGCTTCTCTTCTTGGGATGAGCATGATGGTAACCTTGCTCTCTTGGCGGATGCTCGAGGAACACCGGATTTCTTCCTCCCTTTGGCTTCTCGGGGTAAAACCCAAGCCACTCTTTAAGGAAGGTTTTCTTTGTTTCTTGAGCATCTTATCCAAGGCTAGACTACCCTCATAGCACTTCCCAAGTCCTTTATCAAATTTTTCAAGTTTAGCTCTAAGTTCACCATTCTCAATAGCTAATTCCCTAGCGCCTAAAGCAAATTTGCAATTATCAGAGTACAGGTCATGAGCATTGCTAGAGGAACCACTAGAGCTAGAAGCAATCAGGGTCAAGTCAATCAAATCATCACATGAAGTAGAGCTATCAACCCTAGGAGGTGCAACAATTATAGAACATGCAGGAGCATCATCAACAGCATCACTAGGAACAGGCAAGAAAGCAGACAAAACATCAACCAAAACATGACAATCAGGGACATCAACAGATTGAGCAACAGGCAAAGCAATCATGGAAGCATTATCGGCTAGAAGCCGCTCATTACTAGCCCTAAGCTCATGAATTGTAGCAAGGAGATGTTCTACCGACTCATTCATAGCCCTATTCTCTTCTTCTAGCACACTTGTTATCTTAGTCATAGCATTACTAGAACCCATCATGGAGTCATGTTCAGTTTCTAGTGATTCATGCTTAGACACAAGATCATTGAACCTAGCATTTAAGTCATTAAGACGCTCACGAAGTCTCATGTTTCTTGATCTTTCCTTTTCAAGAAAGTCAAGTGCTTGAGCAAGGTAACCTCTAGCAACTTCCGCCTCATCTTGGGTTCGAGTCGAGTCACAAACCTCATTTCTAGATGGCTTGACCATCGTGCACTTGGCGATGTCGGTGGTCGATGTCGCCTCGGTGTAGTGGAAGTAAAGGAAGCGGACTCGTCATCATCGGAGAACCACTCTTGAGGCTCAGTGACGACCGTGAGACATCTTGGAGGGAAGGCTGGCGATGGTGGCACAGCCTGAGTGATTGCCATGCCGGCCAATCCTTGGCCACTTGACTCCTCGTCGTTACTTGAAACTGACGTGTCGCTGGAACTGTCATCGGTCACCCATTCCCCAACAAAGGCTAGCCTCTTGCCTTGTGAGGAGCGACCCTTGAATCCTGACTTCTGGGGATTCTTCTTGTAGTCCTTCTGTCTTGACTTCTCGCCATCGCCCTTCTCCTTTCCTTTGTCCTTGTACTTGATGCTGCCCTTCTGCGGACACATTGAAGCGATGTGCCCCTTCTCCTGACACTCATAGCATCGGTATGACGCATGAGTGTTTCGGCTCATCCTCTTCTTTCCTCCATATCCATTTCTGCTCATGAACTGGCCAGCTTGCTTCATGAACAAAACGAAGTGTTGAAAGCCCTCCTCGAGCTCATTCCAACTCATCTCTCCACCATCCTCAGCTTGACTTGACCTGAGACCACTCTGCTTGGATCCACTGGCCTTGAGCGCGATCACTTGATTCTTCGCTGGGGCAGGGGAATCTTCACGATCATTGAGGAGCATCATCTCGTGCACGGTGATTTTGCTGAGCAAAGCTGTGGGAGCCAGCTTCTCCACATCACCACTGTTGGTGAGATAGGTGATGATATCCCTAATCCTTCTTGGGAGGATCCGCAGATTTTCCTCGCACACTTCATCATTGGCAGCAGTGTGACCGAGCCCTTAAGCTCGTTAAGGATGGGGTTAAGCCGAGTAAACATAGCATTGACATTCTCATTTGGAAACATTACAATCGATCATAACGCCTCCTTGACAACTACTAGTCTACCCTCCTTAACAGCCAGAAGTGCCCTCGTGAATCTCAATGAGTGTGATCCATATGTCGTGTGCACCAAAGTGAGATTGCTAACTCTATCGAAGACCTCCATGCTCAAACCACAAAACAAAGCGTTCATAGCCTTAGCATCGGTCTCTAAGAGTTTGTTTTGTCTTTGGTGTGTGGCGGTATGTTGTTAGTGAGTGTGACACCATGAGGAGACTCTACAACCCTCCAAACATCCATTCCCATGGCTTGGAGAAATACTTTCATGCATAACTTCCAAAACCAAAATTAGTGCCACTAAGCGGAGGAATCCTATTGGCGGCTACACTACCCCGTCGACCATCTCTATGCGGTTAAGCAACTAGAGACCCGAGCTCGATACCACTTGTAAGGATCCTAGGCCGAGAGGGGGTGAATCGGCTCTTTTCAAGTTTTTCTTCTTTTAATTTGCTTGCTTAGTTTGTCAAATTAGGAACCCAAGCTATCGATTGGCCTAGAGTCTAGTTATGAAGTGATCACAATAATGCACAAGCGACTACTAGGAGGCTCGATGGCACTCTACATAGCGATTAATTCAAAGTCGAAGTAAATTGATGAGGCGGGAGACGAAACCGAAGTTGTTTACAAAGTTCGGTGCTCAACA
Source organism: Raddia guianensis (assembly GCA_036346415.1). Classification (NCBI taxonomy): domain Eukaryota; kingdom Viridiplantae; phylum Streptophyta; class Magnoliopsida; order Poales; family Poaceae; genus Raddia; species Raddia guianensis. Next base: position 12,697,757 of record CM070541.1, on the reverse strand, counting down.
CATGAGCACCTCGTCTCCGTTGAGGAAACTTCTCACAGAGAAGTCGGGACTCTTTCGTCCCTAGCCCTCAATCCACTCGTGGTAGCTCTTCACCAACACATGGTAGGCGAGCTCCAAACCTTCACACGGAGGCGAGTTCCTCACACGCGAGTTTCACACCCACGGCACCGACACACGGCACCGACCACCGACGCGGTGGGTTTCACCTCAACACATGAGGTACCCCAACACATGGAGGATTTGGATCCGACACACAGACGCTTTGGCACCTCCGACACTGCGGAGATGGCCGCCGACACACGGCGGACTTTGCACACCCCAACGAACGGAGAGGAAGCACCGTGGGAAGCACGGTGACCTTCACGGAGAAGGGTTTGCTTGCCATACGCTTGGTGAAGCTCGGCGATGACGGTGTCTCACGGTGACAAGAATCCCAAGAGTACAAGACCGGAGACACTCAACTCTCAACCCACCATGGAGGATGGCAAGGCAACCATGGAGAGGACACAAACCTTGGAGATGATGAGGAGGAGGCTAGGGGATGCTCTCTTCTTCTTCCTCACTTCTTTTTCCTCAATCTCACAATCACATGAAACCCTAGATGGAGGTGGGAACCATGGGAGGAGCTCTCTAGGTGGCTACGGCAATAGGTGGCTGCTAGGGTAGGCTCTCTCCAGTTTCTCCCGTGCTCCTAGCCCCTATTTATAGCACCAAGGCGAAACCCTAGAAATGGACGGTCCAGATTAAATCGCGAGATTCAGATCGCCCGATCGGACGCCGTCCGGTCGCCGTCGGACGCCGTCCGGCGTAAGGTCGAAACCATTTTGTGCTTCGTCGGACGCCGTCCGGTGGCTGACCGGACGCGTCCGACAGGGCGCTGCCGCGCGTGAACAGGGCGCCCGCCAAGTGTTCGGTTGTGGGTTTAGCCGTCATCGGACGCGTCCGGTTCTGGTCGGACGCCGTCCGACAGTGTGAGTGGCGGCCGTCGGACGCTCGCCAGACGCCGTCCGATGCTCTCGCCGTCGATTTTCTACTTCACCGACACCGTCCGTCTCGACGGACGCCGTCCGACGAGGACGGTTCGTTGAGACTTAGCCATTTTCGAGCTCGCTTTTGGGAATCCCTACTTGCCGGACGCCGTCCGCAGAGGCGATATTCGGGACTTAGCCAATTTTGGCATGGGCTCACGGACGCGGACGCCGCCCCACAGAGGTAAGTTAACCGACTTCGCCTCGCTTCGCTCTCGCGTCCCACGCTTGGGTCAAGAGACGCTTTGTCGATTTGTGGACACGGGGAGGTTCAAATCATTTAGGCGGGAGGTTTCGCGCCTAAATGTAATATTTGGCTTGGGAACTTGGTGGCTACGAAACCACGGACACCGTTGTCACTCCCGAACTCTCCCGAACTCTCGAACCTAGACAGTGGACTCGCTCTAGATGATTCGCTAAAAGGCTAACAACTGCACTCTAGGAACCCCTATGACTGTGCTCGGTGGGACCTCGCAACCGAGATATGTTGTCGATCTCATTGAGTTGGGCGAAGACGCACACAAGGAAATTAGAGAAACTATGAAACACAAAGTCCTTATCCTTGGCGTTCCAGCTGTACGGCCTAGTTGCCATCAATTACCAAAAACAATTAGCCCATGGGAGGCTTGAACTTACATGATGGCGCGCGCTCTCTGCTGGCTGCGCAGGAGTGGGTTCATCATTGTCTCAACGAGGGAGTCGACCGGCTTGCGGCCTGGTGGGGTGCGCTGGCGACGGTCCTCCTCGCAGATCCCATCCATGACGCGACGGACAGCATCATTGAAGAAAGCCCGGGTTGCAGTGCGGCAGCGCAGCTGCTCCTGGGCCTCCTCGTCTCTAGCGTCTGCATCGGCCGCGGCTGCAAAGACGCAGCGGGATGCGCGCGAAGCCGGGGGAAACGTCCCTGTGTTGCCAGCGGCAGTGGCGGAGTCACCGAGCAGCTCGAACTCCATAGGAGTCTCGCTGACATGGGTTACAGAGGGGTCCATCTCAGGGAGTGACTCCTCGGGGCGAAGATCTACCCTTGGGACGAGAGAGGTGTCAACCTCTATCTCATCAGCCCCGGCTTCGGCGAGGTACTCCTCCCGCCAGCCATCGTACGACGGGACCAAGTCGTCCAGATCATCGCACTCATCGAACTCGAGGTCCAGGGCCTCGTCGTTGCTCGGAATCTCAGGCATGTCCGAGGGAACGGAGTGCTGAGGGCTGCTCATAGGCCCACGGTGGGCGCCAGCTGTCGGTGTCTGACAAACGCGCTCCTGAAGAGCAGCGGGACCGCGGACCGGCAGACGAATTTGTTGTTGGTGTGAGGTCCAATGACCACCCTTCTCAGCAGCCCGGGGCGACGGCCAAGCCTATGGGGGCTAAGGCCGCGCTGTCTTCCCAGACAAGGGCCTAGTGCGACTCGATGATCCGGGTACAGATCCTTCGTGCAGTGAGAGGAAGAGGAAAAGCAATACAAACCGTGAAGACACAAGTGATTTACCCTGATTCGAGCCCCCACTGCCGGGTAATAGCTCTACTCCAGTGTTGTTGATTGTGCGGTGGAAAACGGTACAGAGGTGCCGAGACCGGGCTTGAAGGCACCGATCTCGAGCTTACAACGGTGGTGACTAAGGACTAAGGCTACTGCTAAGGAAGCTTCGGATGCGTATGTTGCTTGGGTGGCTTGAATCGCTTGGAACTACCTAGCCTGGATAAGACTGCCTTGACTAGTCCGGGGCCTTTCCTTTTATAGGCGCGGTGGGTCGCCCGGGGCTGATCCGGTGGGCCCCGCGCCCGTCTCTACTTTGGTGGCGGTGCCTTTGTCTCATTCCGGGGCTCTGTCTGGTCCGGAGCCTGCAGGGAGAAGCTGTTTGGGTTAGTACTGGACACGTGTTTGTCTTGGGGTGCCGATACGGGGAGAAAACCTTCTTTAGGGAGAAAGCAATTTCCCTTTATCCCCGATATAGCATTGACCGAACCGGGCCCGCTTTGCGCCGCCCGTTGGGGGCGTCGCGTAGCGTAACAACCACCGCCGCCGCTTTCGAGTAAGCCGACGACAAGACGGATCGCCGCGTGCTTTCCCTGCTCACGGACTTGAAACATAGCTTCTTCGGTCAAGGCCGGGTAAAGCGTGGTGGGACGTGGCAGTTGTCGCCACCTGCCCTTAGGTAGGCGGGCTATCCGAGGGACCTTCTCCCAGGCTAAGGATAGCTCGGAAGGCACATGGCGCTGCCGTAGGCGCGGTTTGACTTGGTCAAGCCCGGGGAAGGCCCCGACGGGCTAGACGCTTCCTCTTGTGCGGCCGGGCACGACATTTTGGGCCCTTCGGGCATACGGTGGGCCGGTGCAGAATCGGCCCAGGGCCCACCTCAGGACGGGCCGCTTATCAATAACCAACAGAGTGAAAATGGGAATCTTTCTTCTCTTAACCTTTTTTTCTCCATATTTGTTGGGCCCCGTTCCGTAATCGCTGAATCTGATTGCCATCATGAGAGTAGAAAAGAGGAATAATAAGAGATATAGAAATGCAGAGCTATGAAAAAGAAATATGGCTTATTCTCTCTCTGAGAGAGAGAGAGAGAGAGAAATAAGATAGAGCAAAGGCAGAAATATATCTGCGTCTAACGACATCGGCTAGCCATCGGCCAACATGGCCAGCGAGCAGTAGGCCAAATCTCTTGGCTCCCTCTGGCTTGTTCCTAGATGAAAAGATAAAGGAATATCCCATGAGAGTGAGAGGTCTTGGGTCTTGTTTGTTTTAGGTTAAAGTTTCTAGATTTTTTATCGGAGAAAGTTGTGACGCTTTGAAAGAGGTCCAAAAAAGTTCAAAAAATTATAAAAAAATATTTTAATAATTAAAATCTACTTATTAGAGCGTTTGTAGCAGTCACTCCAAAATACTGTAGCTCTGAATAGAGTAGCTAATAGAGAAAAGAAATCTTTTATAGTTTAGTGTAAAATGCGAAGAAAATTTAAAAGAAAAGATAAAGAGAGTAGATATACAGAGGGGTGGAGCCCGGCCTTAATACGGATGCCCTTAAGATCGATGTGTGCGAAAGAAAGAAAAAAATTTTGGTGGGACCTACTGACGTGCATGCGGTATGCGCAACGTTGCCCTCGCGCAGAGTGTCAGCCACGCGCGACTTTTCCAAAGTCCGGGCAGATGGGACGTCCGACTTGCAGCCTTTTCCAAAAAATCGCCTTCCCGAGTTCCTGTCATGCAAAAATCACTGACAAGAACAAACAAATAAGTTTTCTTGCAACGTGAAATGTGTGTTTGTAAACTTTGTATGTGTTCCGAGCTAGCTTTGGCTTGAATTGCACCTGCTCATTCCGCTTAATTGAAAATGGATGCCGACTCCAGCTCCCTTTCTGAATCATCTTTGTCCACGATTAGTTTTGTTCCGTCCATACACGAGGCTAGACAACGTTCTTGTATATCTGAGTTGAAAGTAATAAAAACTCTAATCTAAAAAAAACATGACTTATAATATAAAAATTTGTGACTCATCGAAATTTTTAAAATCTCACAAGAAAAAACTATAAAGTATTAATTACATCATTTGACTTACAAAAAAATAAAATTTTAATTTAATTTAATTTAAGCCAATACAAACAAGACCAACCGGAAGGACGTGGTGGTGAGTATGTTAAGATTTGCCAGCCAAAAGCCGACGAAAATAAATCGACTTTACTCTAGTGTAAAGTTTGATGATTTTTTTCTTCCCCTATTGAGTCTGACGAGTTCTTGCATGTAGGATATTTTGGGATGTACATGTTATTTTCATGTTTGGCACGGGTTGTTCTTATCTGATAGAATGAATATATCTCTTTCAAAATAAAAGGAAATTCTTTTTAAAAATAATTTTTTAATATTTTTTTAAAATTATTTACGCAAAAATGGCCATGAGTTTAGAGATTAAGCAAAAATAGGAGGCTGTCGCCCGTTGAAGGGGTGATCGCCCCTTTGATAGGCGATCCATGGTGCACCCATTTAGATCTGCGGGGGAGAAGAGTTGTCGTCCTTTGGTTGGACGACAGGTTTGTCTCGCCTGTCTCATTGGAGAGCATTGGATACTCCTCGGATGCTTCCTGCGTTACTGTTCCCTGCCCCCTGTCGCCCTATGGTAGGGCAACGACACCCTGTTGCCCTATGGTTCGGCGATTGCTCTTTTGGGGGTGGGGATGATAGGGACTTGAATATAGGAAGGCCGTTGAATGTAGGAAGACAGCTAAATGCAGGAAGGCAGGAAGAAATGGAGATAGGCGAGACAAACCTGTATGTCCTCTATATGAGCATATGACTTTCATATACAAAAGTATGTCCTCTGTATAGGCACTTCACCCGGAGAATCTTGCTTGAGCTGCCTCGCCTTCATCCAAATCCAGCCTTCGAATGATGGGTATCCTCCCAACAATAGATTTGTAAATTCTCCTTGCGTTGTGATCTGAGCATATGTGACTTATTTGGACTTACAAAAGCATTATTATGATTGAGTTCAACTTTTTGTAGAGTTCAAATATCGTCTCTAGAAATTATGAATCAAGCAAATGCCTTGCAAGATGACCTTGTTGAAGCACGCTACTTCTTTGTTACTTGGGTTGGATTAGTACTTTTTTTTACCTTCATTGTTACAATCCATATATTTAGCATATAATGTTTTATCCCTTCTTTTTTTTCCGTGGAATTTTCGGATACTAAAACAAAATTTGCGCGCATATGCATTATATAAGTCATAGGCATCTTCTTCTGACTGAAAGGTCATGCCCATTGTTGGTAATTTTGATCATCCACTTGCCCTTAAAAGCACAAATAAAACTTGATGCATTTTTATTGGTTTTAAATAAATTCACTTTAGACAAAAATTATACTAAAGACAGAAACATCCTAAAGGAGTTGAAATTTTCCTTGATAAAGAATCAATCTGTGAGAATTACCTTGCAATTGAACTGAGGGCTTCCTTCGTTAAATTTATGGGGGCTCTTATAGTCATTAGAACTGATCTCTTCATCAACACTGGTCTCCTTGCTATTTGTGAGTTCTTCAGTCGAATTCGACATGAAGACCATAAAATTGGTGAAGCCGTGGCCAAAAGATACAAATTCTTGCCAGGGAAAAATCACAGCAACTTAAAACCACCAAGAAGAAACCATCATTATCAAACCAAATGAAGCTGCAAACGACAACCTTACCAGCAAGGAGCCACGACAGTCGCGGCTGCCCTTCTTGTCGATCGCCGGCTCACCGTGTCGGCGACGCAATCACCGCGGGAACTCAATGCGGAAACGCACCGCAGCAATGCCATTGCTCCTGTGCGCTAAAAAAAAAAAAGCAAATCCAGTGTTTTGGGGACTTTTTGCTTCAAGATTGGTGCAGCCATGCGCCAACCATCGAACATAGGTGCCATGGCTGGATCGGTGGCAGAGGGTGTGAAGAAATTTCCTTCCCACCTAACAGCCTTACATATTTTCTCCCACCCTTGCTCATCGCGTTCCTTGCCACCCGTTGCTGCAATCATCAATTGATCCATCAAGAATGGTGCCTCATGCACCGCTCCAGAGGAAGATTCAACCACCGCGTCTAAAATTATCACCTTCATTTCCTCTCGGTTCTTGGGAATGAATATTTGAATAGCCTTGTTGCGTTGTGCTCAAATCTTCACACAATCTTGGTCACTCCAATCATCTAACACCCACTGCAAGTAGTCCATAGTTCAGTAATCACTCCATGAAACTCGATAAGTGGAGGCTACAGCATGGCTATGCATGCGGCAAACTAACTTTTTGTTTTTTAAAGAAAATTCTTACATAAGCAAGTAACACATGGCAACTGAAAATTCAGTAAAATTGACCACGAGTTTGTATAACGATAAAATTAAATATATGACCCATAACTATTATAAAATTTGAGTTCCAATAAAACTTGGCTAATTACCGATCAAAATATGCTCAAAAAATTGACGAAACTTGAATTTTTAATGTTTTCGTTGAAACTGAGTTGGAAACATGAGAGAGGTCCGAAAAGTTCAAAAAATTATAAAAAATATTTTAGTAATTAAAAAACTACTTATTAGAGCGTTTGTAGCAGTCGCTCCAAAATATTGTATCTCTGAATAGAGTATTTAATAGAGGAAAGAAATCTTTTATAGTTTAGTGTAAAATGCGAAGAAAATTTAAAAAGAAAAGATAGAGAGAGTAGATAAACAGAGGGGTATTTTGGTGGGACCTACTGACGTGCATGCGGTCTGGGCAACGTTGCCCTCGCGCAGAGTGGCAGCCACTCGCGACTTTTCCAAAGTCCGGGCAGATGGGAGTCGGGACGTCCGACTTGCAGCCTTTTCCAAAAAATCGCTTTCCCGAGTTCCTGTCATGCAAAGTAATTTTCAAGCTAACCAAGAGCATGAAATGCGTGCTTGAATGTGTTCCGAGCTAGCTTTGGCATGCACCTGCTCATTCTGCTTAATTGAAAATGGATGGCGACTCTAGCTCCCTTTCTGAATCATCTTTGTCCACGATTAGTTTTGGTTTGGATCTCCTCGTTCCGTCCATACACGAGGCTAGACAATTCTTTGTTTATTTGAGTTGAAAGTAATGAAAACTCTAATCTAAAAAAATTATGACTTATAATGTAAAAAATTTGTGAAAACTCTAAAAATTAAAAATTTGAAAAATTACGTCATAAAGAGTTTTCAAAAATATTTAAAAATTATTTTAAAAACTCTAAAAAGAACAATTTAAAATCTCACAAGAAAAAACTCTAAAGTATTACATTATTTGGCTTATAAAAATAATAAAGTCGCCCCTTTGATGGGCGATCCATGGTGCACCTATTTAGCTCTACGGGGGAGAAGAGTGGTCGCCCTTTGGTTGGACGACAGGTTTGTCTCGCCTGTCTCATTGGAGAGCATTGGATGCTCTCGATGCTTCTCGCCATCGCTCTCGCTTCCTGCTCGTCGCCCAATCGTAGGGCAACGACACCCTGTTGCCCTATGGTTCGTCGATTGCTCTTTTGGGGGTGGGGATGATAGGGACTTGAATGTAGGAAGGCCGTTGAACGTAGGAAGGCAGCTAAATGCAGGAACGCAGGAAGAAATGGAGGAAGAACGGGAAAAGAATGAAATGGAGGAAGGCAGCTTGGGGTCTGCTAAATGGTGGAAGGAGGCAGCCCAGGGTCAGCTCAATGGGGAAAAGGGCGCCTGGCCTCGTGCCGACAGCGGAAATCAATTCCCTTTGTGATGGGAGAGGGGCCCGTCGCGCTTTCAACGGGCGATAGGGTGGGCCCCGCCGACAACGTGAATCGATTCCCCTCGGATACCGCTGGGCTATGGGACAAAAGCCTGTCGCCCACTGGAGGGGCGACTGGGTGGGGCAGGGGAATCAATTACCCTCGGATACCGCTCAACAATGGGACAGGGGCCTGTCGCCCGTTGGACTGCTGACTGCCACCCTCCGCGACACAGTACCCGCCCAATCGCCCATCGAACGGATGATCGCCCATTGATCACCCGACGACTGCCTTTTTTGTTTAATCTCCAAATTCACGATCATTTTTGCGTAACCAATGTTTTAAAAATATAAATATATTTTTTCAACTCTTTGAAAGTGTTTTTTTCAAGCTAGGCATGGAATGCAAATTTATATTTTGGGAACAAAAATAGTTTGGTCAGACTCCCATAGTGAGCAGAATCCCTCTTTGTTTAATATTGTTTGAAGAAAGCCTAACACAATAGAATAAGTACTAAATCATATCCCTCTAAGAGCATCTCCAATGGTAGAACCAACTTGTTAGCTATAATATCTATGTGGCACATCCACATCAGCTTAAAAGACCATATCCAACAGCTTGGCTATGAGCATCAAAATCTGTGGGACACATCCAATTTATTACTTTGCCTTTCTTCCTCAGTCGTTTCCTAACTCCATTTCTTCTTGTGTTGTAGCCTTCCCGGCGTGCTCCCTCCCTCCTCCCCTTGCCGACGCAGCGAATCCAGCAATGGCGCAGCGGCGGCGACTCCAACGAGGTGAGCGGCGACTCCGGCCATGGCGTGATGGCGGGAAGCAACCAACGCTGAGAGAGAGAGAGAGAGAGAGAGAGAGAGAGAGAGAGAGAGATAGGGGGGAGGACGTGTGGCACGGTTGCATCAGGGCGCTTGCCTAGCTATCGACGCTTGCCCAGCATGCCCCCTCTCTCCCTCCAAGTCAGCCCAAAAGATGATATGGATGGCTTATAGCTAGCTGATGTGTTTCCATTGGAGATGCTCTAAATGTTTATTTTGCCGTGCTTTGATGGGATAGAAGCTACTTGATTAGCAACATATAGTCAATCAAGTAACAGACATTTAGCAAGATGGAGATCACGATACCATTATCTAGAATCTGCATATCAATGGCCATTTTTTTTTTTGGTAAAATCAATGTACTAAATGATTAATTAGAATGTATTTTGCCTGAACAATTTTGTTTTGTAAAAAATGAACATCCCTTTGACTCTAAAGTGTTTTTGTGGTATTTAAGTAATGGAGTTTTTTTTTACAAAAGATAACCTTCTCAAAAGAAACCGGTGGAGAGTAAAAAATGCTGCATTTGTATCTATAGTGAAACTATTCAACGTTTTTCTTTGGTTGTCATCTTGTTGGATTAGTATGCAGGCTTGTCCAAATTGCTTTGCATTTAGACCGTTCTAAGAGTATCATTCACTTCTTTAATGATTGGAGTCATCGACTTAATGTTTGTAAAAATAAGTTAATTTTGTTCGGTGTTTTAGAAATATTACTTTAAATTGTTTGGCTTTGTTCAAATTATTTTATTTTTAATAATAACTACAAAAGGTATATCTCTTGTGCAGGTCATCTTCGGGGAGCTTGTTGGATGAACCAATGGACGTCGCTTTAGCGTGAGGTTGATAGGGACTCAATCTCTACGCAGTGTCACTTCTCGAAGACTATTTTATCATCCTTTTCTAATCATGGGTGGATTATAGAAATGGTGTTGGTTTAGTTTTTACTCATTGTAACAGCAGACCACTCTCGTGGTTAAGACTATGTTCCTTGTATCGGACAATATATATCTCTACTACTTTAAAGTGTCTTATGGTGGTGGTGGTGGTGTGCCAACTTGCGATCCGGACCGTCCATTTCAGGCTATGACATCTACTCCGTCCGATCGATTCCCACACATCGCCCCCGCATGTGTAAACCCTAATCTCCCTACTCCTGCCCCGCCGCCGCCTCTCTCCCTCTCCCACGCTCGCTCGCGCTGCGCCCTCCTCCCTCTCCCTCGTCCGCTGCCTCCTACTCACTCTCCTCAACCACGCAGCCGCCCCTGCTCTCCCTCACCCGCGCCACCTCCCCTCTTTCTCGCCCAACCACGCCGCCTCCCCCTCTCCCGAGCCTGCACCGCCGCCACCTCCCTCCCTCACCCGCCGCCGTCTCCGCCCCCTCTCGCGACGGCCGACGCTCCCCTTCTCGCGCGGTGGCAACCTGGCGGAGACAGACGTCTCTCGCGAGCCTGTGCCGCCGCCCCCTCCCTCCCTCACCCGCCGCTGCCTCCACCCCCTCTCACGGCGGCCGACACTCCCCTTGTCGCGCGGTGGCAACCTGGCGGAGACGGACGCAGCTGTGACCTGGCGGCGTGGCGGTGGCGGCGTGATCTAGCGAGGCCGTAGCTCCCTCTAAGGTGAGTTCATCCTCCTCCTCTCGCCTCCTCTTTCCTGGTCGGCTCCAGTTGTGCCTGCCCCCCGCCTCCCCACGCCACTGATGCGCTGCTTCCTCTTTGTGCTGTCGTCTCCGTCTTAGAGCGCCGCCGCTGCCTCCTCCGAGGTGGATCCGGAGATGGCGGGCAGACCTTGGTTCGATCCAGCCACGGTGGCCCCGGATCCATCGTCTCAGAGCGCCGGCGAAGACGGTCCCCTTCCACAAATCCTCTACTCTATCCACCATCCCTGGTCCCCTCGCTTCTCCCCTCCTACTGCCTTCCCCATGGTCAAATCTGCTGTTTTCCCCGCTGGATGCACGCGTGGTGTTCGACGGAATGCATAAGTGGAGTACATCATGTTCTACTGGCGAAGACGGTGCTGGTGGACGTCATGAACGCCGGCGAGGTGCTGGTTTCGACACAACCGGTGCCGATGAGGAATCCGCTGTGGCACGAGCGAATGTCGGTGCAACTTCACCTGGAACTTTCTTGCTTGCAGCATCATGCTCAGGCTTGGCGTCTCTCCTCTGCTCTGAATCCTTTGCTTCAGCAATGCAAGAAGAAAATGCAGCAATGCAACTCCTAGGAAATATGGTGTACCTATATTTTTATTTATGCATACAGTTCAGGTCCACCATAACAGAGTCTTTTTTTTCAAAAAATATGGGGATTTCTAGCCTCTCTGTGAATACATGGTAGCCCTTTTTAATGTCCTCTAAAAAAATACATAATAGTAATTATGTAATAGATGCCAACCAAGTTTAATACTTGAGCCATTCCCTATACATGTCATAGGTTATATTTGTTTCCTGGAGGACATATTATTCCCTGCAACCCTACTAGCACATCTTTTGGTTTGAATGCTATTAGATTCACAGCTTGCGTATGTTCAAAATTTTGATTATTGATTTTGTAAATTTCTTCGTGCAGGGACATAGATGGCAGAGGGTCATCATCGATCTGGATGCTGCCAGCTACTAGAAGTCGCCTCTTGCAGGAAAATCACCACCATCGGTAGGTCGATCCCCAAAGGAAGGAGCCACACAAATGCCATCTTTGCATAAATGCATATAATTGCATCCAGTTTTTCAGTTGTGATTACTTTCACTGGCTAACTGCATGCATTGGATTGGCCTGTGCAATGGCTACTGAAATTGGACAATTTCAGCTGCATCTATTTGACTTTGGTATGTCTGGAGACATCACACTCAAGGAATCTGGTACCTTTACTATAGGTCAACAACCTGCTGTAGTTGACACTGGCTCGGTTAGGTGTCTGGCTCGTGACGCCTAAATAGACTTGTGGATTGTGGTGTGCAAGGTGCAAGGTTGGTTCTGCTGTACCGCTGGATATAAATTTGAGCACTGATTAGCGTTGTTTCAGAGCAATTACTTTAATGCACTTTTCCTTATGCATCCCGTTAGGCGTAACCTATGACAATTGTTGTGTTGGTGACTACATATTTGATATATTTTAAATATTGGGTCAAAGTTACCATAATTGCATCTAATTCTTGTACTGATTTATGTGCTGTTGTGATGCGTTGCATTCAAACTCAAAAAAGGAAGATACGGGCTAAAATTCATAGCTTTGATTTATGTCTTTTTTTTTCATCCCTTTGGTGCCGGGCTCACCTCCACCTATTCATTCTTCTCTATATAAAATGATTCCATATTTTATTTAAGTCACCATTTATCTGAAAGGTTTTCCAGTTATATGTCTTTACTCAATTGCTATTAGGTACATGCAAGCTATAGTCGATGAAATTATTTTGGGAAATGTTGATCCCCAGAAGGTACCTTGGCATGCCCTGATTCTAATATTTTTATAGATTTTTTTTGGTGGTTATGTCGGTTGTTCAAATTATATTTTTCTCTCAGCCTCCTAAGACATGGGATTTGGCAAAGCTTTTGGATGAATTTGTTCGTATTGGGGGGAATTTACTGAAAGGTACTAAGCCTAAAAGTAAAATGATGTTGTGCTTATGTTCTTCTGCAGTAGATTCTCTAACTTTGAGATGCTTGATGTTTTACAGAACAACTCAAGGATATCCAGGAGGAAAACCTACAATCATCGCTTGAGCAAACCTACAATTATGGCTCTATCGAGGCTGTCAATTTTGCTAGCCTTCTTTGCACACATGCAGGTACTCAACATCGTTCAGAGTAATTGACTCCCTATTAGGTATTGTCTGATGTTTCTTTTTGACAGCAACATGTTTTGAAGAGGTCCTTGGAACCAACAAAATCACTAATCTTTGCAACATTATTTATGTGTTTCGCTTTATTGAACTATTGCAGAGAAATTGATCATTCAGTTGTTGAAGCTGTTCAGGTATTCAAGTGAATGTAGATCGTTCTCTCCTCACAAGTGAGTCAATGAGAATTCCTTTTTTTTAGTGTGAAATCAATAATTATTTTTGGTGTATCCAAATATATTATTGTAATGGTACAGTTTTTCACTCTCTCCTGCTTTAGGTGTATTGGATCTGCATAAGCATACTCTTGACAGCGTATGGGGCTGCCATTTTGTTATGAGAGGCTTGTCACAATAATTTTGTATACTATCTATATGAAATTGTATTCAAAATACTGCCATTGCAATATTTGAAATTGTCTAAATATGAGTAGAAAGGTCCTTGAAGTTGTGTAGTACTGTTTTATGTGCAACGAAATGTGCTCTTTACTTGATTTGCTTCTTGGATTTGGAATTTTTCTATGATCACCCATAGTACATGCTTATATTAGGATCCTGCAAATCACACTTAGGGTTATCACACATATGTCTTTCCTGCAAATCACACTTCATGCTTATATATTTTTCTACAAATTATATTTTTCTTTCATCCTTTATATAATTAGCAAGAAAGACGTTATCAGATTAAGACATCTATAAATGTATGGACCAGAATGTTTTTATTATTTTGAAAATTCTAAATACTAAAAAATTCGATACCAATGAAAGGTTAAAACTGTCTTAGAAATACGAAAACAACATTTCTGACTCTACACATACAAGCATAAAAGAACAATATAGCAATAAACCTTTGGGAGACTGTACACATACAAGCATAAAAGAACAATATAGCAATAAACCTTTGGGACAACGTAACAATCATGATAATAAATAGTGAAAGGGAGTGGGAAGCGTCGTACACACAAATTGTTAGGCCACACATTACACATACTCACACAAACAGTATTGGACGTCGACAGTGAAGGAGAATGATCGAGCTTCATGAGTCCATATGTGCATTAGTTTCTTGCAAGTAATTAATTAATTAAGCACCGGTCTCTTTTCTTGCTATGGATAAACCTCGATGATGGATTGGATTCCCAGCACAGGTCTAACTTTGTAGTGACTGAATCCAGCGGCCTCGAAAATCTTCTTCCACTCGTGCTCATCGCGTTCCTTGCCACCTGTTGCTACCATCATCATTAGATCCATCAAGAGCTGTGCCTCATGCACCGCTCCAGTTGAAGATCCAACCATTGCGTCTACAATTATCACCTTTCCTCCTGCTTTTCGGGAACGAATGGCCTTCTTGCATTGTGCCAAAATCATTACACAATCTTCGTCGCTCCAATCATGTAATACCCACTGCATGTAATCCACATTTCATTGATTAATCGAAGCTCCACATGTGTAGGCCACAACATGGATATGGATATATAGAAGGCATGGGACAATTAAACTATCTTTTGTTTTTTGAAAAATTCTTAGGTAAGTACTCCCTCAGTTTTTTGTTTGACACTTTTAACTTTTGCACATGTCTTTGGTCAATCATGTTAATAAAAAATTTATTGCAAAAATGCAAAAATATAAGTTATGCTTGAAGTATCTTTAGTAATAAAACAAATCACAACAAAATAAATGATATTTACATAGTTTTTTTAATAATAGGAATGGTCAAAGGCGTGTACGTCCAAAAGTTAACAGTGTCAAACTAAAAAGAATGGAGGGAGTATCATGAAGAAAAGTATGAAACCAAAAAAACAGAAAAATTAATTGGCCACAAATTTGTCAGAACAAGAACCATAGGTTATTGAATGGGAAAGGACCAAACTGATGTTCCTCTTTGGATCCAAGTTCCTTAATGATTTATAGACAGATTATACCTTAAGAAACACAACATCAGGCGGCGGGATAAAATCCATCATATCACCTGCAATGAACTCAACCGTGCCGTCGGGCACGATAGTATCAATGACACGAGGGAGCTCGAGCACCGGGCACTTCAAGAACGGGAAGGCCTTTGCAATAGGGGTTGCCGCCGCACCGTTGCCTCCGCCAACATCGATCAGTGAGCGCATCCGCTCGAACATCTCGCCGCATTCATGGATGGCAAAGTTCATTTGGAAGTGAGTGTCACAACCCATCCCTTCGTTGATGGCCTCGTTGAGCTCCGGATCAAGGAGCATGATGCGCCACAGGTCCACGTCGTGCTCCATCTCGAATGGATTCTTCAGCGCCTCGTCGTCAGTCCTGAACCACTCGCCCAGCAGCAGAGCCCCCTTAGCTAGGAAATGCATGGCGAGCACGAGCAGCGACTGGCTCGCGCCGGCGGCGGCGGCGGCGCTGCCGTCGACGAGGAGGCGAGACACCGGGGTGAGACGGTAGACGGCGCCATCGGTTGTGGCAGTGGCAGGAGGAGCATCGACAGTGAAGATGCCTGACACGGTTAGGAATCTCATGAGGCGAGTGTCACCCCTCAATTTTAACTTACCTTGAGGGTCGACGATCCGTCGTTAGCGCTTTCTGATCGATCTGTAATACGGAAGACTGATAACCGATATGGCATATATCGATTGAGTAAACTCCTAAATATTACATCACAGTATTGCGCCCTTTGGCGACTTTAGTAAGGCGGCCCATACACTTAGATTACAAAAGAATAGTATCAGAGTTTACAGCGGTCGCCAAAATATCTACCCAAAAGAATTCCCTATTGACTACGGTCCAACACCGACTAGAGCGACCCCTAAGACTCCTCGGGTCCACCATGGTCCTGTCCGTCGTCTTCGAGACACGCGTAAGGGTCATCTTCGTTGCCATCGTTTAAGAAAGGTAAGTAGGCGAGGCCAGCGTCATCTAAACGCTGGCTAGTTAACACTTTCCTTAATGCATTTAGTGTAGAAGGCTTTATTTGAAGGAGAGGGTTATTTTATTTGCGTAAAGCCAAGTTTATAAGACTTTTGAAAACATCTTAACTAGCAACTAACTATCACTTGTATTGTTATGAATAAATCAAAAGTTTCCATCATAATCATGTATCACGAACCCCTCTATCTGCCAAACACGACAATCAACACACAAATCAACCAACTCTTAATCATAAATCCAACCAGCTTACCGAATCACCTCAATACATACCAGCTTATACACAATTAACACACAAATTGACCAGCCCTCGATCATAAACTCAACCAGCTTACACAATCACCATACCAGCTGATCCTTTTCAGACTTTCTTCTGGTTGTCTCCAACCAATCCTAGTTCTGCCATCCTTCCAGGATTTGGCGAATCCTGTTGCGGACCACACATGCCATGGCGTGATCACCCTAGCCTAGTAGGGTTGCCGGCCCTCCCTAGCCGACCGTCACCCTAGGGATGTGTGGCCTTTTTCACCCCCGGTGAAGTCCAATTCCGGTCCCCTATCGAGACTGGTCCCAGAGGGCCTCCGCAGAGTGCTCACAACTGGCGATCCACGTCCCGTGCTCCGCGCGATAACCACGCGTTGTGTTGGAACCATCCCGCAGATGGCAGCACCCCCCCACAACGCGTGTTTGTCTGCACTCCTCCTGGGTAAGCCCTGGCTAAACCCAACACAAGGCATCTTGTGCCTTAATCATCCATCTGGATGTCCAAATCCAACTAGGGCCAACCCACCAACCTTTCTCTACTTCCACAGTCATCGACCACATCATACCACACACTTGGACTTTCCCAACCGACCGACCCAAACCGACCAAGTCTCCACATATCCATACCCACAAGCACAAGCAGCCCAACATGCATCTACTAGCCCTAACTATCACATGTCAAATCATATTGAATGAAATTCATAAATGTACGGTGAATATCGGTTCACCGTTCCGTGGCGATTAGCCAGAAGATTTGTTAAGCCTAAGCCGGTTTAAGCAAGTTTTACCCATTAGGTAGGGTTAAGGTGGTTACCAGACTAATCATAGGCTAACAAGAGCAATGACAATCAAGACAGTCATTAAGGCTAAACATTTCAAGGCAGGTATGTATAAGTATAACATGACTAACAATTAGGCAATCTAATAAGCATGCATCTTTAGTAATTAAACAACATAGTTTAAGGAAAACTGAGTAATGAACATGATATTAGCGATGTTAATCTGCACTAGGGAAAGTCGTTGTCTCTCCCTAATACGGATCACATCTAAAGAGTAAGTGTTAACTCGCCTTGATTCGGTAGGTGGTCCTCTTCAGCGTCCCCAAATCTTCCCTCGAGGTCGCCTACAACTAATCATACCAACAACCAATAATTACTACTAATAATGCAATGAAAAACATGATGCATGCTCGGTCTAGGTCCTAGCTTCGTCATTAAGCCTAAGATCGGTTAACGAACCTGGTTATCGTATGATATGCTATGCATGGCTAGAGCATTAATCAATAATATTATAAGCATATATTAGTCTACTAAACCCCAAAATACGACCTTCTACGATAAGTTCGCGACAGTGGAATTAGGGTTTCTCGGTAACATAAAATGACGACTAATAGAAATTTCACCTATGATCCGTTTATAGTTTAACGGAGTTGACAACATACCTAAGCATCCTAGGTAAAGAGTTAATCCTAGGTTTTAAACATTATTTTTATATATATTTCTAGGTCAGCACCTCAAACAATTTATTTTAAGGAAAAAGCTAGTTAATGGTTGGTGTCTAGAAATAAGGTATTCCTACGAGCGCATACATAAATACATATATATGTATATAAGTGGAAATGTTATTTTGAAATATTCCTAGAATTATTGAGGCACTAATTTAGCTAATATATTTTCTAAGGAATATTTGGGATCTAAGTCATTAATTAGTAAACAAACAATTACCCTAGAATTAACTTAATCATTTCTATATAAGAAAATTCTCATTTTCAACTAACAGTGCAATTTTTATTCTACAGTGGCTACCTTTTATATTTTTATAATTTCATAACTGGTCTCTAGTATTTATCCAAATTCTTCTAGAGTTTTTGGGGTCTCTAGCTATTTTTAATAAATCGGAAACTATTTTCGGCAATTAACTAAATAGCAAATCGCTAGAAAATCCTTTATATCGAACCAGGCTGAGCCAACTGACGGGCGGCCCAGCGCGAAGATACGGCCCACGGCCCATTTGCGCACGTGCGCCCGTACGGCTAGAGCGGTGACGCCGAAGGCGGGTTTTTGGGAAGACGCCAGCGCTATGAGGAAGCGTCAACGACGCATGGCGCCTCCACTAAATCGGACAGGTGGGACCAAGGGCCCACCGGTCAGTGACGCACGGCTGCTTTTTCCTTAGCGAGTGGGGCCCGCTTGCCAGCGACTCATCAGCTCGCGCACGGCATGAATCGCGACGCAGATCGGACGGTGCTGGTTCGTCGTCTACCTCGCGCAGCAACGTCGCCCGGCGGCGACGGCTTGAACCGCGGTGGTGCTACAGAGCTTCTTCGACCGAGAGCGTGCGCGCGCGAGCATCTACAGACGCTAGGGACCCTAACGGTGCTCGCATCGGGGCCAGTGGTGGCCGGGCGCAGCGGCGAAACGAAGGTTCGCCGGAGCACTCCACGCCGAGGGAGAGATATACAGGCCATGTGCATGCTCTAGGAGCTAGAGGGGATCAACGAGGTGCTCACCGCAGCGTTGACGGGGAGGGAATGGGCCCGGAGGCGACCGGCGGCGAAGATGCCGACGGCGGCCGAAACAGGGGAGGCATCGATCCGGCGGCCCAATGCTCCTCAGCTGAAATTAGATGAGGGAAAAGGTTAAGAGGGTCTCGGGAAGCACTGGGTGAGAGTAATTGCACAACGGCTCACTGGTTCGCCGGATTGGTCCGATGCCGATCCACGCTTCGATTTGGGTGAAAACGCGAAGCTTCGGTTGGCGAGCCGAGAGATAAGCGTTGAGCAGAACGAGCGGGTCACAGAGGCGTGTTCGGGGACACGGGGGAGGAGTGACGCAGCGACAGGGCGCCGCGGATTCGGCATGGCTGCAGACGGTGGTGAAAGAGGATCCTATGGCCTAAAGAGGGGGTGAATAGGCAATTTTAAACTTTTTGGTTATTTGTTAATTAAGCATCAAATTAATAGTGACCCAATCCCTAGTTTTAATTATCACGCAAGCGGAAGCGATAAGTTACTACGCAACTAAGACATGGCATCACAATTCAACACAAGCAATGCAACGGTAGTAAGTGCGGAAAGTAAAAAAGAGAGAGCGACACGGAATTTGTTTCACCGAAGTTCGGAGCCGCAACTCCTACTCTCCGTTGAGGCTACCCCTTGCGCACAAGGACCGGCTCGCTCTCGAGCCTAACGCCTCACTTACTCCCCGGTAGTCGTTCCGCCACTCCGGCGAGGTGGACTCCATCACCCGTACACCGACTCGAGAGTAGCCACACGCCAAGGCCTATTCCCAAGCCCACGCCTCCACGAAGGATGTCGTCTTCAAAAGTAACAAGCCCGAAACGCCCCGATCATGCCGGATCGAAGGACTTCCATTAAGCTCGGTGTTGGGGTTTAGTGATTTGCGGCTTTGATTGATTTGTGGGTGGAGGAATGGCTCTAGATCACCTAATTGATGAGCAATAAGTGTGGTAGGTGTAGAAAGCAGCAAAACCTCAAAGAAGCTAGCCACTAGACATCTATATATAGCCCCTAGAGCAAGCTAGCCGTTGTCCCCCGGAAGGAGACAAAATAACTAGCCGTTAGCCTCTACCGGACGCCGTCCGACGGGCACCGGACGCCGTCCGACAGCGGCTACTACTCACAAAAATAAGCTGATCGGACGCTGTCCGGTAAGGACCGGACGTCGTCCGACAGTGAGATGTGCACTGGAATTTGGCTAACCGGACGCTACCCGGTTGCGCCCAGACGCCGTCCGACAGGAGAAAACTCAGATTTTTAACTTTATCGGACGCCGTCCGGTAACAGCCGGACGCCGTCCGACAGTGTGCACTGTGCACGTGTTTTGCTGGTCGGACGCTGTCCGGCTGCGCCCAGACGCCGTCCGACAGAGAGTGTTTTCGTGCTTGGAATTGTGGGTGAGTTGAGGTGGGTTACTTTTCACTCTAGAAACCTCACAAGGATATCTTTAGTTATTTTTGGAAGAGGTGTACTAAGGAAACCGAGTTTTCGAGAAATCGCAAAGATCCGGCAAGATCCGAGATATTCAAACCCCTTTTGAAATCCGACAAAAACAGAAAATAAAACCTAACTACTCCTAAACCATACGCACTTAGAACCTTGGAGCAGCTCATGAATTTGTCGAGGCTTCAAATTAGAGTTTTACGTGAAGCCGAGTTTTCGCTAGGGTTCCGAGAAGTCCAAAAACCCCCTAGCACTTAATATTAAATATTTTTGACACCAATGCCACTAATAAAAATTAGGGCTCAACGATGCACACAATCTCCCCCTTTGTGGCACTTGATGGCAACCCAAGAGAGAATAAATTTTTGAGCTGCAAAAGGGTTAGTGCAATACACGTATGCAAGCAATTTCAAAACTAAAACAACCACAACTCGACCACAAGAATGTGCATAAAAAAGAAGCTCCCCCTAAATTCATGCATAAATTTAAGAACACAAGCCAACAAGGTTCAAAAGTCATAAAGCGTACCAGAATAACAAACACAAATCAAAAGAGTATCGAGGCAACAGAAGTAATATTACAAGAAAGACAAGACCTCGATCTCACTACCCCTTGCTAACCCATGCTACTCTCTCTAACTTCTCCCCCTTTGTCACCAAGTGACACAAAAGGGAAAAGCTCCTGGCCAGTCTACTCTTCTTGATCTTGATCCATGTCGTCGCCTTCGTCATGTCCATGGCCACTGAAGATTTAACCCCGCCTCTGCGACGGTTGTACGTAGCTAGATGTGCTGCAGAGGGTACCGACCGAGGAGAAGATTGATCATCAAAGAGCTGGGTCGGTGGAGGGTTTTGCAAAGAAAAGTTTAGATGACGACACATCTCTCCACCAGTAAAAAAGATCTTACCGGGAGGAGGATGCTGAGCTGGAGCACCAGGAGAAGGGAAAGGCTGTGGTGGTGGCACATGAGTAGGAGCAGGCCCTAAAGAAGGATATACCCAAGGGTGAACCGGTGGTGGGTAGGCAGGTGGGCGAGGAAACATCTGATGCTGCTGGTAGGCCTAATAGCTGTCGTGGGCATGAGAATACCATGAGTACGGATTTGCCCCTTCTGGCACTGGCATGAACATATCACCCATATACTGCATGGCAGACTTAAACTCGGCAAATTCATCACTCAGATACGTCTGCTGCCCTTCCAATTCATTCATCTCCCTGCGGGTGGCTGCAAGCTCTTCTTTCATCTCAGTGCGCAGACCTCTCATCTCACTTATCAAAGTGTCATACCAAGGAGGAGGGACAGCTGCAGAAGAACCCACACCAGACACTGGCACAAACGGTCAGACCGAGCAAAGAGAGCAAAAGCGAGGGCCGATCTTTGGAGGACAAGCATCATCACCTAGATGGTCCAACCTGGGTTTGCTGCCAAGTGTGTTCAGAAAGATCTTCATTTGATGTTTCTTGATCTTACTATCCCAACTCCTTGCCTCATGCTCAGAAATCCGCTGTGTCCTAGAAAGCAACATGCCAAATATAGGGAGCTAAAGGTAGTGCCCTATTGACCTCTCTGAAAATGGCATCATCAAATTCTCCCATGAGGGTGGTTCCAATGTTTATAGTCCTGTCTGTCAGAAGATATAGTATGAACCAGCTGCAGATTGGGAGAATCCTGTCACGGTTGCCGCCTCGAACGAACAGGGTGCTACGAAGAATAAGATTTATCAATGTAGGCTCTTATCGCAATTGATTTGCCTTTTCTATATTTAACTCTTCCTCATCAAGATCAATGTACATGAATCTTATTTGTTCAAGTGGAGGATATTTGCCCCTCCAGAGGACATCTTCATAGGCCATTTCATTTAAGTCGGTGCCAGAATCTGGAGTGCCCAAAGCAAAGTTCATATCCGCCACTGTGATGCGCTGAATATGTCCATCGACTGAGTGATAGTAATTTACTTCCGTCTTATCTTCGGCGACTAGCAGAGTAGCAAAGAATTCACAGATCCTTTCTTTGCTTCAAGTCAACTTTTTGTTGGAGATCGGTTCTGCCAATCCTGAAGTGGAGCTGAAGATAGTGTGAACCTCAGGCCCTACCACTGCGGTGATCTCGCTCCAATCAACACAATGGGGGTCCCGTAGACCACCCTTGGGTGCAGAGAAACACATATATAGCTGTTTCTGAAACTTGGTGCAGAATCTGAAGTCTTTGGTATCCTCTCGCCGCTGAGGGAACCATTTTGCATAAGAGACGGCCCTCTTCTTTCTCAATGTTTCCATAGACAATTTTAGAACCAGATTATCCACGGGCTCGTCCTCGTGACCACAGCCTCAAGAACATCATCCTCTGTCGGGTCCTCAAAGATAAGTGTCATCGTCCATATCATCACCGTCACAAAAGAAGTCCCTGCAACACGCTTCCAATTGAAACCCTCGTCGTGCTGCTGCTGCTGATGTTCTCTAGTAACCTTTCATGTGCGAGGAGCGGCACTGCTAGCCGTCTCATCAAAGTCATCACGAATATCCCTACTGTCGCTGCCACCACGACCACTCAGAGTCCTGCTCAAAGCTTTGCTCAGTTTCTTCAAGGAGCGTGACATCGTGAATCAAACCTTTTGACCAAATGTCTACTGACGAAACAATCCACTGACAATAGCCCACAGATGAATAGAATCCACTGCCAAGAGTCCACTGACGAGGTGCCAACCACACCACAAGCCAACCCTAGGCACAAGCGCGGGAAAAACCTATTCAAAACCTAGAACTCGGTAACCAAAGGAATATGCGAGAAAAGGAGGCGGGAAGCCGTTACCGAGCCCTAGAACACATTTGATCTATCTAGTATGTTGAGTTCATTTCTTAATTTGCAAAACCGTGCCTCATCCAAGGGTTTGGTGAAAATATCCGCCAATTGGTCTTCCGTTCGCACGTAGGCAAGCACAACGTCACCCTTTGCAACGTGGTCACGAATAAAGTGATGTCGGATATCGATGTGCTTTGTACGGGAATGTTGGACCGGATTGTTGCCTATTTTCACCGCACTTTCATTGTCGCATAGAAGTGGCCCTTTTTCAAATTTTAGCCCAAAGTCACTAAGCATCCGTGTCATGTACAAGAGTTGAGCACAACAACTCCCCGCCGCTACATATTCCGCTTCCGCGGTAGATAGCGCCACGGAGTTTTGCTTCCTCGAAGTCCATGACACGAGTGAGCGTCCTAACAAGTGACAACCCCCGAGGTGCTTTTGCGATCAATTTTGCAACCGGCATAATCCGAGTCGGAATAGTCAAGAAGCTCAACACGCGCTCCCTTGGGGTACCAAAGTCCTAGGCTAGTAGTGATTTTTAGATATCTCGAAATGCGTTTTACGGCAATAAGATGCACTTTTTTAGGGGATGCTTGAAAGCGAGCACACATGCACACACTAAACATAATATCGGGTCGAGAAGCGGTGAGATAGAGAAGCGAACCGATCATGGAGCGATAAAGCTTTTGGTATACGGGCTTTCCATCTTCATTCAAGTCAAGATGCCCATTAGTGGCCATCGGTGTTTTGATCGATTTGCAATCATCCATAGAAAACCGTTTGAGAAGGTCCTTTGTATATTTTTCTTGACAAATGAAGGTTCCTTCTTGAAGTTGCTTGATTTGAAATCCAAGGAAGAAAGTGAGTTCTCCAATCATAGACATTTTAAACTCCTTGAACATGATTTCTCCAAAGTCCTTGCATTTAGCTTTGTTAGTGCATCCAAAGATAATATCATTCACATATATTTGACAAATAAATAAATCATTTTCTATAGGCTTGAGAAACAATGTGGAATCAATCGCACCGGTTTTAAATCCCTTTTCTAAGAGGAAGTCCCTAAGGGGCTCATACCATGTTCTAGGAGCTTGCTTGAGACCGTATAGCGCCTTAGTGAGCTTATAGACATGGTTTGGGTGTTTGAGGTTTTCAAAACCAGACGGTTGCTCGACATCAACAAGTTCATCAATAAAACCATTTAAGAAAGCACTCTTAACATCCATTTGAAAAAGAGTAATGTTATAGAGAGAGGCGAATGCCAAGAGTAACCGTATAGCTTCAAGTCGAGCAACGGGGGCGTAGGTTTCTCCATAGTCAAGTCCTTCGATTTGTGTGAAACCTTGCGCCACCAATCTTGCTTTGTTTCGCACCACTTCACCATTCTCATCTTGTTTGTTACGGAAAACCCATTTGGTTCCAATGACATTGTGGTCCTTCGGTCTTTCCACAAGTTTCCAAACTTTATTGCGGGTGAAGTTGTTTAGTTCTTCATGCATGGCGTTCACGCAATCCGCATCCGCCAATTCCTCATCAATAGTCCTAGGCTCAACAATAGACACAAAAGCGTGATGCTCACAATAATTAGTGGTATGAGAACGGGTTCTTACACCTTGATTGAGATTGCTAATGACTTGATCTAGGGGATGATCCTTGGAGAGAGAGCGGTGTTGTTGGTCGGGTACTTGTAGATCAACGCCTCCCCCTTGAGCTTGATTAACTTTAAAATTTGCATCTCCGTCCACCGCTTGGTCTTGAGTTTTTGGAGAGATGTCTTGAACTTGATTATCAATTTAGGTGGTGGGAGAGATTACTTCATCTTTTGGTACCTCCGGTGAGGGTCGAATTTCCCCCAACTCTATGGCTTCATGCGGTAGCTCATCACCTACATTTATTGTTAAATCTTGCTCATTTTGCGAGCCGTTAGTTTCATCAAACTTGACATCATAGGCTTCCTCAACTAGCCCGGTAGAATTATTAAAGACTCGAAAAGCTTTGGAGCGAGAAGAGTACCCTAACATGATACCAATGTCACACCTCTTTTGGAATTTACCCAAATGAGTCCTTTTCTTATAAATGTATACCTTACAACCGAAGACTCGAAACTAAGAGATGTTGAGCCTTCGTCCCACTAGTAGTTCATATGAGGTCTTGTGAAGGAGTCGGTGGAGATAGAGGCGGTTGATGGCATGGTACGCCGTGTTGATGGCTTCCGCCCAAAAAGCATGCGGCGTGTTATACTCGTCAAGCATTGATCTTGCCATCTCTATCAACGTACGGTTCTTCCTCTCCACCACTCCATTTTGTTGGGGAGTGTAGGCCGCCGAGAATTCGTGTTTGACTCCTAACTCATCACAAAATTCCACAACATTTGTGTTAGTAAACTCGGTGCCGTTATCACTCGTCACCTTTTTAATAAAAAAAGTCAAATTTCTTTTGAGCTTTCAAAGAAAATCTTTTAAACACATCACCGGCAAGTGATTTATTTGTAAGGAAAAATACCCAAGTGAAGCGAGAAAAATCATCGACAATCACATGACAATAAGAATTACCGCATATACTCGCATAGGTGGTTGGGCCAAATAAATCCATATGCAAAAGTTCAAGTGGTCGGGATGTAGACATGAATGTCTTAGTCGGACGAGAATTAGCCACTTGCTTGCCGGCTTGGCATGAGCGACATAGACGATTTTTCTCGAATTTGACATCCTTCACTCCAACAACCAAGCTGTCTTTAAAAACCTTTTTCAAAGTGCCCATTCCAACATGTCCAAGACGTCTATGCCACAACCAACTAAGAGTGGTTTGAGCAATAAGACAAGTCTTGATTTGAGAAGATTCATGGTTTGAAAAATCAACCAAATATAAGTTTTGAAACCGGGTGCCTTCAAATGCAACACTTTGATCCTTGGTGGAAACAACACGAACTCCATTAACCGAAAAGAAGCAATCAAAGCCTAAATCGCACACTTGAACAACGGAGAGGAGATTAAAGTTGCAAGCTTCCACCAAGAGAACATTAGAGATGGATAGGTCATTGGATATTGCAATTTTACCTATACCCTTTATCTTTCGTTTGGAGTTATCCCCAAATGTGATGTTGTGTTCGGGGTCCTTCTCCTCCTCTAGTGAGGTGAACACACTTGAGCTACCGGTCATGTGTTGGGTGCAACCGCTATCAAATATCCAATGCCGGCCACCACTCTTCTAGTTCACCTACACACACAAATTCAAGCTTGGGTTTTAGATACCCAAGACTTCTTCTTGGGTCCTTTTGAGTTAGTCATCAAACATTTGGGCACCCAAATAGCTTTTACATTCTTCTTATCATTTGGTACACCAACATACTTAGCATAAGTAGAGCCATTTTTTCTCATAAGCATGTAGCTAGCATCAAGCACTTGAGTTTTAGACATGAATTGAGATGATTTAGCAAGAGCAGAAGCAATGGATTTGTGTTTCTCATTTTTACAAATGTGGCAACGGGTCCCTCCCTTAACAAAAGTTAGCTTGGGCTTACCCCAACCGCCCTTGGGTAAATTCCTGGAATGAAATCTCAAACCATGCTTACCCAAGGTGTACCTTTGCTCCCGAAGCACCTTATTAAGAGAATTGTTCCCCACAAGCAATTTAGCCAAGCTAGAGTCTAGTTGCTCAATTCTATCCTTTAGAAGCAAATTTTCCTTAACTAGCTCATTAGCATATTTAGCAACACCACAAGTACCAATAGAACAAACAGTTTCATTTAAAGTAGTAGCACTAGTGGGTGAAGATGAGCTAGCATTAGGTGTGATAGTGGGTGACAAGCTTAAAAATGTGTCATGAGACAAACTAAGTGAACCATTTATAGTATCAATCAAGTCACAAGTCACACCAACATTGCATTTTTCAATTGAGCAATCAATAGGAGTTTCATCATCAACATTAGAGCTAACTAATTTGTTCTCTAGAATTTCAACTTGTAAATTTAGAGTTTCGTAATCATCTTCTAGAGTCTCATGTTTTTCAAGCAAGATCTCAAATTCATTTGCAAGCTCTTTATGCACTTTCACTAACTTTTTCCTTTTTGATTTTTTCTTCTCTAGAGCATTATTCAAATCATCAATCAAAAACTTAAACTTACTTTAGACAGGTGCTCATTTGTTACCTTCTCCTCTAGTGCCATGAGACACATGTGAGGTGTAGGGTTGTTGATGGCGACTCCGAACACCTTCGTGTTTTCATTGTCGGAGGAGTCCGCCCAAGAGCCTTCATCGTCGGTGATCCATTCCCTTATCACATCTTCTTGTATGTTGACGGTGAGACAAAGCTTTTGTTTGGGAAGGGCCGGAGGAGCATTTTCCTTGATCGCAAGTCCGGCTAGCCCATGAGCTCTAGTGTCTTCTTCTTCTGAGGAGGATTGGGAGGATGATGAGCTTGAGCTATCTTCCTTTTTGGTCCTTTGACCGGCAAGAGCCTTTTTCTTGTCCTTAGATTTGTGATCGCTCTTGCGGTAGTGACGGTACTTCTTGTTGTCGTCATCCTCATCTTTCTCTTGATTCCTTACCTTGTGCTTGCTCTTTTTGTTTCTCGGGCAATCCATAGCCAAGTGACCCTTCTCTCCGCATTCATAGCAACGCATTTCAGAAATGGGTCTTCGCCTTGAAGAGGATGATCCACCGCGGAAGCTCATTTTCTTGATCAACTTTCTTGATCGCTTGACAAGGAGGGCCAATTCTTCAATCTCCGGAATTGCATCATCGGAGTCATCATCATCTTCTTCATCTTCAAGCTTCTTCTTCCCACTTTTGGTTTTGACGGGGAGAGCAATCGACTTCTTGTTGAGCGAGGACTCTTCACTTTCGAGAAGTCGCATCTCATAAGAGTTGAGTTGACCGAGTAGCTTTGTTGGAGTCATCTTCTTGAGTTTTGACTTGGATGCTCGAATTAAGGTCACAAGTGGATTGAAACTAAATGGCACAACATCAAGCATCTTCCGATAAATGTCAATGTCCTCCAAAGCCTTCCTATCCGAGCATCCGGTAATTTCATTGACGATGGGGCTCAACCTAAGAAACATATCATTGACACTTTCATTAGGGAGCATTTTGAACTGATCAAATCTTTTTCTAGCTCGAGATAGCTTCTTCTCAAGCATCTCGGCACTACCAACATGAATTTCTTTTAAATGCTTCCAAATATCATAAGCTTTAGTGAGATTGCCAATACTATCAAACACTTGGGAAGAAACACTAGAGAGCAAAGCATTTCTAGCAATATCATTAAAACGTTTGTACTTAGCATGAACTTCATCTAGAGCCATTGTTCCTTCCGGAGGATCCGGATAACCGGTCTCACAAGCAACCCACACATCATAACTAAGAGCCTCAAGATAAGATTGCATTCGAATTTTCCAATAGTTGTAGTTGGTCCCATAAAAAATAGTAGCTTTTTCAACTTCTATCATAGGCCCCTCTTGAGCCATCTCCTAGCGGTGAAACTAATACCGGAGAACCTAGTTGCTCTGATATCACTTGAAAGAGGATCCTACGGCCCAGAGGGGGGTGAATAGGCAATTTTAAATTTTTTTGTTATTTGTTAATTAAGCATCAAATTAATAGTGACCCAATCCTAGTTTCAATTGTCACGCAAGCGGAAGCGATAAACAAGTTACTACGCAACTAAGACATGGCATCACAATTCAACACAAGCAATGCAGCGGTAGTAAGTGCGGAAAGTAAATAAGAGAGAGCGACACGGAATTTGTTTCACCGAAGTTCGGAGTCGCAACTCCTACTCTCCGTTGAGGCTACCCCTTGCGCACAAGGGCCGACTTGCTCTCGAGCCAAACGTCTCACTTACTCCCCGGTAGTCGTTCCGCCACTCCGTGAGGTGGACTCACACCGTGCAATCGACTCGAGAGTAGCCACACGCCAAGGCCTACTCCCAAGCCCACGCCTCCACGAAGGATGTCGTCTTCAAAAGTAACAAGCCCGAAACGCCCCGATCATGCCGGATCGAAGGACTTCCATTAAGCTCGGTGTTGGGGTTTAGTGATTTGTGGCTTCGATTGATTTGTGGGTGGAGGAATGACTTTAGATCACCTAATTGATGAGCAATAAGTGTGGTAGGTGTAGAGAGCAGCAAAACCTCAAAGAAGCCAGCCACTAGACATTTATATATAGCCCTTAGAGCAAGCTAGCCGTTGCCCCCCGGAAGGAGACAAAATAACTAGTCGTTAGCCTCTACCGGACGCTGTCCGACGGACACCAGACGCCGTCCGACAGCGGCTACTGCTCACAAAAATAAGCTGATCGGACGCCGTCCGATAAGGATTGGACGCCGTCCGACAGTGAGATGTACACTGGAATTTGGCTAACCGGACGCTACCCGGTTGCGCCCAGACGCCGTCCGACGGGAGAAAACTCAGATTTTTAACTTTATCGGACGCCGTCCGGTAACAGCCGAACGCCGTCCGATAGTGTGCACTATGCAATTGTTTTGCTGGTCGGACGCTGTCCGGCTGCGCCCAGACGCCGTCCGACAGAGAGTGTTTTCGTGTTTGGAATTGTGGGTGAGTTGAGGTGGGTTACTTTTCACTCTAGAAATCTCACAAGGATATCTTTAGGTGTTTTTAGAAGAAGTGGACTAAGGAAACCGAGTTTTCGAGAAATCGCAAAGATCCGGCAAGATCCGAGATATTCAAACCCCTTTTGAAATCCGACAAAAACAGAAAATAAAACCTAACTATTCCTAAACTATACGTGACCTCATGTCTCGCCCGGTCACGCACTTAGAACCTTGGAGCAGCTCACGAATTTGTCGAGGCTTCAAATTAGGGTTTTACGTGAAGCCGAGTCTTCGCTAGGGTTCCGAGAAGTCCAAAAACCCCCTAGCACTTAGTATTAAATATTTTTGACATCAATGCCACTAATAAAAATTAGGGCTCAACGATGCTCACAGGTGGTGCCAGGGCATGGCGCGGCGCAGTGGAAGGACGCACGCGCGGCGCGGCCATGATGGGTTCGGCGCGCGACGTGGAACAATGCGGCAGAGCAGAGCTACAGGGAGCGGTTGCGCGACGGCGGCTCAAGGCATAGTGACGGCGCGAGGGAGAGGAGAAAGAAGAACAGAGAGAGAGAGAAACAGAGAAAGGAGAGAGAGAGCTACTGTGGTGTGGGGCCCACATGACAGATGGGGTTTAAATTCAAGCTAGATTTGAACTTTTGCGAATTTTGTTGAAATCCCCAAATTGGTGTGTTACAGCGAGGAAGGTAGGGCTGCTTGCTTTGGGGCACCGGAATGGCGGCGACGATCTCCGGAGAGAGAGTCAGGCCATGGCCATGGCATGGATGGCGCTGGGATCCCAAGCTTGACTGCCACTGCAAGGCCATGGACTTGAGGTGGCTAAAGATATGGCGCCAAAGCTCACTGGGGCTTGCAGGAGTCGATCGACACGGTGGTTGCCGTGGCCATGATTGCTTCAATTTGCATCCATTTCGTAATGACTATATGCGATCTTGATTTTAGTCTCGTGAGTTGGCCATGTAATTTTGTTGTGCTAATATAAGGCTCACCCTCGCGGTGGCCACGTCGCCCGGAATTCCTCGGCCGTCCGATCGCCTCGTGTGTCTCCCGTCCCAGCCGCCCGATTCGAGCCCTCCCGGGGGTTCGGTTTGCAGAAAACCCCCCATTGTTCGTAGATTTCTGCTCGGGTCCTAGCGCATTCGCGGAACGGCTACTGGTTAGTGCTACTTTTCCCCGGACATTTTCGCCCACACCCCTCAAGTTTTCCGTCTCTCGCAGCTCAGCCCTTTTTACCTTTGTAGGTACACCTGGAGTTGTGGAGAAATTACCCGCAAATGCCACTAGATATAATTGTGTCGTCTCCCTCTCCCCGCCCGCTCCTGCCCCGCCCCAAACCGGAAGCATATCCCCTGCAGTACTGCAGAGGGCAGTTCTCTCCCCAAACCCTAAGCTCCCATGCCTTGCCTCCCCAATGTCCCGCTGCCGTTGCCTCTCCCCCTACCCAAACCGCCTCCTCCTCGGGTCACCGCTGGCACTCCTCCTCTTCCCCGCTGGCGCCTCCGTCAAGTGGCAGTCCTCCTCTTGCCGCCGTCGTTGCCGAAAGCTGCTTCCGGCCACGCCCATCACCGGATCTGGCCGACCCAGTCCCCCTTCCGCCGTCGCCTTCGCCGACCGCCGCCCCCGCCCCCGCCCCCGCCCCTGGCCGTCACCGGATCCGATTGTTCCCCGCGAATGCTACTTCCCTCTCCCCCGCAGGCGCCGCCGCACGCCTATCCATCGCCTGTCGCTGCTGTCAGCTGTCCGCCTAGATCCATTAGTGGGATGACTGCGGCTGCCCTGCCCGGAGCCTGCAATGGCAGCCTCGAATGGGCTGGATCCGGCGATGGCGGGCTTCAACGAACAACGTCGCCGCTGCCTTCTGCACCGTACATGCGGTTCGTTGTCGACCCTGTTCTTACATTCCTGTTTCGTCCTTCTCCTGCACCATTGATGCGCCTCTACCTTCTCAGGTCTGCGCAAATGGTCCGCCGTCGCGCTGCCCCTGGTCCTTCCACCACGGCCTCCGAAAAGGCCAGATCGATCGACCCTAAATCTGTCTCCTCAAACCCCAAATCTGAGTTTTTTTTGCTTCCGTATGTTCATACTTGCTCTCTGAATATTACTGGTGCTCTGAACATCGATATTTTAGAGTTGTTGCTGAACAATACATTTTTTCTGAATTATGTCCTTCCACACAGGCTCAGACACTTAATTATGGTGTACAGATCTTGTATACGGGGCTAAGCCATACATGATAGAGGCTAAATATTAAATTGCCCATTAGGCTAGATTCATCTATCAATGAAATGTTTGGTCAACTGTCAGCATTTAGTCTTGATTTATTGTTATTCTGCAATCGGTGGAAAACTGATGTGGATGAATTTTCCTGTGAAGTGGTTAAAGTTCAGCTGCTCCATTTATCCTGAACAAATCTTGGGATTTTGTGTTGGGTGCCAATGGATATCTGAATTGTAGCCCAGTTACCTGAGTATCCAAAACCTCAAAATTGTCAGAGAATGAATGTGTAGATTTTATATGTGTATTACCAACATCCTTACGAAAAATGAGAGTATATGGGGCTAAACCATACATGATAGAGGCTAAATATAAAATTCCCCATTAGGCTAGATTCATCTATCAATGAGATGTTTGGTCAACTGTCAGCATTTAGTCTTGATTTATTGTTATTCTGCAATTGGTGGAAGACTGATGTGGATGAATTTTCCTGTGAAGTGGTTAAAGTTCAGCTGCTCCATTTATCCTGAACAAATCTTGGGATTTTGTGTTGGGTGCCGATGGATATCTGAATTGTAGTCCAGTTACCTGAGTATCCAAAACCTCAAAATTGTCAGAGAATGAATGTGTAGATTTTATATGTGTATTACCTACATCCTTATGAAAAATGAGAGTATGAATTTGGATGAAAGGATTTATGCATTGTTTGTATCCAATCGAGTAAGAAGTTGAAAAAAAAAAAGATCTGAAATGCCATCCAAGTGTGTGAATTGATGCCCCCTATTTAGAGCAGGTTTTTTATTTCCAAAAAACTTGTTTTGGGCCTGTGAAGTTCTGTGATGTTCCAGCTTCATGCCTTATTAGAAACAGTTTTCTGGAAAGATAATCTTGTCGTGTGATCAGAAAGCCTACACAGACACCCCTCCGAGTTGGAGTGTGTATGCATAAAAAAGGGTGGTAGGGAGTTGGGGCAAGGTGTATGCCGAGTTCGTTAGTGGTTGAGCCATGTGTCACATGCATTTGTTGCCCTGTTCTGATTTTGTGGATGACCATCGTCCTTTCTTGTGACGAACCAGGTGGAGAAGATCCTCTCGGCATACAGGAAAGCTTCAAAGCAATGGTGTTCCACTACAAACAAGTTAGCTCAACATATGAGACGCCGTGCTGGCCCTTCCGTAGAAACATGCATTCCACAATATGATTGATCATATATTAAAAAATATTGAAAAGATTAAAGCAAGCATTATCTTGCCTGATATGGACATTTTTTTGTGCTATGATCCGCTCGTTATATATAGAGTAAAATGCACCGGAGGTCCATTAACTTGTAGCGTGGTGTCACTTAGGTCTATCAACTTTCAAACGGTAGTTTTGGGTCCATTAACTCTTTAAATTGTTCATGTCACGTTAGATCTAAACATAAAACGAATGAACAACTTAAAGAGTTAATGGATCTACAGTAAACAACTTAAAAGAGTTAATGGACCTGTAGTGAACAACTTAAAAGAGTTAATGGACCTGCAGTGAACAACTTAAAGCGTGGGGTCCATGCCACGTCGGATCTAAACATAAAACGAAAAGGTATAGGCCTGCAACCTAAAACTGCAGTTTAAAAGTTGATGGACCTAAGTGACACCACACTACAAGTTAATAGACCTCCGGTGCATTTTACTCTATATAGAGGCCATCAAGGGCTATCGCACGGTGTCCTGTCCACGTTGATTAGAACGATGTTTGGGACGTTTCTGTTTTGGATTCCGTAGGAAAAACGTGCCTGGCCGCTGGTGAGGAATAATAAAATTGCGAGCGTGCCAGTGTATCGAAATACACAAATAAACAAAATAGGAAAAACATATGATCTTTATTAATATCACCGGTAAGATACATGGTGGAAATTATATTTGAGCTCCATTGCCTGTTGGAAGAACATCTGACATAGGCGATGCGGATTTTCTGGATCCTAGGGTCGAGATCTCCTAGTTAATTATATCCGCAAGAATACGCAGAAAACCTCGATTAAGCTGTGCTTTGTCATGTTCATCAATCTTCGCCTGCGTTCGCTATGCATGTAAAATAAATAATAATAAAATAGTGAATTATTGGTGTAGTCGACAGAAATAGCGGTCTAGCTGGACCATCCGCCATGGAGAACAGAGCTCGGAATCTTGAACCTGTTCGTCTGTATCAGTCTGGATTTAAACGATCGCGGATGACACTGTTGACATCAGCTCCTCCAGGTAACCTGAAAGTAAGAACATGCATAGTTAAGCTCGGCTCTGATTGATCTGATGACGTAGCAACAACGTCTTCGGGTATGATCTGTAAATATAATATTTTTGACATATCGCAAATAATCGAGGAATCACGAAGCGCATTATCCATGCTTCTTTGTATTTTTTCTTTTGCACTGTATTTCAACGGTGTCTCCGCGGCATAATATGCAAATAAAGTATTTTTGACATAGCGAATGATCGAGAAATCACGAAGCGCATATCCATGCTTCTGCATATTTTCTTTTGCACTGTATCCCAACAGCATCTTCGGGATATAATCTGCAAATAAAATGTTTTTGACATATAGCGAATGATCGAGGAATCACAAAGCGTATTATCCATGCTTCTTCGTATTTTCTTTGCACTGTGTGCCGGCATAAACGAGGGATTCTTCGAGTGCTTGACTGTATTTACTTAAGTATAAGCTCAAGGGTTAGACCAGAAAATGCCATCCACTGCCCATGTAAACACCACGTAGCTGTTCCTGTACGTCTCACTGTGAGAAAATTCCCCAGCTCGTCTCCCTTCCGACCTCGAAATTTCCTTTCTCTAATCCTGCTGTTTATCGGAAAAGGAGGAAATAATTGGAGGAGGATGCAGCGACTGTGTAAACGCGTCACGCGCATGCATGGCCCGGCATCAGGTAGAGGAACGAGGCGCTGGGCGGCGCGCCGGCAAGGGGCGGCATTGGTCTGACGGCACGCTGGTCAGGGGCGGCGCCGGTCCAAGGCGGCGTCGGCCGGGGGCAGCGGCACTTGGAGAGGCGGCGACGCCAAGCGGCACGGCTTGGCGTGGAGAAGATACTGATGCTGGGCGCCGTTGCTGCCGGCAGTGGATGTGAATGCAGGTGAAGAATATGGTGATCTGTTCCGTCGTGCCGAAGAGCCATCCTTGCCAAGCCTGTTCATCGGCGGGGAAACGATCTCGTCGGACCTGTTCACCGGGAATCAGGATGTATGGAGACCTGTTCGCCATGGCCGAGGTCAAACTCAGAAGTCGCCTGGTGGTTGCAGCTGCGACGGGAGCAGCATGCGGCCAGCTGGTGTGGAGTCATGCGACGAACACAGCCGGCGGCGAGGTGGGCATGGCTAAAACGACATAATATTTTGATCTCTGCATGTTCATGGATAGGAAAAGAGCACACACGCATGGCATTGCCTTCATGCTGCAGCTTAGATGAGAATTATATAACAGTTGCATACGGTAGGATCAGATGCATGCCTGATTTTCACATGTCATTGAACAGAAGGCAACTAGCGAACTGAACTGCTCCTGGAAAATAATCAAACCTAGAAACAGATCGGAAAGGAGTTTGAAGGGATTAACCTTGCATCATCCTCTTAACTTGACCTGCTCTTTATTTTCTTTCTTTTGATGTTGATGAACAGCCTGGTGTATATCTGCGTCTTCTATCTGCGTGTCCTCTGATCAATCTCCGTCTCTGCCTAATGTGTGTACTGATGTGCGTAACCTTCCCCCGTGTGTGTAACCCCGATCGATGTATCCAACCCCGGTACTGAGGGGATCGACTCCCTGTTATCCTGTGATCAGTTGGTTAAAGATCCGATTTCTCTGGCCGGATAGCAACCTCGGCCACAGAAGCCGGAGATAAACAACAACGCTCATATTCTGTTTGAACGATACGCGCTGAAATATAATTTTTATTTTGACTTCCGGAGAAATCGGTCCAGATAATATAGGGCAATTTTACCGTCCAACAAACGGCACGGGAAATTAAGCGGCTTTTTATGCTGCTAGCTTGCAAGGTGCATGCCGCGCTTCATGATTAGTTCTTTTCGCAATTTACACTTGAAAGCTACGGCTTTATATTTTGTTCCTTTTGTAAACCAAACAATAGGGCAGCAGTTTGTAACCATTTTTATAGGGGTTTTCGTGTTTTATATCAAACTTTTAAAAACTATTTTTTAACAAACCTTTTGGGCTCTTCAAGCCACCAATCGAGGGGCCAAAGCTTTTTCATATAATCCTACCTCCGTTCTTTTTTATTTGATGCATTTAACTTTTGAGCATGTCTTTAACCATTCGTCTTATTCAAAAAAATTATTCAAATATCTTTAGCCATCATTGAATTAGACCTACATCATTAATTAATAGTGGTCTTCTGCCTTTGGCACTGGAACAAGATTCGAATAGCCATTAGCTAGTGTGGCGCCTGTGAATCCATTTCTCCACCAAAAGAAAAATGTGCACCACCACCACGACGTACACTTCTGGCAGACCAAAAGGATTTATGGCCGACGAGAGAGCAACAGTCTCTGTAATGGTACGGGCGTACGACACCACTAGAATTACAGATTACTTCTCTATGAAAAATCTCAAATTTTCAACGTTGTACATCATGGGGCCATCGATGGAGTGCAACGGTTTAATTGAACCAGAAGACTACCAGCTGCATATCGATTGCTACTACATATACCGTGAATTTATTTGCATCATCAACACTACTACGTATATTGATGGAGAGCCACAATTGCATGACTACGGGGCATCGAAAGAAACGTTTTTTAACATAGGTTTTCTCAAAGCATATACTCCTCCGTTCCAAATTGTAGTTCACTGTTGACTTTTATACACGTCTTTTGACAATTCGTCTTATTCAAAAAATTAATGGAAACATGCAAAAATATAATTTATGCTTAAAATATGTTTAATGACAAAACAAATCACAACAAAATAAATATTACATATATTTTTTGAATAAGACAAATGGTCAAATAGAATATCCAAAAGTAAACAATGAACTATAATTTGGAACGGAGGGAGTATTAGCAAAAAAGACTTTACACAACTAAAGTCATATGTTATTGCCCCACGAGCTGAATACGATGAGCATTTTGTCGGGGATAAAATCACGGCCCATTACCATGGCCCACTTCCTGACGGCCTAACTAAACAGCCTCCTAGGGCCTGGCTCCCTAGAGGGCTCTATCAGGCCCATGTGCATCCTGCCGAACAGCCTCATGGTTGGCACGGTGCGTGGTGGCCTAGGCTTCCTATTCGAGTCCGACTCGAACAGAGTTCTGCATGACTACGTGAAGATCCGGACGCAGGTTTCTCGGATTGGAGCAGACGTCGTGATCTTCAAGAATTGGAGATATACCTTACCTACCTCGGGATATATTTGGCATGTATACGAGTCCGTTACGCCCTCGCGGCTAGGGATGAAACGTATCGGATACGGATCGGAAACCACTCATATTGTATTTGATCCATTTAGTTTAATCGGATACGGATTTGGATACGGATAGTACCGGATACAAATACGGATACGAATAATATCGGATACAAATACGGATCGGACGCGGATACTCTCTCGGATAATATGCGAAAACATATACTAAAGAAATAAGTATATCCAAATACATATAGTTATCTCTTTGTGACTCAACTTTATGGCCCATAGTCATGAAAATGATGGTGTGTAAGTATTATACCTGATAAAGCAAAAAAATGTAAAATCACATGCATCTAGTTATTATATGTGTTAGTCATTCATCCTATAGAAATATAATAGAGATAGTTTATAGATGGATTTAGCTAATCGGATAATATCCATCGGATATTATCCAAGAAAAACTCGGATAATATCCATCGGATATTATTTGTATCCGTACCATATCCGCCTTGTCGGATTCGGATATCCATAAAATTATCCGGCTCAATATTTTCGGATATTATTATGCCTCGGTCGGTCGGACGGTCGGAAATTATCCGTACCATTTTCTTCCCTACTCGCGGCCAGCCCGACCCGATTATGCCCCGGTAGGTCGGTTGTTCGACACTATATAACCAGGCCCCCACGGCGTATAGAGGGGGCGAAAAAGATTAGCCAGACTTGAGTAGATCGAATACTACTTCTTGTACACCCAAAATCTCGCTGAGACCTGTTCATCTTGTCGAGTCCTTTCTTCTAATCCTTTTTCATACAAAGAAGGACTGGACGTAGGGTTGTTATCTCCCCGGAGAGGGTGAACCAAGATAAAATCTCGTATTCCGTCATTTGCCGTTGATTGCCGCTTGCCTCGCTTTCGGCGTTGTCTTCTATCTCCCATTCTCAAGAACCTTAGTTGACTTGGGACCGATTTCCCAACCGTCAACAGTTGGCGCCGTCCGTGGGGACTTTAATAGATCAAGCCTGTTCGAGCATATCGAACTCATTCAGCGACCAAGAAACTCTTCTTGAGGGCTATGACTCAGAAGGACAGGATGTCACATTCCCTGTCAGATCGGATCGATCCCTTTGATCTCGATCGCCTTCTAGATCTGGGACGGAAATCTCCGGCTCTGTTTCGGAGATGGTCTTAGATCACGCTCCCGTCATTGACGATGATTACGGAACCGACGATCTTTACGCTGGTTTAGATCTCTCGGATTCCAAGGCCATGTCGGTCGATTTCTCCTGTTGCGACACAGTGATGACACCGTCTGGTGTTCCACCGTGCGGTCGTCGCAGCGTCAACATGGCCGGCGCAGAAACCTTAGAGGATCATGCGTGGGCCGCAGCGACCGACGAGATCGAGCAGGACAATTATGCTCGACGGCAGGATCGGGCCGCGCCGGCTGCTCGCGAACAAGAAGTTGTTCACCGCAGTCTGGACGCCTCAATTAATCAAACCTTGACGCAGATTCGTGATCGGCGCAAGCGACAACGACGCGACCCGCCTTGCGTACCTCCGCCAAGTCCCTCGGCAGACATTCTACCTGCTTGGGGCGAATTTCCGTGTAACCAGACCCCGGTCGGGCAAAACGGAGACGTATCAGGGATCCCAGGACCCCTTGAGCAAAGTCGTGAACAACTTCAAGCCATGGCAACGGTGGTCAAATCCACCCACCAGGCCAACCTCGCCCTCACGGGCGACACTGTTGCTTCTCACCTAGAGCGATTGGCTGAAGGTCTTAAACTCATAGGCGAAGTTAACACCTCCTCCGGACAATGCAGTCTGCCTGCCCGGAAGGACTCGGACAGCGAGCGCTTCGATCGATCGCGTGACTCTCGTCACCGTCAAAGGGCGACTCGCTACGAGCAAGATCCCCGTGGTCGACAACGCTCACCAAGTCCGCGTGGTCACCGTGACCACAAGGGCAAGCGAGCGTGCGACGATCACGAACGATCCCCTCGGGACGGACACATTGTCACGACCACGAGGAAGGAGCGCGGAGGACTGTCTCGGAGAGAATACCACCAGGCAGAATCTTTCCGTTCAACTAGAGTCCCTCCGAGCAACAGGACTAATGTCTTTTCAAGACTAGGGTCTGCAGGAGAAGGTGGTCGGGCGTACGGCTTGGGCTACAAGACTTTCTCTGACGAGCTCCGCGCTGTCAGGTGGTCTTCCAAGTTCAAACCTGACCACATGGAGAGGTACAATGGGACCCAAAACCCAGAGGAGTTTCTTTCCATCTACGCTACCGCTATCATGGCAGCCGGGGGTGACGAGCTAGTTATGGCTAATTACCTTCCGACTGTACTTAAGGGTGCTGCTCGGACGTGGCTGCTCAATCAGTAGGAAGGTTCCATTCACTCTTGGAACCAATTCTGTGACGCTCTAATCGCCAATTTACAGAGCTGTTACGTGCGTCTGGGTAAGGAGGATGATCTGCACCAGATGATCCAGATGAACGGGGAGACCCTCCGCAACTTCGTGAAGCGTTTCATCAAGATCCGCAATACGATCCCGAACATCGTGGATGAGTCAGTTGTCCGCGTCTTCAAAAACGGTGTCCGCAACGAGCGGCTCACCCAGGATCTCGAGATTAATAAGACCTAGCCTGCCAATGATCTTTTCAAGGCGGTTGATCGCTATACCAACGCAACAGAGCGTGTTCAGTATAAAAAGGCGTTTGACAAGGACGAGCTTCCCGCCCAACCTTGTGTAGATGAGAAGAAGAAGAACAACACCAATCCTGGCGACAAGAAGTCCTAGAAGAAAACGAACAACAAAGGTGCGCCGAACAGTTGCGGGTATAGATCGCACACCTCCTCCCAAGAACGGGCAGAAGAAGCCCGCCAATAACTACAAGGGCAATAAGCCTGCCCAGGGAGGCGATCAAGGCAAGAAAGGTCCGGTGGCGATATTGCCGCCCACGAGGCTGACGCCACGATATCCGCCATTGCAGGACCTGGGCTGCAAAGCTCGAGGATTTCTACAACGGCAAAGGCCTCTTAGTTTCCCGTCTTTTGCTGCTCTTTTTTGCAGGAAAAGGTAAGATTTCATTTTAACTAACAAATTTTTACAGGTACAAAAGGCCCTTTCGAGTACAGCCCTATGGCTACTACTTAGAAGCAAGCTACTCCTTCAGCTCCTCAATCTCTAGCTTGAGGCGCAGGGTTTCCCCTTGGGCTTTGATCCCTTTCTTCGTTTCAGCTCGGAGGCGCTCGGCTTCCTCCTTGCAGATCGTTCTGTGCTTGGCTTGTTCCTTGGCCTCTGCACGGAGGGCTTCGACCTCCTCGGTCTTGGCCCGCAGCTGCTCGGTCAGACTTTTGTCCTGACTCCGGTGCTGCTCGGTGGTCTTGAGCTGCTCGGCCAGCTCCTTGACTCTTCCTTCCGCGGTGCTCGCCCTCGTGGCCAGCGAGCAAAGCTCCTCGGCCTCTTCCTATGAGATCCACAGGGTCGACATCCTCTCCTGGAGGGCCGCGGAGGACTGCCTCTCCTCGGACAGCTAGGCCCTGAGCTTCTTCACCTTCGCCTTGAGTCGGCTCCGGCTTTTGGCCGAGGCGATGAGCTCCCCCTCGAGCTCCCTCGTCCGGCGCTGCTCCTGGAAGACTCCTAAAATGGCGCTGCGCTCGATGGTGACGTCTTCTTTGAAGTCCTCCATGGTGCCCAGCAAGACCTAAATGAGAGAAGAACAAGTCCGTCAAATTGGGTTGTTGGTAACTTAAACGGACAAGTTATGGTTTGGGGTTTACCTCTTGAAGCCTGTGCTTCAAGTTCCGCCGTAGGTGCTCTCCGAGGCCATGGGTTGCGAAGCCCTGACTGCTCGGGACGGCCGCAGCACGATGTTCTCTCCGCTGCGCCTTCTCCTTGCCGAAACGCGCCCGCCTAGAGGCTCGCCTCCTCTCCTTGGCACCTTCGGTCCTGGGAGGGCTGGCGGCGGCATCCTCGTCGCCTCCAAGCTTCTCGACTCCAGCCAGCGAGCTCGTGCTCGCCAATGCCGTGCAAACAGGAGGCATGATCTCCAACGTCGGTGGGACCGCGGACAGGGCGACTTGTGCCCCCTGCTCGCGGCCATCTCTTTGCTCCCTGGTGGCAGGTCTCTCGCCCTGCTAGCAGAAGTTTTCATCGCCACAGGGATGAGTTGCCCCTGCGACGAAGTACCCGGCTGGATCGCCTGCTCGGTCCCGCCCTGGGCAGCCGGCGGAGCCAACTCCTTGGCCCCGCTCCTCGTGGCCTCGTGCCCCGCCTCTTCGGCTTCGAGCCGCTCCACTGCGCCCTTCAGCGCCTCGATCTGGTCGGTGGAGCCTGGCGGAAGCACAGTCTACGCAGCCAGCTTGTCCTTGAGGGCGGCCAACATCATTGTACGTGACGCACCGTGTAGGTGCTCAGACAACAGGGACCGCTCGATCGCCACGTCCACGTCATTGCTGGCGATCTCCTCCTCGGCAGCTAATGAAAAAATGTGTTAAGACCTGAACGGTTCGGTAGAATGTAAGGCGGAGAACCTCGACATTGCATACCTACCGTGCCCGCCCCGGGAAGCCTGATCTTCCTCTTTGATCCGCGACGGACCTTGCGCTTCTTGCCCGGCGGTTCGTCGGCTTCAGGTTCGCCTTGGCCTCCGGGCGCCCGCGGCGACAAACTCAGCTCCTTGCTGAGCTGAGCGCTCTTTTTGCGCAACGCAAGGAGGGCCTCCTTGCGCGCAACCTCCTCCTCGAGCCTCCTCTGCTCGGCGATCTATTGCA
This sequence comes from Raddia guianensis, assembly GCA_036346415.1. Taxonomy (NCBI): domain Eukaryota; kingdom Viridiplantae; phylum Streptophyta; class Magnoliopsida; order Poales; family Poaceae; genus Raddia; species Raddia guianensis. Next base: position 12,655,953 of record CM070541.1, on the reverse strand, counting down.
GCCATTCCATGTGGCCCGGGTGAGCCTGTGCATAGCGCTTTAGCCATCGAGTCAGGTTCCGTACCTCCTCGTCGCCTTGCTCGGTGAGGAGGGAGGAGCTTGGGCGTTCGCCCCTTGGCTGGCCACGCGTCGCTTCGCTTTCGCCGCGGATCGTCGCCGCGAGGCTTCGAGGCGATTAGGCGGCATGGCGGCCGAGGCTCTCCGCGTCGGCTCAGCGGCCACCTTGGGCTTCTCGGACACCTTGGCCTTGCCCTTCCCCATTCCCTCCTTGGCGGACTCTGTGACCTCATTGACGATCTCGTCGATGGTCAACTGCTCGTCCTGCGTATTTGGAGGTGAATGTGAGCATGCCATAATTGTGTAAGTCTAGCGACTCGGGTGGGGGCTCTGCGTATGTTACCTCTGTTGAGCGGACAAGCACGTTCCTTGGGCATATGTAGGCCACCACTCCAGTCACCTCAGTGTCTTTCTTAGCGGCCTTCAGCATGGCATCGACCTGCTCGGCTACCCATGCGTCGGTGGATTTCGCTGCCCGAACAGAAGAAATGCTTAGTCCCTGTTCGGGTGAATCACCAAACAAGGGTGAGCGTTTGAGGAACTTACCCGAGCTCTCTCTGGTGATGTCCTCCCAATCTTCTATCTTGTAGAATGGGTAGGACCTCCTCCGTAGCGGACAAATCCTGTTCGCTATGAAGTCCCGGATGATCTCTCTGCCTATGAGCCCGAGACCCACGAGGGAGGCGATCTTCCGGGTTAGGTACCACTCTTCGTCGGTCAGTTCCGACCGAGGCATCTGTGTCCCCTTCGCTGGCGCTTGTCTGGTGAAGGAGAGCTTACTGTCGCCGCACCGCTTGGTGTAGAACCACCTCATCCACCACGCTCCCATCGAATCGGCGGCGGTGGGCGAGGGCAGTGCGTCTTGGCGGTTGCCGGAGCTTGAGGTATAGCACTCAGCCGGGCGGCGGAGCCGCTCCTCGTTACTGCGTAGTAATGGAGGAACAACCCCACCGACGGATCTACGCCCAGAGAGCCCTCGCATAGGTGTGCGAAGACGGCCATCTGAAGGAACGAGTTGGCGTTGAGATTCGTAACTTCCAGCCCGCTGATGTTCAGGAGGGCCTCCACGAAATCGCTTTCGGGAGACCTCAACCCAAACATTGTGAAGAGCTCGAAGTTGACGAACTCATCTTCGAGCGGCTTCGGCGTCTCCTCCTCCCTGGGCAGCCTCCAGCTGCCGGCGTCGACGTGTCCTTCTGCCTCCAAAGTCTTCATGTCCTCCTCGGTCATGCTAGTGCCCGCGAACTTGGCCATAGCAATCCCCAGGTTTGGCGAACGGCTTCGGAGGTGGGCTGCGGCTGATTGATGCTAGCGCCGTTGGAATAGGGCTTGGGAAGGAAAGACGCGCAAGTCCGGAAGTAGCAAGCCGCGGGCGGCTTGGGTGCTTTTTATAGTCCTGGTCCGAGCAGCTCTGCAACGGTTTTTTGCCACAAAACGGCTAGTTTTTTACTGCAGCGGCTAGTAAAAACGGTCGCTCGTTTTGACTGCGCAGCAAAAGTTACCGTTGGAATCTGCCAACGGCTACTTTTTTCAATTTCTGCATTGAGAGCTGGGTGCTCTGCTCGGGCAGATGTGGTTTCATGTTCGACGCAACAGAGTTGCTCGGCACTGGGCGGATTTGTTCGGTCCCGAACAAGACTTTTTCGGTTGCACCATAACCTGTTCAGTCGCCTGTTGCACGTCTTTGTAGCAGGAAAATTACTCTCTTTGTGACTTGGAGTCTCAAGAGGAAGACTCCACTCTAGTGAGAACTTCCACTTGAGTCTCGGGGGCTAGCTGTCGGGGATAAAATCATGGCCCATTACCATGACCCACTCCCTGACGGCCTAACTGAACAGCCTTCTAGGGCTTGGCTCCCTAGAGGGCTCTATCAGGCCCATGTGCATCCTGCAGAACAGCCTCATGGTTGGCACAGTGCGTGGCGGCCTAGGCTTCCTGTTCGAGTCCGACTCGGACAGAGTTCCGCACGGCTACGTGAAGATCCGGACGCAGGTTTCTCGGATTGGAGCAGACGTCGTGATCCTCAAAAATTGGAGATATACCTTACCTACCTCGGGATATATTTGGCATGTATACGAGTCCGTTACGCCCTCGCGGCCAGCCCGGCCCGATTATCCCTCCGTAGTTCGGTTGTTCGACACTATATAAACCAGGCCCCCACGGCGTGTAGAGGGGGCGAAAAAGATTAGCCAGACTTGAGTAGATCGAATACTACTTCTTGTACACCCAAAATCTAGCCGAGACCTGTTCGTCTCGTCGAGTCCTTTCTTATAATCCTTTTTCATACAAAGAAGCACTGGACGTAGGGTTATTATCTCCCCGAAAAGGCCTGAACCAGTATAAAAATCTTGTGTCTGTCTGCTGCTCGTTGATTGCTGTTTGCCCTGCTCGGCAGTGTCTTCTATCTCCCCTTCTCAAGAACCTTAGTTGACTTAGGACCGATATCCTAACCGTCGACACATTTTATTATAGCATATATATGGACATACGTCACTCGTAAATTATGTTCAACTCAAAAGACAACGTGCACGTACGCCAAATAGGTTATATTTACATGTATATTTATACTTGTTCAATTAACCAGAATTGCTTGGAGCAAGATTTCATACATGTGTTCAAAATTGTGGCTTTGGCCTCGCTACTATCACTAGTAGTTATATGCGAACTCGCAGTGATGGTTGCATCACTACTGATTCAATGGCTACAAAGCAAAGTGGGTTTTCAATACCAATTGCAGCCACGACCCAGTGGTGATTAACATAGCATTACTACCGGTTCGTATCACGAATCAGTAGTGATAGGTACCGTTGTTAATACTGCGACATCACTATCGATTCTTGATACAAGCCAATAGTAAATACCCTCACACACTATTTGAACACGGTCTTCTTCTATCACACGCTGCAATGGCCAAGAACAGAGGGGAGCTAGCCAGCAGCGCCTAAGCACGAGGTGGTGGGGAGGTGCTACCCAAAATTTTCAAAATTTGGTAATTTCACTCCAATCCAAATGCTTCAAGGTTAGTAACATCATCCTAACTTCATATGTTTTAAAATGTAATTACCTCTTTGCTTTTAAATATGGAGAAAGAGTGTGTCGAGGATCAAGACTCATTCCTAACAGGCAGGCCGGTTGCCCAAATCGCTAAGAATGGATGCATCGATTTTAAGCTGAAAGGCCCGGGCCACACCTGGCAGGGATTGCTTGTCCCGAGCTGTCCCCAGCAAGAATCCAATGTCCTGAGCTCCAAGTCCTCGTGGCACAACGCTCTAAAACTCCTCCCAAGCTTTACCCGAACTACCTCCAGCTTGGGTCGCTGCTATATTGGCTCACTAAAAAAACCGGTCGGTGACTAGTTGGCCATAACGACCCTAAAGTCAAATAAAGTTGGCACCCACGTAGCGATGACATACCACCATAACGACCATTTAATGAGCTGGCGTAGGTCGTGCTACTAGCCCATTCCACCACTTGCACGCGCAGAATAAAAACATGTATTTGCTAGGGGTTAGGAGCCAGTGGGCCCACCGTCTACCTATAAATTAGGACTAGGAGTCCCGAAAAGGACGAGAGAGCCAGGGTTAGGAACCACACAAGAAGAACATTTCTCCGTAGTGTTGCCTACTGTAGTTACTCCTTCCATTTATCCATTCTTGGACTCTTTGATAATCCTTAGAACATTCGCTCCCACTCTTGTACCCACTCTTGTATTCACTGTTTTTATCTATAAGAGGCCGGACGTAGGGCTATTAACCTGTAGTGGAGGCCCGAACCATGATAAAATCCTTCTGCCCCTCATCTCCACGGCCGTCCATTGAACGCCATTTACTGATGTAGAGGACTATGTTTTTTAGGGACCCGAAAATGGAGTCATATCCCCTCTATGATTTACCTGTTCTAGTCCCTAAATGAAGTAGCTAGAACACACAGATATACAACTCTTAGATCATAACCGTCGAACGAACAAACTTTATTAGACTAGAGTACATAAGCCAACATGGCAATTATTACAAACCTCGGGCTCCAATACCTTTAAATAGCAGAAGTCTTAGATAATCTCCACAAAAGAAAACAACAACACCAAAACGATTCCCACAGGCAAGACGTAAGGCAAACTTCTAGACGTCGGAATAACCTTCATCTTGAACTCTAATATTGACATCAACTCCTTGAACTCCAGAGCGGAATTCGTCCTCTTGAAACTTCTCCTCGAGATAAGGATCCTTCGGGCTCCAATCTGTTCGTTGGACTGAGCAGACCGCATGAAAGATTATATGCAATTAATACTTTCAATGGAAGGGTAAATCTTTTTCATAAATTCAGCTTTGTAAAGTCCGCCTTATGTTTTTGAAACATTGAAAACATTTGAAAAACAAATATTTGAATCATTTAACTTCACAATTTCTGGCGACTACCGGTTTTGCCCAAAGTGGTTAGTCACGATTCCCCACTGTGAACCTACAATCCCACGCTCACAATCCCCCTATGAGGAAAAAACCAAAACACTCGACTTTTGTCGTGGTTTTCCTTTAAAAACATTTTGAAAACAAAATGTTAAAACTAATAGAGGTAGCTTCCCATCGTCCGCCCTTGACCTCGGGCAAGACTATCAAGATAATTGTATACTCTGCAGAAGTTTCACGCTTTACCCATGCAATACAATGCCCTCTCATCGAAGAACATCGTAACGAGACCTTTAACCATCTTGCTCTTGGTCAGCATCCTCTTTAAGGACTCCCCGCAGCTTCTGCACCTTCCCCACCACTAGGGATGACCAAACCAAGATTTCAAAGGGTACTAAGTCAAGTCTGTCCCATTCTAGCACACATGGTCGCACTGTAGTACTTAGCTCAACTACCTCAAGAAATCGATGCTTAGGAAATCAGGGTGGGTCCCGCACTGGGCCTAAGTCTTGTGCGTGTTGCACCTGCCTTGCAACTAGCCAACCTAATTAGGTTTTGAAAAATGTTTTTATCCAAATAACAACCACTTTTATCTAACCCATTTTAGAAGCATGACGATAGCGATCATTTTTTAAACACATCAAAACAACATATATGGGACAACTCACTACAAATACAATAAAAGTGGTATAAGCAATGTAAGCATCATGCAAAACCTAAATTGTGATTATGGATATATAAATAAGTAGCAAACAATAACCTATGGAAACAAGGATAATTTTCATATGAATAATAATAATATTGTATGGGTATAGCTAAACTAACTGACTAGCATTTTTGTTTTTAACGTAGCATGATTTTCATCAAATCTATAAAACAATTTTACAAGCATAGGTGTCAAATGTTCAGCACTTTCCTTGGCTTGAAAAGCGAGTAAAGTATTCCGCTGCGTTGATATATTTTCCCCCGTCGACTGACTCTACCATATGCAAATAAAGAGTCCTAATTACCTAGGCAGAAAAAACACGAATAAAATGTATGTGAATGCTCAAGAAAAATTTACATATGAATTTTATGCACATTTTAAAATTTATTTCACAATTTTTGGATATGCAAAATAAAAGATATTAATTATTAACTGCTGCTCGACAAAATTTAATCTGTTAAGCCCAACCAGCCCAACCACTCTCTCCTTGAGCCAAACCGACGCCGGCCTACACCGCTGCCCTCTCTGGACCACCCCTCGGCTGGCTTGACCGCCTCCTTGGGCTGGACCGCCGCCTAGGCCATGTGCACCGGCCTGACGCCTCCTTGGGCTGGAACTCCGCGCTGGCCTGAGCCGCGCTTCGAGCTAAGCCGCCCCGTCGATCTCCCGCGCCATGAGCTCGCGTCTTCCGCCGCTCAGGGCCTTCGCCCAGCTCTCCTCCGCTGGGCCACGTGTCGCGCTGGTCGGGCCGCCTGTGCCGCTCTCCTCGGACGGATGGGTCGCCGCCCTCGCGCCTCGTTAGCTGCTCGCTCCCAGAACTTGTGGGCGGCGTAGTGCCCGCGCAAGACTGGACCGCCCGCTTTCGGCCGCCTCCGCGCCCCGCTCGCTTCCCTGGGCCTCTGGCTCCCGCACTGGGCCGCACGCGCGTGCGCCCCAGCTAGCCTCCGTCTGGGCTGCTTCCTCCCAGGAAACCCCTCTCCTTTTTCCCTTCGTTCCAGAGCCGGCATCTACAGCCACGGCGGTGCTGTGGTGGCGCGGGCCGCCGGCGACACCCAAAATAGCTAGAAACCGGAAAAATGGAACCGCAATACTACCTAGATAATTTAGGGGAAAAGGAGGAGGGAAGGTTATACCAAAAAAATAAGACTAATTTGAGGAAGACGACGACATTGACGAGCTCTCCGGCGATGAATCCACCAGTCTCCGGTCGACGTCGCCGGCAGATCAAGGAGCAAATAGATGTTTTAAGGGCATGACAAGCATTTCCTAGCACAGCTAAGGGAACGGAGGGTTACTCGTAGAGGAAGGGAAGAACAGGCAAAGGGGGAAAGAGAGATGGCGTTGGCTGCTATTAATTAGGAATGGAGGGGGTGGGCGAGTGGAGGTAAAATCGGCGCAGGAATACAAGAAAACCGAAAATTAAAGGAATTAATGAGATTTGATGGCACATTATGGTAATTAAGGGAATTAACGGAAATTGGAGAAAAATAGGGTAGAAGGAGAGGAATCAGCCAGGGAGAATTTGATCATCCCCAGCCCACAGGGGACTAGTCAGCCTCCTCGAAAATTTAGAATTTTATATTTTTCTTTTAAGGAAAAATATATTTCTGTCTGGTTCCTATAGCCACTTGGGAATGCAATGTGCCCCCGCCATCACCTATCATTGAATGCCTCAGACACCATCGGCACAACCCTGTCACCCTTTGAAAGGGCCATAGGTTGTTGTCGCCCTTCAAAAAGTTGATAGGCCTCGTCACCCTCCCAAGAGGCAATTTATAGTATTTCCATCCGTTAATAACTAGCTGTTGAACTATCCGTTGTTACTAGGGCTACATCAGTATATAAACACCCAACTCGCTTTGAAGAAGGCAGAACGAAGTGTAGAGACCAACCACGCAAAAAAAAAATATATGGAGTTTCCCTCACTCCCAGAAGCATGTACAGAAGATGTTCCTGAAGGCATGTAGGCATGTGTCTATGCAGTGACAGTTGCAAACTGGTGACGTCTATTGCGAAGTCTGTTAACCGGTCTGACACTTTTAAGCTTACTCGTGAAACAAACTATATGGCTAACCAACCAAGTTTTTATATCGCTTAAACACTTCCTCTCCACTAATTAACACAAAATACCCCGAAATATATTCTCCTCCACTTCTACTCCTCATAACCATAAACCACAAATACTAATGAAAATATAGTTGTTACTTGCAAAAAAACTATATATCTTACCTCAGAATCGCCTCCTTCATCGCCTCTCTCTCTCTCTCTCTCTCTCTCTCTCTCTCTCTCTCTCTCGGCACTGGCAGAGGAAGGAGGGAATGGGAGAATCGATTGCAGGCCGCTGCCGATAATTCCCCTTGTCACCCTTTAAACATGCAACGGGGTGGGGGAGGGAATCCCGGTCCCCCTATCACCATTTCAAAAGGGCAGCGAGCCCTGTCGCCCTTTGAAGGGATGATAGCTTGCTCCATACCAAACGGCGAGCTCCCCTCTAACAGTTAGTGGGCCCGATCGCTAATTGAAAGGCCATCTAAGTGGGTGACAGGGTGCTAGCTTTGCTTGATCGCAAAATATAATTACATTTTTACTTAAATGAATAAAAAATCATAAAAATTCCGGCCTCCTTTTCCTCGGTTTGTGCTTGGCCCACCAGCCCAACAAGGCAAAAGAAACGTAGCAGTCCAAACTAGTGAAGAAATAGGGAAGAAAATGAGAAAAGAAAAAATAGGCCCAAAAGCGAAAGTAATAAAATAAAATATTGATAATTTTCTCCCAAGCTAGATTTATCAGTAAAATAGTTTAATACAAATATATTTTTAATTTATTGGGGAATATTATAAATTTTAATTTGTACATTTTTCCTTAAATGCTTTTATAAAGTACATTTTAAATCGAAAATCAATATAATATTTCTTTTGCATGTAACATACTCATTTTTATTTTTTAAAATGTTTTAATTTAAAATTTCAATTTTTAACAACATGCGATGTAATGTATGATTTTTATTTTTCATAAAGCTGAGGACGTACATGGTTGGGCTTCACAGCAATTAAATAATCTCGGTTAAGGGTCCGATCTCAAACATCGACAGTTGTGTGGCCGTACATGAATCCTCGCCAGTAGGATCGAGTTCTTAGGGATGGTTGTCCCACTTGGCTTTGCCGGCAATCTTGACCTCACCTTCGACGACTTAGAGGATGCTGCAGAGTTATACAAGGAGTGGGGGCTAAAACCCCAACGGAGGATGGTGCCATGGACGCGGAGTACATCCCCGTGACCATGGCGGTGGTGTCTGGCTGCTCCAACCCTGCCATCGAATCGTTCCGAGAGATTCAAGAATAGAGGATCACCCCGCCGCTCAACAAAGAGGGCGACTTATCCTCGCCAGTACTTCGGCTATGGATTGCGAGACGTTGGTTAAACCGCCTCCCGCGACAACAACGCTACCCCCCTCACACGAGGAATCCCCAGAGCCAGACTGCGTTACTAAACATATATTGTGTCTATGGAGTTGTTCATATCTAACATCTACGTCCTGTTTTCTAGAAGTGTCGCACAGTTGTGGTTACTCGATGTATGATGGGGAGGTTGTTGGCTTTTCTCCCCCATTAGTTGCTAATTAGTTCTGAGAAGCACAGATTTAGATGTGTGGTGACTAGTGATCATCGTTTATCAAACTAGTCTAGGTTGAGTGTTTGTTGGACCTTGATTGTTGCTCTGGTTGGGCATATGATGTAGTATGTCCAATAGAATCATTGTTCGATATCTGGCAGTCGCTTTTAGAATTAGCTGGATCACTGTGGATCATGAGATGACCAGATCGCAATTGACCCTGACAGCACACCGTTGCTAATTAAGATCCAGTTCCTAGTCACTACAAGGAGAAACCCCCTTTACCAACGCATCCATGTGTTGTTAAAAGGTCAAATAAGTGTTGTTGAACTCTATACCAACGGATGTAATATGCGTTGCTACAGGGGCCGTTGCAAGGATCTACTACTACGCATAAATATCCGTTGGTAACTAACCCAAAAAAGCGTTGCGAGCCAACAGCGCATATATTGAGAACATGACAACACTTCTATGCGTTGTTAATTTGCACCGTTGAATTGATTTTACCATTATTTTCCATGCGAATATATTTCCTGTTAAAATTTTCTTTTTTATCAATCACACAAAATAAAATATCTCACATATTAACAGAAAATCAATACAAAAAGCTACCATTCATTCCCAAATATCAGAAAATAAATATATTTCATTGAAAAATATTGTATATTACATTGCATTGGAGGTATAATAAAAAATACATACACAATACAATGGTATTGCCCTCCAGCTGAACAACACTTTGTAAAGTAAGAATTAAATAAAATCCTATATATTCTGGAAGCATCAGCATTCTCCATCAATTAGAAGCATCAGCGTGTCCAAAGTCCAAACCATCGTTTTTTTTTCTTCAGAGTAACTCACAAAGTTTATCTGATCTTTTATTTGATCTCTCTCTCTCTCTCAGTAGGATAGCCTTCATAGCATTTTCTGAATTCCTTTAGCTAAAAAACAGGGGTAGCATTTCAGAAGAGTTGCATATCCATGAAACTGTATGATCAAATACGTAATGTAACAATATATTTATGTAGTCACTAAAGAAGGTCCATGGCTTGAAGCAAAAAAAAAAAATAAAAATACATGTTTCATGATTGCCTTTCTCACATGCTTGTGATAGTCAGGATTTCGAAATATCTGGTCTGCCAAAGCTCAAAACTGTAACAATGTATCTAAATAAGAAAGTGGAAAAGACTAAAAAAGTGACATAGCCACAAGTATTTCTGTTCATATGGCAAAAGGGGCACTTTACTTGCAGAGCAGATAATATTGTCAAGACCGAGGTTCATCAATCATGTATCCTGATGCCTACAGCGGGAGAACGATATCTAGCTGAGGCACTTGACATTTCAGCAGATAACTCTAGCAATTCGTCCATAGACCATATATAATTGTTGTTGAGGCACTTGACATATAGTTCAGTAGATATCTAGCTTGAACTGAACCATAATGGATTTAATTAAGAAAAAAAGCTTTAACTCAAAGCAGCATGACAGGAAGACAAATATTATGGTTGATGTGATCAGTCATTAAATAGGAACACATGTATGGTAATCAAGCTACAAAATAGCCTATTAATATTATGTTTGATGTGATCTTAAGCATGTTCCTGATTCCTCTAACCACAAACTATATTCTACAATCCGGTGGTGTGCTGTCAGTGTGGACATGAACCCTCAAATAATAAGGAGCCTTGCAGGTGGTGCAATGAGAAAATGCAAATCCCTCCTGTATATGGAGAAGCATCAAGAATGGTTAGTTTTATTGCAAGAGAAACAGTTCCAATACATACGCAAGCTTCTATAAAACACAGGTAACAAAATGCAAAGAGGCAAAACCGAATTAAAGTGTATACATTTGTAACAGGATTGTGTTCACTATTTACGTTTTGTCTCAAAAGAAATTCAGCTCATGCATTCATAAGAAGCAATATATTTTTGATTTATAATCTCAATAATATAGTACCAGTCTGCTCCATAAAATTAGCCACTTTACTAAATTTTTACTGAATAGCTAACAGCTAATATCCACTTTACAGAATAATTGATTTCATTTCTTTCTGAATTCTGAAACATAAGCCACTTTACTGAACTACTTCAATAGTCCAGCATATTAGCTCTGACCAATTCGCTAGATTAAGTGCTAGAAGCTCAATTTCACATGCCCTGAACCAAATCCACATCTCCCGAAAGGCCAGACTGAAAGTTGGAGCTGCAAATGCAAAATGTATTCTCATTCCACCAACAATGTGCAGGTAGAAAGCTTAGATTGCAGCAAGGGATTGCATTTAAGATGTCTAAATATATCGCTTTGATAAACATACTGAAACTGTGTTTTAATCAACTTTTATCTAATCCTAAACAACAAAATTGGGGTAGAGCCTCTACTGTAGAGGAGAGGGTTGGGACCCCGGGTACCAGCCGCGAGCCATGGAAGACGCACTGCCGGACATGGAAGACGCCGGTGCCAGCCGCGAGTCGCAGGTACTAGCTGCCGCTGGACGTGGAAGACACGCCGCCGCCGGGACCAGCCGCCGTAGGACAAGTTGCAATTTGCAGGCGGAAGGCCTAAAACCTAGATCGCCGCAGAGGAGCAGGCAGGGTCGTCGGGTAGAGAAGGGAGCTGAGGGCCCACCTCGATCGGGCGCCGCCGGCGCGTGGCGGAAGGGCGACGGCGACGCTCCTGCTGCTGGCGCGGCGCACGCGGCCGGCGGCGCGGGGCAAAATGGCGCACGCGCTCGCGGGCGACGTCGGGCACCACGAGCGGTGGCTTGTTAGGGTTGGGTGACGGAAACGAGAGGTGAGACGGATTGGGGTGTCAGGTGTGTATTATGTACATATAGCAATTATATTATTTTTTGAAATATGTACATATTTTATTAAGATTAGGTTAAAAAATAAAGCAATATAATTTGACATATTGACAACGAATTAATTGCAACGCATGTATTCCGTAGCTATTTACTTAGCTTGACACGGATTAAAGTTTGCAACGCAAAAATGCATGGCTACCATATTTCCCCGCAACACATAAAGAAAACGTTGTGAGGTGTGCGTTGGCAAAGCAGGGTTCTTCTTGTAGTGAGTTTCCACGTCTATATATCCCACCAATGAATGCGCGGACTGCAGTCGAAACAGAATTCACACATGCGAGATCCAAAGTGTCCGTTGATATAGACGTACGTCGCATGCAACCTTATGTAATAAAGTAAAAAAAACATAGACGAAATTCAACCATCAAATTAAAAGCCACATCAATCTATGCCGTTGATGCTTTAATTTGCACATGCAAATTATTGACATGCTAGTATCAAACACTCACATACATATATGGAACAAAAATATAGGTAAAATTGCCAAAATACCATTATGAAATTTCCACTTTACCAAAATACCACTGATGTGTGTATGACATGTGGGGTCTAATATGTGTATGATATGTGGGGACAGTGGTATTTTGGCAAAGTGAATTCTTCTATAATGATACGAGAGCAATTCTCCAAATATATATGGGCATGCATGCATATACGCTACGGGTAGACTTCGATCACAGACCGCACTCCTAGGGTATCATAGATTTTGTAGCGACTGAATCCGGCTTCCGTGAATATCTGATGCCAATCCTGCTCCCGCCGCTCTTTACCTCCATCAAGGCCTGAGCCTCCGGTGCCTGCTGGGACTGGGAGGGAGACGCCACCACGGTGTCGATGATGATCACCTTCCCTGGCCTTGCTCCTTGGGACACGGCCTCTCTGCTTCTTTCCATGATCTTCACGCAGTCCTCGTCTGTCCAGTTATGTAGCACAAACTGCATGCAGATCACAAAATTCGTATGTATTCTCATCAATGGTTCAATGAACCAGATGTGTATTTATATTGTACATTCCCTTTGTATGGGTTTAATTTGGTCGGAGTACTGCAAAATGTATATATATAGCATGGACATCGTATTATTTCGATTAATTGGGCCATGTAAGCATGAGTAGGACATCAAGTCGCTTCGAATATACCACTAGATTAATTCAACCTCCTTAAGAGTATGCCTAGCACATGCTCTCGTCCCAACTTGTTGTACACCGTCCTCTCACATGCACAATTCCTTGAATGCTACTCCGTAACTTAATTTAGTCTTTTCTCGTTGAACAGAGATACGGGGCCACGTACATATACAAATAGTTCCATGCATACACGTGACTATCGAATCTGTTTTCAAGATTTGTGTTTAGCTTTGACTCTTTTATCCTGATTCTATCCCCCTCGTTATTTTTCATAGGGCGCGCTCTGATTTGGCACGGTCTTCTAAACTATACTTTGACCTTTGATTTCTTTTATCCTACATTATTTACAATAACAAAATTATAATGAATTAAAAATACTTTCAAAAACAAATCTAACGACACCTTTTTTATCACAAAATTATATATTATTATATAAATTATTGGTCAAAGATTACAAAGTTTGAATCTTAAAATACGTCTATGCCTTATAAAAAACAATGGAAGAAGCAGTAAGCAAGAAGCCCACTTCAAATATGTAAAAACTGATGGATTATGTTCAGACAATATATACAAGGGGGAAAACATTTAATTATTAATTAATCAACTTTCGCATGGTGTATAGCTGTACTCATCCTTTTGGAATCGATGAATTAGCAGGCCAAACTCAGTCCGAAAAACTCTGAAACCTCATAAAGGAACGCATTTATAACTTTTCAAATACTCCACGTAACCAAAATTAGATCCCCGTGAAGAAGGATGTGCTGAACGTATCGTTCATATACGGCAACAGCTCTCACTCTTGCTCATATTCTCTTCCATAAAATTCATCCCCTCTAAAATTTTTGGAGAAAACACAGCCAGTTCTTGCTAGTCTAGAAAGATTGCACGAACATATAATACCATATATATCTAAACACAGCCACATGGGTTAGCTCTTTCATACGAAGCGAGCCCAAAAACTTAAGAGAGACAATATGTTTGCGTAGGCTAACCTTTAGGTTGGCTGGACTCATCGAATTAGGGCTAGCTAGAGTGTTATATTTCCTTTGAGTTTTTTTTTACAATCTGTACGTATTCTGTGGCGACTTAAATTTAAATGTAAATGATGTGCAACATAGGTCAGAAGGAGGAGCAAAATGTTGACATGTTGAGTTGAGCTACGACGAAGGAAGTTAAATAAACCTACCTTGAGTAAGACAGCATCGGCCGGTGGAATGAATTCCATCATGTCACCCGCAACAAACTCAACCAAGCCATTCGGCGAGATGCTATCGACCACCTGTGGCAGTTCTAGCACCGAGCACTTGACATGCGGGAAGGCCTTGGCAATGGCAACTGCCATCCTTCCATTCCCGCCGGCGACGTCCACCAGCGATGTTAAACAGCTCGCCGCATCCCATGACGAACGGCTGCGCCAAGAAATAGCTGTCGGACTCCATCGCCTCGTTGAAAACCACGTTGAGCTCCGCGTCGCCGCCGATGGCGCCGAAGAAGTCGCCCCCATGCGCCATCATGCATGGCGTCTGGGACGTGGCCTCGGCCTCGCTCTGGAGCCACCGGTGCAAGCGTGTGGAGGCCGCCACGTTGAATGGCTGGCTGGCCATGAGCACGAACGGCGACAGGGACGAAGCGTGCTCGCCGGCGGCGCCGGCTCCGTCCACGTACCTTGAGAAGGACAGCATCAGCGGGTGGAATGAATTCCATCATGTCACCCGCAACAAACTCAACCAAGCCATTCGGCGAGATGCTGTCGACCACCTGTGGCAGTTCTAGCACCGAGCACTTGACATGCGGGAAGGCCTTGGCAATGGCCGCCGCCGTCGCGCCAGTCCCGCCGCCGACGTCGACTAGCGACGTTATCCCCGCGAACACCTCGCCGCACTCACAGACGACGAGCTCCGACACGAACTCGCTGTCGGAGACCATCCCCTGATTGAACACCGCGTTCAGCTCCGGGTCGCCGGCGGCGGCGCCGTAGTAGTCCTTGCCGTGCGCCATCATGAATGGCGTCTCCGACGCGGCCACCTCGTCGTCTCTGTAACCATCATGAATGGCGTCTCCGACGCCGCCACATGGAATGGCATGGCAGCCATGAGCACGAACCTCGATAGGGAAGCCCGGTCGACGACGCTGGCATCGTCGACGAGGAGGCGAGACACCGGCGTGAGGCGGTACACACGCGCCGCCGTCTCGCCTTCGACGGGAGCATCACCATCGTCGGCGGCGAAGATTCCGGCAGCGGCCAGCGTCGCCATGAGGCGAGGCAGGTAGGGTTGTTTGCTCGGGTGGAGGGGGACAGCGGCGAGCAGATCGGACAAGGTGGCGCTGCCGCCGCAGCGGTGGATGGCGGTGGGGATGCCAAGCTTGACGGCGCTGTAGAGAGCCATGGATTTGAGGTAACCGAAGGTGTGGCACCAAAGCTCTGCCTGGGATTGCAGAAGCTCCGAGCTCGAGGTGGCCATTGTGAGCATGGTTTGCTTCTGATCGGACATTGCACCCCCTGCTGCTATATGTTCTATTGTTCTCTGACTTCTCTCCTTTTCCTGTCTTATTCTGAATTAGGACGGCTAACGTGAATACCTAATTACCCAAATCTTTATTAAATGCGAATGATTTTATAGGCTCGAGTGCTCGATGCTGGCAATGGCAACTCCTTTTTTGTCAACGACTGAGGTTAAATGATCGTTTCCTTAAGAACACATAATAACGAACTGAATTCTAACTTAATTATCTACAGCTGTCGGTGACATGTGATGGATCGACGTGTCAAATTAATGTTGTGCAAAATAGAAAATAAAATCCATTTCGCATCTATCAGTATCGATATGGATCGAATCATGATGATTGATGGCATTGAGAGATCGTGCTCCCTAAAAATTTTGAGGAAAATCCTGACTTCTGACCAGTTGCTGACCGTGCCTCAGTTCGGGCCGTGCCGGGCGGCCCGTCGTGCAGGCTTCTCAGGCTCGGCACGGCACGGCAATCGGGCCGGGCCAGCACGGCCCAAATAATTTCGTGTCGGGCCGTGCTTTGGGCCGGCAAAATCGGGCCTTCCTCGGGCCGGCCCAAAAAAGCACGGCCCAATTCCCAGGTCTAGCATGCACAAGCTTGAAAACAATCTAAGACTGGCTGCACCTTCTGGCCTGTCTACCCTCTTCAGACGTACGCTGTGACTTCTTCCAATGGTGGGAGGACACTATTTGACAACTCGTGCTCCTCCACAAAGAAGGTCATGGGCTCTATCTTAATGGTGACTATTTGGCATGCTTGGCTGAAACGTAATAGGCGCATCTTCGATGACAAGGCTTCCCGCTCGCCAAGGACGAGCTTTGCGCTTGCAGCGCCGTAGGTGATAAGGATGTCAGTTTTTTAATTAACTTGTAGTCCTCTTGACCGTGTTTTTTTTCTTCCGCCCACTCCTTCTGTAGTGGCAGCTTCTGCGGTTTGCTCCCACTCTCTTTCGTCCTTTCTCTATTTTTTTCGGAATTGCTGTGGCTCGAGCATCCGATTCCGTCGGACGCCGCGGCCCACAACTTTTTAGCCCACATCGCCTTTAGCAAGGTAGTTGGGGGGGGCTGCGGCACTGTGTTTACTCCGCCTCTCTCCTCTCTAAATATTAATCAAGTGGGACCCGTTGCATGCTGATTTTTTTTTCACACAACACGTACATGCAAATCTTTAGTGTTTTTGCATACATGCACTGGGTACAACAACGAAACATGTTTGAGTGTGTATGTTTTGCCATGTTTCATCATTTGTTTTAACATGTTTCATCGGTATTAGTCATGTTTCATATATGTTTCGCCTTGTTTCATCTACATGTTTATTGGGTTTTAGCCATGTTCATACATGTTTCGTCATGTTTATCCATGTTTATTAGTATATTTCGTATATTTCAGCCGTACAATGTACATGTTTTGAGACGTTGTATGTCATGTGTTTTTCAAACAAGACATGTTTCAAAACGAGCGTCTGTTTTTGTACGTATGGATACGGGAATATAAAAAGGGGCGACTCAAATTTCTGCTGCGTTGCACGCAAAAAATGATGCTAAGCGTGTTAAGTCTCTGCATGCAATGGGGTCTACGATAATTGCTTGCGTGACGGGGTGTGGATGGGCAGCGACAGAAGCATGCGTAACGAGCAGTTTTTTGCACGCGCGAGCCATAACGCAGGAACGAGCGGTACGGAAACGGTGGAGCGAGCTACGGGTAACGACAAAAACTGCGGAGAGCTGGCGCGCGGGCATCCGACGCCTATCGGGCGCCCGACGCGTAGCATCTCCCTTTTTTTCCCCCTTTATCTAGGCTTCGCCATGTCGCTGGCTTGTATTTTGGATTATCCTATCTATCAATGAATGAACGTCGCTTAGGCTGTTCCTTAAAAAAAAATTGAGGATCCCGGCCGGGATTTGGTGCGTTCAGGACACGTGCAAACATGCTTCGGCGTGCAAAGAAGACATGTATGCACGAGATGGGTCATGCACGATGGAATAAGATAACCAATCCATTTGAAACAAGCGATCCGAAATTAACAATGCAAGCAAATCAAATGGTGATATGCTGAGTGCCTGAGTGAGCTATTTTGGGCAGGACAGCGCATCCTCTGCCAGAACCGTTGAATCATTTCGTTTTGCGAAGTAGGCCAAGCGAAAACATGGAGCATGTACATGTTGCCTCAACAATAATCACTAATTGTTGCATGATATTCTCTCAGTCCATTTAAAAGGCCACGCTGAATGGTTGGCATCTTAACTTTGAAATTAATGTTTTAGATCTCTTTAAAAACAGATCTATTTGGTTTAATTTTTTTTAAAGAGCCCTCAGAAGCTGCTTCGAATATTTAAATTATTATATTAAAACAAGTTAAATGAAGTCATCACATTGATTCTAAAATACTATAAATTTCCACATTAATCAAAGAGAAAAAGAAAGATCTACACCGTTGGTTACTATGAGCACATATTATAACGGCTTAGATTAAATAAAAGAAATAGTTTGCATCATTATAATAATAAAACAAATAGAAATAGAAGTAAGAGTGCATTCGAGATTAAAGGAAAGAATCCATATCATTATGATAGCGGCTAACATGCATCACATGACGCATGAGGCGCAACCGTGCAAGTTGTTGGGAAACCGCTGTGGGGAGCCCGGGCGCAGCTAGGGCCGGCCGGCGCCTCCCCCCACGGTGGGTCCCACATTGGATCTAGCCTAAACCCTTAGCAATACTATAAAAGAAGAGGTGGAGCACTTATTGTATAACAGATCTGAGAAATAATAAAGAGAAGCTCCACCCTATATCTCTATGTCCTATGTGATTTTGATCTTTCTCTGTGATTGATTGTCCATGTTTATACCTCGGACTACACCCGGTAGCGAGGTTACTCAACACGTTATCAGCACGCTCGATCCTTGACGTGCCGATCAATCCATGAGGAAGAACGATCTGCATCCACTTCTACCACGAAGGTATAATTTAGCGCACCGGTTACCCAGTAGCTTGTAATCTGTGTTTGAATCTGTCTGCAGATCGAGAAAAGTTGTGAGATTTTCCTAGTAGATTGAAAATTTTGCAAGAACTTTTTAGTAGATTCTTTTTTGGGGATTTGTAAAAATCAATCTGGAAGATTGATCTTAGCCACGCCGCCACGCCGAAGCCGCCGCCGCCTCGCCTCACCGACCGCCTCGGCGCCGCGCTTACATCGCGCCAAGACTGCGTCCGCGGACGCCAGCGCCAGTGTTCAAGACGCGCCATTGCCCGCGCGCCACCGCTACGCCACGCCAAGACGCTACTGTTCCGCCACGCCGGCGCCGCAGCACTCAAGGCCGGCCGCGCCAGCGCCAGCAGCTGCGTCCGCCGACACCATGCCCGGACGCTGCTGACGCCATACCAGACGCTGCCGCCACGCGCCCGCCGATACCGCTTCAATACGCCTTGCCGAAAGCGCCGCCGCCGTGGCGGCTAGGGTTGGAAACCCTAGCCCCGGATGTTGGGCCGACACGCCCGAGCCGCCGCCACTGCTGCCCGAACCACTACTGCAGACCAAGACCGCCGAGCGAACCGACGCCCACATGAGACATGGGCCAAAAGGCCAAAGTTGGGCCGAAATTGGGCAGATTTTGCATAATGGTTTAGAAAAAATTGAAAATAGGCTCCAAAAATTTTGAAAATTACAGAAATTCCCCCGATTCATGCAGAATCACCTGTTAGGCTTGCTTATTTTGCACCGTGGGAATTTTTTTTGTTTTTGAACCTGTAACGGACTACGTGCGGCCTTGCTAGCAGCAGGCCGTGCGCTGGACCGAAAGGTCCAGATTAAGCCGCATTTTCAAAAGAAATTGCAAAAGGCCACGGGATTTATGAAATTGCCCTGAAAATTGTGAAATTGCAGAAACCCCTTTGATTCTTGCAGAATCACTCGAGATTTGAATTATTGGCATGGCTTGCAACTTGGGGATTTAAATTTGGCACCCCTGTTTCCTGAAGAATGAAATTGCATTAAAATCCCTTATAAGCTTGGAAATTACTAGATGTTTTTCCGATGCCTTCCTAGTTTTTTCAAATGTATTGAAAACTTAATCTTTGGCCCTTTAACATCTTGGGAACTTGAAGTTTGCACCCGGCTTTGAATTTGAAGCATTATTTACTTCCGTAATTATTTATGTGCAATCCTTGTATGCATTTGTCATTATAATTATTAGTAATTATTTATGCCTTTGAATTGGTAATGGCATTCTAGAATATATATATATTACTGGAATACATGATAATTAATTATGTCACGCACCATTTTCAATTATATTACATGAAGTAGTCTGACGAATTAATCCTAAAGTATATATGTCGAGTATCATAAAATATAAATTTGAGGTATTGGCATTGCATGATCAGAGCAACTTCACTTCAGCATTGGACTATAGAATTGTATCCTGTAGCATAAAGCTCTGGGCCGCCATCGGGTTAGAACCCCGAAAGGATAAGAAACCGATGTGCGGAACAACCCTGCATTGCATTTTCTTTGGCATCCCTCTATGAACATATAGTATTGGTGTATGCATGAGCAACATACTGCACTTCAGAAGCGGTTCTAGATGCTCTAGCATACTATCCTTTCTATTATTTCAGAATGGGGTATGCATGAGACTGCAAATCATGAAAAATGGTCAATCTCTCTTTTGTGACAAAGAAGATCACATTCGAGGTATAATCTCCATTCTCACCTAAGTATAACTCTAAGTGCTTGCAACTTTTGTTGTATAGTCACGGAGAAGCTACTAGGGGGAGAAAGCCCCAAACTTTAAAGAAGGGCATGAATGGGAGAATAAGAATAATCGACCTATTAAGAGAAAGTCCAATGCTTAAGAAAGATAAAATAAGGAGAAGTCACATTTTATTTCCACCATTAAAATGGTAGAACCCTCAAGACATAATGTCGGGAAATTATGTGGCATTCGAGATATTGGTCTATGATTTGCCATGATTATACATACAATTATGGCTTACTGATCAAAGAAAAAAGAAGGAATAGCAGAGGCTTAACTTGCCATTGTTGATGGGAACTCTTGCAGAGACCTCCCAAAATCTCCCCCTTGTTCTAATTGCAATCGCACATGAAGTGCATGGAGAAACGAAGATCTCGACATATGTCATTGAAACTAGAATAACCGTCTCGGCCCTGTCGCGCCGCTGCTCGGTTACATCTGTGTGGTTGACTAATGACTATGGCGACTGCCCTTTTAGCAATAGAAGCCTCTGGGCGCAGCCCCTATTGTCAACTGTGCTCCCGTACCATTGCATCGCCTGTGGCCTGAGTCAATCATTGCCATGTAGGCATGGCCCTAACACGGCTTGTGCTGCACACTAATTGCGTCATTCTGGCCTCAGCCTGCTGCTGGCGCATTTGGTGCAGACTTGACATGCCACACACCACACATAGTGTAACCACCATGTTTTGGTCATACTATGTTGTGCCGGTCGTCGACTCATCATGCCATATTGGTCTACAGGTTTCGGGAGCACACCCACACGTAGTGGGTGCACATTTTGAATCGCATTTTATGAATTTGCATTCTAAATTGTGGTTGCTAGCAGACATATGAATTAGAAGTTTCTAAAGAGCATATTTGAATTGAAACTTTAGAAGAGTACACATTAATTCTCATGATGGGTTTTGCATTTGCTCTTATTCAAGTATATATAAAGTTGCAATCAATATATGAATTATTTGAATCATGAATCTTGCCATTACCTGATTACAACATATAATCTATATAGTGCTCTTGGAGGTTATTAATACTGTTGTATAACAACAAAAAGCATTTTAAGAGAGCTCATATACCCATATCTGTCCTGAAGAATACTGTTAGTATTAATTTGAATAAATCGCTAGTAGCGATCTGTGCATAACTTGCTCACGAAGAGCCACGGGTATATTATTGGATATTGTATCAGCACTTCAGAAGCGTTGTCTACCCTGAGTATTTTTGGAGTCTCTTAAATTTGAAAGCATCCGTGCATGTTTCATGAAGAAACAAATGAAGAGAATTACACTGAATGCTCATACATTATGAAGAATGCTGGATGTATGAAAATCATAATAGAAGTAATCCCTCCTCTATGAATTCGGGCTACACTATAATAGATTTGATGCACTTGTAATGCATGCCAGCTTAGAAGACTGGATTTAGAAGCTCTTAACTCTTATCTTTTTAGTATTGTATTCTGGGTTCCCCATTTTCGTAATGATAAGGGATTGCACAAACTTACATCACGATATCTTTTTTTTCCTAATTCTTATTTTGGTTTTCGTATCACGGATGTTGGTTCGCGCTTCTTTTCCGCATTGTCCAGATTGGATTGCTCGCATTTTCCCTATTTTGACTAACTCACCGGGTTATAATATCATCGTGAAGATTTTCTGAATCTTGAAGATTTTGTATGCCTGAATGTGCCACCGGAAATTAATGAATAATTTTTGAATTATGAAAAGAATGCCAAAGTTCCTGAATCTCTGGACTGCATCTAGTATGACATTTACGTTCCAATTCAGCCCTTAACAGGCCAGTTTTGGTACTTCAAAGTGCTCAACACTATTTACTCTATGTGATCGAGTTTACTATCACACAAGGAACGAATCATATCAAGAGAAGATCTTATAGATCACTAGAATTAAAGAATTTTCTTCCATATCATCAGATGAAATCTGCTGCAATGGACACTAGCGATTTTATTTAAAAGGCATTTGATGATGGGATTTGAAGCAGAGCACTTTGCATAGGCATAGCATGCCACCTCTTGCAGAGAGACTAGCAGTCATACGAATTGAAAAAGAATTGAATAATTAGCCCGGTTAATTAGGAAAGTTGTAATTCTTAAAAAATGTGTGCATACATGAAGTTTTACACAAAGCATCCCTAATCATTATTGAAAAGAACATGTAGTTCTACAACATCCAACCAATACATGCAAAAGGTCATCATGAAATTTTCCACTTTGAATTATATGTACCATAATACTATTGACGACGAATATTTTCCCGTCATTAGAGGGAGAATTAGAACTCCTGAATGAGAATGCCGAGAAAATAAGTATATAGAATTCTTGTGCATGACCCTTGCGCTAGTAAAGAAATGAAAGTCTTGATGACTATTGAAGTATATGTGAAACTGTCACTGAATGAACATTTTTGTGATATGAAGGGAATGATTAAGTTGCATTACTAGAAGTAATGCGCCAAAGAGGGTTGCAGTACCAAAAAATTGAAGGTACCACTCAACCTGTTCAAAGGCCTCAGAAAGAACAGAGAGTCTTGTTCCTTCGACCCGAAGTACCTGGGGACGCCTGGAGAAAAAGAGAAAGAGGGCTTATCATGACCAAATCACTAAAATGCTTCAAACAGTGAAGGGGTTCCAGTTGAGACCTGGCAGCTGGAGAGAAGCCTGCTAGCGAGGCACTCCCAATTTTGAATATTCCATGGCAGGAATAAATGAATGAATGTATCGACCAAAGTGTGTGCACACACCGGCGATAAGAACTAAAGGAACTTGCTCCCGTGATGGGAAATAGCGGTGCAGAGCAAGTAGAAGTGCACGAAGCACCCATGATTAAATGGCCATATGAATTGTATTATTAAGAAAACTTATGAATAGAGCAACAACCAAAGTCGACATATATATGCCATATAAAAGAAGGCAATTATCATGGTATACTAGCATTTTCTCTAGAAGAGAAATGAGAATAATGAATTGGAATGGTACATAACAAGGCTGATAGCTCGATGCTTCATGAAGAAACTTATTCCCTGGTCATGTTTTTTCCTCTAGATATATCTCATTATTGGCAGTACTCAACTTGATGTTGCGAGTGAAATTTGAATTGAAGGATGTTGTTACTGAATATATGTATAACAGACTTAGATTCGGATTTACATATGAAGATACTTGAAGTATCACCTTCCGTAACCAAGGTAAAGCAAATAGAAACATATAGTGTGAAACTCTGAAAGTCACTATATGAAATGAAGAGGTCGAAGAAGCATGCTCTTACTTGAAGTATGGTTTTGAATTGAAAGACTTAGGTAAACTAAACATTGCTTAGGCTTGCAGCTCGAGTATTTCCCTCATGGGATCTTGGTACACCAGGCTACCTATACTCAGAAAGTATTGAGGAAGTTTGGTTTTGACAAAGCATATTCCTCCAGAACCTCTATGATAGGGAGATCTTTGCAGAAAGAAAAGAACCCCTTCCCAGGGAAGAGGGGGAGAAAATTCTCGGGCAGGAAGTCTCATACTTATGTGCAATAGGAGCACCCATGTATCTTGCTAACAGTACACGGCCCGATATAGCATTCGCCGTGAACACGTTGGCTCGATACAGTGCAGCGCCCACGAAGAGGCATTGAAACGGAATAAAGGTTATCTTTCGATACCTCCGTGGAAGCATTGATCTTGGCCTGTTTTATAGGAAGAACCAAGCTATGAATATTGTTGGTTATGCCGATGCTGGATACCTTTCGAACCCGCATTCTGGTAAATCACAAACTGAGTATTGTTTTTCTGTGTGGTGACACTGTAATGTCATGGAAGTCGTCCAAGCAGACGCTAGTGGCTACGTCCACAAACCACTCGAAAATTATTGCATTATATGAAGCATCTCGTGAATGTGCATGGTTGAGAAGAATGGTGAAACACATCTTGCAGTCATATGGATTATCTATTGAGCAAACCCTATAATTATCAATGAAGATAATGCCGCTTGTGTTGCATAAATGCAAATGGGTTATGTGAAAAGTAATCTTACTAAACATATCGACCCCAAGTTTTTTTATGCGTATGAACTGCATAAGTTGAACGAAATAAGTATCCAGCACACCAAATCCTGTGAGAATTTGGCTGACCTGTTCACTAAATCATTACCTACCGTCTCCTTTGAAAGGTATGTTAGAGGCATTGGAATGATCAGGCTTAGAGAAGTGCTGAATTCAGGGGAGATAATTCACACGCCCTAAATTAAAACTTTGGCATGAAGCCGAAGTACCAAACTCGATCTAGAAGATTGAATGCAATGTTGGATGGTTTGTACTCTTTTTCCCTTGGTGAGTTTTTTCTAAAGTTTTCTCACATAAGGTTTTTAATGAGGCAAATCGTGCGCACAGCAAGCGTATGCTATGTACTTTCTCCAATCCTTTTTTCCCACTGGGTTTTTGGATGGAGTTTTGATGAGGTATATGCATCTTGCTGGCAAGATCCAAGAGGGAGTGTTGGGAAACCACTGTGGGGAGCCCGGCCCGGCTCGGGCCGGCGCGCGGCAAGGCTCGGCTAGGGCTGGCCGGCGCCTCCCCCACGGTGGGTCCCACATTGGACCTAGCCTAAACCCTAAGCAATACTATAAAGGAAGAGGTGGAGCACCTATTGTATAACAGATCTGATAAATAATAAAGAGAAGCTCCACCCTATATCTCTGTGTCCCCTGTGATTTTAATCTTTCTCTGCGATTGATTGTCCACGTTTATACCTCAGACTACACCCGGCAGCGAAGTTTCTCAACAGTTTGTTTTTGGTAGCCGTGAATAGGAAAGGTTAACACGGCTTGGTCAGCAAGGAAAGTGGAGACGGTTCAGATGGAAGGTGCTCTCTTTTTTTATTGGCTAGGTATGGCAGGAAGACAAAAGCGGTGTGGCTGGTTGAGTTAGCCATGGTTGGATGTGGACGAACAAAGCAGAGACTTGGGAATTGCGGTGGTGGACGGTGGACGCCCGATTTGCTTGGGGAAGATCTTCGTTTGCTGGATGGAGTACTAGCAACAAGAATTAAAACTAATGCAGTACTAGCAAAGGCTAAACAGGGCTCGGATCAAAGGAAAAAACACGCAATAACTTTTTGTAGGCTGTTTTCTGTACTCTAGGACGAAAAAGATGAACTAAAGAAAAGATAAATGGTGTTCTCACCAGGCAACCATCGCTCTGATACGACTTGATGCGCACTAGGGTTAGCCCAATCTTTTGATGAGAACGATACGTCGATTTGGTGTAGTGACGACGCTACCAATCCACGGGATCAGTAACCGAACAATCACAAAATCATCACACAAGGCGATCAACCTAGTCAGGCATGATTGATCCTCGCACCTTCTAGCAATCAGGAATAAGCAAGAACAAGGTGATAACTGATAAATCAACTAATCAAAGGGTGATGTTCAGTTTCTCGTCACGAATGGACTAGTCGACATACGTGAACACGAGGAGAGACACACACGGGGTCAAGCAAACACTACAAAACCTAAGGATAGAAGAGAAGTCGCGGCCACATATATAGTGACGGCCAGGGGGAGTAGGTCTGCCAAACCAGGGGCACCCACCAAAACCCTAAGTTACATGGGCCATAGGCCCAAAAATATGGTGATGTGGCACCCTCAAATTATGGCCCATGACATTTTTCTGCATTTTTTCAATGCTCCTGAATGGATTTGGATGTGGGATTGGATGCATTGGAAAGCTTATCTCCTAAGCTTTCCAACGAGTGGTCGCAGACCGAAATCAGAGTTCGGGAGACCGAGTTACACCCGTTTGAAGTTGGCGTGCTACTGGATGGCCGGACCGGGCTAGCTGGACTTGTTGCGCCGAGGCCTCCATATGAGCTGTCCTTTATTGGTCGATGCCTCATGAGTCTTGGAGTTGTTGTGCTATTTCTTTGAAGAAGGCTTCAAAGGCTGGGCTTTAGGATTAAGGCCCCTAAACGATGAAGGGGTCACAACATCGATGGTAGGCGACGGAGCGGCGTCGGTAGTTGTTGGAGTGGTCAGAGAGGTAGGAGGGATAGTGATCTCATTGGTTGTATTCATGTTGACACAAAAACGAGGGTTTTTGCGAACACACGTGCAGAAGCGTCGATTCAGTGATCGCGTCGCAACTCAAACCAAGCGTGCCAATTGATTTGACCTGTGAATCAATAAGGGGAGAATTATCAATAATATAAACCTAATCGGCTTTTTAAATAGCCAGATCAGGTCATCTGTAATCGGTTTCTTCGTTAACCGATTACAGGATCTATCGGCTTAATGCCAGATAGAGCAAAATAAATTTAAATAGGCATTTAAATCTAAATCTTTCACTTATTTTTGGTATTTTATAATAGCATCAGCAATAAACCCTAATATCCATATATCAGGTTTAACCAAGAAACAGATTGAACAGATTGGTCAGGCCAAGACAGTGTTCAATTCTAAATCTAAGATATAAACCAATAAACCGATTTAAAGGTCTAAAGACTGAAAGGTAAATGCAATACAGATCGGTAAATGTTCCCATAAGCAAAATCCTAAACGTGGCATATACAAGATCGATTGAACGAGACAGTTGCATATATCAAATTCGGGAAAAGCATATGAAATATTTAACAATCGGCATTACAGGATAAATACACATTGCAGATCGATTAAATCGAGACAGTACAATATGCGAAAACATGTCAAAGATCGGTAAATCCCAAGACAGTCTAACATGATTTGTATACATGAGATCAAATTGATACGGCCATGCATACGGGTTACAAGGAGAGAATCGATTATCCCATCGAGATAGCTCTACCTGCGAGTTGAAGCCTATCGACGATGTCGATCGGGTTCGAAAAGTGTTTTGTGTATTGAGTGTTAGATGTTTTTTTTCGAGACTTAAGGTCCTATTTATAGTATTACAATACCGATACCGATACGACCTAATTTTCCGATCAGCGCTCCGATCGTATTCCTTCCGAAATCTTATGTGTCGGTATTCTTCAATAGTCTTTCCTTCTTTGCCGATCAGACCCAACTCCAGATTCAACCTGAAATTCCGATTCTACCCTTCATTATCACATCCGATTTTCTTGCCAAATTTGAGTGTCAACATATGCCCCTAAGTTTGGCAATGAGCTCTCTCATTCGCTAAACTTTTTAAGTAAAAATCGGATTTACCATACTAGATCATTTCACATTCCTTACCCCGTGATATTTTGCTTTCGGCCCATTTGGAGAACACGTGTCAGCCCAACAAACAATATGGGCCGAAACTGTAATGCCGAAACGCGCGGTAAAACCCTAGTTTTTACCACAGCTATAAATAGCGCACCATTCGCCGTCATTTTCACGCTCTCCCATTCGCGCACGGCTCTCGCATCGGAATTTTCAAAGCTCTCAGCAATCAGCGCACAACCAACTTCTCCAACTCTCAATCGGCATCATGTCTCAGGTACTGATTCAATGCCCGGACTCTGAAGCTCTGTATTCTTTGGGGCCAGTAGGAGACCGAGATCCATCGGATTTTATATTCCATTCAGTAGCGAGACTCCCCTTATTTGCCGAAAAACTCAGTGTCAATAGCTGGAAGTCGGCTTTTAGATCCTGGCATAACCCGATCAAGGGATATAAGGACTGGCTTATTCGGGTCTATGATCAGAAACAAGAGCAATGGGACGAACTAGGAATAACCGATGCCATCCTTCTTTCCTTATCTCCGCCACCAGCAGATGAACCCTTTATGGCAGCATCGGCCTATTTTTGGTGTGATACCACAAATGCTTTTCTTTTCCCAACCGGACCCATTAGCCCTACACTCTTAGATGTAGCAATGCTAACCGGTCTAAGTCCCGATGGCGAAATGCTATCGTCTTTTGACCTGCCTGCCACGCTAAAACTGGTTCCCGAGAAAAACTTTGGCTGGCAGCGATACATCATTACTTACCAAAAAACCGGTAATGTAGAAGACAAAGAGCACATCGCCTTCCTTAACATGTGGCTCGATCGGTTTTTCTTCTGTGGGCAATCTCTGAGCCCTAGCAAGGTTTACCAAGGGTAGCCAAGCAACGCATCGTGCCAAAATTAGCAATCAAGCAAATACCGCTAGGAGCCACCTATCGGATGATGCATGAGATCAGGGAAGGTCTCTGCTCAAAGAAAGCCGATTATTCAATCAGTAACTTAGGCGGTCCTTTCTGGTTTGTCGGAATGTTCCTGAAGCTCCAAATATACAACTCTCTCGGAGAACTGGACTTTAGCTTGGAATTTCCAAACGAGAAAAATTCCGACAACAGTGAACGCCCCTGCAGATCATACGGCGAGATGATATCAATGAACTGCAACAGGAAACGCTTGAACGAATACGACCTCTCCCATTCCATGGTCGCATTCTATACCATGTCTGAATCGGAATATGGGGCTGAGTAGTTCAACTCAGACATGAATCGGGCAAATACCAAGATTTCCTCCTTTTCCGATTCGCCAGCACTCTAAAAGGCGAATCTTTATCAGCCTATAAAGAATTTATCTCTCCCAGCATCTGCTTTGCTATTCTGAGCACAAGAACTCATTTGAAGAAGCCTTCATACGAATTCTACCACCCAGCCGTGGTTGCTCGGCAGTTTAATCTCGGGCAAGAAATTCCTGATCTCTTCATATACCGTTAGCTGAACGTCAGGGATGAGTTGAACTCTCAATCAGCTTATAGCATTCTATCTGCTGCCCAATTGGACTTCGAGATGCCATCGGGATTCATCATGTGGTCTAACACTTCATCGGCATTTGATAACCGGTGGGAAACCATCGCCAAAGATATTTATGCGTCTAAAGGCGGAGCTGCAACCTTAATCGAACGGGTCACTGGCCAAAAGGAAACCTGCAGACCCAACTGGCCTAAGATCCCTGGTGTGGTCGAGTCTTCATCAGAATCAGAAACAAGTAGCAGTGATAATTCCAGCTCTTCTGATTCCGATGATGAAAAAGATGAAAAAGAGGAAAATTCTTCCGAGTCTGGTCCTTCCTCATCGGATTCAGATAACGAAAGAACAGAGTCCCAAAATCATGCGTCTTCTTCTAACCGCGAGGTCATTAACTTGCATGCGTTTACCAATTTACATCATAATTTTTCAATTACTAACCTCCTGTTTATTTCTTTCAGAGTGGTGATAAGCTCCCCAAGGCAAAGCTCATTGGAGAAGAAGCTGGCCGGATCCACTCGACGGCCAAGTCAGCGTCGGCTTTCACCCAGGGCTCTTCAAAGAAACGAGGTACAATCGGCTTATTTCATATAATTCTTGAAATATCCGATTCTTTACTGACTTCGCTTAATAGGGAAAACCGAAGGTGAACCCGGCCTTAGGAAGAAAGTAGTCACCAAGAAACCAAGGCCACAAAAGGTGCGTACTCTCGACAGTACGGAATCAGTATGTGACACAGTAAGCACTTGATTTTCTTCAAATTCTTGACCATCATCGGCTTTCTTACTTATCGGATTATGATTTTAGGACACTTCACCCATATCCAAGAAGAAAAATGGCACACCTGCCCCTCCGCCAGCGTCACAAACTCCACCGACCTTCAATCCACAAGACGTAATCGGATTTCCTTTCCTTTTATCTCCACAATTTTCAAAACCCGATCGCTTCTGACCTTAAATATTTTTGTCCAGTACATGTTTCAACCTCGCAGCCCAACCCGGGTAACGGTGGTGTCTACGCAGGTCATCACCTATGACGGCAAAAAAGACGATGAGCTCAACTTCGACCCGTCCAGTATGGATTGGCTCGACGACGAGCTTGATTTCTTATCCTCACCAATCCGTCCGTCGTCGCCCCCAATTGCCATCATTGATTCATCTGCCCCCAAACCGTCCAAGAAGAATCGGCTTTCTCCAGACACCCTGGGGAAAATCAAGCAAATGTGGGAACTGGTGAACAACGAATCGGCTTTCCTGGCCAATCCTCTTGCCATCCGGGAAATAGCTGATTCCATCAAGAAGATCCTCCCCGAGCAAGTGGTCGCGGCCATCGGAAAGCTGCTATCCCTCTCAGGCCAGAAGTCCGATTTTGACGCGGCGCTGGATCGGCTCCATCAGCGAGAAATCCTCAAGGATGCTGAAGCCGAACTCAAAGGGCTGATCCAAGACGCCAACTCACAAAATGACAAACTCTCCAAGCTGAAACAAGAGGCTGAATCTGCAAAGATTGCCACCTCCAAAGCAATTTCAAGGGTTAAGTCCTTGGAACTAGAACTGGAGAAAGCAAAGAAAGCCGAAGCAGCCGCTCGCTCAGATTTTGAAAAGACTAAATCAGCGGCCAAGGAACAGTACGGCGTAGTAAAAGCTTGCGGCCTAGCAGTATTGGAGGCGAAAAAGAAAATACCGATCGTCCCCGGATCAGCCGAAGAGGATACCAATACCATCAATCGGATCCGGGACACGATCACCAGCGCCGCCGCCGCTATTTATGAATTCTGCGAGTAACTGGCCTGCGAGCCAAATTTCAAAACTTGTATGTATGGATCGGTTTGTACCGATCGAAAAAACATGGTTTCACTCTGCCCTTCGGGCCAAAACGATTGAAGCCATCGCGCCTTTGTAATAACGCTTTTATTCAATCGTTTAAGTATGCATGTTTATCTATAGGCGATTCATAGAATCGGCTTTGGCTCAATAGCAAAGTGTCGAGTCAAATTCTTTAACAAGTCGAATGCACTATAGGCGATTCTCCCAAAATCGGCTTTTACCCAACAGCAACGCGTTGGTTAAAATTGACCTATAGGCGATTCATAGAATCGGCTTTTAGCAAACATCGATTCAAGCTCCAACCCAAACACTAGGATAATACTTCTTTAGATATTTGACATTAAGCGCTTTACCGAAAACTTCTCCCTCAAGCGTTTCCAAAATATAAGCGTTTCCAGGGATAACCCGATTGACTCTGAATGGTCCTTCCCAATTTGGCGACCACTTTACGTATTTAGGATCCCTTGAACCAATCGGCAAAAACGTTTTCCATACTAGCTCCCCCACTTCAAAAGCTTTGGGTACAACTTTCTTGTTATAATGTCGAGCAACTCTTTGCTTATCACATTCAATATGTTCCAAAGCTTTTAGTCGAACTGCTACCATATCATCCAGCTTATCCACCATCAGATTCTTATAATCATCGACTTTTACATTGTCTTGTTCTTCAACCCTCGTAGATCCGATGATAGCTTCAACCGGCAGAACAGCCTCCTGACCATAGACCAATTCAAACGGTGATACTTTCGTGGCTCCATGTTTAGAAATCCGATATGCCCATAATGCATCCGCCAAAGTGTTATGCCAACCACGCGGCCTTTCATCGATTTTTCGCTTGATCAGTTTTATGGCACTTTTGTTTGAAGATTCCGCCTGGCCGTTGGCTTGAGCATAATATGGCGATGAATTGATCGTCGTAATCCCCAGGCTTCGAGCATAATCCTGAAATACCTCTGACATAAATACCGATCCCTGATCTGTAGTGATCGTCTGAGGAATATCGAATCGGTAAATTATGTGCTCCTTGACAAAATCGATTGCTTCGGTAGCAGTTACTTTCTTCAACGGTACAACCTCAACCCATTTCGTAAAGTAATCTGTTGCTACCAAGATGTACCGATGCCCCTTGGACGAAGAAGGAAATATTTCTCCGATCATGTCAATTCCCCATCCTCTAAAAGACCACGGCTTCACGATTGGGTGTAAAATCGATGCAGGTGCATGCTGAATATTTCCAAACCTCTGGCAATCCTTGCAACCCTTGTAATATTTAAAACAGTCCTCCACCATTGTTGGCCAGAAATACCCCACGCGCTTCAACATCCATCTCATCTTGTATGCTGACTGATGTGTTCCGCACAACCCTTCGTGAATTTCTCCGATTGCAACCTTTGCTTCCTCTTCGTTAAGACACTTAAGCAATAAACCATCAAAACTCCGATAGTATAATTTGTCACTTATTAAAACATACCTTTGAGCTCTCCTTTTAAGCTTCCTATCGGCTTTTCGCTGGGGATCTTTCAAATAACCGATAATCTCCGTCTGCCATCCTATCGGAACCGGGTTTTCAATCGGAATAATTTTCAACTCCATGATTGGTAATTTATAACCTGATGCTTCTTGAGCTAAATCATTGGCTTCACAATTTTGTTCCCTCGGGATATGATGAATTGTAAATATACTGAAATACTTAGCCAAATCAGAAGCTCTTTCCAGATATTCCCGAAGCAGGTCACTGTGACAATCATATTTACCGATCATCTGATACACCACCAATTGTGAATCTCCAAATACCTCCACAGTGATAGCACCAGCTTGAATTAACCAATCCAATCCCTGAATCAAAGCTTCATATTCCATTTGGTTGTTGGTCAACCCGAAATCCACTGTCACACTGAATCAGTAAGGAACACCACCGGGAGAGACAATAAAAATACCGATCCCACATCCTTTCTCATAAACCGATCCATCAAAGAACATTACCCATGGCAGCAGAGTTGCAATATTAACATCTTGATGATGCGTGATGAAATCGGCTAATACCTGCCCCTTGACGGCTTTTGGAGATTCATACGTTAGGTCAAACTCGATGAGTGTGTATGCCCACTTCCCAAGACGGCCTTTGATAATTGGAGCATTAAGCATATACTTAACCGCATCGGTTTGGTAAATTACTTTGCATTCAGCGCCCAACAAATAATGCCTCAACTTAGTACACGCAAAGTACAGGCAAAGGCAATACCTTTCGACTACCGTGTATCGGGTTTCTGGGTCCAATAACTTCCTGCTCAGATAAAAGATGGCATGCTCCTTCCCATCGATTTCCTGGACCAGAACCGCCCCTATAGTTTTATCCGATACCGATAGATACATCTTAAATGGTAATCCTTCTTTTGGGGCAATCAGAACAGGTGGATTAACAAGATACTCCTTAATATCATCAAACGCCCTTTGCTGCTCCGGCCCCCAAACGAACTTATCGACATTCTTCAACTTAAGCAACGGCGAAAACGGGATGATTCTTTCCGATAAATTTGAAATAAACCTCCTCAAGTAATTGATTTTACCGATGAGCTCTTGTAAACGAACCTTTGAATCTGGAGGTTTAGTATTTAGAATCGCCTTCACTCGATCAGGGTGAACTTCAATCCCTCTCTGATGTACCATAAACCCCAAGAACTTGCCGGCTGATACTCCAAAAGCACACTTTTTTGGATTCATTTTCATGCCATACTTCCGAAACCGATCCAAAACGGTCACGATATCAGCCAAATGTTGCTCCTCCTCCTGGGATTTAATCACCACATCATCGATATAAATTTCAACTAGTTTACCGATTAAGTCATGGCAAATCAAGTTCATTCCTCTCTGATAGGTAGCTCCAGCACTGATCAGCCCAAAAGTCATTACGACCCATTCAAACAAGCCGATAGAACCAGGACATCTAAATGCAGTCTTGCTCACATCCTCTTCGGCCATAAAGATTTGATTGTAACCAGCATTGCCATCCAGGAAACTGATAATCCGATTGCCTGACGCAGCGTCAATCAATCGATCAGCAATCGGCATGGGATACTCATCTTTGTATGTTGCTTTATTCAAATCCCGAAAATCGATGCATACTCGAATTTTATCAGAATCCTTCTTCCCTACTGGAACAATATTATAAATCCAATCGGCATACTTACACGGCCGAATAAATTTTGCTTCTAACAACCTCTGAATTTCAGCCTTTACTTGATCGTAAATTTTCCAACTAATCCTCCTTGGCGATTGTTTTACTGGCCGAAATCCAGGTTTCATCTTAATTTTATGTTCAACTATGGATCGGTCTAAACCAGGCATTTCATGATATTCCTAGGCGAAACAGCCAACCCGATCCTTGAGTATCTGAATAAGCCGATCCTTATATTCCCGCGGCAGCTTTTTACTGATGTAAGTGGGCCTCTCTTTACCATCGGTTCCAATATCGACTTTCTCCAGCTCATCAGCCGATATGAACCCTTGGCCCATCTTATATTCAATCTCCTCTAGAGCCGCGGTTCCCATAAAAAACCCTCACATCCTTGAGTTACCGATTGACCCTCCAGCGTTATCGGTTTGAACCCCGACTTACTAACACTGAGGAAGTCATAATTCTCTAAAGGTTTTCCCGATAATGCCTCCAGATTGTGATGTATATCGGCACAATCGGTTTCTGCGGTCAGAGACTCTCCTTTGATCACCTCTATCTGATCACCAATCCATTGTATCAGAATTTGATGCAATGTCGATGGTATGCAGCAGTTGGCGTGTATCCAATCTCTTCCCAACAGCACATTATAATTTCCTTTTCCTTCGATCACAAAGAACGCTGTTGGGATCGTTTTGCTTCCTATGGTGAGCTCTACGACCAAAACTCTCTTTGCCTCAGTCGGATTTCCATTGAAATCGCTCAAAACCATATTGGTCTTGACCAGATCCTCTATCGATTTTCCGATTTTCCGGCACACGGAATAGGGCATCAGATTTACGTTTGCTCCGCTATCCACCATCTTCCTGGAAATCGGCTTCCCATTCATGTACCCCTGTTGACGCGGAAAAGTGGTTTCCCGGCACCAACTACCGCCGAACAACAGGGGATCGGGCTTTCCGAGGACGTGCCAGCCGATTTGACCTTTTGCAATCGGCAAGGTTACCGATAGGCAAGATACCGGCGAAGCAATGAAGATTTACCGATAGCTTGGAAAATAAACCGATTATCGGCTTAACGATGAGACGTAGAGTCGATAGAGCAAACAAGCCGCCGGCGAAGCGATGGACGCTTTACCGATAGCTTGGACGATAATCCGATCACCGGCTTAACGATGAGACGTCAAGCCGATGGAGCGAGATGGAACCTAACACCTCCGGCAGACGGCGATGCGCAGCAATGCCGCCGAGAGATAGTATTCCGATGCCGACGGCGAGGAGATCAGACTGAACCGAGACAGTCCCTACCGATGGAGTCGACGGCGAGGAGATCGAACTTAATCGAGACAGTAGACGCCGGCGTGTACTTTGAATACCGATACGAGAGGATCGATCGGATTCATAGCACAAGGGTAACAGGTAGACAAAATAGTAGATGTATTATTGATTGATAGATAGATCCTTACATGCTGCACGGCAGCCCTTATTTATACTAAAGACGCACCGGCTTATCCGGTAACTTGACATGGACTCTATCTCTCAGTTACCTAAAATAACTAACCGACTAGACTTATCGTGCAAGGCACGGACTCGATACAAACCGACTCGAATATATATCTAATAATAATATTTATTTAGCCGACGTGAAGCCTTTCCGATATTTGTGCTTCTCTATTTGATCTTCACGTGCTGTTCCTTGCCATATATGCATGCATGAACCGTATACGTGCTGTTCCTTGCCATATAATGGCTTTATCGGCCATCCATACGTGAACGCACAAAATACAAGCTGATTCTGGTTCACGTATCTCCCCACCATAATCGGCTATTAGTTCCATATAACCGATTGTCTCATGAATTGACCAGCAACCAATCTTTAACACGCTCGGCTATTAACCATCCTCCTGTGTATGTATTCAAATATGAGCTGAGCCGATTCACCTAGCTGTTCATGTACAAACTTCATGATTCTCTAAATCAAGCCGATTATGTGCCTTCCAAATGTAATTATCTCCCTTAATTAATTCAATCAGCTATCATGACCGGCTAATGTATTGATCAACCAGCCATTAATCTTCCATGTATGTATGCACGTATACAAGCCGATCAATGCCTCGCTTAACCATTAACACACATACAAAAGCCGATTTATACTTGATCACATGAACCGTATCTCCTTTGATCGGCTATTTTGCACACATATGCATGCATAAAAGCGGATCAAGACCTTTTCCAATATTAGCCGATCAACTAATAATGGCATCCAATTATATGCCGATTTAGCTCAATTTTTGGCCGAATATGCTATTTTTCACCCTCTTTTTGGCACCAAAATAACCGTAAAATCGTGCCAAATTTGGGTGTCAACAACCCCATGATAAACAATGGCTTCAAATGCAATCGGGGATTCTCTGGTTTCTTAAAGACGGCATCTTCTGCTTCAACCACTAACTCAGCAGCAGCTTCCTCATAATCGCACATGAACTTCCGAGGCAATACGCAGACCATATTAGTGGCAATAGATACTTCGTCAGAATTGTTTTCAATAATAACAGCCGATCTCAGCTTTGGCCTCCATTCTTGCTTGCCCCTAGCATATCTCATCGGCTTTACCTCCTCTAAAAGAGCATCTCTGAACTTTTCGGCCTCGGCTTCTTTTGCCTCTGCGTGTCTCATCCGCTGCAGACGCCGCTTCTGAGATTTGGTGATCCCGCTGGGGCACCACCGCGGCAACGGTACTTTGGGAGGCCGATGCACATCGGCATTTTTATCATTTGTGGTGTCATCGGCTTTTCCGCTAGGAAACACTAGCCGATCTTTTACTGGTTTTCTCCTCGGAGGAACAAACGTGTGGTTCATCGGGCAATCCTCCAAACTTGGCAAAGACATCCTTTCTTCCCAGCAATATCGGAAAAATGGACAATCCCAGTGCCCCATTGCCCAACCTTGATCATCCGAACCCCTTTGAACAGCCTCCGGAGTACCTGATTTAACGTTCTTGCGAGGCGTCTCCTTAGCCATCCTGTCGTATTTTTCCATTAACTGATCGAAGGTTGGCACTGGCCTTGACTTAGAGACCGGATTACTGTTATGGCCAAGCTTCACTTCGCGCCACTCGCCAGTTCTTCCACCACGTCGGCCAGATGATTGGAAACGCAGCTCTGGCCTTTCTTCCACCATAATCCTCTTATCGCCAACAAGCACTTTGAATCGATTGGAACTTTCGGGACCATCGGCTTTCCTTTTAGCGTCAACCATGCCAATAAAACCAATAGGGAATGGCTGCGTGTCGATTTGCGAAGTTTTATCCGGACATCTAAGCTGGCCGTTTTCATTCGCCTTTTGGATCACTTGTTTGAACACGTTGCACTCGTTGGTGGCGTGTGAATAAGAATTATGCCACTTGCAATATTTCCTCTTCTTCAGTTCTTCAAGTGGAGGAATAACATGTCCCTGCTTAAGCCGAATCTGCTTCTCCTGCAATAGATGATCGAAAATTCGATCACACTTGGATGTATCGAATGCATATTTGCCTTTCTCGGGGCCCTTCGGCTTTATCCATCCAAGTTCGAATTCCTTCTTGTTGCTCACCCATTCAGCGACATAAGCACTGACATCTTCGGTATCGGAGTCATCTGAATCTTCTATTTCATCTGTGTCGACAACATTGACTGTTTTATCTTTACCCTTAAAATTGTTGTTACCCCGATACTCTTTCTGCTGACCTGGGTATGAATTATCCGAGAATCGGCTTTCGTATAGCGCGATCTTGTGAGCCAGATGTGATATATCGGCGAATTCCTGATTGCCCACTTTCTTTTGATTGACGGGTAGCAAACCCTTAAAAGCCAATTCCGCCAGCTCATTATCGGGCAGTGAAAGGCTATAACATCGGTTTCTCACCTCCCTGAACCGACGCAGATAATCATTCACCGATTCACCAAACTTCTGTTTAATCATCATGATATCGGTGATCCTTGCTTCGTTTTCTCCAGAATAGAAATATTCATGAAACTTTTTCTCCAAATCTGACCACGAAGTGACGCTGTTTGGAGGGAGCGACGCAAACCAATTAAAAGCCGATCCCGACAATGACAGTGGGAACAATCGGCATTTGAGAGTATCCTTTGACGCAGCCTCTCCGCAAAGCGCAAGAAATCTAGCAATATACTCGCGCGTAGAGGTGTGGTCACTCCCGCTGAATTTGGCATTAGCAAAATCAGGAACACGATACTTGTGCGGGTACTCTGTTTCATTAAAAGCCGATGGATACGGCATGGTATAATGCGGAGCGATCTTCGGAGTGTTGAACCCGCACTGCTTCATCATGTTATAAACTAGATTCCTTGTCATCTCTTCCAGATTCTCATTTATCCCGGAACTAATTGGCTGATATACCGGTTCTGGAACCGGAATTATAGCCTGATTACCCGATAGCATCTGAATCGGAGTTGGATTGATAGCCACTGGGGGACTCGAGTGGGAAGTCCCTGCATGTGATGCCCCTGGCTGAGTATACTGACTCCCCAGATTCATCCCTTGAGGAAAATTCCGATTCCCCTGGTGGGCTTGCCCGATCATAATCTTTGTGTAGTCGGCACTTTCGTTCCTTCCTGGACAATGCGTCCTAAAACCGATGACTGATCCAGCATCAATCGATAGACCGAATTGTTAATCTGATCTCTTATTACTTCAGAGTAATCTCCGGTCAGCAGTGGATCTCCAATCGAGGTCTTGGTAACCTGGTCGCTACGGGTTTTCCGATAGCCAGTTAACATCCGCTTCTTGTTCTCCTCGTGGATCTCCGCGAGCCTATCTTCGATCTCTTTTTTCTGATCTGGGCTCAATTCGTCAAACGTCACTGGTTCAGCAGCGTGTTTGAGCGCTTCCATCGCTGCTTTGGCATCGGTGCGCGTCATCGCGTCGGATTCAATTGTTTTGGTCCCACCGAGCGTGCCAAAAAGTATGTTAACACAAAAACGAGGGTTTTTGCGAACACACGTGCAGAAGCGTCGATTCAGTGATCGCGTCGCAACTCAAACCAAGCGTGCCAATTGATTTGACATGTGAATCAATAAGGGGAGAATTATCAGTAATATAAACCTAATCGGCTTTTTAAATAGCCAGATCAGGTCATCTGTAATCGGTTTCTTCGTTAACCGATTACAGGATCTATCGGCTTAATGCCAGATAGAGCAAAATAAATTTAAATAGGCATTTAAATCTAAATCTTTCACTTATTTTTGGTATTTTATAATAGCATCAGCAATAAACCCTAATATCCATATATCAGGTTTAACCAAGAAACATATTGAACAGATTGGTCAGGCCAAGACAGTGTTCAAGTCTAAATCTAAGATATAAACCAATAAACCGATTTAAAGGTCTAAAGACTGAAAGGTAAATGCAATACAGATCGGTAAATGTTCCCATAAGCAAAATCCTAAACGTGGCATATACAAGATCGATTGAACGAGACAGTTGCATATATCAAATTCGGGAAAAGCATATGAAATATTTAACAATCGGCATTACAGGATAAATACACATTGCAGATCGATTAAATCGAGACAGTACAATATGCGAAAACATGTCAAAGATCGGTAAATCCCGAGACAGTCTAACATGATTTATATACATGAGATCAAATTGATACGGCCATGCATACGGGTTACAAGGAGAGAATCGATTATCCCATCGAGATAGCTCTACCTGCGAGTTAAAGCCTTTCGACGATGTCGATCGGGTTCGAAAAGTGTTTTGTGTATTGAGTGTTAGATGTTTTTTCTCGAGACTTAAGGTCCTATTTATAGTATTACAATACCTATACCGATACGACCTAATTTTCCGGTCAGCGCTCCGATCGTATTCCTTCCAAAATCTTATGTATCGGTATTCTTCAATAGTCTTTCCTTCTTTGCCGATCAGACCCAACTCCAGATTCAACCTGAAATTCCGATTCTACCCTTCATTATCACATCCGATTTTTTTGCCAAATTTGGGTGTCAACAATTCATGCTAATGATGTCCTCATCAGTCTCGCACGTCGAGTTAGCTGAGTCGAAATAGGCAGAGCACTATTCTGGACGGTCCGATAAGGCACAGTCTGTAGGGCTGTCGAGACTAGGAGACTCGACCACCGTTCATCTATGACCGTCGAGAGAGGTTTAATTTCGTTGATTTTTGGCCTGTTTTCCTGTGGTGTCACGATATTTATTCCATACATATGCATTATGATTTCATGTGTATACAAGCCAGTGGATCTGCTGCTATAGGTACGGAGCTGGCACACACTTCCCTTCCTGCTTACAACTGTTTGTGCTGGGATACCTCTGCTAAATATGGATTTAAATGCATACATGCATGGAACCGGCAGGTACTACGGGTAGACTTCGATGACCGATCGCACTCCCGCCGGATTTTGTAGCGACTAAATCCTGCTTCTATGAATATCTGATGCCATTTCTGCTCCCCACGCTCTTTGCCTGTAAAAATTGTCATCATGCACATATCCATCAAGTGCTGAGCCTCCAATGTCTTCTGCGAGGGAGACCCAAGTACTGTGTCGATGATTATCACCTTCCTTGCTCCTGCTCCTTGGGAGATGGCCTCCCTACATCGTTTCAAGATCTTCACGCAGTCCTCGTCACTCCAATTATGTAGCACAAACTGCGGTTTACACACACTAATCATTGGTGATAGATACATAGTTTAGCAAGTATTGGGGTTACCCTTGTGGAAAAAAAAAACATAGTTTAGCAAGTCATAGCAGAAACATCGTGACCCCTAGGAGTCCGATTTTAGTTTGGTTCACTCCACACAGCTATTTTGTAGCACAGGCCCCTGTAGGAGCATGCAAATTCTTTCGCACACTGATCAGTTCCTTTCGGCTCATTTGGCTTTTTTTTTTTATGGGTTATTAAGATATGTGCCAAGGCAAAGTTCAAATTTAAAGATTTGACGCTCTGTGTGTCAATAACGCGTGGGTTTTGGACCAAATGGAAAGGTTTAAGTTGACTATGCAGATAAGGAATGAGGAGTTTGGATCGGTGAGTTTGAATTAGTTTAGTTTAGATATATTATAGGAAATGATAAATTGCAATAGAAATTAAAGACACCGATTCGAGCCTGTATCCGATATGAATATGAGTTCTGGTCGGTCTAAATTCAAGATTGGCATAAATACAAGGCTCCCTGGGACGTGTAAATTAAAGAATCAATCAAATCTACTTTTATCATGTCCTTTACTTTTTTATCTACTTTATCGCATTAAGTACTCTAGTATAGAGTATCCGATATGAATATGAGTTAGTCCAAATTCAAGATTGGCATAAATACAAGGCTCCCTGGGACGTGTAAATTAAAGAATCAATCAAATCTACTTTATCATGTCCTTTACTTTTTTATCTACTTTATCGCATTAAGTACTCTAGTATAGAGTAGTTTCGCAGTGTTTTATTCTTGATCAAATTGTTGTGCATCGCCTTCTCGGTTGGCTACACAATAGAACCTCAGTTGAGTAATGTATAGTAAGTCCGATTTTCTTACTTGGTTCTCACTTTCTATCGGTTTGTCTATCATGTTAAGACCAGTCGATAGATCATTTACGCTTCGTTCTACTTGCTAGTTGATCATATAGGCTAGTTTATGGTCTGTTAACCCTCTTTCTGCTACTCTATTAATTGATTTGCTTAGATCTAATCTATTCGTCATCTTTTGTATCTATTAACTCTTTTGGTGGCTCTCAAATGTTAGCAAAGTTCATCCTATCATAAAACTAATCGGCTAGTTGAGGCCAATTAATTTCTTTGCATCGTTGATTGACAGTCAAATTGGATGGCACATTCTCCCTAATTTAGTACTGGCAGGGGCTCTAAATCCTAAGCTCCACGTATGTTTGTACCCCGACAACTTTCGGATGAACAGAACAGCGCGAACATATTACCTAGTTGAGCTATTGGCCTACTGCATGATAAGTTTCTGCTACTCCGTTTATTTTATCGGCTTGTTAGTAGAGTGTTTACCTTGTAATACTATTTGCTTAGATCTAATCTACTCGTTATCCTTTTGAATCTATTAACTCTCTTTGTTGCTCGCAAATTTTAGCAAATTAAGTTCGTTCTATCTTGGAACTAATTGGCTAGTTGAAGACGATTAATTTCTTTACCTCGTCAATTGACGATCAAATTGGCTGACACTACCAGGGAAAAAGGCTTCCCAAGCGGTTCGTAAGCCCCCTACAAGCGGTTTTTAAAACCGCTTGTAAGCAATCATGATCGATGCCTCATGGAGATCATCAAGCGTTCTTCGAATCAAGATCGATGCTCATGAGCATCACAAGCGGTTTTGAACCGCTTAGTAAGCAATCATGATCGATGCCTCATGGAGATCACAAGCGGTTCTTCGAACTCGACCGATGCCTCATGGAGATCACAAGCGGTTCTCTGAACCGCTTATAATAGAGTGTAAAAGGCAAACAAATATTGGGGGAGGTGGGATTTGAACCCAGAACCTCTTGACTCACACCTCACCCAAATAACCAACCCACCCACGCATTATCTGACAGAATGGGAGGAGCTTTCCTTTATCTATTCAAAAATGGGCCTCTAGAAGCGGTTGGGACTATTAAACCGCTTGTAAAGTTAAAGCATCCTAAGCGGTTCGTGTTCCCAACCGCCAGTAGAGGTATAGCAGCGGTTGGGGACACAAACCGCTAGGATTTTAGGTCTTTAGAAGCGGATCGTGCCCCAACCGCTTCTAGAGATCATTTTCTGGCTTGAGACTGTTTTGAGACATTAAACCGCTTGTAGAAGTTTGATCCTTTTTTTTGAACCGCTTGAGAAAGCTTGTTCCCTAGTAGTGTGATACATGCACTCTAAACCCTTAATTTGGTCCCGACCCTAAGCTTCACGCATGTTTGTACCGGGACAACTTTAGGATGAACAGA
Organism: Raddia guianensis; assembly: GCA_036346415.1. Classification (NCBI taxonomy): domain Eukaryota; kingdom Viridiplantae; phylum Streptophyta; class Magnoliopsida; order Poales; family Poaceae; genus Raddia; species Raddia guianensis. Next base: position 12,613,272 of record CM070541.1, on the reverse strand, counting down.
ACAGTGCTAACATATCAACTAGCTGAGCTACTGCATGGTAGGTTATGCATACACGTACCTTGAGAAGGACAGCATCAGCGGGTGGAATGAATTCCATCATGTCACCCGCAACAAACTCAACCAAGCCATTCGGCGAGATGCTATCGACCACCTGTGGCAGTTCTAGCACCGAGCACTTGACATGCGGGAAGGCCTTGGCAATGGCCGCCGCCGTCGCGCCAGTCCCGCCGCCGACGTCGACTAGCGACGTTATCCCCGCGAACACCTCGCCGCACTCACAGACGACGAGCTCCGACACGAACTCGCTGTCGGAGACCATCCCCTGATTGAACACCGCGTTCAGCTCCGGGTCGCCGGCGGCGGCGCCGTAGTAGTCCTTGCCGTGCGCCATCATGAATGGCGTCTCCGACGCGGCCACCTCGTCGTCTCTGTAACCATCATGAATGGCGTCTCCGACGCCGCCACATGGAATGGCATGGCAGCCATGAGCACGAACCTCGATAGGGAAGCCCGGTCGACGACTCTGTACGTATTCTGTGGCGACTTAAATTTAAATGTAAATGATGTGCAACATAGGTCAGAAGGAGGAGCAAAATGTTGACATGTTGAGTTGAGCTACGACGAAGGAAGTTAAATAAACCTACCTTGAGTAAGACAGCATCGGCCGGTGGAATGAATTCCATCATGTCACCCGCAACAAACTCAACCAAGCCATTCGGCGAGATGCTATCGACCACATGTGGCAGTTCTAGCACCGAGCACTTGACATGCGGGAAGGCCTTGGCAATGGCAACTGCCATCCTTCCATTCCCGCCGGCGACGTCCACCAGCGATGTTAAACAGCTCGCCGCATCCCATGACGAACGGCTGCGCCAAGAAATAGCTGTCGGACTCCATCGCCTCGTTGAAAACCACGTTGAGCTCCGCGTCGCCGCCGATGGCGCCGAAGAAGTCGCCCCCATGCGCCATCATGCATGGCGTCTGGGACGTGGCCTCGGCCTCGCTCTGGAGCCACCGGTGCAAGCGTGTGGAGGCCGCCACGTTGAATGGCTGGCTGGCCATGAGCACGAACGGCGACAGGGACGAAGCGTGCTCGCCGGCGGCGCCGGCTCCGTCCACGAGGAGGCGCGACACCGGTGTGAGGCGGCACACACTACACACGCGCCGCCGTGAGACCCGTGACGGACTGACGGCTCCCTCGGCTGCTGCTTCCATGGGAACCTCGTCGGCGGCGAAGATTCCGGCGGTGGCTAGCATCGCCATGAGGCGAGGCAGGTAGGGCTGTTTGCTCGGGTGGAGGGGCACAGCGGCGAGCAGGTCTGG